>CP125268.1:1978669-2693669 GCA_030027945.1 Phytophthora plurivora
GTGGGACTTCGCATTGAGGGGGCGTATTGAGGGTTACCGGTTTGGTATCGGTTATTAACCGTGAACCGGTTAACCCGAACCGGTCCAATCCGAACCCACGTTGATTATGGTGATTACGGTAAGTTGTTTACGCCACCGATGATTAGACGAGTAGGATGATTGGACGAACACCGGTGAGTGATGGTTGATTAGATGCACTAGGTGATAGGACGCAGGGTCGCGTGTCTATAACAGTAGGGTGTAAGCTCCAACAATTCAATCACTTTCGAATCTTCATTCTACCCCTCAAGTGTCTTCGCTCCGGTCCCGCCGTCTGCGACGTCCCTCCCTCCGCTTCGTCCAAGCTTCGTGTCCAAGATCCATACCTTCCATCAAGAAGAACACTGGGTTGCGGTCAAGCGTATCTTTCGCTACCTGCAAGGCACCAAGACGCATGGGATCTGCTTCAAGCCGGGTGACAACATCGACTTTCGTGGATACTCGGACGCGGACTGGGCTGGCGACCTCGCGGACCGCAAGTCGACTTCCGGCTACACGTTCATGCTGATGGGTGCACCGGTGAGCTGGGGCAGCAAGAAGCAATCAAGTGTTTCGCTGTCTACGAGTGAGGCGGAGTACATCGCACTCAGTCTGGCGATCCAAGAGGGCAAGTGGATTCATCGCCTGCTGTGCGAGATTCTGGCGGCCGCTAATGAGACTGGACCCGAGCTCATGATCCGCGAAGACAACCAGTCGTGCATCAAGATGACGAAGAACCCAGTGAACCACGGTCGCGCCAAGCACATCGACATCAAGTACCACCACATCCGCGATGAAGTCAAGCGCGGTGAAGTCAAGCTCGAGTACTGCGAGACTTCTGTGATGCTAGCGGACATCATGACGAAGGCTCTACCGGGACCTCGCCACACGGACCTGACGGCTGCTCTCGGCATTCGTGGACTTCGCATTGAGGGCGTATTGAGGGTTACCGGTTTGGTATCGGTTATTAACCGTGAACCGGTTAACCCGAACCGGTCCAATCCGAACCCACGTTGATTATGGTGATTACGGTAAGTTGTTTACGCCACCGATGATTAGACGAGTAGGATGATTGGACGAACACCGGTGAGTGATGGTTGATTAGATGCACTAGGTGATAGGACGCAGGGTCGCGTGTCTATAACAGTAGGGTGTAAGCTCCAACAATTCAATCACTTTCGAATCTTCATTCTACCCCTCAAGTGTCTTCGCTCCGGTCCCGCCGTCTGCGACGTCCCTCCCTCCGCTTCGTCCAAGCTTCGTGTCCAAGATCCATACCTTCCATCAAGAAGAACACTGGGTTGCGGTCAAGCGTATCTTTCGCTACCTGCAAGGCACCAAGACGCATGGGATCTGCTTCAAGCCGGGTGACAACATCGACTTTCGTGGATACTCGGACGCGGACTGGGCTGGCGACCTCGCGGACCGCAAGTCGACTTCCGGCTACACGTTCATGCTGATGGGTGCACCGGTGAGCTGGGGCAGCAAGAAGCAATCAAGTGTTTCGCTGTCTACGAGTGAGGCGGAGTACATCGCACTCAGTCTGGCGATCCAAGAGGGCAAGTGGATTCATCGCCTGCTGTGCGAGATTCTGGCGGCCGCTAATGAGACTGGACCCGAGCTCATGATCCGCGAAGACAACCAGTCGTGCATCAAGATGACGAAGAACCCAGTGAACCACGGTCGCGCCAAGCACATCGACATCAAGTACCACCACATCCGCGATGAAGTCAAGCGCGGTGAAGTCAAGCTCGAGTACTGCGAGACTTCTGTGATGCTAGCGGACATCATGACGAAGGCTCTCCCGGGACCTCGCCACACGGACCTGACGGCTGCTCTCGGCATTCGTGGGACTTCGCATTGAGGGGCGTATTGAGGGTTACCGGTTTGGTATCGGTTATTAACCGTGAACCGGTTAACCCGAACCGGTCCAATCCGAACCCACGTTGATTATGGTGATTACGGTAAGTTGTTTACGCCACCGATGATTAGACGAGTAGGATGATTGGACGAACACCGGTGAGTGATGGTTGATTAGATGCACTAGGTGATAGGACGCAGGGTCGCGTGTCTATAACAGTAGGGTGTAAGCTCCAACAATTCAATCACTTTCGAATCTTCATTCTACCCCTCAAGTGTCTTCGCTCCGGTCCCGCCGTCTGCGACGTCCCTCCCTCCGCTTCGTCCAAGCTTCGTGTCCAAGATCCATACCTTCCATCACGTTGGCCAAGAATCCCGAGTTTCACAAGCGCACCAAGCACATCGACATTCGCTACCACTTCGTGCGCGAGAAGGTGGAAGACGGTCAAGTGGTGCTACAGTATGTTTCGACTACCGACATGCTGGCCGACATCATGACGAAGGCGATCACTGCGGTGCAGTTCGAAGTTCTTCGGAGCAAGTTGGGGATCCAAGGCGCAACAGCTGTCAAGTCGAGTGGGAGTGTTGTCAAGAAGACGCCTCGACCAGCTGCGGCATACCGGTAGGATACCGGTATGACCTTCACTCAGTGGCACCGCAAGCATTCCTGTGATTACGGTACACTGATGATGGGACACTGATGATGGGACGCTGTTTACGCTACGGGGGTTATGGGATACGTGGGGACAAGATTGTGGATACAAGATGGGTATCCACGTGGCAGTCGCTGATTGGCTGAAGTAACTCAGTAACCAGTAAAGAATCCAGTAGAGTGTATCCAGTAGAATATTCAGTAGGCTTAGAGGTAGCAAGGAGTTTGCGAACTAAGGACCTAAATCAATCACTTTGCATTTTGCCATCAACCGACCAAAGCCTTTTGACAGCGGCGCAACGCACCACATCTGCAACGACAAGGCCAAGTTCGCCCATTTGATTGAGCGGAACGAAGGCGAACTTTCGGTGGCCGACGGGAACAAGGCGGCCATCATGGGTGTGGGGACCATCGTGGAACGAGTGGTCCTGCCCAACGGCGACGAGCGCGAGATCGAGATCAAGAACGCGCTGTACGTGCCAAGCATGAGCAAGAATCTGCTTTCGGTACCTCAGATCAACAAAAGTGGCAAGTTTCAAGTGGTGTTCGACGGCGCCAAGATGCAGATTGCGCGCAAGGACTCCAAGCAAGTGGTGGCGACGGCAAACCTCGTGGATGGACTCTACTGGCTTCAGACGCCTCAGCGATCGGCGAATGCGGCGACGAGTGGCAAGATTGTCGACCTGCACGCGCGCATGGGTCACGCTCCGGTTGAGGTGCTTCGCAAGATGGTCGACAACCACATGATCAAGGACGCGAAGGCACCTTCCAAGTCGAGCGGACCAAGTCTGTGTCGTGGTTGCCAGCAAGGGAAGATGGTCCAAAAACCGTTCCCAAGCAACCGTGACAAGCGTCGCTACGACACGTTCGAGTTGCTCCACTTCGACATCTGCGGACCCATGGAGGAAAACTCGCTTGGTGGCAGCAAGTACCTGCTGCTGATCGTGGACGAAGCCAGCGGATGCATGAAGGGTTTCTGCCTGCGCGCCAAGTCGGAGAGCGAAGACTGCATCAAGACGTACATCATGAAGGTACAGAAGCAGTTCGGCAAGAAGGTCAAGTTCGTGCGGCACGACGGAGCTCGTGAGTTTGCGACCAACTCGCTCAAGGACTTCTACGAAGACGAAGGCATCGAGCAGCAAACCACGGTTCCGTACGCGCACCAGACGAACGGCACGGCAGAGCGAGCTATCCGGACTATCGTCACGATCGGCCGCAGCATGTTGCATCACGCCAAGCTGGACAAGTGTTTCTGGGCTGAGGCGGCCATGACGGCCATCTACGTGAAGAATCGTCTGCCGTCACCCAAGATCGAGCACAAGACTCCGTTCGAGATCGTGTACAAGTCCAAGCCGAGTGTGAAGCACATGCGTGTGTTCGGCTGTCGGACGTTCATCCTGACTCCGAAGGAGAAGCGGCTCAAATGGGATCCCAAGGCTCGCGCCGGACTGTTCCTGGGTTACGAAGAAGTGTCCAAGGCGTATCGACTTTATGACATCGAGGCGGGGCAGGTGGTGATCAGTCGCGATGTCAACTTCGATGAGTCGACCTTTGGACTTTCACCGACGATTTCCGATGAAGATGTCGACGACCTGGACTTCGAATCGCTCGACATCGACAATGATGGTTCCCGCCAGACGGAGTACACGCAGGCAGGGAAGCGCAAGAGCCGCCCGAGTGACGAAGATGAAGCTGCCAGAAGACCGCGAGCTGTGCGTCATCGACCTGGACTGGAAGAAGCAAGTGCGCCGAACTACTCCTCTCCGCACCGAGCAGACGCAGACGAAGAAGAAAAGTATGGAGATGAAGACGATGATTCGACTTCTCCTGTGTTTTGGCGTGCCAGTGCCAACGCCGCTGAAGCAGCTGTGGATTTATCGGAGCCGTCGACATTCCAAGAAGCGGTGAACGGCCCGGACCAAGTGCACTGGCGCAAGGCAATTCGTGCTGAGCTCGAGTCGATGCGACTTCATGGTGTGTTTCGTGCTGCCAAGTTGCCTAACGGACAACGCGCCATCGGTACCAAGTGGGTGTTCAAGATCAAGCGCAAAGCGGACGGATCGATCGAGAAGTACAAGGCGCGCCTCGTGGCCAAGGGGTTCAAGCAGAAGTACGGCATCGACTACACCGAGACGTTCTCGCCCGTCGTCAAGTACGTGACGCTGCGCATGGTGATCGCGATTGCCAAGTACTACGGATGGCCTCTCGATCAACTCGACGTGGTGACCGCTTTCCTGTACGGGATAATGAAGGAGCTGGTGTTCTGCGCGGTCCCCGAAGGTGTTGATCTCGACGGTGACTTCGACTGCCTGGAATTGGTGAAGGCGATCTACGGTCTCAAGCAAGCTTCGCGCGTGTGGAACGAGACCTTCGACGAGTTCGTGTGCTCTATCGGCTTCCAAGTATCGGCGTTCGACCCGTGCCTCTACATCAAGATCGTTGACGGTCACTGCGTGCTCGTGCTGGTCTACGTGGATGACGTGCTGATTACCGGAAGTTCACCCGAACTGATCTCACGCACGAAGACCGACCTCAAGACACGCTTCGAGATGACCGACAGCGGCAAGTGCGCGTTCGTTCTTGGGATCGAGTTGGTGGACGGCCCGGACGGCAGCGTGACGATGTCAGCGCCGCTATGTGGATGACATTCTCAAGCGTTTTGGTATGGACGAGTGCAAGGCCGTGGTAAGTCCCGTCGACATAAGCACTCGACTGATTTCAAGTGACGCAGCGACCAAGGTGAACGCTCCGTTTCGCGAAGCTGTTGGTGCTCTGATGCACTTGATGACTGCCACGCGCCCGGACATCGCGTACGCCGTTGGCTATGTGTCGCGCTTCATGGAGAACCCTCAAGAAGAACACTGGGTTGCGGTCAAGCGTATCTTTCGCTACCTGCAAGGCACCACGACGCATGGGATCTGCTTCAAGCCGAGTGACAACATCGACTTTCGTGGATACTCGGACGCGGACTGGGCTGGCGACCTCGCGGACCGCAAGTCGACTTCCGGCTACACGTTCATGCTGATGGGTGCACCGGTGAGCTGGGGCAGCAAGAAGCAATCAAGTGTTTCGCTGTCTACGAGTGAGGCGGAGTACATCGCACTCAGTCTGGCGATCCAAGAGGGCAAGTGGATTCATCGCCTGCTGTGCGAGATTCTGGCGGCCGCTAATGAGACTGGACCCGAGCTCATGATCCGCGAAGACAACCAGTCGTGCATCAAGATGACGAAGAACCCAGTGAACCACGGTCGCGCCAAGCACATCGACATCAAGTACCACCACATCCGCGATGAAGTCAAGCGCGGTGAAGTCAAGCTCGAGTACTGCGAGACTTCTGTGATGCTAGCGGACATCATGACGAAGGCTCTCCCGGGACCTCGCCACACGGACCTGACGGCTGCTCTCGGCATTCGTGGGACTTCGCATTGAGGGGGCGTATTGAGGGTTACCGGTTTGGTATCGGTTATTAACCGTGAACCGGTTAACCCGAACCGGTCCAATCCGAACCCACGTTGATTATGGTGATTACGGTAAGTTGTTTACGCCACCGATGATTAGACGAGTAGGATGATTGGACGAACACCGGTGAGTGATGGTTGATTAGATGCACTAGGTGATAGGACGCAGGGTCGCGTGTCTATAACAGTAGGGTGTAAGCTCCAACAATTCAATCACTTTCGAATCTTCATTCTACCCCTCAAGTGTCTTCGCTCCGGTCCCGCCGTCTGCGACGTCCCTCCCTCCGCTTCGTCCAAGCTTCGTGTCCAAGATCCATACCTTCCATCACGTTGGCCAAGAATCCCGAGTTTCACAAGCGCACCAAGCACATCGACATTCGCTACCACTTCGTGCGCGAGAAGGTGGAAGACGGTCAAGTGGTGCTACAGTATGTTTCGACTACCGACATGCTGGCCGACATCATGACGAAGGCGATCACTGCGGTGCAGTTCGAAGTTCTTCGGAGCAAGTTGGGGATCCAAGGCGCAACAGCTGTCAAGTCGAGTGGGAGTGTTGTCAAGAAGACGCCTCGACCAGCTGCGGCATACCGGTAGGATACCGGTATGACCTTCACTCAGTGGCACCGCAAGCATTCCTGTGATTACGGTACACTGATGATGGGACACTGATGATGGGACGCTGTTTACGCTACGGGGGTTATGGGATACGTGGGGACAAGATTGTGGATACAAGATGGGTATCCACGTGGCAGTCGCTGATTGGCTGAAGTAACTCAGTAACCAGTAAAGAATCCAGTAGAGTGTATCCAGTAGAATATTCAGTAGGCTTAGAGGTAGCAAGGAGTTTGCGAACTAAGGACCTAAATCAATCACTTTGCATTTTGCCATCAACCGACCAAAGCCTTTTCGAGGAAGCGTGGGTTGCGTGGACGCGCCTGAAGACGCTGTACGGTGGTTCGCAGAAGGCTGGACGCATCTACCTGAAGCGCCAACTCTTCAGCATGGAGATGTCGGAAGGCGGCAACGTCTTGCATCATTGCAATGAAGTCCTCAACATCAGTGCCAAGCTCAGCAGCATCGGCGCCAAGATGGAGGATGAAGACGTGGCGATCTGCTTGTTGCGCAGCCTCCCCAAGAGCTACGAGAACGTCGTGCTCAACTTGGAGATGAGCAGCGCTGAACTGCGGTCGCAAGACGTCGTGAAGGTGCTCACGAATGAGCACATCAAGCGGCAAGGCGAGAAGACGGCGACGGCGACGGTGAAGACGGAGAACGCGGCCAAGGCGTTCAACACCGACCGAGAGTCTCGCCAGTGTACGTACTGCGGAAAATTGGGGCACACGATTGACAAGTGCTGGACCAAGCAGAAGGACGAGAAACGGGGCCCAAGACGCGGCGGCAACGGCCGTGGACGCGGGGCCAACAACATCCAGTGGAGAAACGACAGCGACGGCTACGACTACGGCTACGATCGAGTAGCGTTCGCGGTTTCACTGGAATGTGGGGTTTCGACGGGCAAGAATGTGTCCGGGATGTGGGCGGTCGACAGCGGCGCAACGCACCACATCTGCAACGACAAGGCCAAGTTCGCCCATTTGATTGAGCGGAACGAAGGCGAACTATCGGTGGCCAACGGCAACAAGGCGGCCATCATGGGTGTGGGGACCATCGTGGAACAAGTGGTCCTGCCCAACGGCGACGAGCGCGAGATCGAGATCAAGAACGCGCTGTACGTGCCAAGCATGAGCAAGAATCTGCTTTCGGTACCTCAGATCAACAAAAGTGGCAAGTTTCAAGTGGTGTTCGACAGCACCAAGATGCAGATTGCGCACAAGGTCTCCAAGCAAGTGGTGGCGACGGCAAACCTCGTGGATGGACTCTACTGGCTGATGACGCCTCAGCGATCGGCGAATGCGGCGACGAGTGGCAAGATTGTCGACCTGCACGCGCGCATGGGTCACGCTCCGGTTGAGGTGCTTCGCAAGATGGTCGACAACCACATGATCAAGGACGCGAAGGCACCTTCCAAGTCGAGTGGACCAAGTCTGTGTCGTGGTTGCCAGCAAGGGAAGATGGTCCAAAAACCGTTCCCAAGCAACCATGACAAGCGTCGTTACGACACGTTCGAGTTGCTCCACTTCGACATCTGCGGACCCATGGAGAAAAACTCGCTTGGTGGCAGCAAGTATCTGCTGCTGATCGTGGACGAAGCCAGCGGATGCATGAAGGGTTTCTGCCTGCGCGCCAAGTCGGAGAGCGAAGACTGCATCAAGACGTACATCATGAAGGTACAGAAGCAGTTCGGCAAGAAGGTCAAGTTCGTGCGGCACGACGGAGCTCGTGAGTTTGCGACCAACTCGCTCAAGGACTTCTACGAAGACGAAGGCATCGAGCAGCAAACCACGGTTCCGTACGCGCACCAGACGAACGGCACGGCAGAGCGAGCTATCCGGACTATCGTCACGATCGGCCGCAGCATGCTGCATCACGCCAAGCTGGACAAGTGTTTCTGGGCTGAGGCGGCCATGACGGCCATCTACGTGAAGAATCGTCTGCCGTCACCCAAGATCGAGCACAAGACTCCGTTCGAGATCGTGTACAAGTCCAAGCCGAGTGTGAAGCACATGCGTGTGTTCGGCTGTCGGACGTACATTCTGTTGTCAAGAAGACGCCTCGACCAGCTGCGGCATACCGGTAAGATACCGGTATGACCTTCACTCAGTGGGACCGCAATCATTCCTGTGTTTACGGTACACTGATGATGGGACACTGATGATGGGACGCTGTTTACGCTACGGGGGTTATGGGATACGTGGGGACAAGATTGTGGATACAAGATGGGTATCCACGTGGCAGTCGCTGATTGGCTGAAGTAACTCAGTATCCAGTAAATAATCCAGTAGAGTGTATCCAGTAGAATATTCAGTAGGCTTAGAGGTAGCAAGGAGTTTGCGAACTAAGGACCTAAATCAATCACTTTGCATTTTGCCATCAACCGACCAAAGCCTTTTGGTTATGAGCCCAAGCCCCGTCTTCCCTGACCAAGACCCCGACTACGCCTTCGCCATGGACGCCACCCCGACCGCGACCGCCCGCATCAACAAGTTCGACGGAACCAACTTCCACACGTGGAAGTTCAAGATGCAGATGGTGCTCGAGGAGCGCGAACTGTGGGAAGTGACGAGTGGGGAAGTGAAGCTGGAGCACTGTCAGACTGCGGCGGATCAAGCGCTGTTTCGGAAGAAGTCGCGCAAGGCACTGGCGATCATCTGTCTCGCGATGGAGGATTCGCAACTGCCGTTGGTTCGCTCGGCGAAGGACGCGCATGATGCATGGTCAAGACTGGAAGGACACTTCGAGAAGAAGAGTTTGGCCAACAAGCTCTTTCTTCGTCGACGTTTCTTCACGACCATGATGGACGAAGGTGATGATGTGCTGGAACACATCAACAAGCTCAAGACGCTGGCGGAGCAGCTCGACGCGGTTGGCGCTCCGGTCAGCGAGGACGACTTGGTGATCACGCTTCTGGGAAGTCTGAGCGAGTCGTATCAGTTCCTCATCACGGCATTGGAGTCGAGAGCCGACTCGCTGACGTGGGAACTTGTGACGTCTCGGCTACTGCATGAGGACATGAAGCGCAAGGAACAAGGTGGCGGCGTCGACGGAGCCGCGCACGGTCAAGGTCAAGCGTTCATGGTCAACGACAACAAGCGCAGAGGACGTCCGGCGAAGAAGGCCGGGGCGTGCCACAACTGCGGCAAACAAGGACATTGGATCGCGGAGTGTCCCTCGCGGATCCAAGACAACAACAACCGGCAGCGGTCGCAGCGTGCGAATGTGGCGCGTGAGGACGAGGATGCCGGCGACTATCTTTTCTCGATTGGTGGTGGGAGCAACACCAAGTTGAATGACGTGTGGCTGGTCGACTCGGGTGCGACGCAGCACATGACGTGCTCGAAGGAGTACATGAAGAACTTCAAGAAGATCACTCCGGTGGACGTGCATCTTGCCGATGACGGTGTGGTCCAAGCTCTGGGAACCGGCGACATTGTGATGTCGATGAGGACGCCGCGCGGGATGAAGAAGGGTGTGCTCACGAACGTGTGGTACATCCCCAAGCTATCGCGCAACCTGTTCTCCGTTGGACGGTTTACCAAGGATGTTGGACCCGTGACCTTCGAGAGCGACGGGTGTTTCGCGGAAACGAAGGGTCTCAAGTGGAAGCTCGGCGCTCGTGAGGGCAAAGGGCTGTTCAAGCTGTGCATGACGCCGATGATGCCGGACGAGGCCAATGCGGCAAGTTCGAAGGATCGCAAAGGGGACACCACGTCGTACCTCTGGCACCTTCGACTTGGCCACATCGGCCATGGCGGTCTAGACGCCATCGTCAAGAAGAGCTACGGTGTTGGCATCGACATGACGTCGGTGAAGCAGTGGGAGCTGTGCGACGGATGCTCACTCGGCAAGCAAACGCGAGTGAGCTACATGAAGTCGTCTCCGAACCGTGCGAAGCAAGTGCTGGATGTGGTTCACAGCGATGTGTGCGGTCCCATGCAGACACCAACGTTTGGTGGCAAGCGCTACTTCGTCACGTTCATCGATGACAAGTCGCACTTCTGTGTGGTGTACTTGCTGCGGAACAAGTCCGAGGTGGCTGCCAAGTTCGCTGAGTTTGTGGCGTTTGCTGAAACTCAGACCGGCAAGCGCATGAAGACGCTTCGAAGTGACAACGGTGGCGAGTACACTTCCGGTGCGATGGCCAAGTTCTGTGCGGACCGTGGGATCGTGCAGAAGTTCACGCCGCCATACACGCCTCAGCTGAACGGAGTCGCCGAGCGCATGAACCGGACGTTGGTGGAGTGTGCGCGCTGTATGTTGGAACATGCTGGATTGTCCAAGACGTATTGGGGTGAAGCGGTGATGACAGCTACGTTCCTTCGCAACCGGTGTCCGACACGGGCCATCAGCCACGACAAGTCGCCACACCAAGTCTGGACCGGGAAGAAGCCGCTGCTGACGAACCTGAAAGTGTTCGGTTGCCACGCATACGTGACGGTCCCGAAGGAGAAACGTACCAAGTTTGATGCTCGGTCGGTGCGTTGCCGTTTCCTGGGGTACTCGGAGCACGAGAAAGCGTATCGATTCGAAGAACTGAAGAGCGGTCGCGCACTGGTGAGCCGCAACGCGCAGTTCATGGAAGACGTCTTCGACAGTGGGAGACGCAGTTACGATCAAGAAGTTGTTGTGGAACTTCAAGATGAAGAGGTGACGGATCAAGATTCATCGCAATCGGATGACGACAACGAAGAAGAGGAAGAAACTGTGCAGGACGAAGACTTCGAGCCCGGCAGCAAGCGACACCCGCGGACGCAGTCACTGGAGGAAGCCGTGGAGGTTCCAAGTGCCAAGCGGTATGCGTCGCAGACTCGACACCAGACTCTGGACGAGATGTCTGCTGTGGCTCAAGAAAGTCAAGACTTCGAAGCTGCGTATGTCGTGGATTCAGTGGGAGAAATGCCGACCACGTTCAAGTCGGCGATGGAATCCAGCGACGCAGTCAAGTGGAAGGAGGCCTGCGACTCGGAGTGTGACTCGCTGCTCAAGAACGACACGTGGGATGTCGTGCCACTGCCGAAGGGACGCAAGGCGATCGGCTGCAGATGGGTGTTTCGAGTCAAGGAAAACCAAGCTGGAGAGATCGAGCGGTTCAAGGCGCGACTGGTGGTCAAGGGATTCTCGCAGAAGTATGGCATCGACTACGATGAGACCTTTGCACCAGTGGCCAAGTTCACGTCGATTCGGGCAGTGCTGAGCATGGCTGCCAAATATGGTTTGAAGCTGCACCAGATGGATGTCAAGACTGCGTTCCTCAACGGTGTGCTGGACGAAGACATCTACATGGCACAACCGGATGGCTTTGTGGACGAAGACCACCCGGACCACGTATGCAAGCTCAAGCGATCGCTGTACGGACTGAAGCAGTCGCCGCGCATGTGGAACCAGACCATCGACGACTTCATGCTGAAGATGGGGTTCAAGAAGTGCGAGTCAGATCACTGCGTCTACATCAAAAGGGACGATCAAGAGATGATCTTCGTGGTGCTCTACGTTGACGACCTGATCCTCGCCAGCAGCAACGATGAGCTGTTGGAATCGACCAAGCGCGCGTTGAGCAAGCGGTTTGAAATGACGGACCTCGGCGAGCTTGAGTATTTCCTCGGGATGGAGATCAAGAACGACCGCGACTCCGGAAAAGTGACGGTGCGGCAGACCAAGTTTCTCAAGTCCATCCTGACCAAGTTCGGCATGCAAGACAGCAAGCCTGTGAAGACGCCGCAGGACCCCGGACTCAAGCTGACCAAGAACATGTGCGAGGGTGGCTGCCAGCATGAAGACACCATGAAGAACGTGCCGTATCGGAGTGCCGTCGGTGCTCTCATGTACTTGATGGTGGCGACGCGTCCGGACCTCGCTGCTGCAGTGGGAGTTCTGAGCCAGTTTGCGGCTGATCCGTGTCCGACGCACTGGCAAGCTCTCAAGCGTGTGCTGCGGTATCTGCAGGCGACACCAACGCACGGACTCGAGTTCTCACGCGAAGACGTTTTTGGCGTGTGTGGTTACTCGGACGCGGACTGGGCTGGTGACATCGAGTCTCGACGTAGTACAAGCGGCTACGCGTTCATGATGAACGGCGGATGCATCAGCTGGAGAAGCAAGAAGCAGCGGACGGTGGCACTATCGTCTACGGAAGCGGAGTACATGGCGCTATCGGAGGCGACACAAGAGGCAGTGTGGCTCAAGGTGTTCCTGTGCGAGCTCGGCGAGATGGCAAGCGATGAAGCGATCAAGATCTACGAGGACAACCAAGGCTCCATCGCGTTGGCCAAGAATCCCGAGTTTCACAAGCGCACCAAGCACATCGACATTCGCTACCACTTCGTGCGCGAGAAGGTGGAAGACTGTCAAGTGGTGCTACAGTATGTTTCGACTACCGACATGCTGGCCGACATCATGACGAAGGCGATCACTGCGGTGCAGTTTGAAGTACTTCGAAACAAGCTCGGGATCCAAGGTGCAAGAGCTGTCGAGTCGAGTGGGAGTGTTGTCAAGAAGACACCTCGACCAGCTGCGGCATACCGGTAGGATACCGGTATGACCTTCACTCAGTGGGACCGCAATCATTCCTGTGTTTACGGTACACTGATGATGGGACACTGATGATGGGACGCTGTTTACGCTACGGGGGTTATGGGATACGTGGGGACAAGATTGTGGATACAAGATGGGTATCCACGTGGCAGTCGCTGATTGGCTGAAGTAACTCAGTATCCAGTAAAGAATCCAGTAGAGTGTATCCAGTAGAATATTCAGTAGGCTTAGAGGTAGCAAGGAGTTTGCGAACTAAGGACCTAAATCAATCACTTTGCATTTTGCCATCAACCGACCAAAGCCTTTTGGTTATGAGCCCAAGCCCCGTGATGGAAGGTATGGATCTTGGACACGAAGCTTGGACGAAGCGGAGGGAGGGACGTCGCAGACGGCGGGACCGGAGCGAAGACACTTGAGGGGTAGAATGAAGATTCGAAAGTGATTGAATTGTTGGAGCTTACACCCTACTGTTATAGACACGCGACCCTGCGTCCTATCACCTAGTGCATCTAATCAACCATCACTCACCGGTGTTCGTCCAATCATCCTACTCGTCTAATCATCGGTGGCGTAAACAACTTACCGTAATCACCATAATCAACGTGGGTTCGGATTGGACCGGTTCGGGTTAACCGGTTCACGGTTAATAACCGATACCAAACCGGTAACCCTCAATACGCCCCCTCAATGCGAAGTCCCACGAATGCCGAGAGCAGCCGTCAGGTCCGTGTGGCGTGGTCCCGGGAGCGCCTTCGTCATGATGTCCGCCAGCATCACAGTAGTCTCGCAATACTCGAGCTTGACTTCACCACGCTTGACTTCGTCGCGGATGTGGTGGTACTTGATGTCGATGTGCTTGGCGCGACCGTGGTTCACTGGGTTCTTCGTCATCTTGATGCACGACTGGTTGTCTTCGCGGATCATGAGCTCGGGTCCAGTCTCATTAGCGGCCGCCAGAATCTCGCACAGCAGGCGATGAATCCACTTGCCCTCTTGGATCGCCAGACTGAGTGCGATGTACTCCGCCTCACTCGTAGACAGCGAAACACTTGATTGCTTCTTGCTGCCCCAGCTCACCGGTGCACCCATCAGCATGAACGTGTAGCCGGAAGTCGACTTGCGGTCCGCGAGGTCGCCAGCCCAGTCCGCGTCCGAGTATCCACGAAAGTCGATGTTGTCACTCGGCTTGAAGCAGATCCCATGCGTCGTGGTGCCTTGCAGGTAGCGAAAGATACGCTTGACCGCAACCCAGTGTTCTTCTTGAGGGTTCTCCATGAAGCGCGACACATAGCCAACGGCGTACGCGATGTCCGGGCGCGTGGCAGTCATCAAGTGCATCAGAGCACCAACAGCTTTGCGAAACGGAGCGTTCACCTTGGTCGCTGCGTCACTTGAAATCAGTCGAGTGCTTATGTCGACGGGACTCACCACGGCCTTGCACTCGTCCATACCAAAACGCTTCAGGATATCATATGTTGTCAAGAAGACGCCTCGACCAGCTGCGGCATACCGGTAAGATACCGGTATGACCTTCACTCAGTGGGACCGCAATCATTCCTGTGTTTACGGTACACTGATGATGGGACACTGATGATGGGACGCTGTTTACGCTACGGGGGTTATGGGATACGTGGGGACAAGATTGTGGATACAAGATGGGCATCCACGTGGCAGTCGCTGATTGGCTGAAGTAACTCAGTATCCAGTAAAGAATCCAGTAGAGTGTATCCAGTAGAATATTCAGTAGGCTTAGAGGTAGCAAGGAGTTTGCGAACTAAGGACCTAAATCAATCACTTTGCATTTTGCCATCAACCGACCAAAGCCTTTTGGTTATGAGCCCAAGCCCCGTCTTCCCTGACCAAGACCCTGACTACGCCTTCGCCATGGACGCCACCCCGACCGCGACCGCCCGCGACCGCCCGCATCAACAAGTTCGACGGAACCAACTTCCACACGTGGAAGTTCAAGATGCAGATGGTGCTCGAGGAGCGCGAACTGTGGGAAGTGACGAGTGGGGAAGTGAAGCTGGAGCACTGCCAGACTGCGGCGGATCAAGCGCTGTTTCGGAAGAAGTCGCGCAAGGCACTGGCGATCGTCTGTCTCGCGATGGAGGATTCGCAACTGCCGTTGGTTCGCTCGGCGAAGGACGCGCATGATGCATGGTCAAGACTGGAAGGACACTTCGAGAAGAAGAGTTTGGCCAACAAGCTCTTTCTTCGTCGACGTTTCTTCACGACCATGATGGACGAAGGTGATGATGTGCTGGAACACATCAACAAGCTCAAGACGCTGGCGGAGCAGCTCGACGCGGTGGGCGCTCCGGTCAGCGAGGATGACTTGGTGATCACGCTTCTGGCAAGTCTGAGCGAGTCGTACCAGTTCCTGATCACGGCGTTGGAGTCGAGAGCCGACTCGTTGACGTGGGAACTTGTGACGTCTCGGCTACTGCATGAGGACATGAAGCGCAAGGAACAAGGTGGCGGCGTCGACGGAGCCGCGCACGGTCAAGGTCAAGCGTTCATGGTCAACGACAACAAGCGCAGAGGACGTCCGGCGAAGAAGGCCGGGGCGTGCCACAACTGCGGCAAACAAGGACATTGGATCGCGGAGTGTCCCTCGCGGGTCCAGAACGACGCTGAGCGATATCGGTTGCAGCGTGCGAACGTCGCGCAGGACGAAGAAGATCCTGGTGACTACCTTTTCTCGGTTGGTCGTACGAACAGTACCGCCAAGCCGAGTGACATGTGGCTGGTCGACTCAGGTGCGACGCAGCACATGACGAGTTCCAAGAAGTACATGAGGAACTACAAGAAGATGGCTCCGGTGGACGTGCATCTCGCGGACGACGGTGTGGTTCAGGCGGTGGGGACCGGCGACATTGTGATGTCAATGAAGACTCCGCGCGGGACCAAGAAAGGTGTGCTCACGAACGTGTGGCACATTCCTAAGTTGTCGCGCAACTTGTTCTCCGTCGGACGCTTCACCAAGGACGTCGGACCAGTCACCTTCGAGAGCGACGGATGCTTCGCGGAGACCAAGGACATCAAGTGGAAGCTGGGTGCGCGAGCTGGCAAGGGACTGTTCAAGCTGTGCATGACACCAGTGGTGCCTGACGAGGCCAATGCGGCAAGTTCGAAGGATCGCAAAGGGGACACCACGTCGTACCTCTGGCACCTTCGACTTGGTCACATTGGCCATGGCGGCCTAGATGCCATCGTCAAGAAGGACTACGGTATTGGCATTGACATGACGTCGGTGAAGCAGTGGGAGCTGTGCGACGGATGCTCACTCGGCAAGCAAACGCGAGTGAGCTACATGAAGTCGTCGCCCAACCGCGCCAAGCAAGTGCTGGAGGTGGTTCACAGCGATGTGTGCGGTCCCATGCAGACGCCAACTTTTGGTGGCAAGCGCTACTTCGTCACGTTCATCGATGACAAGTCGCACTTCTGTGTGGTGTACTTGCTGCGGAACAAGTCCGAGGTGGCTGCCAAGTTCGCTGAGTTTGTGGCGTTTGCTGAAACTCAGACCGGCAAGCGCGTGAAAACCCTCCGGAGCGACAACGGTGGCGAGTACACTTCCGGTGCGATGGCCAAGTTCTGTGCGGACCGTGGAATCGTGCAGAAGTTCACGCCGCCATACACGCCTCAGCTGAACGGAGTCGCCGAGCGCATGAACCGGACGTTGGTGGAGTGTGCGCGCTGTATGTTGGAACATGCTGGATTGTCCAAGACGTATTGGGGTGAAGCGGTGATGACAGCTACGTTCCTTCGCAACCGGTGTCCGACACGGGCCATCAGCCACGACAAGTCGCCACACCAAGTCTGGACCGGGAAGAAGCCGCTGCTGGCGAACCTGAAAGTGTTCGGTTGCCACGCGTACGTAACGGTCCCGAAAGAGAAGCGCACCAAGTTTGACGCTCGGTCAGTGCGCTGTCGGTTCCTGGGGTACTCGGATCATGAGAAAGCGTATCGATTCGAAGAACTGAAGAGCGGTCGCACACTGGTGAGCCGCGACGCGCAGTTCATGGAAGACGTCTTCGACAGTGGGAGACGTGACTACCATCAGAGGGAGGTGGTGATCATTCAAGATGAAGAGACGACGGATCAAGATTCGTCGCAGTCGGATGACGACAACGAAGAAGAGGAAGAAACTGTGCAGGACGAAGACTTCGAGCCCGGCAGCAAGCGACACCCGCGGACGCAGTCACTGGAGGAAGCCGTGGAGGTTCCAAGTGCCAAGCGGTATGCGTCGCAGACTCGACACCAGACTCTGGACGAGATGTCTGCTGTGGCTCAAGAAAGTCAAGACTTCGAAGCTGCGTATGTCGTGGATTCAGTGGGAGAAATGCCGACCACGTTCAAGTCGGCGATGGAATCCAGCGACGCAGTCAAGTGGAAGGAGGCCTGCGACTCGGAGTGTGACTCGCTGCTCAAGAACGACACGTGGGATGTCGTGCCACTGCCGAAGGGACGCAAGGCGATCGGCTGCAGATGGGTGTTTCGCGTGAAGGAGAACCAAGCTGGAGAGATTGAGCGGTTCAAGGCGCGACTGGTGGCCAAGGGTTTTTCGCAGAATTACGTATTGAGGGTTACCGGTTTGGCATCGGTTATTAACCGTGAACCGGTTAACCCGAACCGGTCCAATCCGAACCCACGTTGATTATGGTGATTACGGTAAGTTGTTTACGCCACCGATGATTAGACGAGTAGGATGATTGGACGAACACCGGTGAGTGATGGTTGATTAGATGCACTAGATGATAGGACGCAGGGTCGCGTGTCTATAACAGTAGGGTGTAAGCTCCAACAATTCAATCACTTTCGAATCTTCATTCTACCCCTCAAGTGTCTTCGCTCCGGTCCCGCCGTCTGCGACGTCCCTCCCTCCGCTTCGTCCAAGCTTCGTGTCCAAGATCCATACCTTCCATCAGGTTATGAGCCCAAGCACCATGTCCTCTGCGCAAGACGCCTCGACCAAGGTCTCCATTGACAAGTTCAACGGGGACAACTACGCGACGTGGAATTGCTACATGTGTGACGTGTTCCTGACCAAGTCGACGTGGCATGTCGTGAACCGCGAGACGACGCCAAGCTTCACGGACTCGCGGGCCAAGGACGACTACGTCAAGTCGAGCAACATCGCGTTCGGACTGATGTTGCTCCACATGGACGCGGACTACCACCATGTGGTCGACGACTGCGAGGAAGCGTGGGTTGCCTGGTCGCGCCTGAAGACGCTGTACGGTGGTTCGCAGAAGGCTGGACGCATCTACCTGAAGCGCCAACTCTTCAGCATGGAGATGTCGGAAGGCGGCAACGTCTTGCATCATTGCAACGAGGTCCTCAACATCAGCGCCAAGCTCAGCAGTATCGGTGCCAAGATGGAGGACGAGGACGTGGCGATCTGCTTGCTGCGCAGTCTCCCCAAGAGCTACGAGAACGTCGTGCTGAACTTGGAGATGAGCAGCGCTGAACTGCGGTCGCAAGACGTCGTGAAGGTGCTCACGAATGAGCACATCAAGAGACAAGGCGAGAAGACGGCGACGGTGAAGACGGAGAACGCGGCCAAGGCGTTCAACACCGACCGAGAGTCTCGCCAGTGTACGTACTGCGGAAAATTGGGGCACACGATTGACAAGTGCTGGACCAAGCAGAAGGACGAGAAACGGGGCCCAAGACGCGGCGGCAACGGCCGTGGACGCGGGGCCAACAACATCCAGTGGAGAAACGACAGCGACGGCTACGACTACGGCTACGATCGAGTAGCGTTCGCGGTTTCACTGGAATGTGGGGTTTCGACGGGCAAGAATGTGTCCGGGATGTGGGCGGTCGACAGCGGCGCAACGCACCACATCTGCAACGACAAGGCTAAGTTCGCCAATTTGATTGAGCGGAACGAAGGCGAACTTTCGGTGGCTGACGGCAACAAGGCGGCCATCAAGGGTGTGGGGACCATCGTGGAACAAGTGGTCCTGCCCAACGGCGACGAGCGCGAGATCGAGATCAAGAACGCGCTGTACGTGCCAAGCATGAGCAAGAATCTGCTTTCGGTACCTCAGATCAACAAAAGTGGCAAGTTTCAAGTGGTGTTCGACAGCACCAAGATGCAGATTGCGCACAAGGTCTCCAAGCAAGTGGTGGCGACGGCAAACCTCGTGGATGGACTCTACTGGCTGATGACGCCTCAGCGATCGGCGAATGCGGCGACGAGTGGCAAGATTGTCGACCTGCACGCGCGCATGGGTCACGCTCCGGTTGAGGTGCTTCGCAAGATGGTCGACAACCACATGATCAAGGACGCGAAGGCACCTTCCAAGTCGAGCGGACCAAGTCTGTGTCGTGGTTGCCAGCAAGGGAAGATGGTCCAAAAACCGTTCCCAAGCAACCATGACAAGCGTCGTTACGACACGTTCGAGTTGCTCCACTTCGACATCTGCGGACCCATGGAGAAAAACTCGCTTGGTGGCAGCAAGTATCTGCTGCTGATCGTGGACGAAGCCAGCGGATGCATGAAGGGTTTCTGCCTGCGCGCCAAGTCGGAGAGCGAAGACTGCATCAAGACGTACATCATGAAGGTACAGAAGCAGTTCGGCAAGAAGGTCAAGTTCGTGCGGCACGACGGAGCTCGTGAGTTTGCGACCAACTCGCTCAAGGACTTCTACGAAGACGAAGGCATCGAGCAGCAAACCACGGTTCCGTACGCGCACCAGACCAACGGCACGGCAGAGCGAGCTATCCGGACTATCGTCACGATCGGCCGCAGCATGCTGCATCACGCCAAGCTGGACAAGTGTTTCTGGGCTGAGGCGGCCATGACGGCCATCTACGTGAAGAATCGCCTGCCGTCACCCAAGATCGAGCACAAGACTCCGTTCGAGATCGTGTACAAGTCCAAGCCGAGTGTGAAGCACATGCGTGTGTTCGGCTGTCGGACGTTCATCCTGACTCCGAAGGAGAAGCGGCTCAAATGGGATCCCAAGGCTCGCGCCGGACTGTTCCTGGGTTACGAAGAAGTGTCCAAGGCGTATCGACTTTATGACATCGAGGCGGGGCAGGTGGTTATCAGTCGCGATGTCAACTTCGATGAGTCGACCTTTGGACTTTCACCGACGATTTCCGATGAAGATGTCGACGACCTGGACTTCGAATCGCTCGACATCGACAATGATGGTTCCCGCCAGACGGAGTACACGCAGGCAGGGAAGCGCAAGAGCCGCCCGAGTGACGAAGATGAAGCTGCCAGAAGACCGCGAGCTGTGCGTCATCGACCTGGACTGGAAGAAGCAAGTGCGCCGAACTACTCCTCTCCGCACCGAGCAGACGCAGACGAAGAAGAAAAGTATGGAGATGAAGATGACGATTCGACTCCACCAGTGTTTTGGCGAGCAAGTGCCAATGCCGTCGAAGCAGGCGATCTATCCGAGCCGACGACGTTTCAAGAAGCGGTGAACGGCCCGGACCAAGTGCACTGGCGCAAGGCAATTCGTGCTGAGCTCGAGTCGATGCGACTTCGTGGTGTGTTTCGTGCTGCCAAGTTGCCTAACGGACAACGCGCCATCGGTACCAAGTGGGTGTTCAAGATCAAGCGCAAAGCGGACGGATCGATCGAGAAGTACAAGGCGCGCCTCGTGGCAAAGGGGTTCAAGCAGAAGTACGGCATCGACTACACCGAGACGTTTTCGCCCGTGGTCAAGTACGTGACGCTGCGCATGGTGATCGCGATTGCCAAGTATTTTGGCTGGCCCTCGACCAACTCGACGTGGTGACCGCTTTCCTGTACGGGATAATGAAGGAGCTGGTGTTCTGCGCGGTCCCCGAAGGTGTTGATCTCGACGGTGACTTCGACTGCCTGGAATTGGTGAAGGCGATCTACGGTCTCAAGCAAGCTTCGCGCGTGTGGAACGAGACCTTCGACGAGTTCGTGTGCTCTATCGGCTTCCAAGTATCGGCGTTCGACCCGTGCCTCTACATCAAGATCGTTGACGGTCACTGCGTGCTCGTGCTGGTCTACGTGGATGACGTGCTGATTACCGGAAGTTCACCCGAACTGATCTCACACACGAAGACCGACCTCAAGACACGCTTCGAGATGACCGACAGCGGCAAGTGCGCGTTCGTTCTTGGGATCGAGTTGGTGGACGGCCCGGACGGCAGCGTGACGATGTGTCAGCGCCGCTATGTCGATGATATCCTGAAGCGTTTTGGTATGGACGAGTGCAAGGCCGTGGTGAGTCCCGTCGACATAAGCACTCGACTGATTTCAAGTGACGCAGCGACCAAGGTGAACGCTCCGTTTCGCGAAGCTGTTGGTGCTCTGATGCACTTGATGACTGCCACGCGCCCGGACATCGCGTACGCCGTTGGCTATGTGTCGCGCTTCATGGAGAACCCTCAAGAAGAACACTGGGTTGCGGTCAAGCGTATCTTTCGCTACCTGCAAGGCACCAAGACGCATGGGATCTGCTTCAAGCCGAGTGACAACATCGACTTTCGTGGATACTCGGACGCGGACTGGGCTGGCGACCTCGCGGACCGTAAGTCGACTTCCGGCTACACGTTCATGCTGATGGGTGCACCGGTGAGCTGGGGCAGCAAGAAGCAATCAAGTGTTTCGCTGTCTACGAGTGAGGCGGAGTACATCGCACTCAGTCTGGCGATCCAAGAGGGCAAGTGGATTCATCGCCTGCTGTGCGAGATTCTGGCGGCCGCTAATGAGACTGGACCCGAGCTCATGATCCGCGAAGACAACCAGTCGTGCATCAAGATGACGAAGAACCCAGTGAACCACGGTCGCGCCAAGCACATTGACATCAAGTACCACCACATCCGCGATGAAGTCAAGCGTGGTGAAGTGAAGCTCGAGTATTGCGAGACTTCTGTGATGCTGGCGGACATCATGACGAAGGCGCTCCCGGGACCTCGCCACACGGACCTGACGGCTGCTCTCGGCATCCACGCGTGTTCGCATTGAGGGGGCGTATTGAGGGTTACCGGTTTGGTATCGGTTATTAACCGTGAACCGGTTAACCGGTTAACCCGAACCGGTCCAATCCGAACCCACGTTGATTATGGTGATTACGGTAAGTTGTTTACGCCACCGATGATTAGACGAGTAGGATGATTGGACGAACACCGGTGAGTGATGGTTGATTAGATGCACTAGGTGATAGGACGCAGGGTCGCGTGTCTATAACAGTAGGGTGTAAGCTCCAACAATTCAATCACTTTCGAATCTTCATTCTTCCCCTCAAGTGGTCTTCGCTCCGGTCTCGCCCAAGCGTGCTCACTCTTCCGCTTCGTCCAAGCTTCGTCTCTTCAACTACACCGTTCATCATAGATTGATTGGACGCGTGACTGCGTTTCTTTGTGGTAGGCCAAACAACTTGTTGGCAAGATGACGCCTCGACTAGCTGCGGCATACCGGTAGATACCGGTATGACCATCACTCAGTGGGACCGCAATCATTCCTGTGATTACGGGACGCTGATGATGGGACGCTGTTTACGCTACGGGGGTTATGGGATACGTGGGGACAAGATTGTGGATACAAGATGGGCATCCACGTGGCAGTCGCTGATTGGCTGAAGTAACTCAGTATCCAGTAAAGAATCCAGTAGAGTGTATCCAGTAGAATATTCAGTAGGCTTAGAGGTAGCAAGGAGTTTGCGAACTAAGGACCTAAATCAATCACTTTGCATTCTGACATCAAGTGCTCAAGTGACCTTCCTTTTAAAATAACTGTTAGAGGTTGAAAGGAGCCTCCAGCATTGGTGTGTGGGACACACCAATAGCTACATGGGCGGGCCACCTCGATGGTTGGCTCGCATGCATTTACGCATGTTATTGGTAGAAACTTATGGATTTCTACCAATCAGTGCGTGACACAAGGGTAGGGGTTCTGCCAATTACACGTTGGCAGACCCTTTTGAAATAGATAAACAGATTTAGGAGGTTCGATAATTGGCTTTTGCCATATTCAATAACAGTTCTCATTTTACGGTATTTCTGCAGTTTAATTGCTTATATTTAGTTTAAATTATACTTAATCAAGTAAGTATAATTAATCTAAGTTAAACTAATTGCACGCTTCCTCATACACATAAGCGCACGTGTACGCCACCTAGACCCATTACACCTGGTAGCACTTTGTAGTCCGTCCCACGACCGACTGCAGTTCGTTCGTATGGAGTCATACGAACGTGGGGTTGAGAACCTCCCCATGGATGAGGGGTCCGCGGGGGCCCCACATATGTCCGTGACGCGCACGGACTGTTCCCACCTGTCGGACCCAGAGTGGGAGGCGCTCCAACGACTCTCGCGAGTCATTGGAGAGGCGGCGGTGGCGACGATGCTTCGTACGCTATCGCCGACAGAGCAACACGGGGTTGCTCTGGGGTACATTGTTAAGGAGCAACGCAACGTTGCTGTCTCGATGGCTTCCCCGAAGCCGCGCGTGGAGTCGTTGAAGCTCCACGTGAGTACCTACACGGGGAAGGAGGATGAGACCCTCCTTCGTTGGCTTGTCGAACTCGACACTGCCGTTACGGCTCGACGCATCGTCGACCCGCTGTCGAAAGTTGCGTTCAGGGCAAGGATGATGTGCATACCTATGCCCAGCGTGCTCGATACTTGGTATCGAACATAGTGGCCAACCCGGTCGACGAGGCGACCAAGGTCGTCACGTTCATGAAGGGACTGAAGGACGGTCCCGTCAAGACGTACCTCTTCCGAAGAAGCCATCAGTCTTGCTATGCAAGAAGAGTTTAGCCGGCGTCAGGCTAAACTCCATGCGAACGCGCCAAGGCCGGCGCGTCCTGCAGCAAGGACGGGAGGTCCAGAGCCTATGGACCTCTCGAGCGTTACGACCGCTGGTCAACAGCAGCATAATGGTGGTAAGATACGATGTTACAAGTGCAGTAACATCGGTCACTATGCACGCGAATGCACAGCGACTGTGCAAGGGGGTCAGCGCCGCGATACACAGTATCGTGGCGGGCGTTCAAAAAACGCCAAGGACCAGTAGGCGCGGGGCGTCCTACTGGTAATGCAGTCGCGCGTGCCGAGCTTGGACACGCGTCAATGAGGACTGCTGCCCCCAGCGAGAAGGTTTCTCGCTGCAAGAAGCAAGATGACAAGCCAAGTCTTGTCATCCTGGATGTTATGTCGAAGAGAGTTAACTCTCTTCGTGCCCTAGTGGACTCGGGCGTGTCGAACAACTTTGTTCGACAGAAGAGCCTTCGAAGACTTGACTCCGAAGAGGCCGACACACCTCGCGGTGTGTTGGAGGTACGGCTGGCAACAGGTGCCACCATGAGAACTGAGAAGCGCGTGGTCCGTGTGCGCTTCTCATACAAACGAAGGACGTTTGTGGAAGATCTTATCGTCTTGGATCTAGACGATAAGTTCGACTTGGTATTAGGCATGCCGTGGCTTGCACGGCATGACCCGGTGATCAACTGGGAGAAGCGTACGCTTGTACGCTTCAACAGCATGGGCGCGACAGAGAGCGATAGCCCTGTCAGTGCCGCGCATGCACCGGCAGGTGCATGCGACTCCCCAGCTGAGGCAGCAGCAGCCGCCGCTGCCTCCGATCGCCGCCGGCGACCCTTGACGACTCCGGGAGGCGTTGAGAGAAAATGTGTTTCGACTCAGAAATCTGAGTCTGAGCCGAAGGGTCGCCTGAGTGATCACGTGAACAAGGGTCACGTGAGTGAAGGTCATCTGAATGATGATCATCTGAGCGTGGAAAATCTTTCCCAAAGCCCGGAGGTAAACTTCTTCGCAAGGATAGCCGTATAAGAGCGCAGTGTTAACGTCGATCTGGAGGATTACTCGCCCTCTCTCTCTCTCTGCTATACATCGAGGGTCACACACCTGGCTGGCTCGAACCGGATCACGGGCGTGTAAGTTTTGCTATAGTGAATGTCCCATTCGCTGTAGGAAACCACGAATAACGGGTCTTGTCTTGTATCGGTTGATCCGCCCACTCTTATCACGCTTTAGCGCATCCATGTGCACGAGAAAGCTTGGCATCAGTGCGCGACACCAGAACCCAAGTTCCATGCTGGCGTTGAGAGTCGATCTCAGCTTGCATGACGACCTTCCAGCCATGTCACCGCTCAGCACTTCCTCGGCGCGCAGCATCGACAGATTGTCCACCACGTAGTCCTGTAGACGGTTTGTCGTCTGTTGCTTCCGCTTCAGTAATAATGCTGTCGACTGGAATTTTATTTGCTTCGGTCACTGGCTCTCAATTGCTGTCATTATCGGCTTTACGAAGGTATTTCCGGATTGGCAAGGCTACAACTCAGTTCGGCCTTCCTCTAGTTGCCTCTGCTTCGTTTACGCTCTCCCATTAGAGCTGTAGAGTCAATAGGCTTCGAGGCATTCTTTATTGGCTGGTAGTCGGTACTAACTTGGGCAGCTGGCGCAGCTGCAGGTACTTCAGAAAATCCCGCCGGAACTTGGCACTCTACAACCAATGTCAGCACCCCCCCCCCCCAACTGGGCCGCGCTGTGCAGCATGGTCAGGAAGCAGCTCCCAGGTACGTCTGCATTGTCGTCCTAATCGGTACGATTTGGATCTTGTCTGGTAGCTCATAGTCTCCACATGTGTACGTACACTGAGAACGGTATACCAATCATGTGCCTTCTTGATGCCACCTCTACACGTTATCACAGATCATGTGTGCAGTTCAGCAGCTTTACCCCTTTTGTCTTGTTGCTGTAACCAAGTACGTAGTAGACATTGCCCTGCCCTTCCAAAGAGCTTCTAGTTGCGTTGCCTCGAGTCATCCGGAATGTACGCTTGTACTAAGCACACCCATGTGCGTATTTCGCTTAGATCTGGGCGGCGGTCATGCATCGGGTCTTATGGTTCTTGAAACACCCGCGTCGGCGTGACGTTCTGCTCACTAATGGTATGTAGGAGCGAGACTGGAATCTGCGTAGCAATTACCATCGACCGGACCTGAAACATCATCGTTTGGTCACGACTGTGGACTGTTAGGGTTCGGTGAGCACGTATATGTCCCAAGGTTTTCGCAAAAGTTCTCCAGTTCCTCGTTATGAATTTTCTCCACCATCGGAGAACACGGTCTGCACTTGCTTCTTTGGAAACTGCACGTTGCTCCTCTTAGGTACCAAAACAGTAGCTTCATCCTTGTGCGAGGTAGATTATCTCGTAGCCTCGTCCACAACGAGAACAACTAGTTTGCCTTCGAGATTGTATTGACTCCGACGCTGCAGAGGTCAACACCAAACTTCTGCAGTGGCTTGGTCCTGATTAGGACCGCACGAATAGCTCATGCGCATGGTTTTTGCTCACAAGCACGGTAGGGAGGCAAACTTTTTGCAGCACTATTTGGATACTAAAGTTATACTCGTGTCCTGCTCTAGCCTTATGCGTGCCCATGCCGATGTGGTCCGTGCGGCTGTGCAGCAACGCCATGGTGTTCTCGACGCAACGAGACTTGATAGTCACCAGAGCTTGCACTGGCACGAAGTACGCATGCGGTACATATCGCAGACATAGTCGAAGCGCTGCTTCAGCAAGTCTTTAATAATCCATGTAGTGTTCTGGTCATCTGAAAGTGTCACCTTGAAGCCGCTCTTGCACTGCATGTAGGTCTGCGATATCAGATTCTGCTTTCCGGTGTGCTCGTTCACCACTTGTACGAGTAGCGTAGCGTATCCATTGCGATTTCAGTCGTTCGTGATCAGAACGTAGATGGCTGTCGAGACAACCACCAGGCATGTGGAATTCCATAACCACGTCGACGGCACACACAAGCCAGAGTTGATGCCGATAATGATATAAAGTATACCCAGGTATTCTGTCCCACGAGTTTATGCATATTTCATAAAAACGAGCATAAATTTAATTCTATTTCAGCTTTGTCATTAAATAGAATACCATTATAATTGTTTTTTATCACGGATATAAACATGATTTTTATTATCAACATGAAATATAAATTGTAGACGCTAGAGCTCATTGCATTCCTCATCATCAGACCCAAAAAAACTGTTTCGTAACTCAATCAAAACGAGTGATAGTTCATCAGAATTGCAGAACCGCGAAATCGCACAAATGATTTAAAGAACAGCCCTCATCAACAAAATATCACGTCTGAAAACAATGAGGTTATTTCATTACGATTGGTCACGAATAGTTTATATTCTGACCAATGCCAGACGATGATTCATATTGATTATGTGGCACACAAAACCTAATTCCTATAAATTCGTGCGACAGACTTGAAGTAAGCTTCACAAATCACCGCCAGGGGCACACCGTTCGGCTGTGACGGTCATACTGCGCATACTCCTGAGAGCTTTTATCGTGCTCGCCGTCCTCCAACATGAGGTAGATAGAGTAGTAGAGTTAAGAAACACGGTAAGCACCGAGGCTGAATGCCAAAAACGACATGCAACGGTAAGTGACGACGGCAGTCAAGGTCTCGCAGCTTACAGCTCAGTGCAGATTGCGAAGTCAGTGAGACCTTGTGTCGCCACAAACAGCGCCAGCAGCTATTGTATTACATGTACACTACTCTACTCTACTAATTTAGCTTGTCCATCTTGCACAGCTTCCAAGTTCAGAGCCATCCAGCATACCACACTAGATTGTTTGGCAGCTGCGCAACAGCAGGCTCGAGATGGTGCTTGGGCTGGGAAGTAAGGAGGTGCAACCTCAACTCACAGCTCCGGTTAGTACAACACAACACCCCCGTAGGCGTACGCCGGACCGCTAGAGCCTTGCAACACGGCACGACCTGTCACTGTTTGGAATCGGGAGATCACCGCAGCCGTGAAGTTCGTGGCTACGATACGCCACACTCCCTCTGAAAAGGTCCAGGTGGCCGAATGATTAATTCGCGCGGGATATGGTAAAAAGGTGAGTTGATAGTAATGTGCTGTCGAAGGGCTCGAAGCTGAAAAGCATGTTGATTTCCAATTGAGATCTCTCAAAGAAAGTCACAAATTGAACGACGAAATCCACATATATCGTATATCTTGCAGCATACCATAGGTCATCTCCTCTGGCTTGCACACATCCTTATGACCGGTCATCTCTCTGTCTTTTCTAGGGATGGTTTTGGACTAATTCTGAACAGTTCGGAACACTTTTGGAAAACGTCCAAAATTCCATTCAAAATCCAAAAGTGTCCCCAACAACAGGAGAACATATTTCCGAGCATTCTAAACTAGAGGTCGAGACTCTTATGCGAGAAGGCAAGCAACGTGGACATCCTGATCAAGCTGTGAAACAACTTCCCGAGGCTGAAATTCCTGGCCACCTTTCTGTCGCGCGTGAACCAGCACGAGGTGACGGTGACGACCTACAAGATCTGCAACCTGAACTTGTACGGCTGGTGGTGGTACTGCAACAACCCGCCGATCATCGAGGAGCTCATGCGCATGCACATCGCGATCCTGGGCACGCCATTCACGAGTCAGCACTCGGACGCGCGCGTGCTGAACCAGCTCATCTACAAGCGGAGCCACTTGCGCGACGTCATCGGTGAAGTGCCACCCGACACGAAATACCGATCAGCAATGGCCTCCTCTTTCGGCTCCTCGAGTGCACTGGCCAGATGCTCCAAGTCTGCTCACTTCGAGTATGGTCACTTCGAGTATGGCATTAAACAGAGCCCGGTGGACATGTACGAGAAGTTGTTCGCCATTGCTGGAAGGTGGCCAAGAGCGACATTGAACGCGATGTGCAGCATGGGCAAGGAGATTGCAGTTACCGCTGCTTCTGGTCGAGAAAGAGAAACTGTAGCTCGCGATCAAGTTCAATAGTGTGCGGTCCATCAACGCTCGCTACGGCGTGAAGCCCGAGAGAACAACTTCCTGAAAGGTAATTTGTGCGTTATATTTTAAATGTTTGGGTATCAAAACGGCAAGAAGAAGGATTCACGGCTTGATAAATTGCCTTCAGTCTTCAACTTCCACGCTCTCGGGACACGACTGGTGGCGGGCAAGGTCGACTTCATCTGCCGCATCGCCAGCAACCGTGTAATGGCTAATGTAAATGTAGGCAAGCATCTCGACCTTCGCAACTGAAAGGCGGTTTCTCCTCTTCGAGTGGATCTGATCCATAATACTCCAAGCTCTCTCGCTTGCTGCGGAAGTGGGGACAGCCAACACAATTTCAGCAATCTTTCTCAACAGAGGATACTTCGTGACTTTCATTGCGTTCCAGTAGTCGCGTGGACCTGATTCAGAATACTTCATTCGCATCTCCTTACCACCTTGCTGCTTAGCGCTTTTGAAGGCAAGTATATCAGCAACCAACTTGGGGATTCCTCTGGATGGTGTCAAGATACCGCATCGCTCTGCCATTCCGCAGACCTGGTTGTCTACGTTATCGTCGTCGGAACCGACAAAGTCCTCCTGATCCTCTCCCGGGTCCAATAGGACGGCAATACGCATTGCGTTCGTGTGAACGTAGTTCCAGCGCGTTTTGATTTTCTCGCGGAAGACCTGTTGAAGATCGGAAAGTGGGAGTGCTGGGACGGTCTGGTATTCACCTCCATCGTTTTTATCGTCCGCGGTTTCACCGCGAAGCTCACTATCGGTGATTTCGGGTCCTGTAGAGGTTAACCTCTCGGCAGTGCGACTAAGTACGTCAATTCCACTGGGATCTTGAGGCACGGATCTGCTCCGATTGAAATTCTTATTCAGGCGAAGTAGCGCTGTACGACGCGTGGTAGCGCAGCCACCGGAACCATCGGTGCACGCCCGATACAAACACGTTGTCAGCCTCCAGCTCGCACAACGCGGTAATTATAGGATTCAAGAGACGTACTATCGTTTGGAGGCCACTCCAGAAGCCATTTTCAAGAACTAGCTCTGTGATCTAGCGAAGTTTCTTCCTACTTGCCGCAATTGCTCGAAAACGATCACAAAAACCTCGTAATCAGAGCTCAAAAATAGTTTTTCGAGTAGTTCTTGACTGTTTAGCACTCTTTGCAAACAGGCATGCACAGAATACCCCCGTATCGGTACAGGCATCACGAAGTTTCTAGCACGGAGTCCAGCATCGCGTAGACCCTGCTGGAGCCGCTTAATTTCGTCAAGCAGTGCGAGATAGTCTCGCACAAACGTACAACCGAAACGGTACGGACCGGTATAGCTCGGGTAGCAGGCACACGGCACACGTCTTGCATGAGGAGGTTAAAAACATGAGCAGAGCAACCGCCACTTACTACGTTAGGCCGTTGAACAGTGAAATGGCCTGACGCACTCCGCATGTTTTGCGCGTTGTCGGTGACGGCGGCGATGACTTGTGCACTTGTTTCGCGCTCAATCTCTGCAATCACTTTGTTGATCTCGCCGGCCACGTATTTAGCGGTATGTTGCTCTGAATGTGTAGACCACGACGACCAAAACACAGATGACATTCCAGGCGCCACCACCATAAAGTTGATTATGCTGGAGCTATTAGTATCGCTCCAGCCATCTGTGACAAGCGATACGTAGCATTTCTTATTAATAAGCTTGATGTAGCTCGTTCCGCACGCGTTTCAGTAGCACGCTGCTCAACTTACGCCACGACGGCAACGTCATGGTTGGGGCCACCATAGCGAGGAAGGTTTGAAACACGGGAGCCTCAAGCAGCACAAATGGCAATGCGCACACAAAAACCACCCTCGCCAATGCCATTTCAAATGCATCTTGGCAGTATTTGCTCTGGGTTGGATGCGGAGTTATATCCGGTCCTGCCACTGGCTCAGGGGTAGCCACTGGCCGCAGTGACATTTGCGCTCCTCGAGGCACGTGTTGGCATTTATTCGCGTTGGAGCCGGTAGGATGATTCAGTAAATTCCCCTCGAGCTTGCCGTTCTTGACCAGGACACCGCAATATTTACACTGCCGATGCTTCTTCGAGCCCTCGCGCTCAACATTGAAGTGCTGCCATATTTCGTTGCGTGGGTGGCCGGTCTTTAAAGGCGATGTCTCCGGAAGTCTGGTCAGGCCTGGAGAATGTGTTTGCCGGCTTGGTGTAGGCGTAGTTGTCTGGGGAGAGAAACAACGCGTCTTGTGGCGCCTGGGGGGAAATTCGGCGTATTCATGCTCGATGCTGCAGCGTAGCACGGGCTATAGCGAGGCGACCTCCGCAGCGCCGAACCACCAGGGGACCGCACTGTTCTCGTAGAGAGTGGGTAGCCGCTACGGAGGATGGTGATGCTGAGCTTGCAGGTAGTATCTCTCCACAGCCAGCGCTGTTCTGGGTACGCATAGCGGTAGCATCAAATGGGTCTGTCATCTGAATCCATTTCGGGCTGAGGAAGGGGGGAATCTTGAGGGCCTCAAGGTCCTGCTTGCAGATCGTGTTCTGACTTTTAGACAGGTTTGGACGTTTTGGACAGTTCTAAACAGTTTAAAACGTTTTGGAGCGTTTCGGACTTTCTTTACCCGTCCTATTCAAAACCATCCTTAGTCTTTGCCCTCAACCAGGGTCTATCGTACTAGGACCAAAACTTATTTCGAATCCCTCTTGGCGAGTGAGTACCCACTGAGTCAACTGCTTCTAAGGTTTCGGAAACTACGGGGCGAAATCATAGAGACTCAGGTCCATAGTAATCCCATCAAATCCGCTCCTTCAAGAAAGATCGATCAGTCTTTTACTCAGTCCCATTTACTACGAAATTGGCCTTATTAGCCTCAAGACGTCAGCCAGCGACGCGGCAATGGTCACGAGAGACCCGCTGAAGACCTTGCATTCTGCATTATAGTCTTCAGCTCCACCGCCAACGTCCCGCTGCTGTGCCCAATGACGATGCGCTGATGCGGCCTTCGTTGGCCTGGAACACCGGCAACATTCTCCAGTATCGTTTTGTTGTCGAGCGACTATGTCATTGGCCCCCGCATCATTTGACTTGCAGGTTGCATGAAGATAAGTACCCGAGGTGCTCACAGCCTCCTTGCTTTTCAACATCGCCATGTCCCGGAAACGCTGATTAATTACGACGACATTTCCCTCTATAATGTAGACATGATGTCCCTTCATCTCGAGATCCCGCCAATTTTCCATACTGATTACAAAGAGGTCTCTTCCAGACACCACTTGTTAGCCAGATACAGGACGTCCAAATTCCAGCTGGCCTTGGTAATCTTCATCTAGAATATAGGTGTCAACCTTTAGCAACCCAAGCAGATGCAAGACGTGATCAAAGAGATGGGGTCGCACGAGCAGCAACCCTATTGATGTGAGTGGTTTCAACAGCGCTGATCGTGTCCAGCGTTCCGGCAGAGCCCATGCTAATACCACAACGTACCGGAGCTCTACCGAAGCACTTCTACATGCGACTGCGCGCCCTCCACCAGGCGCCGATGAGCGTCGCCATGGTCATAATCAATGACATCATGGAGATCCAGACCTACTGTTTATAGGAATAATGTGTAGTTCTTAGAGCGAGACCCTAGGCAAAAACTAGACACAACGAGGGTAACAAAACCAAACAAAAACTGAAACACAACTCAATTTGCACCACGACAACTACAACTACTCCAACAACCATCGTCTAAGGCCATCGCTTTTTGAACTGAGCAAGTCGATCGTTGAAGTAATTATTCGTGACTTATTTGTTTCACCCGGACGACATCGTCGGAATTTCTGACGAGCGTGCTTTATCGCTTTTTGAAGCTATGGACAAGAACAGAGAAGCTGTCAATAATGGAGATGAACCAAGTACAGAACATTGCTCGATCTGGCAAGCCACCGTAAATTTAGTTTGCTCGTGAAGTTTATTGCGTGTGGGTCTACTTTCTGTCAGGCAGCGCAGCAATTGGAGTGTGTCAAAATGGAGACTGGGATTGGCGACTTCCGCGGATGCTCCGGCACTATTGCTGCTGACTACGCTCGTGTAGTCTGTGCCCAAAGCCTACAACGCTTGGCAGAATGCATATCACAAGTCTGGGCGTTTTCATTGGCGTTTGATGGCGCTACCCATCAAAACATGTCGTATCTTGACGTCCGCCTTCGATTCGGTCGTGAAAACCTGCTGCACAACTATCACTTGCTTGCAATTCCTCTGTTTGATCGCCATACTGGGGCTTATATGTTCGAGATCTTGGTTCGGTTTTTAGATGCAATGACGTCTATATGGAGAAGTACTGTGATACCAATGTCTACACCTTTTCAACTTCAAAATGGCAAAAAGAAAATTCAATACGTCAAAACGTAAAATCAAAACGACATGGATAAAAAAAAGGTGTTGATCCAAATTCTTATATTTCGGTTACACAGGTTACTGACCTACAGGCATGTCGTGTATCTGGATAGCTGCCGCGTGAAACTTGACCGTGTGCAGCGAGCAGTTGTAACAGAGAGGTGGAGTGATTGCCTCCTCGATGAGTAGTTCTGCAGCCATCATTAGGTACTCTTCGCGGTGCTCCTTGATCGTTCGATGCGGGGGTACTTGGAGAATAGCTTTGCGGTGCCGCGCCAAGAACCGCTTGACCATTGACTTGAAAACCGAGAAGCAATTCTCGATGGGGTTAAGCATGGGGGAATAAGGCCCCAGCCGAAGGAGTGCTGCGCCAGCAAACTCGTCTTCCTTGAAGACGTCTTCGACGTGAGTATGGCAGGGGGCATTGTCAGCAACAATCACCACGTTGTCCAGCGAGGACGTTCGGGAGATGTGCCTTAGGAGGCGACGCATGTACGCGTTTCACTTCTCCGAAGTAAAGGAGCCGAACTGCTTCTCAGAGTACGCCAGCCCGTCCTCGGAGATGCAGGCTATCACATGGATGTTGGAACCTTTGCCGGCGGTGTTCTTGTCGACCGCTCGTTTGCCCTTTAAGCTGCGTCCACGTCGGCGAGAACACCATAGGTTGAAGTTAGTTTCGTCAACATAGAAAATCTGCTTACCTTCAGCCTTGTAGGCTAGTAGATCGACAATGTAGTCGCGCCGAAGTAGCTTGTTCTTGGTCAGGTTGCGGTAGTTATTGTCCCGGTGCGTCTGTTTCATCGTGTACATCCTGGCATCGACATGATGCTTGATCGTCTGCCGCGTAACCTTAACCTCAAAGCGCGCTTCCAGAGCGTCAACTAACTCGTCCAGAGTGAGGTAGCAGTTCTCGTCCAGAAGAGACAGTAAGTAGTGGACGTGCTCTTCCGTGATCTTGGCGTTGCGTTTTCCGCCACGAGGCTTTCTTGGAGACGACTCCCAGTCATCATGAGATTGTGCGGCGGCAATCCAGCGGTACGCCGAGCGTAGCTTAACGTCGTTCTTCACCGCAACGTCCTTCCAGTCTTCGCCAGCAGTGGCGGCGCGCAGAACGCGCTTGATGGTTGCTTCGTCGTACAGCATAGAGGAAACGTGGTGGAGGGCAGCTTGCTTCTTGGAAGGAGAATTGGAGAATGCGTTAAGACCACGGAAGCGCGGAGCGGTTGGTGGCTGGAGCGCAGGATCCAACGCTGTCCAGCAGTTTTGGCGCGGTTGCTTCCCGCCATAAAAACACTTTAGTTGATAATACCCTGTCATTAGCGATGTCAATATAATATCGGTTTTATACGCCTGTGTCGTTTAGATTTTACGTTTTGACGTATTGAATTTTCTTTTTTGCCATTTTGAAGTTGAAAAGGTGTAGTGACGGTGCTGCCAACATGACTGGTAAAGTGAGCGGTCTAGTCACCCGACTTCGAGATATTTGTGCACCTGGGCTTCTTCGCATTTGGTGTGGCCTTCACCAGTTTGATTTCGTCATGCAGCGTGTGTATTCTGGCGCAATGGACGACACGTTTTACTCTACACTCACGGGTTTAATTGGCCATTTACGTCGACAGTCAATTTTAATTGGGAAAATGCAATCTACGTGTCATAAAGTAGCTACCACACGTTGGATTCCAATGGGCACAGTCACTAAGTGGCCCACGAAACACTACATTCAGGTTCGACGACATTTAGGCACCAAGGCCCCTGCTTGCGCACCAGACGACGCGTGGTGGTGTGTTCTTTTCATCATCCACGTAATTTCCACGGAGGCATCCGACGTGTTTGTTGCTCTACAAGGACGGGATACGCTGTTATCGGAACGGCACGAGCTGTTGCACGACTTAGTGGACTCGTACTGCGTGATGTCGGGTATGGTGGGCCTCTGGATCAACGCGAGATTGCTACGCTTGTTGAATCTGAACCATTAGAGGTGTGTGGTTCCTACGCTCTCACTATTGAGAACGCTAGAACTTGTATGGCTTGTACCAGGCACTGGGTCTACGAAACAATGGAAACTTTAGGCCAGAATAATATGGAAGATGTGAAGCGTATGTCTCGAAGTACGGCAAGAGTATTTGTTCAAACAGCAGACGGAATTTCAAAAATTGTGGTGGAACGAGACGAAAACAATAAGCCCTTTATTTCGAACCCGAAGGTGCTTCCCTCTCAGCTCGTCAAAAGGGACATGGCTTCATTTTCAGCTACGCTGAATCAGAATAGATCTCGGCTACTTCGACACTACAAGCTGCCATAGGCTACCTCCCTATCGACAACTTCTACACCAAATGGAGAACGAACTTCGCAATCTGCTTGACCGGGACGGTCTCCGACTGCGACAACATGCCCAAGACATCCTCTACCCCGGGAATCGGACAGCGATGGCAGAAACATTGGAGTTTGTACACACGGATGTCAGCTGTAACAGACTCTTCCAGCTATTCCAAAAGTACGCATGTAGGCTCGATGCGGCGCGACGTTGGGTGCGAGCTCTGGTTAACCGTTTTCGATATGCGGTGAAATGAAGCCAACCATCGGCGTCTGGATGTGCGCCACTTGTACTTTAGTGTTCTAGAGTATGCTGCAGCAACGATCATTGTTCGACCTTAATACAGCTACACATTTCTCTAATCTCCGAGCTTCTCAAACACGTGACGTGAAGTTTCCTGCGGCTCAACGTCTCCTAAAGCTTTTAATCTAAAATTTGGTCTTTGTGATTTGGTCCAGAAAGGTAACTTACAAGGCCGGGACATCGTTCTAGATCTAGATTTAGAATCTGGACAATTAGCCATTTCAAACACTAAATAGTGTGCCGTGCGCGATGGAGTTCCTCGTGCCCCTGCACGCGGCGGACCTGGAGCTGGCCAAGGCCGACCGCTACCACGTGCAGTCGGTGCAGACGTTCGAGGACGAGACGCCGGCCGAGATCTCGGCGCGCGTGCAGCGGCTGGAGGACCAGGTGCTGGGCAGCGAGGCGTGTCTGGAGCTGCTGCAGGAGGACTGGCTAGACCTGACGTACAGCCTCGTCAAGAAGCTGCCGGCGCTCTCCGAGCCTCTGCGCATGCGCGTGGTGGAGATGCTCTCGGCCTTCGTGAGTAACGTGACGGAGGGCGTGCTGGCTCGGCGCCCCGGCAGCGAGGACGCGGACGACGTGGCGCTGTACCGCAGCGCGTTCAAGGCCAGCGTGTACTTCCTCATCACGGCGCTCACGAGCGTCAGCAGCGCGCAGATGCAGGTGGAGAAGGACATTGTGAAGCAGAAGGGCAAGAAGAGCCAGCAGTCGACGCTCAACCGCATCAACTGGAGCAAAGTGGTGGAGGGCGCCATCCACAAGCTCAGTCGCTCCGTGAGCCCCAAGACCTTCTGCATGTGGAACATGAACGTGCCCGAGGAGGAATTCTCCATGTTGTACTGCAAAGTGGTGTTCGAACTGCTGGGCAACGCGACGCTGTGTCGGGGCAAGTCGCTCAAGCCCAAACTTTACCATGTGCGTGGGTTTCGTACTTTTAGTTTTATGTTGATGTTAGCCACTTATTAACGCCTTCTACTACCGTAGCTTCTAGCCATGAGTCTGCAGAAGGCGCCGGCGATCCACATCTCCGTGGTGGCGTCGCTCATCGACCTCATCTACACGCACGAACATCTGAGCGCCTCCATCGCCGAACTGGTCGAGCTTTTGTACTTCAAGTACTCCAACGTGACGTTCGCGGCGGACCTCATCAGCGAAATCGGGAAAATCTCGTCCCGAGACGCGTCGAAGGACGTGGCCGGAACGAGAAATATCGCCATGTTCCTCTCCAGTCTGTCGACTCTCACTCCGGCGTTGATTATGGGGAACCTGAGCTTCGTGCTGGCCTTGCTGGACTCAGAAGCGTATCAGCTACGGAATGCTGCGGTTACGTGTGTGACGCAGATTCTACTGTGGAACTTCCGCCAGAGCGGACAACAGGAGCCCGAGGACGCTGCAGCGACTGCAACAGCACAAAAGAAGGCGCGAAGGCAGAAGAAAAGCGATGGAGAAACAAAGAGCGACGGATCTGATACTGACGACAGCAGTGATGGAAGTAGCAGCGACGACGAGGAAGAAGAAGACGCTGCAGCAGCCAAAACAAATGCCCCGCGCACGTTTTCTCGCTCGACAAGAGACCAGCTTCTTTCTGTGCTGGAGGATCGCACCCACGACATCAACTCCTTTGCTAGGGGCCACGTGCTGAAGATGTGGGCGCTCTTGTGCGAGGAAGGCGCGTTGCCGCTGCATATGCTAAAGAACGTCACCCTGATGGCTGTCGGCCGGCTGCAAGACAAGGCTGCAGTGGTTCGCCGTCACAGCATCCACCTGCTCTCGCTACTGCTGGAAAGAAACCCGTTCATGGGGAATTTAGACCGCGAGTTTTACGAGAAGAAGCGTGATGAGCTAACGGAGGAGATGAAGAGGAAGCGCGACGAAGTGATTGCCGGGGTGGAGAAGGAAATGAGTGAGGCAATGGGGGAGATCGCCATCCAGGGAGAGGACGCGGGTTCCTCGTCCCCACAGCACGCAGTCTCGTCAGAAGAGCAAGCTGCTGCGCTCGAAAAGGAACTGCAGAGGACTGTGCGGCTGCTGAAATTTTACCAAGACGCAATTGATTTTATTGACGAGTTCGAACTGCAAGCACTGCCCCTGATGGGTCAACTGCTGGGGAGCAAGTCGATTTCGGACGTTCTGGAGGCGATCCAGTTCTTTGAGAAGGCGTTCCGCTTCCATCTTTCCGCTGCGCAGACTGGGATCAAGAAGGTCTTACCACTGACTTGGCGCTCTGACGTGTCTATCCAAGAGCAGTTGTCGAGCACTTTCGTGGCTCTCTTCATCCGTATCGACGTGGACGACCCTGAGAGGAACTCACCACAGCTGGTGGCGGAAAACCTCGTGAAGTTTCTGGATGAGTGCACTGTCGCTGAGTACACGTGTCTGGAGCGGGTCCTGGGGGAGCTGCATCGCGCCCAAAAGGTGCCAATGGTTGTCATCAGCTCTCTGTGGGGACTTGTCGACGTGACAGTGTACCCAATCTCGGTTGTGAGCAATGCGTTGGCGCTACTGAGTATGATCGCGAACATTGACGACTCCATGCTCTTCTCGAACGACAGGCTTGGACAAGTGCTTTCGATGGGCTTTGGTGATGTTGCCTGTAGTCCAGACTCGCGTTATCGTGTCCTTGGAGCCGCTTGTCGGCTGGTACAATGCATTCAGCTGGAGCCTAAGAATGCCGCTGCGAAAAACAACAGTCAGACGCAGAGACGCATTCAACGTTCGAATCTTGACGCCACAGAGCAGATCATCCTTCGCTTGCAGCGCTTCCTTGCTCTGGATTTTGTCGGCGATGACGGGATTGAGCTCGAATGCCTCCATTCCACGTGGTTCGACACCGTTCAGCAAGCGATCGAGGCCATCTTCTCCATTTGTGAGCGTCCGGAAGATGTCTGTGGTGATGTGATCAAGCATCTATCGCTGCGGTTGTTTGAAAGCGAGACGAGTGACGTGTCGCGCGTGGAGCTATCGCACTTCTTCTTCGTGCTGGGTCACTCGGCAGTGAAAGTCGCTATCCACGTGGAAAGGCTGGCTGCCAAAGTGAAGAAAATGCGTGGCAATCGTAGTGCTGCAGTACGACCTTCGGACAATGCAGCGCCCAACGGCGACGCGGAAGACGTTTCTGCCATGGAAGACGAACTTGGTGTGGCTGCAGAGGTGGAGGCTGAAGAAGACACGTTTGTGAACAACGTCATTCAGAAGGAGATCGCCTGTCGCAATCTGCTGGGTATGTATGGTCCGCTGATCATCCGCGTGTTGGTGGGCAACGAAGAAGAGTTCAAGAGTGACGAGCTGCTGACCGAGTGCGCCGTGGTTGCGCTCAGCAAGTTTATGGCTGTCTCGGAGGAGTTTTGTGAGAAGCACCTGCAGCTTCTGTTCACGATCCTGCAGGATTCCCCTCAGCCGTCCGTGCGTGGCGATGTAATCATTGCGCTCGGAGATCTCTCGTTCCGGTTCCCGAACTTGGTGGAGCCGTGGACGTCGCACCTGTACAACCGGCTGCGGGACGTCAACCTCAACGTCCGAAAGAATACCATCGTGGTGCTCTCTCACCTTATTTTGAACGATATGATCAAGGTCAAGGGCCAGATCAGCGAGATCGCCATCTCGTTGGTAGACGAGAATGACGGCATCCGCAACCTCGCCAAGCTCTTCTTCTTCGAGCTGTCGAAGAAGGGGAATAACCCCATCTACAACATGCTCCCGGATGCAATCGGCCAGTTATCCACAAGGTTCGTTGATGCTATCATTCTTCCCCTGACTTTTTGTGACTTTTACTTACAATTTCAAACGTGTAGCGAACTGGTATCGAACTCTGACTTCCAGACGATCACACGGTTCCTTATCCAGTTCATTACGAAGGAGAAGCAGATCGAAAGCATCGTGGAAAAACTGGCCCAGCGCTTCCCGACGGCGTCGAAGGCGCAGCAGCAGCGCGACCTGGCTCATTGCTTGGCTCGCCTGTCGCATACAGAGAAGTCGCTCAAGTTCCTCTACCAGAACCGCAAGCTTTATAGCGACGCGCTCCACGATAGTGTGGTCGCTGACAACTTCACATCGCTGGTCGCCAAAGCTCGGCGGGGCAATAGCGCACTGACTGCGACGGCTGAGATGAAGGAAGCCATCGACAAATTGGACCAGTTTGTGGTTGGGAAGAAGGAGGGCAAGGAGGAGGTATACTGTCGTGATCATTCTGTGAGCTTTGACCCAGTACTTACTTTCTTGATGATGCGTGAATGCTAGGATGAAACCATGGACGGTGAACCTTCAGAGCGTGCTTCGCCTCCAGTTGCCAAGGGCAAGGCGAAGCGTAGACCCTCTGCTAAAGGTGCCAAGGCCACGCGCGCCACGCCGAGGAAGAGGGAGCGTGCGAAGCGGAAGACCACGCGCAAGAAGACCCGCGCTGTGAGTGAGGAATCATCGGAAGAAGAGTAAGTCGTAAGTACAACAAATTCCAGTCGTCGTACGAATAAAAGCACTGCGTGTTCGTCGGTAAGCTGCCAACTTCAAAGAGTGCGTTCTTACAGAGCCCCAAAGCTCCGTCAATAGATAGTTTTTAGCCAGAAAGCGGCTGTCGTTCGACCGCCAGCAAGCTCGTGCAGGCCGTCAGCACACGAAGCACCTCGTCCGGGTCGTCCAGGTAGTACTGAGCGCGACTGACTTTCATGCCCACAGCGACCGTGTAGCAGTTGGAGCCCTGCACCACATCGAACATGTCTTCGTCTGTGCGTTCGTCGCCCAGCGCGAGGATGAAATCGAAGTCCAGCGCCGTGAAGTACGGCGTCTCGCTCTCGTACTCGAGGATGCGACTCACGGCGCGGCCTTTGTTCACACGCCACGGCCGAATCATCACGTACTTCTTGATGCGGCACATGACCACACCCACAGGCAGATCCCGCAGCATTTGGTCGAAATGGAGCTGCATATCCTTCGCCTGCTTTAGGCCGAACGTGGGGTCTGCGTCTCGAAAGTGCCACGTGTAACAGCAGTCTTTCACATCCAGTAGCGACCCGGGAGTGCGCTCGGTGAAGTGCTCCAAGATGCTTTCCACTTCGTCCCGCCACTCCAGCTCCACGTCGCTGAACATACACTGCCATGGGGCTCGTTCAAAGGCTGAGCTTTCACTAACATTCGCCCCCAAGACGGAGGAAGAAGAGCTAGCCAGCGGGTCCTCTTCAGCAGCAACCATGGGAATTGGCTCTGCTGCGTGTGGCGAGTCTTCACTGCCCAGACCCGTCGGGGTATCACTATTGCCGGATAAAATATTGGCACTTCCGTCATCGAGCGTAGATGGGTGCTTGGAGGCCGGACGGAACCAATAGCCGTGTTCTGCAGCTAACCCCACGCGAGGCAAATGTCCAAACCACTCCTAGCAATCCAACAACCGATTAGACAGAGAGATATCTACTGGAAGAGCGGAATGAGGTACCTGCAGACGGTTCTTGTTCCTGCCGCTGATGATGTAAACGGTGTTACGCGGGTCGGCGGTTAGATCTTCCAGACACGACATCAGAGCAGGAGAAGGCTCAGCCAGTTCCTCCATGCTCTGGTAGTTCACGAGTGTGCCGTCGTAATCCAGCAAGAACAGGCGTCGTTGACTTCTTTCGTAGTACCCGAGGAGTTGGGCGGTGTCCAGTTTGTCCAGACGGTTGTATTCCTGAGCGGTAGCAGCAGCCTACATGCGTGAACAAACCTGTATGAGTTCCTCCAGATCCACACGTGAGAACAAAGCAGCTTACCTCATTCAGGGCGGACATGATCCTCTGAGCCCACAACGTCGACGTGTACGTGTTGACATATCGCGATAGTTGGTGGTGTCGAATGCGCTTCGTGGTGGTGCTCATGCGCAGCGCCGTGTCCACACTAGCAGCGATTTGCTCAATATGCATCGGGTTCACCAACAACGCACCTTGGAAGGATGACGCGCATCTAGTGACAGACAACAACAAAAACTCCAGTTAAAATCAACCTGGCAACAGACACCATGCACACACAGCGAGAGGTAACGTTACCCTGCAAATTCGCTGTAGACAAGAACACCATGGCAACTCTTCTTCTGAGCAGCGATGAACTCCATGGCCTGCAAATTGATCCCTTCCTTGATGCTACTGACGATAGCCACGTCCGCGCAGTTGTAGAGTGCCACAAGCTGGTCATGGTCGATCGACTGCTTCAGATAGCGCACAGGACAGTACTCAGCCGTACCGAAGCGCCCATTCACACGTCCTACGAGCTCATTGATCTGGCGGCTGAGCATTCGGTACTGCAGCGACGCCGTGCGTCCAACGTCACGCACAACAGCATACAGAACCACTTTCCCTCTGTACTCTGGGTAATGCTGCAGCAGATACTCCATGGCTTCGAGCATCTCCGGGATCCCCTTACAGAAGTCCAGCTTGTGCACGCCCACAATGATCTTCATGCCGTCCTGCTGGCGCTTGAGCATCTCCACATGAGCTTCCACCTTCGGCGTGAGGGAATATTTGACTGGGTCAATGCCCATGGGGCAGATACCAAGTGAGATGAGGCGGCCATTGTACTCAACGCGGCTGGGAGACGACTCGAGCCCCAGCATGCGCGTGCAGACGTTGAGAAAGTGGCGTACGTAGTCGAAGTGGTTGAACACGACCAGGTCGGCGCCCAGCACGCCGTGCAGTAGCGCCTCCCGGACTGGCAGCATCTGGAAGAACTCGGAGGACGGGAAGGGGCAGTGGAAGTAGAAGCCGCACGTGATCTCCGGGAAGCGGCGACGCAGCAGTCCGGGCAGCACCATGAGCTGGTAGTCGCACACTAGCACGAGGTCCCCGTCCTTGTAGATCTCCGACACAGCCTCCAGGAACTTCTGGTTGGCCGAGCAGTAGGCGTCGTACTTGTCTCCGAAGTTCTCGAGCAGGCGGCTGTCCGAGCGCTGCGGTAGTGAGTGGAAGAGCGGCCACAGCACCACGTTGCAGAACTGATTGTGGTACAGGTCCAGCGTCTCCTGCGGTAAGAAAACCGGGTGGCATGCAAAGTCCGTCTCGAGCCGGCGGCGCACGCCGTCCTGACTCGACTCGTCCACGGTCGCGCCGGGCCACGAGACCCAGCGCACGGCGTTGCCTGTGCCCAGGTAGTCGATAGCGCTCTTGAGCCCCGTGGCCGACGGCGTGTACTGCCAGCTGTCGCCACGCTCCGTCTTGAGCATGCGCACGCAGCGGCGCAGCGAGCAGACGATGATCTTGTTGCTGTCGTTGGCCATGGGAATAGGCCCGAGGTTGCGCGCCAGCGAGCTGTAGCGCTGCGAGTCCTGGCGCACGACCGCCAGGCGCCGGTGCAGGTCGTGCAGCTGATCCAGCAGCGAGCTCTCGCCCAGCTCCGTCAGACTCGGCGGCGCCGACTCCGCGTTCGAAGCCTCTGGCAGCATCCTTTTCCGCTTTTCCGTACTGGAGGTTTTAGGACTGTGAGCATAGTCGCTTCAACTTTGACAACGCAAGAACGTAATTACGAAATGCAAACCTAGCATGTATTCATGTATCAACAGAGCAGCTAGCTACACCAGCAATGCTTCACCTTACTGGCCGTCCACGATGGCCAGCAGCAAGTCGCGGTACTCGCCGCTCGTGTCGCCGCGGATGCGTTTGCTCAGCTCCTTGCCGTATTGTTTCTTGTACGCAACCTTGATCTGGGGCAGCATGATGTGGTAGCGCACCACCGCCGCGCTGAGCCCGTACTCGTCCGTGCCCAGACCCTTCATCGTGCTCTCGAAGAGGTCCGCCAACACCTCGAACGGCTCGAACACCATGCGCACATGGTACAGAAGCGCCGTCTGGGCGTCGCCCTTGAACTCGCCCTTGATCGCCTTGAGAATGCTCGTCTTCTTGTACTTCTTGGAGTACGCGGCGTCAATGTTGTGGAGGTGCTCCGCAGGACTCGAGACAACAATCCGAATGAACGTTTCTTCGTCCGTACCCCACTTCCCTTCGCCTGCCTTGTACAGGACATCCGCGTCGGCAGCAGCCTTCGAAGGCGTGTACACGGCAGGGTCGAAGCTCGGCAAGTCTCCCTTCATAGCGGCCATGATCACCTTCTTCAGATCGCCGCTTAGTTCGCCACGCAGGACGTTCACAAGGTCATCGCCATAAAGTTCACGGTACGTTTTCTTCAGCATGGCGATCTCGGTGTTCGAGCGAGCCATCACGACCGGGTAAATCCACTCCTCCGTCGTGCCCACGCCCTTCGTCGCCTTGCGCAGGATCTCGGCCTCCACATGTTCCAGAGGGCTCGCGAGCATCTGCAGCAGAATGCCGTAGTCGCTCGTGCTCTTTACCCACACCGTCAAGCTCTGCTTGTACAGGATGCGGTAGCGCCACCAGATCAGGTAACGCTGTTCAGCCGTCATCGACACGAGGATCCCAGCCAGCGTCTTCTCGTCCGTCTCAGCACCAGTGAGCTTCGTGCGAATTTCTTGGACAGCAGCTTCAATGTCAGCGTACAGATTCAGTGACGACCCACCAGAAACTTCATGCGCACTCTGGGCGTACAGGTTACCGAAGGTTAAAGATCTCACAATCGTGGTAGACCTCGTTGCCGACACTTCGCCTTCAGAAGCGCTCTCCTTCGCACTCACACTCACGGCAGAGCTCGACGAAATGCTCGCCTTCTCTTCCACCGACGCACTTGCGCCGATGGTAGCACTGCTCACAGCAGCACTTGAACCACTCACAACAGCGCTCGAACTGCTCACACCAGCACTTGCCGAAGTAGACCCGGACGCGGATCCAGATGCAGATGATGCAGATCCAGTCGAGCCGAACTCCGCCTCAGCAGACGCACCGAACTCCGCCTCGGCCGCGTCGAACACGGACAGAAGCAACTGGCGGTACTCGCCGCTCACCACGCCCTCGATACGCGTGCGCAGCTCCTGACGGTACAGACGCATGTACACAATGCGGATGTGCACAAGGAGGCGGTAGTACCGCACAACCCACGCGCTCAGCCCGTACGCGTTCTTGCCGGCGCTCTTCAGCGTCGTCTCGAACAGCTCCGCAAGCAGCCCCACCGGCTCCAGCACCGAGCGCACCAGGAACAGCAGCGCACGCTTCGCGTCGCCAGAGAACTCCGCCTCAATCGCACCCGTGATGCTCGTCTTGTACTTCGTCACGTATGCGCTGTTGATGTTGCGCACGTGCTCCGCAGGGCTCAACACCAGGATGTTGATGAATGTCGTCTCATCCGTGCCCATGCGGCCTTCGCCAGCCTTGTACAAGGCATCCACGTCCGCCGCAGCCTTCGCGCTCGTGTGGACAGATGCGTCGAAATCGGCCACCTCGCCGCGCATTGCGGTCAGGATCACCTTCTTCAAGTCCCCGCTCAGTTCGCCACTCAAGATCTTCACCAGGTCGTCGCCGTACTTCTCCGCGAACGTCTTCTTCAACAGCGCAATCTCGGTGTTCGAGCGAGCCATCACGACCGGGTAAATCCACTCCTCCGTCGTGCCCACGCCCTTCGTCGCCTTGCGCAGGATCTCGGCCTCCACATGTTCCAGAGGGCTCGCGAGCATCTGCAGCAGAATGCCGTAGTCGCTCGTGCTCTTTACCCACACCGTCAAGCTCTGCTTGTACAGGATGCGGTAGCGCCACCAGATCAGGTAGCGCTGCTCCACACTCTTCGACAGCAGCAGCTTCGCCAGTGCAGCCTCGTCCGAAGCCGCGCCAGTGCACACGCGCTGGATCTCCTGCGCAGCCGCGTCGATCTCGGCCGAAAACGTCATCGACTGCATGCTCGCGCTGCTCTTGTGTGCGTAGTGCGCGTACAGACTGCTCATCGCAGCACTGCCGGCAGCCACCACAGCGGTGCTAGACGTCGTCGTCTTCGAGCCACTAGAAACGCTTTCCTTCGCACTCACACTCACGGCAGAGCTCGACGAAATGCTCGCCTTCTCTTCCACCGACGCACTTGCGCCGATGGTAGCACTGCTCACAGCAGCACTTGAACCACTCACAACAGCGCTCGAACTGCTCACACCAGCACTTGCCGAAGTAGACCCGGACGCGGATCCAGATGCAGATGATGCAGATCCAGTCGAGCCGAACTCCGCCTCAGCAGACGCACCGAACTCCGCCTCGGCCGCGTCGAACACGGACAGAAGCAACTGGCGGTACTCGCCGCTCACCACGCCCTCGATACGCGTGCGCAGCTCTGACGGTACAGACGCATGTACACAATGCGGATGTGCACAAGGAGGCGGTAGTACCGCACAACCCACGCGCTCAGCCCGTACGCGTTCTTGCCGGCGCTCTTCAGCGTCGTCTCGAACAGCTCCGCAAGCAGCCCCACCGGCTCCAGCACCGAGCGCACCAGGAACAGCAGCGCACGCTTCGCGTCGCCAGAGAACTCCGCCTCAATCGCACCCGTGATGCTCGTCTTGTACTTCGTCACGTATGCGCTGTTGATGTTGCGCACGTGCTCCGCAGGGCTCAACACCAGGATGTTGATGAATGTCGTCTCATCCGTGCCCATGCGGCCTTCGCCAGCCTTGTACAAGGCATCCACGTCCGCCGCAGCCTTCGCGCTCGTGTGGACAGATGCGTCGAAATCGGCCACCTCGCCGCGCATTGCGGTCAGGATCACCTTCTTCAAGTCCCCGCTCAGTTCGCCACTCAAGATCTTCACCAGGTCGTCGCCGTACTTCTCCGCGAACGTCTTCTTCAACAGCGCAATCTCGGTGTTCGAGCGAGCCATCACGACCGGGTAAATCCACTCCTCCGTCGTGCCCACGCCCTTCGTCGCCTTGCGCAGGATCTCGGCCTCCACATGTTCCAGAGGGCTCGCGAGCATCTGCAGCAGAATGCCGTAGTCGCTCGTGCTCTTTACCCACACCGTCAAGCTCTGCTTGTACAGGATGCGGTAGCGCCACCAGATCAGGTAGCGCTGCTCCACACTCTTCGACAGCAGCAGCTTCGCCAGTGCAGCCTCGTCCGAAGCCGCGCCAGTGCACACGCGCTGGATCTCCTGCGCAGCCGCGTCGATCTCGGCCGAAAACGTCATCGACTGCATGCTCGCGCTGCTCTTGTGTGCGTAGTGCGCGTACAGACTGCTCATCGCAGCACTGCCGGCAGCCACCACAGCGGTGCTAGACGTCGTCGTCTTCGAGCCACTAGAAACGCTTTCCTTCGCACTCACACTCACGGCAGAGCTCGACGAAATGCTCGCCTTCTCTTCCACCGACGCACTTGCACCGATGGTAGCACTGCTCACAGCAGCACTTGAACCACTCACAACAGCGCTCGAACTGCTCACACCAGCACTTGCCGAAGTAGACCCGGACGCGGATCCAGATGCAGATGATGCAGATCCAGTCGAGCCGAACTCCGCCTCAGCAGACGCACCGAACTCCGCCTCGGCCGCGTCGAACACGGACAGAAGCAACTGGCGGTACTCGCCGCTCACCACGCCCTCGATACGCGTGCGCAGCTCTGACGGTACAGACGCATGTACACAATGCGGATGTGCACAAGGAGGCGGTAGTACCGCACAACCCACGCGCTCAGCCCGTACGCGTTCTTGCCGGCGCTCTTCAGCGTCGTCTCGAACAGCTCCGCAAGCAGCCCCACCGGCTCCAGCACCGAGCGCACCAGGAACAGCAGCGCACGCTTCGCGTCGCCAGAGAACTCCGCCTCAATCGCACCCGTGATGCTCGTCTTGTACTTCGTCACGTATGCGCTGTTGATGTTGCGCACGTGCTCCGCAGGGCTCAACACCAGGATGTTGATGAATGTCGTCTCATCCGTGCCCATGCGGCCTTCGCCAGCCTTGTACAAGGCATCCACGTCCGCCGCAGCCTTCGCGCTCGTGTGGACAGATGCGTCGAAATCGGCCACCTCGCCGCGCATTGCGGTCAGGATCACCTTCTTCAAGTCCCCGCTCAGTTCGCCACTCAAGATCTTCACCAGGTCGTCGCCGTACTTCTCCGCGAACGTCTTCTTCAACAGCGCAATCTCGGTGTTCGAGCGAGCCATCACGACCGGGTAAATCCACTCCTCCGTCGTGCCCACGCCCTTCGTCGCCTTGCGCAGGATCTCGGCCTCCACATGTTCCAGAGGGCTCGCGAGCATCTGCAGCAGAATGCCGTAGTCGCTCGTGCTCTTTACCCACACCGTCAAGCTCTGCTTGTACAGGATGCGGTAGCGCCACCAGATCAGGTAGCGCTGCTCCACACTCTTCGACAGCAGCAGCTTCGCCAGTGCAGCCTCGTCCGAAGCCGCGCCAGTGCACACGCGCTGGATCTCCTGCGCAGCCGCGTCGATCTCGGCCGAAAACGTCATCGACTGCATGCTCGCGCTGCTCTTGTGTGCGTAGTGCGCGTACAGACTGCTCATCGCAGCACTGCCGGCAGCCACCACAGCGGTGCTAGACGTCGTCGTCTTCGAGCCACTAGAAACGCTTTCCTTCGCACTCACACTCACGGCAGAGCTCGACGAAATGCTCGCCTTCTCTTCCACCGACGCACTTGCACCGATGGTAGCACTGCTCACAGCAGCACTTGAACCACTCACAACAGCGCTCGAACTGCTCACACCAGCACTTGCCGAAGTAGACCCGGACGCGGATCCAGATGCAGATGATGCAGATCCAGTCGAGCCGAACTCCGCCTCAGCAGACGCACCGAACTCCGCCTCGGCCGCGTCGAACACGGACAGAAGCAACTGGCGGTACTCGCCGCTCACCACGCCCTCGATACGCGTGCGCAGCTCCTGACGGTACAGACGCATGTACACAATGCGGATGTGCACAAGGAGGCGGTAGTACCGCACAACCCACGCGCTCAGCCCGTACGCGTTCTTGCCGGCGCTCTTCAGCGTCGTCTCGAACAGCTCCGCAAGCAGCCCCACCGGCTCCAGCACCGAGCGCACCAGGAACAGCAGCGCACGCTTCGCGTCGCCAGAGAACTCCGCCTCAATCGCACCCGTGATGCTCGTCTTGTACTTCGTCACGTATGCGCTGTTGATGTTGCGCACGTGCTCCGCAGGGCTCAACACCAGGATGTTGATGAATGTCGTCTCATCCGTGCCCATGCGGCCTTCGCCAGCCTTGTACAAGGCATCCACGTCCGCCGCAGCCTTCGCGCTCGTGTGGACAGATGCGTCGAAATCGGCCACCTCGCCGCGCATTGCGGTCAGGATCACCTTCTTCAAGTCCCCGCTCAGTTCGCCACTCAAGATCTTCACCAGGTCGTCGCCGTACTTCTCCGCGAACGTCTTCTTCAACAGCGCAATCTCGGTGTTCGAGCGAGCCATCACGACCGGGTAAATCCACTCCTCCGTCGTGCCCACGCCCTTCGTCGCCTTGCGCAGGATCTCGGCCTCCACATGTTCCAGAGGGCTCGCGAGCATCTGCAGCAGAATGCCGTAGTCGCTCGTGCTCTTTACCCACACCGTCAAGCTCTGCTTGTACAGGATGCGGTAGCGCCACCAGATCAGGTAGCGCTGCTCCACACTCTTCGACAGCAGCAGCTTCGCCAGTGCAGCCTCGTCCGAAGCCGCGCCAGTGCACACGCGCTGGATCTCCTGCGCAGCCGCGTCGATCTCGGCCGAAAACGTCATCGACTGCATGCTCGCGCTGCTCTTGTGTGCGTAGTGCGCGTACAGACTGCTCATCGCAGCACTGCCGGCAGCCACCACAGCGGTGCTAGACGTCGTCGTCTTCGAGCCACTAGAAACGCTTTCCTTCGCACTCACACTCACGGCAGAGCTCGACGAAATGCTCGCCTTCTCTTCCACCGACGCACTTGCACCGATGGTAGCACTGCTCACAGCAGCACTTGAACCACTCACAACAGCGCTCGAACTGCTCACACCAGCACTTGCCGAAGTAGACCCGGACGCGGATCCAGATGCAGATGATGCAGATCCAGTCGAGCCGAACTCCGCCTCAGCAGACGCACCGAACTCCGCCTCGGCCGCGTCGAACACGGACAGAAGCAACTGGCGGTACTCGCCGCTCACCACGCCCTCGATACGCGTGCGCAGCTCCTGACGGTACAGACGCATGTACACAATGCGGATGTGCACAAGGAGGCGGTAGTACCGCACAACCCACGCGCTCAGCCCGTACGCGTTCTTGCCGGCGCTCTTCAGCGTCGTCTCGAACAGCTCCGCAAGCAGCCCCACCGGCTCCAGCACCGAGCGCACCAGGAACAGCAGCGCACGCTTCGCGTCGCCAGAGAACTCCGCCTCAATCGCACCCGTGATGCTCGTCTTGTACTTCGTCACGTATGCGCTGTTGATGTTGCGCACGTGCTCCGCAGGGCTCAACACCAGGATGTTGATGAATGTCGTCTCATCCGTGCCCATGCGGCCTTCGCCAGCCTTGTACAAGGCATCCACGTCCGCCGCAGCCTTCGCGCTCGTGTGGACAGATGCGTCGAAATCGGCCACCTCGCCGCGCATTGCGGTCAGGATCACCTTCTTCAAGTCCCCGCTCAGTTCGCCACTCAAGATCTTCACCAGGTCGTCGCCGTACTTCTCCGCGAACGTCTTCTTCAACAGCGCAATCTCGGTGTTCGAGCGAGCCATCACGACCGGGTAAATCCACTCCTCCGTCGTGCCCACGCCCTTCGTCGCCTTGCGCAGGATCTCGGCCTCCACATGTTCCAGAGGGCTCGCGAGCATCTGCAGCAGAATGCCGTAGTCGCTCGTGCTCTTTACCCACACCGTCAAGCTCTGCTTGTACAGGATGCGGTAGCGCCACCAGATCAGGTAGCGCTGCTCCACACTCTTCGACAGCAGCAGCTTCGCCAGTGCAGCCTCGTCCGAAGCCGCGCCAGTGCACACGCGCTGGATCTCCTGCGCAGCCGCGTCGATCTCGGCCGAAAACGTCATCGACTGCATGCTCGCGCTGCTCTTGTGTGCGTAGTGCGCGTACAGACTGCTCATCGCAGCACTGCCGGCAGCCACCACAGCGGTGCTAGACGTCGTCGTCTTCGAGCCACTAGAAACGCTTTCCTTCGCACTCACACTCACGGCAGAGCTCGACGAAATGCTCGCCTTCTCTTCCACCGACGCACTTGCACCGATGGTAGCACTGCTCACAGCAGCACTTGAACCACTCACAACAGCGCTCGAACTGCTCACACCAGCACTTGCCGAAGTAGACCCGGACGCGGATCCAGATGCAGATGATGCAGATCCAGTCGAGCCGAACTCCGCCTCAGCAGACGCACCGAACTCCGCCTCGGCCGCGTCGAACACGGACAGAAGCAACTGGCGGTACTCGCCGCTCACCACGCCCTCGATACGCGTGCGCAGCTCTGACGGTACAGACGCATGTACACAATGCGGATGTGCACAAGGAGGCGGTAGTACCGCACAACCCACGCGCTCAGCCCGTACGCGTTCTTGCCGGCGCTCTTCAGCGTCGTCTCGAACAGCTCCGCAAGCAGCCCCACCGGCTCCAGCACCGAGCGCACCAGGAACAGCAGCGCACGCTTCGCGTCGCCAGAGAACTCCGCCTCAATCGCACCCGTGATGCTCGTCTTGTACTTCGTCACGTATGCGCTGTTGATGTTGCGCACGTGCTCCGCAGGGCTCAACACCAGGATGTTGATGAATGTCGTCTCATCCGTGCCCATGCGGCCTTCGCCAGCCTTGTACAAGGCATCCACGTCCGCCGCAGCCTTCGCGCTCGTGTGGACAGATGCGTCGAAATCGGCCACCTCGCCGCGCATTGCGGTCAGGATCACCTTCTTCAAGTCCCCGCTCAGTTCGCCACTCAAGATCTTCACCAGGTCGTCGCCGTACTTCTCCGCGAACGTCTTCTTCAACAGCGCAATCTCGGTGTTCGAGCGAGCCATCACGACCGGGTAAATCCACTCCTCCGTCGTGCCCACGCCCTTCGTCGCCTTGCGCAGGATCTCGGCCTCCACATGTTCCAGAGGGCTCGCGAGCATCTGCAGCAGAATGCCGTAGTCGCTCGTGCTCTTTACCCACACCGTCAAGCTCTGCTTGTACAGGATGCGGTAGCGCCACCAGATCAGGTAGCGCTGCTCCACACTCTTCGACAGCAGCAGCTTCGCCAGTGCAGCCTCGTCCGAAGCCGCGCCAGTGCACACGCGCTGGATCTCCTGCGCAGCCGCGTCGATCTCGGCCGAAAACGTCATCGACTGCATGCTCGCGCTGCTCTTGTGTGCGTAGTGCGCGTACAGACTGCTCATCGCAGCACTGCCGGCAGCCACCACAGCGGTGCTAGACGTCGTCGTCTTCGAGCCACTAGAAACGCTTTCCTTCGCACTCACACTCACGGCAGAGCTCGACGAAATGCTCGCCTTCTCTTCCACCGACGCACTTGCGCCGATGGTAGCACTGCTCACAGCAGCACTTGAACCACTCACAACAGCGCTCGAACTGCTCACACCAGCACTTGCCGAAGTAGACCCGGACGCGGATCCAGATGCAGATGATGCAGATCCAGTCGAGCCGAACTCCGCCTCAGCAGACGCACCGAACTCCGCCTCGGCCGCGTCGAACACGGACAGAAGCAACTGGCGGTACTCGCCGCTCACCACGCCCTCGATACGCGTGCGCAGCTCCTGACGGTACAGACGCATGTACACAATGCGGATGTGCACAAGGAGGCGGTAGTACCGCACAACCCACGCGCTCAGCCCGTACGCGTTCTTGCCGGCGCTCTTCAGCGTCGTCTCGAACAGCTCCGCAAGCAGCCCCACCGGCTCCAGCACCGAGCGCACCAGGAACAGCAGCGCACGCTTCGCGTCGCCAGAGAACTCCGCCTCAATCGCACCCGTGATGCTCGTCTTGTACTTCGTCACGTATGCGCTGTTGATGTTGCGCACGTGCTCCGCAGGGCTCAACACCAGGATGTTGATGAATGTCGTCTCATCCGTGCCCATGCGGCCTTCGCCAGCCTTGTACAAGGCATCCACGTCCGCCGCAGCCTTCGCGCTCGTGTGGACAGATGCGTCGAAATCGGCCACCTCGCCGCGCATTGCGGTCAGGATCACCTTCTTCAAGTCCCCGCTCAGTTCGCCACTCAAGATCTTCACCAGGTCGTCGCCGTACTTCTCCGCGAACGTCTTCTTCAACAGCGCAATCTCGGTGTTCGAGCGAGCCATCACGACCGGGTAAATCCACTCCTCCGTCGTGCCCACGCCCTTCGTCGCCTTGCGCAGGATCTCGGCCTCCACATGTTCCAGAGGGCTCGCGAGCATCTGCAGCAGAATGCCGTAGTCGCTCGTGCTCTTTACCCACACCGTCAAGCTCTGCTTGTACAGGATGCGGTAGCGCCACCAGATCAGGTAGCGCTGCTCCACACTCTTCGACAGCAGCAGCTTCGCCAGTGCAGCCTCGTCCGAAGCCGCGCCAGTGCACACGCGCTGGATCTCCTGCGCAGCCGCGTCGATCTCGGCCGAAAACGTCATCGACTGCATGCTCGCGCTGCTCTTGTGTGCGTAGTGCGCGTACAGACTGCTCATCGCAGCACTGCCGGCAGCCACCACAGCGGTGCTAGACGTCGTCGTCTTCGAGCCACTAGAAACGCTTTCCTTCGCACTCACACTCACGGCAGAGCTCGACGAAATGCTCGCCTTCTCTTCCACCGACGCACTTGCACCGATGGTAGCACTGCTCACAGCAGCACTTGAACCACTCACAACAGCGCTCGAACTGCTCACACCAGCACTTGCCGAAGTAGACCCGGACGCGGATCCAGATGCAGATGATGCAGATCCAGTCGAGCCGAACTCCGCCTCAGCAGACGCACCGAACTCCGCCTCGGCCGCGTCGAACACGGACAGAAGCAACTGGCGGTACTCGCCGCTCACCACGCCCTCGATACGCGTGCGCAGCTCCTGACGGTACAGACGCATGTACACAATGCGGATGTGCACAAGGAGGCGGTAGTACCGCACAACCCACGCGCTCAGCCCGTACGCGTTCTTGCCGGCGCTCTTCAGCGTCGTCTCGAACAGCTCCGCAAGCAGCCCCACCGGCTCCAGCACCGAGCGCACCAGGAACAGCAGCGCACGCTTCGCGTCGCCAGAGAACTCCGCCTCAATCGCACCCGTGATGCTCGTCTTGTACTTCGTCACGTATGCGCTGTTGATGTTGCGCACGTGCTCCGCAGGGCTCAACACCAGGATGTTGATGAATGTCGTCTCATCCGTGCCCATGCGGCCTTCGCCAGCCTTGTACAAGGCATCCACGTCCGCCGCAGCCTTCGCGCTCGTGTGGACAGATGCGTCGAAATCGGCCACCTCGCCGCGCATTGCGGTCAGGATCACCTTCTTCAAGTCCCCGCTCAGTTCGCCACTCAAGATCTTCACCAGGTCGTCGCCGTACTTCTCCGCGAACGTCTTCTTCAACAGCGCAATCTCGGTGTTCGAGCGAGCCATCACGACCGGGTAAATCCACTCCTCCGTCGTGCCCACGCCCTTCGTCGCCTTGCGCAGGATCTCGGCCTCCACATGTTCCAGAGGGCTCGCGAGCATCTGCAGCAGAATGCCGTAGTCGCTCGTGCTCTTTACCCACACCGTCAAGCTCTGCTTGTACAGGATGCGGTAGCGCCACCAGATCAGGTAGCGCTGCTCCACACTCTTCGACAGCAGCAGCTTCGCCAGTGCAGCCTCGTCCGAAGCCGCGCCAGTGCACACGCGCTGGATCTCCTGCGCAGCCGCGTCGATCTCGGCCGAAAACGTCATCGACTGCATGCTCGCGCTGCTCTTGTGTGCGTAGTGCGCGTACAGACTGCTCATCGCAGCACTGCCGGCAGCCACCACAGCGGTGCTAGACGTCGTCGTCTTCGAGCCACTAGAAACGCTTTCCTTCGCACTCACACTCACGGCAGAGCTCGACGAAATGCTCGCCTTCTCTTCCACCGACGCACTTGCGCCGATGGTAGCACTGCTCACAGCAGCACTTGAACCACTCACAACAGCGCTCGAACTGCTCACACCAGCACTTGCCGAAGTAGACCCGGACGCGGATCCAGATGCAGATGATGCAGATCCAGTCGAGCCGAACTCCGCCTCAGCAGACGCACCGAACTCCGCCTCGGCCGCGTCGAACACGGACAGAAGCAACTGGCGGTACTCGCCGCTCACCACGCCCTCGATACGCGTGCGCAGCTCTGACGGTACAGACGCATGTACACAATGCGGATGTGCACAAGGAGGCGGTAGTACCGCACAACCCACGCGCTCAGCCCGTACGCGTTCTTGCCGGCGCTCTTCAGCGTCGTCTCGAACAGCTCCGCAAGCAGCCCCACCGGCTCCAGCACCGAGCGCACCAGGAACAGCAGCGCACGCTTCGCGTCGCCAGAGAACTCCGCCTCAATCGCACCCGTGATGCTCGTCTTGTACTTCGTCACGTATGCGCTGTTGATGTTGCGCACGTGCTCCGCAGGGCTCAACACCAGGATGTTGATGAATGTCGTCTCATCCGTGCCCATGCGGCCTTCGCCAGCCTTGTACAAGGCATCCACGTCCGCCGCAGCCTTCGCGCTCGTGTGGACAGATGCGTCGAAATCGGCCACCTCGCCGCGCATTGCGGTCAGGATCACCTTCTTCAAGTCCCCGCTCAGTTCGCCACTCAAGATCTTCACCAGGTCGTCGCCGTACTTCTCCGCGAACGTCTTCTTCAACAGCGCAATCTCGGTGTTCGAGCGAGCCATCACGACCGGGTAAATCCACTCCTCCGTCGTGCCCACGCCCTTCGTCGCCTTGCGCAGGATCTCGGCCTCCACATGTTCCAGAGGGCTCGCGAGCATCTGCAGCAGAATGCCGTAGTCGCTCGTGCTCTTTACCCACACCGTCAAGCTCTGCTTGTACAGGATGCGGTAGCGCCACCAGATCAGGTAGCGCTGCTCCACACTCTTCGACAGCAGCAGCTTCGCCAGTGCAGCCTCGTCCGAAGCCGCGCCAGTGCACACGCGCTGGATCTCCTGCGCAGCCGCGTCGATCTCGGCCGAAAACGTCATCGACTGCATGCTCGCGCTGCTCTTGTGTGCGTAGTGCGCGTACAGACTGCTCATCGCAGCACTGCCGGCAGCCACCACAGCGGTGCTAGACGTCGTCGTCTTCGAGCCACTAGAAACGCTTTCCTTCGCACTCACACTCACGGCAGAGCTCGACGAAATGCTCGCCTTCTCTTCCACCGACGCACTTGCACCGATGGTAGCACTGCTCACAGCAGCACTTGAACCACTCACAACAGCGCTCGAACTGCTCACACCAGCACTTGCCGAAGTAGACCCGGACGCGGATCCAGATGCAGATGATGCAGATCCAGTCGAGCCGAACTCCGCCTCAGCAGACGCACCGAACTCCGCCTCGGCCGCGTCGAACACGGACAGAAGCAACTGGCGGTACTCGCCGCTCACCACGCCCTCGATACGCGTGCGCAGCTCCTGACGGTACAGACGCATGTACACAATGCGGATGTGCACAAGGAGGCGGTAGTACCGCACAACCCACGCGCTCAGCCCGTACGCGTTCTTGCCGGCGCTCTTCAGCGTCGTCTCGAACAGCTCCGCAAGCAGCCCCACCGGCTCCAGCACCGAGCGCACCAGGAACAGCAGCGCACGCTTCGCGTCGCCAGAGAACTCCGCCTCAATCGCACCCGTGATGCTCGTCTTGTACTTCGTCACGTATGCGCTGTTGATGTTGCGCACGTGCTCCGCAGGGCTCAACACCAGGATGTTGATGAATGTCGTCTCATCCGTGCCCATGCGGCCTTCGCCAGCCTTGTACAAGGCATCCGCGTCCGCCGCAGCCTTCGCGCTCGTGTGGACAGATGCGTCGAAATCGGCCACCTCGCCGCGCATTGCGGTCAGGATCACCTTCTTCAAGTCCCCGCTCAGTTCGCCACTCAAGATCTTCACCAGGTCGTCGCCGTACTTCTCCGCGAACGTCTTCTTCAACAGCGCAATCTCGGTGTTCGAGCGAGCCATCACGACCGGGTAAATCCACTCCTCCGTCGTGCCCACGCCCTTCGTCGCCTTGCGCAGGATCTCGGCCTCCACATGTTCCAGAGGGCTCGCGAGCATCTGCAGCAGAATGCCGTAGTCGCTCGTGCTCTTTACCCACACCGTCAAGCTCTGCTTGTACAGGATGCGGTAGCGCCACCAGATCAGGTAGCGCTGCTCCACACTCTTCGACAGCAGCAGCTTCGCCAGTGCAGCCTCGTCCGAAGCCGCGCCAGTGCACACGCGCTGGATCTCCTGCGCAGCCGCGTCGATCTCGGCCGAAAACGTCATCGACTGCATGCTCGCGCTGCTCTTGTGTGCGTAGTGCGCGTACAGACTGCTCATCGCAGCACTGCCGGCAGCCACCACAGCGGTGCTAGACGTCGTCGTCTTCGAGCCACTAGAAACGCTTTCCTTCGCACTCACACTCACGGCAGAGCTCGACGAAATGCTCGCCTTCTCTTCCACCGACGCACTTGCGCCGATGGTAGCACTGCTCACAGCAGCACTTGAACCACTCACAACAGCGCTCGAACTGCTCACACCAGCACTTGCCGAAGTAGACCCGGACGCGGATCCAGATGCAGATGATGCAGATCCAGTCGAGCCGAACTCCGCCTCAGCAGACGCACCGAACTCCGCCTCGGCCGCGTCGAACACGGACAGAAGCAACTGGCGGTACTCGCCGCTCACCACGCCCTCGATACGCGTGCGCAGCTCTGACGGTACAGACGCATGTACACAATGCGGATGTGCACAAGGAGGCGGTAGTACCGCACAACCCACGCGCTCAGCCCGTACGCGTTCTTGCCGGCGCTCTTCAGCGTCGTCTCGAACAGCTCCGCAAGCAGCCCCACCGGCTCCAGCACCGAGCGCACCAGGAACAGCAGCGCACGCTTCGCGTCGCCAGAGAACTCCGCCTCAATCGCACCCGTGATGCTCGTCTTGTACTTCGTCACGTATGCGCTGTTGATGTTGCGCACGTGCTCCGCAGGGCTCAACACCAGGATGTTGATGAATGTCGTCTCATCCGTGCCCATGCGGCCTTCGCCAGCCTTGTACAAGGCATCCGCGTCCGCCGCAGCCTTCGCGCTCGTGTGGACAGATGCGTCGAAATCGGCCACCTCGCCGCGCATTGCGGTCAGGATCACCTTCTTCAAGTCCCCGCTCAGTTCGCCACTCAAGATCTTCACCAGGTCGTCGCCGTACTTCTCCGCGAACGTCTTCTTCAACAGCGCAATCTCGGTGTTCGAGCGAGCCATCACGACCGGGTAAATCCACTCCTCCGTCGTGCCCACGCCCTTCGTCGCCTTGCGCAGGATCTCGGCCTCCACATGTTCCAGAGGGCTCGCGAGCATCTGCAGCAGAATGCCGTAGTCGCTCGTGCTCTTTACCCACACCGTCAAGCTCTGCTTGTACAGGATGCGGTAGCGCCACCAGATCAGGTAGCGCTGCTCCACACTCTTCGACAGCAGCAGCTTCGCCAGTGCAGCCTCGTCCGAAGCCGCGCCAGTGCACACGCGCTGGATCTCCTGCGCAGCCGCGTCGATCTCGGCCGAAAACGTCATCGACTGCATGCTCGCGCTGCTCTTGTGTGCGTAGTGCGCGTACAGACTGCTCATCGCAGCACTGCCGGCAGCCACCACAGCGGTGCTAGACGTCGTCGTCTTCGAGCCACTAGAAACGCTCTCCCTCGCACTTGTTGATGTGGCCCCGTCATCTCTAGAAAAGAAAATCTTTCCCTGTTCGGCTAGGTTCGTTTCAGTCAATAAAACCTTGTCGTCGGGGAAGCTCACGAAAGAAGATAATCTTTCGGTGCGCTGATTCTCCTTTTCTTCGTTTGCACCATCAATAACAGTGACGTGATACTGAGGATTGCGGGAAGTGCTGAGGCTAAGCAAGAACTCGGTGATACCGATTTTTTGTGGTTCGGCAAGCCCATGCTCTCGGAAGAATGAGATAAGAGATTTTCCCGACCCATAGAATACCGTTTCTCCGCCTTCCGTAATCAGAACATTCTCGTAGCCGCCAGTCAGCTTAGGTGACTCCTTCAGCATTGAGGTCAGGACTTGTGTACTTGCAGCCTCAGGCACCTCTTTGACTTCGCTAGGCATTTCATCGATCACCAAGACACGCTTGTACTGTCCAAACTCGACACCGAATTGGCGAACAGCAACCTCAGGAAAGTGAACCGACAATGTTTGGGACACATTCCAAGCAGCTTGCTTCTCATCCAACGAACCACTTTCATACAGATTTTCGCTGAAGCTTGAGAGATTACTCGAACAGAACTCGCGTGATAGCTTGCGAACTTCCACCGAGTCTAGCTTCGAAACATCTCTACCCCGCTTTTCACAAAACCGCACGAACTCCACCATCCACTTCAACTTGAACGACGCCTTCTTTACCTCCACCAGCCTAGAAGGCTCCTTCATACCGCCAACAAGACCTAGAACAACGAGAGCATTTTGCTCTTCCACCTTCAAATCCACTGAACGTAAAGACCCGCGTTCACGCAAACTCACGCTTCGTTCTCCACTTGTCGCCGTATCCGTCGAGCTGACATTGCCTGCCGTGGCCGTAGAGTGGGTCGCGTGCACGGCAGACCCGATGGCAGCTCCCGTCGCGACACCGATGACGCCCGCGGTCACACCGCTCACCTTCTTGCTCTCGCCAGAGATGTCCTCCTCAGTCACAGTCGTCTCCGACGTCTCGATCGAACCGGACGTCACCGTCGTGGGGGCCACGCCCTCCTCAGTCACGGTCGTCTCCTCTGTCGTCTCCGTGGTTTCCGTGGTTTCGGTAGTCTCCGTGGTCTCCGTACTTTCGGTGGTCTCCGTGGTCTGCTGGCTCGCGCCCGTGCCGCTCGTCCAGCCCGACGTCACGGCGTGGCCGCCGCGCTCAGTCACACTGCGGGTCACGTCGCCGCTCACATCCTCGCTGGTCACGGCGCTCACGTCTTCACTAGTCACCGTCTCCGTAGTCTCCGTCACTTCCGTCGTCTCCGTAGAGCCGACATTGCCGGACGTAGCCGTAGAGCGGGTCGCGTACACGGCAGACCCGATGGCAGCTCCCGTCGCGACACCGATGACGCCCGCGGTCACACCGCTCACCTTCTTGCTCTCGCCAGAGATGTCCTCCTCAGTCACAGTCGTCTCCGACGTCTCGATCGAACCGGACGTCACCGTCGTGGGGGCCACGCCCTCCTCAGTCACGGTCGTCTCCTCTGTCGTCTCCGTGGTTTCCGTGGTTTCGGTAGTCTCCGTGGTCTCCGTACTTTCGGTGGTCTCCGTGGTCTGCTGGCTCGCGCCCGTGCCGCTCGTCCAGCCCGACGTCACGGCGTGGCCGCCGCGCTCAGTCACACTGCGGGTCACGTCGCCGCTCACATCCTCGCTGGTCACGGCGCTCACGTCTTCACTAGTCACCGTCTCCGTAGTCTCCGTCACTTCCGTCGTCTCCGTAGAGCCGACATTGCCGGACGTAGCCGTAGAGCGGGTCGCGTGCACGGCAGACCCGATGGCAGCTCCGTCGCGACACCGATGACGCCCGCGGTCACACCGCTCACCTTCTTGCTCTCGCCAGAGATGTCCTCCTCAGTCACAGTCGTCTCCGACGTCTCGATCGAACCGGACGTCACCGTCGTGGGGGCCACGCCCTCCTCAGTCACGGTCGTCTCCTCTGTCGTCTCCGTGGTTTCCGTGGTTTCGGTAGTCTCCGTGGTCTCCGTACTTTCGGTGGTCTCCGTGGTCTGCTGGCTCGCGCCCGTGCCGCTCGTCCAGCCCGACGTCACGGCGTGGCCGCCGCGCTCAGTCACACTGCGGGTCACGTCGCCGCTCACATCCTCGCTGGTCACGGCGCTCACGTCTTCACTAGTCACCGTCTCCGTAGTCTCCGTCACTTCCGTCGTCTCCGTAGAGCCGACATTGCCGGACGTAGCCGTAGAGCGGGTCGCGTACACGGCAGACCCGATGGCAGCTCCGTCGCGACACCGATGACGCCCGCGGTCACACCGCTCACCTTCTTGCTCTCGCCAGAGATGTCCTCCTCAGTCACAGTCGTCTCCGACGTCTCGATCGAACCGGACGTCACCGTCGTGGGGGCCACGCCCTCCTCAGTCACGGTCGTCTCCTCTGTCGTCTCCGTGGTTTCCGTGGTTTCGGTAGTCTCCGTGGTCTCCGTACTTTCGGTGGTCTCCGTGGTCTGCTGGCTCGCGCCCGTGCCGCTCGTCCAGCCCGACGTCACGGCGTGGCCGCCGCGCTCAGTCACACTGCGGGTCACGTCGCCGCTCACATCCTCGCTGGTCACGGCGCTCACGTCTTCACTAGTCACCGTCTCCGTAGTCTCCGTCACTTCCGTCGTCTCCGTAGAGCCGACATTGCCGGACGTAGCCGTAGAGCGGGTCGCATGCACGGCAGACCCGATGGCAGCTCCCGTCGCGACACCGATGACGCCCGCGGTCACACCGCTCACCTTCTTGCTCTCGCCAGAGATGTCCTCCTCAGTCACAGTCGTCTCCGACGTCTCGATCGAACCGGACGTCACCGTCGTGGGGGCCACGCCCTCCTCAGTCACGGTCGTCTCCTCTGTCGTCTCCGTGGTTTCCGTGGTTTCGGTAGTCTCCGTGGTCTCCGTACTTTCGGTGGTCTCCGTGGTCTGCTGGCTCGCGCCCGTGCCGCTCGTCCAGCCCGACATCACGGCGTGGCCGCCGCGCTCAGTCACACGGAGGTTAGCGACGCTACTGCCCTCCGTCTCCGTCTCTTCACGCGTCTCCGTCTCCACCGTCGTGCTCTTCTCGCCGGACGTCGTCTCCGTCTCCGTCGTGGTCTCCACCTCGACCGTCCGCACCAGCTCGCCGCTGGCAGACGTCGACGTACGCGTCGTTGTCTTCACCGTCTTCGTCACGATGCTGCCGTCGGCCTCCTGCGTCTGGAACACCTCCGTCTGCACCGATTCACCGGGGCCGGCACCGACTTTGCCTTGTGTGGTGCTGGAAACAGAACTCTGGCTTTGCTTTGCGTCATGCCCTTGGTGGATGCTTTTGCCCTCCATTTCCGTAGTTGTTTCTGTCTTGACTGACGTTGTTTTTTCTCCCTTTGTAGTCTCCGTTTCCGTGGTCGTCTCCACTTCGATCGTCGTGATGAGTTCTCCAGTAATTGATGTCTTTGTGCGTCGCGTGGTCTTGACGGTCGTAATGACGACGCATCCATCAGGCTCCACCGTGCGGAAAACCTCCGTTTTGGTATCTTCCCCGTCGGAGGGGGCCTTGCTGGGGTCGTTTGGCTCCGTCTCGGGCTCGTGGGGCGCCTTGGCGCCCTTGGTACTGCTCTTCCGCTCGCTCACGGCTTCAAAGTCCGTGACGGGCGCCTTCTTGTCCGTGCTCATCGTTGTCGCCGTGTATGTGGTCACGCCGCCCTCCACTGTCTTCACCTGCGTCTCCTTGGCCGCCGTCTTGGCGCCGGCCGCCGCCAGTTTCTTCTGCTTGGGATCCATCTCGGCCGACTCGGCTCCTCCCATGACGTCTCTCGTACGTCTGACACTTAACACTCAACACTCAACACACCCAACACGCGGCGCTTGCGCTGTGGCTCGGCTTCCTCTCGCCCGTCCGCACTCGACCTGCTCTCGAGTGCGCAAAAGCGAATATGAAGAGGAGGTCCGAGGCTTCAAGGACAGCGCAGGAAGATCGTCGATCCACTCGTCACACAGGATAAGTGGTTGTTTTATGTTTGACTACCCTCCATAAAGAAGTACAAAACCAAACTGACATATTAAAAACAATATCAGGTATAATAACGCAGAGAAGCGATAAGTTGCTGACAAATGAGCCGTGTTGTCAATCACAACACTGTCTTGTGATCATCCCAATTCCGTACGCGAGTTTGTCCTTCACATATACAGTGCTGTAACTATTGTGCTGATATCCAGAGGGATGACTGGGTAAAACTAGGTTGCTGGGTACCTATCGCTGTGGTGCTTCCGGACTGCGATAATCATGTAACAGAGGGTTCTCGTCGGGAGTATCGAGTTTAATGACTTTCTAGTAAATCAGCCTGCCCATTATAGAGCATATGGCACGTCAATTCTTTGAATTGGGGTTGCTCGCGATTCATTCGCAATTCATCAAGAGAGTCGCACTGGCATGAAGCCGAAGAATCGCTGGACCTGGACAATATTACGAGCTAAATCGTCAAGTCGAATGCTGTACTGGATCTGGGGCTGTCGCTAGCCGCCTGCTACATGTACCCCAGCCTGGAGGACCCCGCACCGGGCCAACGCATTCTTGCCAAGAATTGCTTGGTCAGAGAAAAAATATAAAAGTAGCGTCTCGTTTGCTACGCAGCTGCTGGAGGAGTCGGCATGCTAGAGAGTTCGCGTGTCAGGTCTCAGATGAATGTTCACTTCCGATCCTACCAACCATTCGTTGCCATTGGCAACGAAACTCTCGCCGTCGGTCAGGCCTGCCGCCTGCCTCCAGGGCCATATAACTTCCGTCGCGTACGGCCACGTACGAGTACTTCGAAGCACATGCACATACTATGTGTGACGAGGCTTCGAGCAACATGTATTAACGTCGGCTCAGCCCACAGCTCATTGGGCTGTACATGCTGATGGTACGGCGACGGTGGCCCAGCGTTCAGTGCTGGTGTCAACACACACCCAACTTTCTGGCCCCCTCTTGGCGCTCTCCCCCGCCACCACCTGAGGTGTTCATGCGATACTGTGGCATGGAACCATACATGCAGCGCCGTCCGAGCGCTCCTGCCACACGCTCCATGCTCGCCTGATTCACGATCATTGGATTGGCCCAAATTGGTCGCCAAAAGATTTGGATCAGCTTCTTCACTTCACTACATTCGGGCAAGGCGGCCAGTGAAAGTTTTGTGTGCGTGATGAGCATGGGGAGTCCGATCAGCAAGGACGACAGCGGCCGCAAGACGGCGAGACTGAGCGGCGAGGGCAGCGACTGCAGCGGGCGCCCGAGCCTCGGGTTTTCGGACTCGGGGAGCAGCCAGAAGGCCTTCGGTTTTGACGAGAGCGGTGAGCGCGCGCGTATTGACCTGATCGAGGACCACTACGCTGACAAGAAGGAAAGCGAGGTCGACAAGAAGAAGCAGCTTGAGGAGGGCACGAGCGTGCAGACGCAGGTATTTCGGTCGGAGCAGGCCGACGGTACCACCGTGACCAAGACGGTGCGTACCACGAAGATGACAACGCCCACGAGCTCAGGGGAGTTCATCACGACCACCGAGGTGCAGATCACGACGGAGACCGAAGCCAAGGGTGGAGCCAAGAGCGCGTCGATCACCACGGAGACCAGCACGGAGACAGTCGCTGGCCAAGTGTCGGTGTTTACCGATGAGTCATCGGGAGAGGGTGCGCATGACACAGGAGATGACGTCGATACGCAGATATTTCATGTCGTGGAAGAAGACGGTAGCATCGTGACCAAGACGGTCAGTACTACTAGACGAACGGCGGTGACGAACGATGTTGCTGTGACTACTGTTGAGGTTAAGACCACGACGGAAAAAGAAACCAAGGACGGTGTGAAGAGTACGAGTGTGTCTACGGAGATGCATACGGAGTCTGTGAACGGAATTATGGGGTCAGTTTTGGAAGAGAAAGCACCTTTGTCTGATGAGCACGAGGGCCGCCGCTCATTCATATTTGAGAAGAAGCGAAAGTACCACAAGCAGTGGCACCCGCACTTCGTGTCGTATGTGGAACGTCAGGGTAAGCGAGTTGAAAGTCTCACCGCGGCGGACCATCTCGAGTACGCGCGTGCATTTTGTAGTGAGAATTTTGCCGAGTTCCGCCCGGAGCTTTTTAATGGTGGATCAACCCAGGAGAGTAAGGCGTCTTGGGAGGTGGTTGTGGAGCTCGCGGCCTACTATCCCTTAGTAGCTGTGCAATTTCTTGCGCAGGATTTGGGCAAGAAAAATGTGCTCATTGTGGATGAGGTTATCCAAGGTTTTGACACCGAAAACCGCTTGCGCAAGGATGTGGCAGTGTCCATGCTTGGGCATTCCAAGTCAAAAACCTGCCCAGTGTTTGACGATCTCCTTGTGCTGGAAAACGGAGAAGTGATGTACCACGGAGCCGGAGAAGACATTGTGGATTATTTTAATGACTTGGGCTATCAATGCGGTCCGGGCGAACCGGTAGCCCAGTTTCTGCTGAAGTTGACTGGTGAGCAAGAAGATCGCTACAGTATCTTGATTCCGGCTGGTTATACACCCAACGGCAGCGGCATTGAATTTGTAAAAAACTTCGCTGTACTCATGAAATTTGCCGACGACACCACACTGATCGCAGGAAGGAATACGACTGCTTCGTTTGAGGAGTCTAATGCAACATATTCTCCGGAACCATCACTCAGCCACTACCCTGCACTCAGGGATACTACTACTGGTGTTACTGTGAGTGAGCAGGCCGGTTCGGCGCCTGGCGAGTCCGTGAAGACAGAGGTGTTCCGTTCGGAGGAGGCCGATGGCATCGTGACCAAGACGGTGCGCACCACAAAGCGCACGGTGAAGTCGAGCACGGGCGCACTAGTGACGACGATCGAGGTGGAAACGACGACTGAGACGGAGGCTACGGATGGCACGACGAGCACGACGGTTGCGGTGGAGACACACGAGGAGACCGAGACGGAGGAAAGCAGCCTCATGACGACATCTGCGTCGGGTATTCCCGCTGTTAGTGCGGGTGAGCAGGCCGGTTCGGCGCCTGGCGAGTCCGTGAAGACGAAGGTGTTCCGTTCGGAGGAGGCCGATGGCAGCATCGTGACCAAAACGGTACGCACTTTGATGCATACTGAGATATCCCCTTCGGGTGAGCTGATAACAGTGATCGAGGTGGAAACGACGAAGGAAACATTAACGATAGGGGGCATGAAGAGCACGACTGTGGAGACAGAAACTACGACGGATAGCACTACTGAGACCGCTGGTATGAAGTTGGGAAGCGATGCTTCGATCACGGGTATGGAAGCGATTTACGATCCCGGTGAGTCCGTGAAGACAGAGGTGTTCCGCTCGGATGAGGCCGACGGAAGCATTGTGACTAAGACGGTACGCACCACGACACATACAGAGATGTCCCCGGCTGGCGAGCTCGTAACAACAATAGAAGTGGAAACTCTGACGGAGATGGAGACAGCGTGTGGAGCAACGAGCACCACTGTTGTCAAAGACGTCCACGAACACGCAGGTTTTGACAAAGTTGATATCATTGAGTTTATTGACAAGTATGACACATACGAAGGCTGCAACCAAGGACAGACAATTAAAACGATGCCCGACAATCCAACTAAACCCTGCAAATCAGACACTGTGTCGGAGGTGCCGTCCTCCACGGGTGAAACGACCGAGACCACGGAGACGACGTACACGACCGTGACGTCGGAGGTGACGTCCGCGCCTTCCATCCAGGAGACCGAGGAGACCGAGGAGACCACGTACACGACGGAGACGTCGGAGGTGGTGTCGGAGGTGGTGTCGGAGGTGGTGTCGGAGGTGCCGTCCTCCACGGGTGAAACGACCGAGACCACGGAGACGACGTACACGACCGTGACGTCGGAGGTGACGTCCGCGCCTTCCATCCAGGAGACCGAGGAGACCGAGGAGACCACGTACACGACGGAGACGTCGGAGGTGGTGTCGGAGGTGGTGTCGGAGGTGGTGTCGGAGGTGCCGTCCTCCACGGGTGAAACGACCGAGACCACGGAGACGACGTACACGACCGTGACGTCGGAGGTGACGTCCGCGCCTTCCATCCAGGAGACCGAGGAGACCGAGGAGACCACGTACACGACGGAGACGTCGGAGGTGGTGTCGGAGGTGGTGTCGGAGGTGCCGTCCTCCACGGGTGAAACGACCGAGACCACGGAGACGACGTACACGACCGTGACGTCGGAGGTGGTGTCGGAGGTGGTGTCGGAGGTGCCGTCCTCCACGGGTGAAACGATCGAGACCACGGAGACGACGTACACGACCGTGACGTCGGAGGTGACGTCCGCGCCTTCCATCCAGGAGACCGAGGAGACCGAGGAGACCACGTACACGACGGAGACGTCGGAGGTGGTGTCGGAGGTGGTGTCGGAGGTGGTGTCGGAGGTGCCGTCCTCCACGGGTGAAACGACCGAGACCACGGAGACGACGTACACGACCGTGACGTCGGAGGTGACGTCCGCGCCTTCCATCCAGGAGACCGAGGAGACCGAGGAGACCACGTACACGACGGAGACGTCGGAGGTGGTGTCGGAGGTGGTGTCGGAGGTGGTGTCGGAGGTGCCGTCCTCCACGGGTGAAACGACCGAGACCACGGAGACGACGTACACGACCGTGACGTCGGAGGTGACGTCCGCGCCTTCCATCCAGGAGACCGAGGAGACCGAGGAGACCACGTACACGACGGAGACGTCGGAGGTGGTGTCGGAGGTGGTGTCGGAGGTGGTGTCGGAGGTGCCGTCCTCCACGGGTGAAACGACCGAGACCACGGAGACGACGTACACGACCGTGACGTCGGAGGTGACGTCCGCGCCTTCCATCCAGGAGACCGAGGAGACCGAGGAGACCACGTACACGACGGAGACGTCGGAGGTGGTGTCGGAGGTGGTGTCGGAGGTGGTGTCGGAGGTGCCGTCCTCCACGGGTGAAACGACCGAGACCACGGAGACGACGTACACGACCGTGACGTCGGAGGTGACGTCCGCGCCTTCCATCCAGGAGACCGAGGAGACCGAGGAGACCACGTACACGACGGAGACGTCGGAGGTGGTGTCGGAGGTGGTGTCGGAGGTGGTGTCGGAGGTGGTGTCGGAGGTGCCGTCCTCCACGGGTGAAACGACCGAGACCACGGAGACGACGTACACGACCGTGACGTCGGAGGTGACGTCCGCGCCTTCCATCCAGGAGACCGAGGAGACCGAGGAGACCACGTACACGACGGAGACGTCGGAGGTGGTGTCGGAGGTGGTGTCGGAGGTGGTGTCGGAGGTGCCGTCCTCCACGGGTGAAACGACCGAGACCACGGAGACGACGTACACGACCGTGACGTCGGAGGTGACGTCCGCGCCTTCCATCCAGGAGACCGAGGAGACCGAGGAGACCACGTACACGACGGAGACGTCGGAGGTGGTGTCGGAGGTGGTGTCGGAGGTGGTGTCGGAGGTGCCGTCCTCCACGGGTGAAACGACCGAGACCACGGAGACGACGTACACGACCGTGACGTCGGAGGTGACGTCCGCGCCTTCCATCCAGGAGACCGAGGAGACCGAGGAGACCACGTACACGACGGAGACGTCGGAGGTGGTGTCGGAGGTGGTGTCGGAGGTGGTGTCGGAGGTGGTGTCGGAGGTGCCGTCCTCCACGGGTGAAACGACCGAGACCACGGAGACGACGTACACGACCGTGACGTCGGAGGTGACGTCCGCGCCTTCCATCCAGGAGACCGAGGAGACCGAGGAGACCACGTACACGACGGAGACGTCGGAGGTGGTGTCGGAGGTGGTGTCGGAGGTGGTGTCGGAGGTGCCGTCCTCCACGGGTGAAACGACCGAGACCACGGAGACGACGTACACGACCGTGACGTCGGAGGTGACGTCCGCGCCTTCCATCCAGGAGACCGAGGAGACCGAGGAGACCACGTACACGACGGAGACGTCGGAGGTGGTGTCGGAGGTGGTGTCGGAGGTGGTGTCGGAGGTGCCGTCCTCCACGGGTGAAACGACCGAGACCACGGAGACGACGTACACGACCGTGACGTCGGAGGTGACGTCCGCGCCTTCCATCCAGGAGACCGAGGAGACCGAGGAGACCACGTACACGACGGAGACGTCGGAGGTGGTGTCGGAGGTGGTGTCGGAGGTGGTGTCGGAGGTGGTGTCGGAGGTGCCGTCCTCCACGGGTGAAACGACCGAGACCACGGAGACGACGTACACGACCGTGACGTCGGAGGTGACGTCCGCGCCTTCCATCCAGGAGACCGAGGAGACCGAGGAGACCACGTACACGACGGAGACGTCGGAGGTGGTGTCGGAGGTGGTGTCGGAGGTGGTGTCGGAGGTGCCGTCCTCCACGGGTGAAACGACCGAGACCACGGAGACGACGTACACGACCGTGACGTCGGAGGTGACGTCCGCGCCTTCCATCCAGGAGACCGAGGAGACCGAGGAGACCACGTACACGACGGAGACGTCGGAGGTGGTGTCGGAGGTGGTGTCGGAGGTGGTGTCGGAGGTGCCGTCCTCCACGGGTGAAACGACCGAGACCACGGAGACGACGTACACGACCGTGACGTCGGAGGTGACGTCCGCGCCTTCCATCCAGGAGACCGAGGAGACCACGTACACGACGGAGACGTCGGAGGTGGTGTCGGAGGTGGTGTCGGAGGTGCCGTCCTCCACGGGTGAAACGACCGAGACCACGGAGACGACGTACACGACCGTGACGTCGGAGGTGGTGTCGGAGGTGGTGTCGGAGGTGCCGTCCTCCACGGGTGAAACGATCGAGACCACGGAGACGACGTACACGACCGTGACGTCGGAGGTGACGTCCGCGCCTTCCATCCAGGAGACCGAGGAGACCGAGGAGACCACGTACACGACGGAGACGTCGGAGGTGGTGTCGGAGGTGGTGTCGGAGGTGGTGTCGGAGGTGCCGTCCTCCACGGGTGAAACGACCGAGACCACGGAGACGACGTACACGACCGTGACGTCGGAGGTGACGTCCGCGCCTTCCATCCAGGAGACCGAGGAGACCGAGGAGACCACGTACACGACGGAGACGTCGGAGGTGGTGTCGGAGGTGGTGTCGGAGGTGGTGTCGGAGGTGGTGTCGGAGGTGCCGTCCTCCACGGGTGAAACGACCGAGACCACGGAGACGACGTACACGACCGTGACGTCGGAGGTGACGTCCGCGCCTTCCATCCAGGAGACCGAGGAGACCGAGGAGACCACGTACACGACGGAGACGTCGGAGGTGGTGTCGGAGGTGGTGTCGGAGGTGGTGTCGGAGGTGCCGTCCTCCACGGGTGAAACGACCGAGACCACGGAGACGACGTACACGACCGTGACGTCGGAGGTGACGTCCGCGCCTTCCATCCAGGAGACCGAGGAGACCGAGGAGACCACGTACACGACGGAGACGTCGGAGGTGGTGTCGGAGGTGGTGTCGGAGGTGGTGTCGGAGGTGCCGTCCTCCACGGGTGAAACGACCGAGACCACGGAGACGACGTACACGACCGTGACGTCGGAGGTGACGTCCGCGCCTTCCATCCAGGAGACCGAGGAGACCGAGGAGACCACGTACACGACGGAGACGTCGGAGGTGGTGTCGGAGGTGGTGTCGGAGGTGGTGTCGGAGGTGCCGTCCTCCACGGGTGAAACGACCGAGACCACGGAGACGACGTACACGACCGTGACGTCGGAGGTGACGTCCGCGCCTTCCATCCAGGAGACCGAGGAGACCGAGGAGACCACGTACACGACGGAGACGTCGGAGGTGGTGTCGGAGGTGGTGTCGGAGGTGGTGTCGGAGGTGCCGTCCTCCACGGGTGAAACGACCGAGACCACGGAGACGACGTACACGACCGTGACGTCGGAGGTGACGTCCGCGCCTTCCATCCAGGAGACCGAGGAGACCGAGGAGACCACGTACACGACGGAGACGTCGGAGGTGGTGTCGGAGGTGGTGTCGGAGGTGGTGTCGGAGGTGCCGTCCTCCACGGGTGAAACGACCGAGACCACGGAGACGACGTACACGACCGTGACGTCGGAGGTGACGTCCGCGCCTTCCATCCAGGAGACCGAGGAGACCGAGGAGACCACGTACACGACGGAGACGTCGGAGGTGGTGTCGGAGGTGGTGTCGGAGGTGGTGTCGGAGGTGGTGTCGGAGGTGGTGTCGGAGGTGCCGTCCTCCACGGGTGAAACGACCGAGACCACGGAGACGACGTACACGACCGTGACGTCGGAGGTGACGTCCGCGCCTTCCATCCAGGAGACCGAGGAGACCGAGGAGACCACGTACACGACGGAGACGTCGGAGGTGGTGTCGGAGGTGGTGTCGGAGGTGGTGTCGGAGGTGCCGTCCTCCACGGGTGAAACGACCGAGACCACGGAGACGACGTACACGACCGTGACGTCGGAGGTGACGTCCGCGCCTTCCATCCAGGAGACCGAGGAGACCGAGGAGACCACGTACACGACGGAGACGTCGGAGGTGGTGTCGGAGGTGGTGTCGGAGGTGGTGTCGGAGGTGCCGTCCTCCACGGGTGAAACGACCGAGACCACGGAGACGACGTACACGACCGTGACGTCGGAGGTGACGTCCGCGCCTTCCATCCAGGAGACCGAGGAGACCGAGGAGACCACGTACACGACGGAGACGTCGGAGGTGGTGTCGGAGGTGGTGTCGGAGGTGGTGTCGGAGGTGCCGTCCTCCACGGGTGAAACGACCGAGACCACGGAGACGACGTACACGACCGTGACGTCGGAGGTGACGTCCGCGCCTTCCATCCAGGAGACCGAGGAGACCGAGGAGACCACGTACACGACGGAGACGTCGGAGGTGGTGTCGGAGGTGGTGTCGGAGGTGGTGTCGGAGGTGCCGTCCTCCACGGGTGAAACGACCGAGACCACGGAGACGACGTACACGACCGTGACGTCGGAGGTGACGTCCGCGCCTTCCATCCAGGAGACCGAGGAGACCGAGGAGACCACGTACACGACGGAGACGTCGGAGGTGGTGTCGGAGGTGGTGTCGGAGGTGGTGTCGGAGGTGCCGTCCTCCACGGGTGAAACGACCGAGACCACGGAGACGACGTACACGACCGTGACGTCGGAGGTGACGTCCGCGCCTTCCATCCAGGAGACCGAGGAGACCGAGGAGACCACGTACACGACGGAGACGTCGGAGGTGGTGTCGGAGGTGGTGTCGGAGGTGGTGTCGGAGGTGGTGTCGGAGGTGCCGTCCTCCACGGGTGAAACGACCGAGACCACGGAGACGACGTACACGACCGTGACGTCGGAGGTGACGTCCGCGCCTTCCATCCAGGAGACCGAGGAGACCGAGGAGACCACGTACACGACGGAGACGTCGGAGGTGGTGTCGGAGGTGGTGTCGGAGGTGGTGTCGGAGGTGCCGTCCTCCACGGGTGAAACGACCGAGACCACGGAGACGACGTACACGACCGTGACGTCGGAGGTGACGTCCGCGCCTTCCATCCAGGAGACCGAGGAGACCGAGGAGACCACGTACACGACGGAGACGTCGGAGGTGGTGTCGGAGGTGGTGTCGGAGGTGGTGTCGGAGGTGGTGTCGGAGGTGCCGTCCTCCACGGGTGAAACGACCGAGACCACGGAGACGACGTACACGACCGTGACGTCGGAGGTGACGTCCGCGCCTTCCATCCAGGAGACCGAGGAGACCGAGGAGACCACGTACACGACGGAGACGTCGGAGGTGGTGTCGGAGGTGGTGTCGGAGGTGGTGTCGGAGGTGCCGTCCTCCACGGGTGAAACGACCGAGACCACGGAGACGACGTACACGACCGTGACGTCGGAGGTGACGTCCGCGCCTTCCATCCAGGAGACCGAGGAGACCGAGGAGACCACGTACACGACGGAGACGTCGGAGGTGGTGTCGGAGGTGGTGTCGGAGGTGGTGTCGGAGGTGCCGTCCTCCACGGGTGAAACGACCGAGACCACGGAGACGACGTACACGACCGTGACGTCGGAGGTGACGTCCGCGCCTTCCATCCAGGAGACCGAGGAGACCGAGGAGACCACGTACACGACGGAGACGTCGGAGGTGGTGTCGGAGGTGGTGTCGGAGGTGGTGTCGGAGGTGCCGTCCTCCACGGGTGAAACGACCGAGACCACGGAGACGACGTACACGACCGTGACGTCGGAGGTGACGTCCGCGCCTTCCATCCAGGAGACCGAGGAGACCGAGGAGACCACGTACACGACGGAGACGTCGGAGGTGGTGTCGGAGGTGGTGTCGGAGGTGGTGTCGGAGGTGCCGTCCTCCACGGGTGAAACGACCGAGACCACGGAGACGACGTACACGACCGTGACGTCGGAGGTGACGTCCGCGCCTTCCATCCAGGAGACCGAGGAGACCGAGGAGACCACGTACACGACGGAGACGTCGGAGGTGGTGTCGGAGGTGGTGTCGGAGGTGGTGTCGGAGGTGCCGTCCTCCACGGGTGAAACGACCGAGACCACGGAGACGACGTACACGACCGTGACGTCGGAGGTGACGTCCGCGCCTTCCATCCAGGAGACCGAGGAGACCGAGGAGACCACGTACACGACGGAGACGTCGGAGGTGGTGTCGGAGGTGGTGTCGGAGGTGGTGTCGGAGGTGCCGTCCTCCACGGGTGAAACGACCGAGACCACGGAGACGACGTACACGACCGTGACGTCGGAGGTGACGTCCGCGCCTTCCATCCAGGAGACCGAGGAGACCGAGGAGACCACGTACACGACGGAGACGTCGGAGGTGGTGTCGGAGGTGGTGTCGGAGGTGGTGTCGGAGGTGCCGTCCTCCACGGGTGAAACGACCGAGACCACGGAGACGACGTACACGACCGTGACGTCGGAGGTGACGTCCGCGCCTTCCATCCAGGAGACCGAGGAGACCGAGGAGACCACGTACACGACGGAGACGTCGGAGGTGGTGTCGGAGGTGGTGTCGGAGGTGCCGTCCTCCACGGGTGAAACGACCGAGACCACGGAGACGACGTACACGACCGTGACGTCGGAGGTGACGTCCGCGCCTTCCATCCAGGAGACCGAGGAGACCGAGGAGACCACGTACACGACGGAGACGTCGGAGGTGGTGTCGGAGGTGGTGTCGGAGGTGGTGTCGGAGGTGCCGTCCTCCACGGGTGAAACGACCGAGACCACGGAGACGACGTACACGACCGTGACGTCGGAGGTGACGTCCGCGCCTTCCATCCAGGAGACCGAGGAGACCGAGGAGACCACGTACACGACGGAGACGTCGGAGGTGGTGTCGGAGGTGGTGTCGGAGGTGGTGTCGGAGGTGCCGTCCTCCACGGGTGAAACGACCGAGACCACGGAGACGACGTACACGACCGTGACGTCGGAGGTGACGTCCGCGCCTTCCATCCAGGAGACCGAGGAGACCGAGGAGACCACGTACACGACGGAGACGTCGGAGGTGGTGTCGGAGGTGGTGTCGGAGGTGGTGTCGGAGGTGCCGTCCTCCACGGGTGAAACGACCGAGACCACGGAGACGACGTACACGACCGTGACGTCGGAGGTGACGTCCGCGCCTTCCATCCAGGAGACCGAGGAGACCGAGGAGACCACGTACACGACGGAGACGTCGGAGGTGGTGTCGGAGGTGGTGTCGGAGGTGCCGTCCTCCACGGGTGAAACGACCGAGACCACGGAGACGACGTACACGACCGTGACGTCGGAGGTGACGTCCGCGCCTTCCATCCAGGAGACCGAGGAGACCGAGGAGACCACGTACACGACGGAGACGTCGGAGGTGGTGTCGGAGGTGGTGTCGGAGGTGGTGTCGGAGGTGCCGTCCTCCACGGGTGAAACGACCGAGACCACGGAGACGACGTACACGACCGTGACGTCGGAGGTGACGTCCGCGCCTTCCATCCAGGAGACCGAGGAGACCGAGGAGACCACGTACACGACGGAGACGTCGGAGGTGGTGTCGGAGGTGGTGTCGGAGGTGGTGTCGGAGGTGCCGTCCTCCACGGGTGAAACGACCGAGACCACGGAGACGACGTACACGACCGTGACGTCGGAGGTGACGTCCGCGCCTTCCATCCAGGAGACCGAGGAGACCGAGGAGACCACGTACACGACGGAGACGTCGGAGGTGGTGTCGGAGGTGGTGTCGGAGGTGGTGTCGGAGGTGCCGTCCTCCACGGGTGAAACGACCGAGACCACGGAGACGACGTACACGACCGTGACGTCGGAGGTGACGTCCGCGCCTTCCATCCAGGAGACCGAGGAGACCGAGGAGACCACGTACACGACGGAGACGTCGGAGGTGGTGTCGGAGGTGGTGTCGGAGGTGGTGTCGGAGGTGCCGTCCTCCACGGGTGAAACGACCGAGACCACGGAGACGACGTACACGACCGTGACGTCGGAGGTGACGTCCGCGCCTTCCATCCAGGAGACCGAGGAGACCGAGGAGACCACGTACACGACGGAGACGTCGGAGGTGGTGTCGGAGGTGGTGTCGGAGGTGGTGTCGGAGGTGCCGTCCTCCACGGGTGAAACGACCGAGACCACGGAGACGACGTACACGACCGTGACGTCGGAGGTGACGTCCGCGCCTTCCATCCAGGAGACCGAGGAGACCGAGGAGACCACGTACACGACGGAGACGTCGGAGGTGGTGTCGGAGGTGGTGTCGGAGGTGGTGTCGGAGGTGCCGTCCTCCACGGGTGAAACGACCGAGACCACGGAGACGACGTACACGACCGTGACGTCGGAGGTGACGTCCGCGCCTTCCATCCAGGAGACCGAGGAGACCGAGGAGACCACGTACACGACGGAGACGTCGGAGGTGGTGTCGGAGGTGGTGTCGGAGGTGGTGTCGGAGGTGCCGTCCTCCACGGGTGAAACGACCGAGACCACGGAGACGACGTACACGACCGTGACGTCGGAGGTGACGTCCGCGCCTTCCATCCAGGAGACCGAGGAGACCGAGGAGACCACGTACACGACGGAGACGTCGGAGGTGGTGTCGGAGGTGGTGTCGGAGGTGGTGTCGGAGGTGCCGTCCTCCACGGGTGAAACGACCGAGACCACGGAGACGACGTACACGACCGTGACGTCGGAGGTGACGTCCGCGCCTTCCATCCAGGAGACCGAGGAGACCGAGGAGACCACGTACACGACGGAGACGTCGGAGGTGGTGTCGGAGGTGGTGTCGGAGGTGGTGTCGGAGGTGCCGTCCTCCACGGGTGAAACGACCGAGACCACGGAGACGACGTACACGACCGTGACGTCGGAGGTGACGTCCGCGCCTTCCATCCAGGAGACCGAGGAGACCGAGGAGACCACGTACACGACGGAGACGTCGGAGGTGGTGTCGGAGGTGGTGTCGGAGGTGGTGTCGGAGGTGCCGTCCTCCACGGGTGAAACGACCGAGACCACGGAGACGACGTACACGACCGTGACGTCGGAGGTGACGTCCGCGCCTTCCATCCAGGAGACCGAGGAGACCGAGGAGACCACGTACACGACGGAGACGTCGGAGGTGGTGTCGGAGGTGGTGTCGGAGGTGGTGTCGGAGGTGCCGTCCTCCACGGGTGAAACGACCGAGACCACGGAGACGACGTACACGACCGTGACGTCGGAGGTGACGTCCGCGCCTTCCATCCAGGAGACCGAGGAGACCGAGGAGACCACGTACACGACGGAGACGTCGGAGGTGGTGTCGGAGGTGGTGTCGGAGGTGGTGTCGGAGGTGCCGTCCTCCACGGGTGAAACGACCGAGACCACGGAGACGACGTACACGACCGTGACGTCGGAGGTGACGTCCGCGCCTTCCATCCAGGAGACCGAGGAGACCGAGGAGACCACGTACACGACGGAGACGTCGGAGGTGGTGTCGGAGGTGGTGTCGGAGGTGCCGTCCTCCACGGGTGAAACGACCGAGACCACGGAGACGACGTACACGACCGTGACGTCGGAGGTGACGTCCGCGCCTTCCATCCAGGAGACCGAGGAGACCGAGGAGACCACGTACACGACGGAGACGTCGGAGGTGGTGTCGGAGGTGGTGTCGGAGGTGGTGTCGGAGGTGCCGTCCTCCACGGGTGAAACGACCGAGACCACGGAGACGACGTACACGACCGTGACGTCGGAGGTGACGTCCGCGCCTTCCATCCAGGAGACCGAGGAGACCGAGGAGACCACGTACACGACGGAGACGTCGGAGGTGGTGTCGGAGGTGGTGTCGGAGGTGCCGTCCTCCACGGGTGAAACGACCGAGACCACGGAGACGACGTACACGACCGTGACGTCGGAGGTGACGTCCGCGCCTTCCATCCAGGAGACCGAGGAGACCGAGGAGACCACGTACACGACGGAGACGTCGGAGGTGGTGTCGGAGGTGGTGTCGGAGGTGCCGTCCTCCACGGGTGAAACGACCGAGACCACGGAGACGACGTACACGACCGTGACGTCGGAGGTGACGTCCGCGCCTTCCATCCAGGAGACCGAGGAGACCGAGGAGACCACGTACACGACGGAGACGTCGGAGGTGGTGTCGGAGGTGGTGTCGGAGGTGGTGTCGGAGGTGCCGTCCTCCACGGGTGAAACGACCGAGACCACGGAGACGACGTACACGACCGTGACGTCGGAGGTGACGTCCGCGCCTTCCATCCAGGAGACCGAGGAGACCGAGGAGACCACGTACACGACGGAGACGTCGGAGGTGGTGTCGGAGGTGGTGTCGGAGGTGCCGTCCTCCACGGGTGAAACGACCGAGACCACGGAGACGACGTACACGACCGTGACGTCGGAGGTGACGTCCGCGCCTTCCATCCAGGAGACCGAGGAGACCGAGGAGACCACGTACACGACGGAGACGTCGGAGGTGGTGTCGGAGGTGGTGTCGGAGGTGGTGTCGGAGGTGCCGTCCTCCACGGGTGAAACGACCGAGACCACGGAGACGACGTACACGACCGTGACGTCGGAGGTGACGTCCGCGCCTTCCATCCAGGAGACCGAGGAGACCGAGGAGACCACGTACACGACGGAGACGTCGGAGGTGGTGTCGGAGGTGGTGTCGGAGGTGGTGTCGGAGGTGCCGTCCTCCACGGGTGAAACGACCGAGACCACGGAGACGACGTACACGACCGTGACGTCGGAGGTGACGTCCGCGCCTTCCATCCAGGAGACCGAGGAGACCGAGGAGACCACGTACACGACGGAGACGTCGGAGGTGGTGTCGGAGGTGGTGTCGGAGGTGCCGTCCTCCACGGGTGAAACGACCGAGACCACGGAGACGACGTACACGACCGTGACGTCGGAGGTGACGTCCGCGCCTTCCATCCAGGAGACCGAGGAGACCGAGGAGACCACGTACACGACGGAGACGTCGGAGGTGGTGTCGGAGGTGGTGTCGGAGGTGGTGTCGGAGGTGCCGTCCTCCACGGGTGAAACGACCGAGACCACGGAGACGACGTACACGACCGTGACGTCGGAGGTGACGTCCGCGCCTTCCATCCAGGAGACCGAGGAGACCGAGGAGACCACGTACACGACGGAGACGTCGGAGGTGGTGTCGGAGGTGGTGTCGGAGGTGCCGTCCTCCACGGGTGAAACGACCGAGACCACGGAGACGACGTACACGACCGTGACGTCGGAGGTGACGTCCGCGCCTTCCATCCAGGAGACCGAGGAGACCGAGGAGACCACGTACACGACGGAGACGTCGGAGGTGGTGTCGGAGGTGGTGTCGGAGGTGGTGTCGGAGGTGCCGTCCTCCACGGGTGAAACGACCGAGACCACGGAGACGACGTACACGACCGTGACGTCGGAGGTGACGTCCGCGCCTTCCATCCAGGAGACCGAGGAGACCGAGGAGACCACGTACACGACGGAGACGTCGGAGGTGGTGTCGGAGGTGGTGTCGGAGGTGGTGTCGGAGGTGCCGTCCTCCACGGGTGAAACGACCGAGACCACGGAGACGACGTACACGACCGTGACGTCGGAGGTGACGTCCGCGCCTTCCATCCAGGAGACCGAGGAGACCGAGGAGACCACGTACACGACGGAGACGTCGGAGGTGGTGTCGGAGGTGGTGTCGGAGGTGGTGTCGGAGGTGCCGTCCTCCACGGGTGAAACGACCGAGACCACGGAGACGACGTACACGACCGTGACGTCGGAGGTGACGTCCGCGCCTTCCATCCAGGAGACCGAGGAGACCGAGGAGACCACGTACACGACGGAGACGTCGGAGGTGGTGTCGGAGGTGGTGTCGGAGGTGGTGTCGGAGGTGCCGTCCTCCACGGGTGAAACGACCGAGACCACGGAGACGACGTACACGACCGTGACGTCGGAGGTGACGTCCGCGCCTTCCATCCAGGAGACCGAGGAGACCGAGGAGACCACGTACACGACGGAGACGTCGGAGGTGGTGTCGGAGGTGGTGTCGGAGGTGGTGTCGGAGGTGCCGTCCTCCACGGGTGAAACGACCGAGACCACGGAGACGACGTACACGACCGTGACGTCGGAGGTGACGTCCGCGCCTTCCATCCAGGAGACCGAGGAGACCGAGGAGACCACGTACACGACGGAGACGTCGGAGGTGGTGTCGGAGGTGGTGTCGGAGGTGGTGTCGGAGGTGCCGTCCTCCACGGGTGAAACGACCGAGACCACGGAGACGACGTACACGACCGTGACGTCGGAGGTGACGTCCGCGCCTTCCATCCAGGAGACCGAGGAGACCGAGGAGACCACGTACACGACGGAGACGTCGGAGGTGGTGTCGGAGGTGGTGTCGGAGGTGCCGTCCTCCACGGGTGAAACGACCGAGACCACGGAGACGACGTACACGACCGTGACGTCGGAGGTGACGTCCGCGCCTTCCATCCAGGAGACCGAGGAGACCGAGGAGACCACGTACACGACGGAGACGTCGGAGGTGGTGTCGGAGGTGGTGTCGGAGGTGGTGTCGGAGGTGCCGTCCTCCACGGGTGAAACGACCGAGACCACGGAGACGACGTACACGACCGTGACGTCGGAGGTGACGTCCGCGCCTTCCATCCAGGAGACCGAGGAGACCGAGGAGACCACGTACACGACGGAGACGTCGGAGGTGGTGTCGGAGGTGGTGTCGGAGGTGGTGTCGGAGGTGCCGTCCTCCACGGGTGAAACGACCGAGACCACGGAGACGACGTACACGACCGTGACGTCGGAGGTGACGTCCGCGCCTTCCATCCAGGAGACCGAGGAGACCGAGGAGACCACGTACACGACGGAGACGTCGGAGGTGGTGTCGGAGGTGGTGTCGGAGGTGGTGTCGGAGGTGGTGTCGGAGGTGCCGTCCTCCACGGGTGAAACGACCGAGACCACGGAGACGACGTACACGACCGTGACGTCGGAGGTGACGTCCGCGCCTTCCATCCAGGAGACCGAGGAGACCGAGGAGACCACGTACACGACGGAGACGTCGGAGGTGGTGTCGGAGGTGGTGTCGGAGGTGGTGTCGGAGGTGCCGTCCTCCACGGGTGAAACGACCGAGACCACGGAGACGACGTACACGACCGTGACGTCGGAGGTGACGTCCGCGCCTTCCATCCAGGAGACCGAGGAGACCGAGGAGACCACGTACACGACGGAGACGTCGGAGGTGGTGTCGGAGGTGGTGTCGGAGGTGCCGTCCTCCACGGGTGAAACGACCGAGACCACGGAGACGACGTACACGACCGTGACGTCGGAGGTGACGTCCGCGCCTTCCATCCAGGAGACCGAGGAGACCGAGGAGACCACGTACACGACGGAGACGTCGGAGGTGGTGTCGGAGGTGGTGTCGGAGGTGGTGTCGGAGGTGCCGTCCTCCACGGGTGAAACGACCGAGACCACGGAGACGACGTACACGACCGTGACGTCGGAGGTGACGTCCGCGCCTTCCATCCAGGAGACCGAGGAGACCGAGGAGACCACGTACACGACGGAGACGTCGGAGGTGGTGTCGGAGGTGGTGTCGGAGGTGGTGTCGGAGGTGCCGTCCTCCACGGGTGAAACGACCGAGACCACGGAGACGACGTACACGACCGTGACGTCGGAGGTGACGTCCGCGCCTTCCATCCAGGAGACCGAGGAGACCGAGGAGACCACGTACACGACGGAGACGTCGGAGGTGGTGTCGGAGGTGGTGTCGGAGGTGCCGTCCTCCACGGGTGAAACGACCGAGACCACGGAGACGACGTACACGACCGTGACGTCGGAGGTGACGTCCGCGCCTTCCATCCAGGAGACCGAGGAGACCGAGGAGACCACGTACACGACGGAGACGTCGGAGGTGGTGTCGGAGGTGGTGTCGGAGGTGGTGTCGGAGGTGCCGTCCTCCACGGGTGAAACGACCGAGACCACGGAGACGACGTACACGACCGTGACGTCGGAGGTGACGTCCGCGCCTTCCATCCAGGAGACCGAGGAGACCGAGGAGACCACGTACACGACGGAGACGTCGGAGGTGGTGTCGGAGGTGGTGTCGGAGGTGGTGTCGGAGGTGCCGTCCTCCACGGGTGAAACGACCGAGACCACGGAGACGACGTACACGACCGTGACGTCGGAGGTGACGTCCGCGCCTTCCATCCAGGAGACCGAGGAGACCGAGGAGACCACGTACACGACGGAGACGTCGGAGGTGGTGTCGGAGGTGGTGTCGGAGGTGGTGTCGGAGGTGGTGTCGTCCTCCACGGGTGAAACGACCGAGACCACGGAGACGACGTACACGACCGTGACGTCGGAGGTGACGTCCGCGCCTTCCATCCAGGAGACCGAGGAGACCGAGGAGACCACGTACACGACGGAGACGTCGGAGGTGGTGTCGGAGGTGGTGTCGGAGGTGGTGTCGGAGGTGCCGTCCTCCACGGGTGAAACGACCGAGACCACGGAGACGACGTACACGACCGTGACGTCGGAGGTGACGTCCGCGCCTTCCATCCAGGAGACCGAGGAGACCGAGGAGACCACGTACACGACGGAGACGTCGGAGGTGGTGTCGGAGGTGGTGTCGGAGGTGGTGTCGGAGGTGGTGTCGGAGGTGCCGTCCTCCACGGGTGAAACGACCGAGACCACGGAGACGACGTACACGACCGTGACGTCGGAGGTGACGTCCGCGCCTTCCATCCAGGAGACCGAGGAGACCGAGGAGACCACGTACACGACGGAGACGTCGGAGGTGGTGTCGGAGGTGGTGTCGGAGGTGGTGTCGGAGGTGCCGTCCTCCACGGGTGAAACGACCGAGACCACGGAGACGACGTACACGACCGTGACGTCGGAGGTGACGTCCGCGCCTTCCATCCAGGAGACCGAGGAGACCGAGGAGACCACGTACACGACGGAGACGTCGGAGGTGGTGTCGGAGGTGGTGTCGGAGGTGGTGTCGGAGGTGCCGTCCTCCACGGGTGAAACGACCGAGACCACGGAGACGACGTACACGACCGTGACGTCGGAGGTGACGTCCGCGCCTTCCATCCAGGAGACCGAGGAGACCGAGGAGACCACGTACACGACGGAGACGTCGGAGGTGGTGTCGGAGGTGGTGTCGGAGGTGGTGTCGGAGGTGGTGTCGGAGGTGCCGTCCTCCACGGGTGAAACGACCGAGACCACGGAGACGACGTACACGACCGTGACGTCGGAGGTGACGTCCGCGCCTTCCATCCAGGAGACCGAGGAGACCGAGGAGACCACGTACACGACGGAGACGTCGGAGGTGGTGTCGGAGGTGGTGTCGGAGGTGGTGTCGGAGGTGCCGTCCTCCACGGGTGAAACGACCGAGACCACGGAGACGACGTACACGACCGTGACGTCGGAGGTGACGTCCGCGCCTTCCATCCAGGAGACCGAGGAGACCGAGGAGACCACGTACACGACGGAGACGTCGGAGGTGGTGTCGGAGGTGGTGTCGGAGGTGCCGTCCTCCACGGGTGAAACGACCGAGACCACGGAGACGACGTACACGACCGTGACGTCGGAGGTGACGTCCGCGCCTTCCATCCAGGAGACCGAGGAGACCGAGGAGACCACGTACACGACGGAGACGTCGGAGGTGGTGTCGGAGGTGGTGTCGGAGGTGCCGTCCTCCACGGGTGAAACGACCGAGACCACGGAGACGACGTACACGACCGTGACGTCGGAGGTGACGTCCGCGCCTTCCATCCAGGAGACCGAGGAGACCGAGGAGACCACGTACACGACGGAGACGTCGGAGGTGGTGTCGGAGGTGGTGTCGGAGGTGCCGTCCTCCACGGGTGAAACGACCGAGACCACGGAGACGACGTACACGACCGTGACGTCGGAGGTGACGTCCGCGCCTTCCATCCAGGAGACCGAGGAGACCGAGGAGACCACGTACACGACGGAGACGTCGGAGGTGGTGTCGGAGGTGGTGTCGGAGGTGCCGTCCTCCACGGGTGAAACGACCGAGACCACGGAGACGACGTACACGACCGTGACGTCGGAGGTGACGTCCGCGCCTTCCATCCAGGAGACCGAGGAGACCGAGGAGACCACGTACACGACGGAGACGTCGGAGGTGGTGTCGGAGGTGGTGTCGGAGGTGCCGTCCTCCACGGGTGAAACGACCGAGACCACGGAGACGACGTACACGACCGTGACGTCGGAGGTGACGTCCGCGCCTTCCATCCAGGAGACCGAGGAGACCGAGGAGACCACGTACACGACGGAGACGTCGGAGGTGGTGTCGGAGGTGGTGTCGGAGGTGCCGTCCTCCACGGGTGAAACGACCGAGACCACGGAGACGACGTACACGACCGTGACGTCGGAGGTGACGTCCGCGCCTTCCATCCAGGAGACCGAGGAGACCGAGGAGACCACGTACACGACGGAGACGTCGGAGGTGGTGTCGGAGGTGGTGTCGGAGGTGGTGTCGGAGGTGGTGTCGGAGGTGCCGTCCTCCACGGGTGAAACGACCGAGACCACGGAGACGACGTACACGACCGTGACGTCGGAGGTGACGTCCGCGCCTTCCATCCAGGAGACCGAGGAGACCGAGGAGACCACGTACACGACGGAGACGTCGGAGGTGGTGTCGGAGGTGGTGTCGGAGGTGGTGTCGGAGGTGCCGTCCTCCACGGGTGAAACGACCGAGACCACGGAGACGACGTACACGACCGTGACGTCGGAGGTGACGTCCGCGCCTTCCATCCAGGAGACCGAGGAGACCGAGGAGACCACGTACACGACGGAGACGTCGGAGGTGGTGTCGGAGGTGGTGTCGGAGGTGGTGTCGGAGGTGCCGTCCTCCACGGGTGAAACGACCGAGACCACGGAGACGACGTACACGACCGTGACGTCGGAGGTGACGTCCGCGCCTTCCATCCAGGAGACCGAGGAGACCGAGGAGACCACGTACACGACGGAGACGTCGGAGGTGGTGTCGGAGGTGGTGTCGGAGGTGGTGTCGGAGGTGCCGTCCTCCACGGGTGAAACGACCGAGACCACGGAGACGACGTACACGACCGTGACGTCGGAGGTGACGTCCGCGCCTTCCATCCAGGAGACCGAGGAGACCGAGGAGACCACGTACACGACGGAGACGTCGGAGGTGGTGTCGGAGGTGGTGTCGGAGGTGGTGTCGGAGGTGCCGTCCTCCACGGGTGAAACGACCGAGACCACGGAGACGACGTACACGACCGTGACGTCGGAGGTGACGTCCGCGCCTTCCATCCAGGAGACCGAGGAGACCGAGGAGACCACGTACACGACGGAGACGTCGGAGGTGGTGTCGGAGGTGGTGTCGGAGGTGGTGTCGGAGGTGCCGTCCTCCACGGGTGAAACGACCGAGACCACGGAGACGACGTACACGACCGTGACGTCGGAGGTGACGTCCGCGCCTTCCATCCAGGAGACCGAGGAGACCGAGGAGACCACGTACACGACGGAGACGTCGGAGGTGGTGTCGGAGGTGGTGTCGGAGGTGGTGTCGGAGGTGCCGTCCTCCACGGGTGAAACGACCGAGACCACGGAGACGACGTACACGACCGTGACGTCGGAGGTGACGTCCGCGCCTTCCATCCAGGAGACCGAGGAGACCGAGGAGACCACGTACACGACGGAGACGTCGGAGGTGGTGTCGGAGGTGGTGTCGGAGGTGGTGTCGGAGGTGCCGTCCTCCACGGGTGAAACGACCGAGACCACGGAGACGACGTACACGACCGTGACGTCGGAGGTGACGTCCGCGCCTTCCATCCAGGAGACCGAGGAGACCGAGGAGACCACGTACACGACGGAGACGTCGGAGGTGGTGTCGGAGGTGGTGTCGGAGGTGCCGTCCTCCACGGGTGAAACGACCGAGACCACGGAGACGACGTACACGACCGTGACGTCGGAGGTGACGTCCGCGCCTTCCATCCAGGAGACCGAGGAGACCGAGGAGACCACGTACACGACGGAGACGTCGGAGGTGGTGTCGGAGGTGGTGTCGGAGGTGGTGTCGGAGGTGCCGTCCTCCACGGGTGAAACGACCGAGACCACGGAGACGACGTACACGACCGTGACGTCGGAGGTGACGTCCGCGCCTTCCATCCAGGAGACCGAGGAGACCGAGGAGACCACGTACACGACGGAGACGTCGGAGGTGGTGTCGGAGGTGCCGTCCTCCACGGGTGAAACGACCGAGACCACGGAGACGACGTACACGACCGTGACGTCGGAGGTGACGTCCGCGCCTTCCATCCAGGAGACCGAGGAGACCGAGGAGACCACGTACACGACGGAGACGTCGGAGGTGGTGTCGGAGGTGGTGTCGGAGGTGCCGTCCTCCACGGGTGAAACGACCGAGACCACGGAGACGACGTACACGACCGTGACGTCGGAGGTGACGTCCGCGCCTTCCATCCAGGAGACCGAGGAGACCGAGGAGACCACGTACACGACGGAGACGTCGGAGGTGGTGTCGGAGGTGGTGTCGGAGGTGGTGTCGGAGGTGGTGTCGGAGGTGCCGTCCTCCACGGGTGAAACGACCGAGACCACGGAGACGACGTACACGACCGTGACGTCGGAGGTGACGTCCGCGCCTTCCATCCAGGAGACCGAGGAGACCGAGGAGACCACGTACACGACGGAGACGTCGGAGGTGGTGTCGGAGGTGGTGTCGGAGGTGGTGTCGGAGGTGCCGTCCTCCACGGGTGAAACGACCGAGACCACGGAGACGACGTACACGACCGTGACGTCGGAGGTGACGTCCGCGCCTTCCATCCAGGAGACCGAGGAGACCGAGGAGACCACGTACACGACGGAGACGTCGGAGGTGGTGTCGGAGGTGGTGTCGGAGGTGGTGTCGGAGGTGCCGTCCTCCACGGGTGAAACGACCGAGACCACGGAGACGACGTACACGACCGTGACGTCGGAGGTGACGTCCGCGCCTTCCATCCAGGAGACCGAGGAGACCGAGGAGACCACGTACACGACGGAGACGTCGGAGGTGGTGTCGGAGGTGGTGTCGGAGGTGCCGTCCTCCACGGGTGAAACGACCGAGACCACGGAGACGACGTACACGACCGTGACGTCGGAGGTGACGTCCGCGCCTTCCATCCAGGAGACCGAGGAGACCGAGGAGACCACGTACACGACGGAGACGTCGGAGGTGGTGTCGGAGGTGGTGTCGGAGGTGGTGTCGGAGGTGCCGTCCTCCACGGGTGAAACGACCGAGACCACGGAGACGACGTACACGACCGTGACGTCGGAGGTGACGTCCGCGCCTTCCATCCAGGAGACCGAGGAGACCGAGGAGACCACGTACACGACGGAGACGTCGGAGGTGGTGTCGGAGGTGGTGTCGGAGGTGGTGTCGGAGGTGCCGTCCTCCACGGGTGAAACGACCGAGACCACGGAGACGACGTACACGACCGTGACGTCGGAGGTGACGTCCGCGCCTTCCATCCAGGAGACCGAGGAGACCGAGGAGACCACGTACACGACGGAGACGTCGGAGGTGGTGTCGGAGGTGGTGTCGGAGGTGCCGTCCTCCACGGGTGAAACGACCGAGACCACGGAGACGACGTACACGACCGTGACGTCGGAGGTGACGTCCGCGCCTTCCATCCAGGAGACCGAGGAGACCGAGGAGACCACGTACACGACGGAGACGTCGGAGGTGGTGTCGGAGGTGGTGTCGGAGGTGGTGTCGGAGGTGCCGTCCTCCACGGGTGAAACGACCGAGACCACGGAGACGACGTACACGACCGTGACGTCGGAGGTGACGTCCGCGCCTTCCATCCAGGAGACCGAGGAGACCGAGGAGACCACGTACACGACGGAGACGTCGGAGGTGGTGTCGGAGGTGGTGTCGGAGGTGGTGTCGGAGGTGCCGTCCTCCACGGGTGAAACGACCGAGACCACGGAGACGACGTACACGACCGTGACGTCGGAGGTGACGTCCGCGCCTTCCATCCAGGAGACCGAGGAGACCGAGGAGACCACGTACACGACGGAGACGTCGGAGGTGGTGTCGGAGGTGGTGTCGGAGGTGGTGTCGGAGGTGCCGTCCTCCACGGGTGAAACGACCGAGACCACGGAGACGACGTACACGACCGTGACGTCGGAGGTGACGTCCGCGCCTTCCATCCAGGAGACCGAGGAGACCGAGGAGACCACGTACACGACGGAGACGTCGGAGGTGGTGTCGGAGGTGGTGTCGGAGGTGCCGTCCTCCACGGGTGAAACGACCGAGACCACGGAGACGACGTACACGACCGTGACGTCGGAGGTGACGTCCGCGCCTTCCATCCAGGAGACCGAGGAGACCGAGGAGACCACGTACACGACGGAGACGTCGGAGGTGGTGTCGGAGGTGGTGTCGGAGGTGGTGTCGGAGGTGGTGTCGGAGGTGCCGTCCTCCACGGGTGAAACGACCGAGACCACGGAGACGACGTACACGACCGTGACGTCGGAGGTGACGTCCGCGCCTTCCATCCAGGAGACCGAGGAGACCGAGGAGACCACGTACACGACGGAGACGTCGGAGGTGGTGTCGGAGGTGGTGTCGGAGGTGGTGTCGGAGGTGCCGTCCTCCACGGGTGAAACGACCGAGACCACGGAGACGACGTACACGACCGTGACGTCGGAGGTGACGTCCGCGCCTTCCATCCAGGAGACCGAGGAGACCGAGGAGACCACGTACACGACGGAGACGTCGGAGGTGGTGTCGGAGGTGGTGTCGGAGGTGGTGTCGGAGGTGCCGTCCTCCACGGGTGAAACGACCGAGACCACGGAGACGACGTACACGACCGTGACGTCGGAGGTGACGTCCGCGCCTTCCATCCAGGAGACCGAGGAGACCGAGGAGACCACGTACACGACGGAGACGTCGGAGGTGGTGTCGGAGGTGGTGTCGGAGGTGGTGTCGGAGGTGCCGTCCTCCACGGGTGAAACGACCGAGACCACGGAGACGACGTACACGACCGTGACGTCGGAGGTGACGTCCGCGCCTTCCATCCAGGAGACCGAGGAGACCGAGGAGACCACGTACACGACGGAGACGTCGGAGGTGGTGTCGGAGGTGGTGTCGGAGGTGGTGTCGGAGGTGCCGTCCTCCACGGGTGAAACGACCGAGACCACGGAGACGACGTACACGACCGTGACGTCGGAGGTGACGTCCGCGCCTTCCATCCAGGAGACCGAGGAGACCGAGGAGACCACGTACACGACGGAGACGTCGGAGGTGGTGTCGGAGGTGGTGTCGGAGGTGGTGTCGGAGGTGCCGTCCTCCACGGGTGAAACGACCGAGACCACGGAGACGACGTACACGACCGTGACGTCGGAGGTGACGTCCGCGCCTTCCATCCAGGAGACCGAGGAGACCGAGGAGACCACGTACACGACGGAGACGTCGGAGGTGGTGTCGGAGGTGGTGTCGGAGGTGGTGTCGGAGGTGCCGTCCTCCACGGGTGAAACGACCGAGACCACGGAGACGACGTACACGACCGTGACGTCGGAGGTGACGTCCGCGCCTTCCATCCAGGAGACCGAGGAGACCGAGGAGACCACGTACACGACGGAGACGTCGGAGGTGGTGTCGGAGGTGGTGTCGGAGGTGGTGTCGGAGGTGGTGTCGGAGGTGCCGTCCTCCACGGGTGAAACGACCGAGACCACGGAGACGACGTACACGACCGTGACGTCGGAGGTGACGTCCGCGCCTTCCATCCAGGAGACCGAGGAGACCGAGGAGACCACGTACACGACGGAGACGTCGGAGGTGGTGTCGGAGGTGGTGTCGGAGGTGGTGTCGGAGGTGCCGTCCTCCACGGGTGAAACGACCGAGACCACGGAGACGACGTACACGACCGTGACGTCGGAGGTGACGTCCGCGCCTTCCATCCAGGAGACCGAGGAGACCGAGGAGACCACGTACACGACGGAGACGTCGGAGGTGGTGTCGGAGGTGGTGTCGGAGGTGCCGTCCTCCACGGGTGAAACGACCGAGACCACGGAGACGACGTACACGACCGTGACGTCGGAGGTGACGTCCGCGCCTTCCATCCAGGAGACCGAGGAGACCGAGGAGACCACGTACACGACGGAGACGTCGGAGGTGGTGTCGGAGGTGGTGTCGGAGGTGGTGTCGGAGGTGCCGTCCTCCACGGGTGAAACGACCGAGACCACGGAGACGACGTACACGACCGTGACGTCGGAGGTGACGTCCGCGCCTTCCATCCAGGAGACCGAGGAGACCGAGGAGACCACGTACACGACGGAGACGTCGGAGGTGGTGTCGGAGGTGGTGTCGGAGGTGGTGTCGGAGGTGGTGTCGGAGGTGCCGTCCTCCACGGGTGAAACGACCGAGACCACGGAGACGACGTACACGACCGTGACGTCGGAGGTGACGTCCGCGCCTTCCATCCAGGAGACCGAGGAGACCGAGGAGACCACGTACACGACGGAGACGTCGGAGGTGGTGTCGGAGGTGGTGTCGGAGGTGGTGTCGGAGGTGCCGTCCTCCACGGGTGAAACGACCGAGACCACGGAGACGACGTACACGACCGTGACGTCGGAGGTGACGTCCGCGCCTTCCATCCAGGAGACCGAGGAGACCGAGGAGACCACGTACACGACGGAGACGTCGGAGGTGGTGTCGGAGGTGGTGTCGGAGGTGGTGTCGGAGGTGCCGTCCTCCACGGGTGAAACGACCGAGACCACGGAGACGACGTACACGACCGTGACGTCGGAGGTGACGTCCGCGCCTTCCATCCAGGAGACCGAGGAGACCGAGGAGACCACGTACACGACGGAGACGTCGGAGGTGGTGTCGGAGGTGGTGTCGGAGGTGGTGTCGGAGGTGCCGTCCTCCACGGGTGAAACGACCGAGACCACGGAGACGACGTACACGACCGTGACGTCGGAGGTGACGTCCGCGCCTTCCATCCAGGAGACCGAGGAGACCGAGGAGACCACGTACACGACGGAGACGTCGGAGGTGGTGTCGGAGGTGGTGTCGGAGGTGGTGTCGGAGGTGCCGTCCTCCACGGGTGAAACGACCGAGACCACGGAGACGACGTACACGACCGTGACGTCGGAGGTGACGTCCGCGCCTTCCATCCAGGAGACCGAGGAGACCGAGGAGACCACGTACACGACGGAGACGTCGGAGGTGGTGTCGGAGGTGGTGTCGGAGGTGGTGTCGGAGGTGCCGTCCTCCACGGGTGAAACGACCGAGACCACGGAGACGACGTACACGACCGTGACGTCGGAGGTGACGTCCGCGCCTTCCATCCAGGAGACCGAGGAGACCGAGGAGACCACGTACACGACGGAGACGTCGGAGGTGGTGTCGGAGGTGGTGTCGGAGGTGGTGTCGGAGGTGCCGTCCTCCACGGGTGAAACGACCGAGACCACGGAGACGACGTACACGACCGTGACGTCGGAGGTGACGTCCGCGCCTTCCATCCAGGAGACCGAGGAGACCGAGGAGACCACGTACACGACGGAGACGTCGGAGGTGGTGTCGGAGGTGGTGTCGGAGGTGGTGTCGGAGGTGCCGTCCTCCACGGGTGAAACGACCGAGACCACGGAGACGACGTACACGACCGTGACGTCGGAGGTGACGTCCGCGCCTTCCATCCAGGAGACCGAGGAGACCGAGGAGACCACGTACACGACGGAGACGTCGGAGGTGGTGTCGGAGGTGGTGTCGGAGGTGCCGTCCTCCACGGGTGAAACGACCGAGACCACGGAGACGACGTACACGACCGTGACGTCGGAGGTGACGTCCGCGCCTTCCATCCAGGAGACCGAGGAGACCGAGGAGACCACGTACACGACGGAGACGTCGGAGGTGGTGTCGGAGGTGGTGTCGGAGGTGGTGTCGGAGGTGCCGTCCTCCACGGGTGAAACGACCGAGACCACGGAGACGACGTACACGACCGTGACGTCGGAGGTGACGTCCGCGCCTTCCATCCAGGAGACCGAGGAGACCGAGGAGACCACGTACACGACGGAGACGTCGGAGGTGGTGTCGGAGGTGGTGTCGGAGGTGGTGTCGGAGGTGCCGTCCTCCACGGGTGAAACGACCGAGACCACGGAGACGACGTACACGACCGTGACGTCGGAGGTGACGTCCGCGCCTTCCATCCAGGAGACCGAGGAGACCGAGGAGACCACGTACACGACGGAGACGTCGGAGGTGGTGTCGGAGGTGGTGTCGGAGGTGGTGTCGGAGGTGCCGTCCTCCACGGGTGAAACGACCGAGACCACGGAGACGACGTACACGACCGTGACGTCGGAGGTGACGTCCGCGCCTTCCATCCAGGAGACCGAGGAGACCGAGGAGACCACGTACACGACGGAGACGTCGGAGGTGGTGTCGGAGGTGGTGTCGGAGGTGCCGTCCTCCACGGGTGAAACGACCGAGACCACGGAGACGACGTACACGACCGTGACGTCGGAGGTGACGTCCGCGCCTTCCATCCAGGAGACCGAGGAGACCGAGGAGACCACGTACACGACGGAGACGTCGGAGGTGGTGTCGGAGGTGGTGTCGGAGGTGGTGTCGGAGGTGCCGTCCTCCACGGGTGAAACGACCGAGACCACGGAGACGACGTACACGACCGTGACGTCGGAGGTGACGTCCGCGCCTTCCATCCAGGAGACCGAGGAGACCGAGGAGACCACGTACACGACGGAGACGTCGGAGGTGGTGTCGGAGGTGGTGTCGGAGGTGGTGTCGGAGGTGCCGTCCTCCACGGGTGAAACGACCGAGACCACGGAGACGACGTACACGACCGTGACGTCGGAGGTGACGTCCGCGCCTTCCATCCAGGAGACCGAGGAGACCGAGGAGACCACGTACACGACGGAGACGTCGGAGGTGGTGTCGGAGGTGGTGTCGGAGGTGGTGTCGGAGGTGCCGTCCTCCACGGGTGAAACGACCGAGACCACGGAGACGACGTACACGACCGTGACGTCGGAGGTGACGTCCGCGCCTTCCATCCAGGAGACCGAGGAGACCGAGGAGACCACGTACACGACGGAGACGTCGGAGGTGGTGTCGGAGGTGGTGTCGGAGGTGGTGTCGGAGGTGCCGTCCTCCACGGGTGAAACGACCGAGACCACGGAGACGACGTACACGACCGTGACGTCGGAGGTGACGTCCGCGCCTTCCATCCAGGAGACCGAGGAGACCGAGGAGACCACGTACACGACGGAGACGTCGGAGGTGGTGTCGGAGGTGGTGTCGGAGGTGCCGTCCTCCACGGGTGAAACGACCGAGACCACGGAGACGACGTACACGACCGTGACGTCGGAGGTGACGTCCGCGCCTTCCATCCAGGAGACCGAGGAGACCGAGGAGACCACGTACACGACGGAGACGTCGGAGGTGGTGTCGGAGGTGGTGTCGGAGGTGGTGTCGGAGGTGCCGTCCTCCACGGGTGAAACGACCGAGACCACGGAGACGACGTACACGACCGTGACGTCGGAGGTGACGTCCGCGCCTTCCATCCAGGAGACCGAGGAGACCGAGGAGACCACGTACACGACGGAGACGTCGGAGGTGGTGTCGGAGGTGGTGTCGGAGGTGGTGTCGGAGGTGCCGTCCTCCACGGGTGAAACGACCGAGACCACGGAGACGACGTACACGACCGTGACGTCGGAGGTGACGTCCGCGCCTTCCATCCAGGAGACCGAGGAGACCGAGGAGACCACGTACACGACGGAGACGTCGGAGGTGGTGTCGGAGGTGGTGTCGGAGGTGCCGTCCTCCACGGGTGAAACGACCGAGACCACGGAGACGACGTACACGACCGTGACGTCGGAGGTGACGTCCGCGCCTTCCATCCAGGAGACCGAGGAGACCGAGGAGACCACGTACACGACGGAGACGTCGGAGGTGGTGTCGGAGGTGGTGTCGGAGGTGGTGTCGGAGGTGCCGTCCTCCACGGGTGAAACGACCGAGACCACGGAGACGACGTACACGACCGTGACGTCGGAGGTGACGTCCGCGCCTTCCATCCAGGAGACCGAGGAGACCGAGGAGACCACGTACACGACGGAGACGTCGGAGGTGGTGTCGGAGGTGGTGTCGGAGGTGGTGTCGGAGGTGCCGTCCTCCACGGGTGAAACGACCGAGACCACGGAGACGACGTACACGACCGTGACGTCGGAGGTGACGTCCGCGCCTTCCATCCAGGAGACCGAGGAGACCGAGGAGACCACGTACACGACGGAGACGTCGGAGGTGGTGTCGGAGGTGGTGTCGGAGGTGGTGTCGGAGGTGCCGTCCTCCACGGGTGAAACGACCGAGACCACGGAGACGACGTACACGACCGTGACGTCGGAGGTGACGTCCGCGCCTTCCATCCAGGAGACCGAGGAGACCGAGGAGACCACGTACACGACGGAGACGTCGGAGGTGGTGTCGGAGGTGGTGTCGGAGGTGGTGTCGGAGGTGGTGTCGGAGGTGCCGTCCTCCACGGGTGAAACGACCGAGACCACGGAGACCACGTACACGACCGTGACGTCGGAGGTGACGTCCGCGCCTTCCATCCAGGAGACCGAGGAGACCGAGGAGACCACGTACACGACGGAGACGTCGGAGGTGGTGTCGGAGGTGGTGTCGGAGGTGGTGTCGGAGGTGCCGTCCTCCACGGGTGAAACGACCGAGACCACGGAGACGACGTACACGACCGTGACGTCGGAGGTGACGTCCGCGCCTTCCATCCAGGAGACCGAGGAGACCGAGGAGACCACGTACACGACGGAGACGTCGGAGGTGGTGTCGGAGGTGGTGTCGGAGGTGGTGTCGGAGGTGCCGTCCTCCACGGGTGAAACGACCGAGACCACGGAGACGACGTACACGACCGTGACGTCGGAGGTGACGTCCGCGCCTTCCATCCAGGAGACCGAGGAGACCGAGGAGACCACGTACACGACGGAGACGTCGGAGGTGGTGTCGGAGGTGGTGTCGGAGGTGGTGTCGGAGGTGGTGTCGGAGGTGCCGTCCTCCACGGGTGAAACGACCGAGACCACGGAGACCACGTACACGACCGTGACGTCGGAGGTGACGTCCGCGCCTTCCATCCAGGAGACCGAGGAGACCGAGGAGACCACGTACACGACGGAGACGTCGGAGGTGGTGTCGGAGGTGGTGTCGGAGGTGGTGTCGGAGGTGCCGTCCTCCACGGGTGAAACGACCGAGACCACGGAGACGACGTACACGACCGTGACGTCGGAGGTGACGTCCGCGCCTTCCATCCAGGAGACCGAGGAGACCGAGGAGACCACGTACACGACGGAGACGTCGGAGGTGGTGTCGGAGGTGGTGTCGGAGGTGGTGTCGGAGGTGGTGTCGGAGGTGCCGTCCTCCACGGGTGAAACGACCGAGACCACGGAGACCACGTACACGACCGTGACGTCGGAGGTGACGTCCGCGCCTTCCATCCAGGAGACCGAGGAGACCGAGGAGACCACGTACACGACGGAGACGTCGGAGGTGGTGTCGGAGGTGGTGTCGGAGGTGGTGTCGGAGGTGCCGTCCTCCACGGGTGAAACGACCGAGACCACGGAGACGACGTACACGACCGTGACGTCGGAGGTGACGTCCGCGCCTTCCATCCAGGAGACCGAGGAGACCGAGGAGACCACGTACACGACGGAGACGTCGGAGGTGGTGTCGGAGGTGGTGTCGGAGGTGGTGTCGGAGGTGGTGTCGGAGGTGCCGTCCTCCACGGGTGAAACGACCGAGACCACGGAGACGACGTACACGACCGTGACGTCGGAGGTGACGTCCGCGCCTTCCATCCAGGAGACCGAGGAGACCGAGGAGACCACGTACACGACGGAGACGTCGGAGGTGGTGTCGGAGGTGGTGTCGGAGGTGCCGTCCTCCACGGGTGAAACGACCGAGACCACGGAGACGACGTACACGACCGTGACGTCGGAGGTGACGTCCGCGCCTTCCATCCAGGAGACCGAGGAGACCGAGGAGACCACGTACACGACGGAGACGTCGGAGGTGGTGTCGGAGGTGGTGTCGGAGGTGCCGTCCTCCACGGGTGAAACGACCGAGACCACGGAGACGACGTACACGACCGTGACGTCGGAGGTGACGTCCGCGCCTTCCATCCAGGAGACCGAGGAGACCGAGGAGACCACGTACACGACGGAGACGTCGGAGGTGGTGTCGGAGGTGGTGTCGGAGGTGGTGTCGGAGGTGGTGTCGGAGGTGCCGTCCTCCACGGGTGAAACGACCGAGACCACGGAGACGACGTACACGACCGTGACGTCGGAGGTGACGTCCGCGCCTTCCATCCAGGAGACCGAGGAGACCGAGGAGACCACGTACACGACGGAGACGTCGGAGGTGGTGTCGGAGGTGGTGTCGGAGGTGCCGTCCTCCACGGGTGAAACGACCGAGACCACGGAGACGACGTACACGACCGTGACGTCGGAGGTGACGTCCGCGCCTTCCATCCAGGAGACCGAGGAGACCGAGGAGACCACGTACACGACGGAGACGTCGGAGGTGGTGTCGGAGGTGGTGTCGGAGGTGGTGTCGGAGGTGGTGTCGGAGGTGCCGTCCTCCACGGGTGAAACGACCGAGACCACGGAGACGACGTACACGACCGTGACGTCGGAGGTGACGTCCGCGCCTTCCATCCAGGAGACCGAGGAGACCGAGGAGACCACGTACACGACGGAGACGTCGGAGGTGGTGTCGGAGGTGGTGTCGGAGGTGCCGTCCTCCACGGGTGAAACGACCGAGACCACGGAGACGACGTACACGACCGTGACGTCGGAGGTGACGTCCGCGCCTTCCATCCAGGAGACCGAGGAGACCGAGGAGACCACGTACACGACGGAGACGTCGGAGGTGGTGTCGGAGGTGGTGTCGGAGGTGGTGTCGGAGGTGCCGTCCTCCACGGGTGAAACGACCGAGACCACGGAGACCACGTACACGACCGTGACGTCGGAGGTGACAGCTTTTGGGAATGTGAGTGAGCAGGCTGGTTCGGCGCCTGGTGAGTCCGTGAAGACGGAGGTGTTCCGTTCGGAGGAGGTCGATGGCAGCACCGTGACCAAGACGGTGCGCACCACAAAGCGCACGGTGAAGTCGAACACGGGCGATATAGTGACAACGATTGAGGTGAAAACGACGACTGAGACGGAGGCTACGGATGGCACGACGAGCACGACGGTTGCGGTGGAGACTCGCGAGGAGGAAAGCAGCCTCATGACGACATCTGCGTCGGGTACTCAAGCTGCTAGAGAACTCGAGACTTCGAAGGGGAACAAGATGACCAAGTTTGTCAAAGAGAGCACAAACAAGATAGCCGATATCTCGGACGCTTCAGTTAAAACAAGTCAGACGCAGAGCGATCGTGTTGCCTCTGCATGGGGTGAAGAAGTCGTTGGTAACGTATCCACGGGCTTGGGCGTACTTAGTGGACATTCTCTGAGGTTGGCATTCGAAGATCTCACGTGTGCTATTCAAGTAATCGAGAGCTCCAAGGAATCGACCAGAGTTGGGGGAGGTGTTACTGGCTATGCGGAGGCAGATAGGGTGTCTGCGGTAGTTGGAGGGGGTCGAGTCGGCAAGTCGAACTTCCTCGGCACTCTGGCCGGTGAGGAAAAGGAAATGACGGGCAAAATCTTCTACAATGGGAGCGAGGCTAGTGCGCTTGTGCGACGCCGTTCCACTGGCTACTGTTGGTTTGGGGACGAACATGCTTTTTGGCATGGAACAATCACAGTGCGTGAAGCTCTGTGTCTGAGTGCAAATCTGCGCCGAGGCGACGATGTCCCCGACAGTGAAAAGCTCGAGGCGGTTGTGGCTTGCCTGGAGTTGTTGGGCCTCACCGATCTGGCGGACCAACAGATCGACTCGTGCTCTACGGTAGAGCGTCGTCTTGTGGCGATCGGAATCGAGCTTGCGTTTGCCCCCACTGTGCTTCTTCTGGACGAGCCTACGACTGGTCTTGCTGATACGGGGACGCGACACATTATTCGCGTGCTGCAGCGAGTAGCTCGCACAGGTCGGACGGTTGTGTGCAGTCTTGCTGACACGGCGTCTTCCACGGAGTTGAATGCGTTCGATCGACTGTTGTTGCTGTCGAGCTGTGGCGAGACACTCTACCATGGCGAGACTCGTGTTCTTGTTCAGTATTTAGAAGCACTGCCTGGTGTGAAGAAGATGAAAAGTGGCGAGAGTATCACTGCATGGGCACTCGAAAGCGTGGGTGCAGGATTGACAACTAAAACGACGACGGCTAAAAGAAGCAAAGCTCGCGCAAGCGCGAAGAAGAAACACGCTAGTTCCAGAATAATATCTACAGGCGCGGATGCGAATTTTTCTGAGAAGGAGGCTAAGTTTGTGGAACTGTTCCAGCGCAGTGAGACTAAGCGGAGACTGTTGACTCAAATGCAGCGTGCGGGCTACCTACGTGCAGACCCGAATGAGCAGCACGTTCCGGCTTTAATCACAGCATTCAAGAACGGAAACTTGACAAGTTACGCGTCTTCCTGGCGTACGCAGACGACGTGGCTTGTTCGACGAGTAGTAGTCTCGTACTGGCGGAGTCTGTCAGCAATGTTGACGATTCGCTCTTCAGCGCAGTGGCAACGTCTTAGCGCGATGGGACTGCTTTTGATGTCGTTCATGTGGCTCTTGTGGTTCCTCTTCGCGACGAGAAGTACGGAGTACGACACTTTTGATGGAGTGAACCAGGGTGCTTCGCTCATCGCGTGGTCGACGCTGACGCTTGGAGCTACCTTTGCGCTTGGCGCCATCGTGAGAGGCAGTAATGGGAATACTTGGAGAGAGAACGCGTGCTGGCGCCGTGAGCAGGCTTGGCGAGCCTATCCTGCTGCAACGTACTACGTTTGCTCCTTCGTGGTGGAGATGGGATTTGTAGCTGTGGTGGCGTTTGTGGCTTCGGTGTCCACCTTCACTCTGTTCGGTTTCTGGTCGGTTGCTCAGAGCGGAAACTTCTTGCTCTACTGGCTCACGCTCGCCACTTTTGCACTGGGGCAGTTGTACTTGGGCCAGTGGCTTGTGAGCTTGGTAGCAAGTGAAATCGTCGCTGCAGCTGCAGCTGCCAGTATCAATTTGCTGCCACTGCTGACGTTCGTATGGAGAGGCAAGGCTCTGAGTAGCATACTGTTGCCACAGCACTTTGTGCTTCAAGCGCTACAGGCTCTTGTGTTTGGGGCTACAGCCAACTCTTGCCTCCCCAACGTTGAAGTTGATGGAACGAGTGCTAGAACCGAATTGCCATGCCGCGAGTTACGGTTGATTCCATCGGATGAGCGCTACTACAACGATCAGCCGCAACTCACGATGTACTCGTACGCAGAGCTCGAGTACGGAGCAAAGCGCGATAGTGTCGCCTTCCACCTTGTCGAGCTGGCGCTATTCCTTGTGGTCGTTCGCAGCCTCGTAATCGTAACCCTGCAGAAGCGACAAACCCGCGTGTAGTTTGGAGAGTCTTCACTGAAGGCTACATGCATAGGATAGATCTATGACGCAGTGCGTTCATTATTCATTTTTGCTCAGTGAGAGACGCTACATAAGGGATAGTAGCACCTTCGCCAAGATCGAGAGGAAACAACTTTTTGGCAGGTGGAAAAAATTGGATTCGCAAATTTGCTCACAGCCATTTGACCATGAGCGATGCATTCTCCAGTTTGCCCTCTTCAATCGACAAAGTGTCGTTGTATGCCACAGCGCTGGGTGGGAACGCTGTGCGAAGCTCGAACGCGCGTGCACGAGCTTCAGGTACCTGGTCCTTCACGAACGTCCAGACCATAGCAAGCGGGTCGGTCTTGAGGAAGCGCCGCGTCAGTCGGGAACCGTCTGGTACACGAATCTGGACGCGGGTCACGCCCGGGGCTCCGGCTACAGTAAAACAAAAAGCATCAAATTGTCAATACATTGGCCACACAAAATAGACCCCCCCCCCCCCATAAAGGGCAGTACCATCAGGCTCAGGTGCCAATTCCACAACTGCTTCTTGTGCCTTTTCTTCATCCAGGGCTTGATCGTCTTGCTTCATCTCGCCTTCATCATCATCACCGTTGTTGCCCTGCATCGAAGCGGCGATTGCTGCAGCGAGTTGGTCATCTTCGGATGCGTCCATTATGTCCGGCTCAGCCTTCTGCAACGAAGAAGGAAATGCGAAGATCAGCTTGCATAAAGTAGTGGTCAACCAATAAAACAAACATACCATCTTTTGTTCAGTAGGCGGAGCATCAAGCGTGTGCATACAGCAGAAATCCGACACTGCCAACGCAAATCAATCATCAACGAGAACGTCAGTACACTCGTCTTCACATCACCTTCCAGCTCGGGCGTTCGTACATTTTTCAGTCATATCCTGCGGCTCGAAGAAGCCCGACCAACGTTGTCGGATGTCCCCTGTCCGTGGATCGATGATCAATACGATCGGGAGCGAGTCACGGTCAATCTGGTACAGGCTACAAAACTTCTTGCCGTGCTCCGACGCCCAATAATTCTGCGCAGCATGGCGTGAGTTCTGGTTAATAAAGTGCAACAAATTGACAAAACTCCAATGGAACATGCCGCAGAACGTACCTGCCAGAACACGAAGCCACTCGCCACGAGATTCTGCACTACGTCGTCACTCCACGTGTCACGATTCAGCATGTGACTGGCGAACACAATTTCGTCCTGGATATTAACGAGCAGCCACTTTCCCTCGCTCCTGGCGAGTGTACGAGCCTACAGTAGACAGAACAGCGACGTCAATACCACAGCACTGATCTCTCCAGACAACGCACAGCCAACCACGCACATCCGAGTACGTCCCTTGGAACATGATGGCCGTCGGCGGCTGGAAAAGCGTGCTCAGATCACGCGTCCGCTCGTTGGTGGCACTGTCAGCGTCGGTTGAGTTGGTGGGGGCCTCACCGAATGCCACCGCGCCAGGGCCTCCAAAGGCCGTGGAAATGCTGCCTGCCGTCATAGCCGCGATGCTCTCAGCCGCGAAGTCGCGGTTTTGATCGCGCAGGTGGCGCATGGGCCGCACTGCGACAGAAAACACCAGTCAGTTGCCTTGCTGAGGTTCCACTTGCTGACAATGCACACGCACACAGGTCCATCTCCGAGTCCACAAGGCGCTGGCGCTTGGATGGGTCTGGAGCTCGCACTGCATTGTCACTAAAACCACCAAAATAACGTTATCCCAGTACTTTGCGGCGCGATCCGCACGGAACGCACTCTTCTCCGTAAGCGGCAGCGATGGCGGCGGCTGTGGCTGCGTCCATGTCAGTGGACGGGGCTGGCGGAGGGCTGAAGCTGGTCGCGTGGGCGCTGGAGCTCGCAGCAGGTGCACGAGGTGCACTGAAGGCTGTGCTTGCGCTCTGGCCCCCGCTCTCCATGTACAGATTAACCTGAATAGAGAGAAATTAAGGATCTCAGACGGAAGGAGGTCGCGGAGAAGAGACACACGCACCGCTTCACCCAGTTTCCAGTTGGTGAGCTGTAGTTCCGGAGTTTAAACACAAGATTTCGAACGTTAAAACATCGTAGGAGAGAAGGATTCGACTCGGAAGCGTAAAAACCTCGAGATACTGTAGCGCACTGCTGGAGTCAGCTCCGGTGATGCTCATGAATCTGCAGGAAGGGGAGGGTGTTAGATACATCTCTGTACACAGGAGAACACACGCGGGGGTCACGCACGAGGCCAGCGCGTCTTGCGAGTCTGGGGAGTTCTCCATACTGTAGCTGCTCGCTTTGCAAAACAAAAGAAAGTGAAGGAAGGATAAAGATTAGTAAGGTGTGTTATATAAATTCGCCAAATTATCATTCATGATTGGTCTAAAACACAGATACTGTATATGACTGGAAACGACCAACAAAATCACTTTAAAAAAAATGTAGAGCTCCTAGCAACATCCTACTTCTGCTCTACTGCAGCTCCAGGCGAGCCAGGTGCAGCGAACTCACGAGACCGATGGCCGGGTGGAACGACGCGCGGATGTACTTCTCCACGGGCGGCTGCTGACCGTACTTGTTCACACGAGCCACGAACTTCTCGCGGATCAGCTCGAACAGCTTCTCGCGACGAGCGATGCCGCCGCCAATGACGATCACGTCCGGGGACGTGAGGAACGTCACGTTGATGCACAGGTTGGCCAGGTAGTGCGCGATCGTGTCCCACACCGGGTCGTCGTCGGTAATGTTGGCCAGATCGCGGCGGTCCACGCCCGTACGCGCAGCGATGGAGCCCGAGGCGACCATGCCTTCAATGCAGTTGCCGTGGAACGGACACACGCCCTTGAAGTCCGTCTCAATGTCCTGCGGGGCAGGCGGCACGATGATGTGGCCGCCCTCCGGGTGCATGAAGCCGTGAATGGCGTTGCCGTTCGTGCACACACCAACGCCCACGCCAGTGCCCACCGTGATGTACACGGCGCTGCTGATGTCGCCGTGGCCGCCGTACGCCACCTCGTACAGCGCGGGCGCGTTCACGTCCGTGTCGAAGCCAATTGGGACGTCCGGGAATGCGCGCTTGAACACGCCCACCACGTCCGTGTTGCCCCAGTTCGGCTTGGGCGTGCTCGTGATGTAGCCGTACGTCGGCGACTTCTTGTTCAGGTCCACGGGGCCGAACGACGCGATGCCAATAGAGTCGAACTTGCGCTCCTTCAGCCAGTCCACCACGGCGCCCATCGTCGCTTCGGGCGTCGTCGTGTCCACCTCGAACTTCTCCAGGATGTTCTCGGGGTGGTCCTCAGCGATGGCCACGACCCACGTTGTGCCGCCAACTTCTACGCCTGCGAAACGAGTCATTGTCTTGAGTTTTGAGTTTGGGTTGAGTCGGGTCGGTAGGGGTCGAGAGCGAGATTGACGCACGGAACTGCTTCGCTGCTTGCTTGGAACGAAGCCAAATGCAAAATGGCACTCTCGATGCCCCCTGCCACTGGCAGCAATGCTCTGCCTGTTGCTGCAGATCTTGCACGAATGCGAGCACCACGAAATCTGTGACGTGTGTGCACTGAAAGAGATGCGCATGTGCTATGCAGACAGGTTTCTGAAGTTTGGGCCGGCTTTCAGTTCAACTTCAACGAGGATGCGCCTAGATACGCAAGGGTCCACCAAGCAGCAAGCCGGGAGTTGACAAGCATCCGCTTGACAGTGTCACGTTGACACGCGTTGGCACTACTGGTGCCTGTCGAACTGCCATTATTAATAGGGCATCGATAAGTGTGACTCATGGCCCAGAGAGTAATAAGTTGGATTGAACACTGAAGGGTGTGTACTGACGTGACTTCTGGAGTTGCAAATGTACATGTGGCTGGACTCTAGGTCCGGAAAGAAAGAAGGCACGTTTCAGAGCGATGCTTCAACTGCAAGTGGTTGATTGAGTTTGCATAGAAGCGGCAGTGCACGGCATGCATTGCACGTGGACGAAACTCGGACGCCTTACGTCGTGCCAAGCCAAGTGGCTGCGCTTCGAATGGTGCTGCATGTAGTTGTTGCTGTTTTAGCTATCAGAAGTTAACAAAACGAGTTTGAAAGCACGGTGCAGCCACGCCGTGACTTCACACTTGCCAATGCCCTAGTGACAGCGTCCAGGTACCTGTACAGTTCGAGAAGTCACACCCTTCGGTGTTCAATCCACCATTCTTAAAGCTGCGCTACCCGGGCTGCAGCCACGCCATCACTTCACACTTGCCGATACCCTAGTGACAGCGCCACAGGCACCAGTAGTGCCAACGCGTGTCAACGTGACACTGTCAAGCGGATGCTTGTCAACTCCCGGCTTGCTGCTTGGTGGACCCTTGCGTATCTAGGCGCATCCTCGTTGAAGTTGAACTGAAAGCCGGCCCAAACTTCAGAAACCTGTCTGCATAGCACATGCGCATCTCTTTCAGTGCACACACGTCACAGATTTCGTGGTGCTCGCATTCGTGCAAGATCTGCAGCAACAGGCAGAGCATTGCTGCCAGTGGCAGGGGGCATCGAGAGTGCCATTTTGCATTTGGCTTCGTTCCAAGCAAGCAGCGAAGCAGTTCCGTGCGTCAATCTCGCTCTCGACCCCTACCGACCCGACTCAACCCAAACTCAAAACTCAAGACAATGACTCGTTTCGCAGGCGTAGAAGTTGGCGGCACAACGTGGGTCGTGGCCATCGCTGAGGACCACCCCGAGAACATCCTGGAGAAGTTCGAGGTGGACACGACGACGCCCGAAGCGACGATGGGCGCCGTGGTGGACTGGCTGAAGGAGCGCAAGTTCGACTCTATTGGCATCGCGTCGTTCGGCCCCGTGGACCTGAACAAGAAGTCGCCGACGTACGGCTACATCACGAGCACGCCCAAGCCGAACTGGGGCAACACGGACGTGGTGGGCGTGTTCAAGCGCGCATTCCCGGACGTCCCAATTGGCTTCGACACGGACGTGAACGCGCCCGCGCTGTACGAGGTGGCGTACGGCGGCCACGGCGACATCAGCAGCGCCGTGTACATCACGGTGGGCACTGGCGTGGGCGTTGGTGTGTGCACGAACGGCAACGCCATTCACGGCTTCATGCACCCGGAGGGCGGCCACATCATCGTGCCGCCTGCCCCGCAGGACATTGAGACGGACTTCAAGGGCGTGTGTCCGTTCCACGGCAACTGCATTGAAGGCATGGTCGCCTCGGGCTCCATCGCTGCGCGTACGGGCGTGGACCGCCGCGATCTGGCCAACATTACCGACGACGACCCGGTGTGGGACACGATCGCGCACTACCTGGCCAACCTGTGCATCAACGTGACGTTCCTCACGTCCCCGGACGTGATCGTCATTGGCGGCGGCATCGCTCGTCGCGAGAAGCTGTTCGAGCTGATCCGCGAGAAGTTCGTGGCTCGTGTGAACAAGTACGGTCAGCAGCCGCCCGTGGAGAAGTACATCCGCGCGTCGTTCCACCCGGCCATCGGTCTCGTGAGTTCGCTGCACCTGGCTCGCCTGGAACTAGAGACGGCTTCATGAAATGTTATACGATCGCAATGCTGAGAAGCACTGGACCAACTCAAAGCAATGTTTTGGTACGGCGTAGTAGTTAGTTGAGTTTTTAAATATACGTATGTGCTTTGCGACGATATGCACGTCCGGTTCGACGCCATGCTCAGTGAGCATCAAAAGGTTTCGTCAATTACTGGTTTTGTAGATTCTCAACAACCTGTGTATTTTCACAATACCGGTTGGCTGTAAACTCCATAGACACGCACGCCTTCAAAAACAGGCGCAAAAATGACACGCATGGAATGGCTGCTTATAATTTACCAGCTTCCATGGCAACAGTGCTCTGCTGACAATGCCAAGAGGAATATGCAGTGGACAGGTTGCTTGCAAGCGCTTTTCGATGCTGCTGCAATGTAAAAAATGTAGAATAGCGCTGCTAAAGACAACTCGTTGGAGTTTTGGGCCGATGCCAAGATCACATGATTTTTGCAAGATAGGGGAAGGTCAGTAAACTGAAGCACGGCGCAATGACGCAGAGGGTGTTTACAAGCGGCTGGCCAGCTTTCGGCGCCACGCGGCGTTCGACTGCGCGAGATTCACCCCTGTGCCTCAGCAACCCACTCGCTGTCGAGCTGCTGCAGTGAACTTGAAGCGACAAGGTCTCCATTCGCCGCAGCAGTTTCCCACTACAATATTGGAGGGGCTTGACTCAAGCTTACAATAGGCGACGATGCGTTGCCACCGAAGTTGCAGCGTGCAGCCTGATCCACCTTGCGCGGCGGGAGTTCGAACTCACCCAGCTGAATATCATTTCCCCGTCGATTTGAGCGGTTGCCCTCCGCCGCGGCCGCGGATTGCACACGCCCTCACACTGCGGGCTCGTTGCCCCCGCCAGCTCTTTGTGACGCTTGAACTTGAGTCCCCATCCGAGTCCGCACAATGAATTTAGTGACCGGCTCAAAACAGCTGGTTGACGTTGCCGGTCTCCAAGCAGCCATTCGGGAGGGATGACTTGGATCCGCTAATAATAGCACACAGTGGTTTCGGCAGCTGACACCACACTAGATCCGCTCTCGATCTCCGCTTGCGTCAGACCACGACTCATTTTGGAACTTCCCAAGTACCAAGCACCCCCCAAGAATTAATAACTGATCAAGATGCCTCGTTTCGCCGGAGTCGAAGTTGGCGGCACAACGTGGGTCGTGGCCATCGCTGAGGACCACCCCGAGAACATCCTGGAGAAGTTCGAGGTGGACACGACGACGCCCGAAGCGACGATGGGCGCCGTGGTGGACTGGCTGAAGGAGCGCAAGTTCGACTCTATTGGCATCGCGTCGTTCGGCCCCGTGGACCTGAACAAGAAGTCGCCGACGTACGGCTACATCACGAGCACGCCCAAGCCGAACTGGGGCAACACGGACGTGGTGGGCGTGTTCAAGCGCGCATTCCCGGACGTCCCAATTGGCTTCGACACGGACGTGAACGCGCCCGCGCTGTACGAGGTGGCGTACGGCGGCCACGGCGACATCAGCAGCGCCGTGTACATCACGGTGGGCACTGGCGTGGGCGTTGGTGTGTGCACGAACGGCAACGCCATTCACGGCTTCATGCACCCGGAGGGCGGCCACATCATCGTGCCGCCTGCCCCGCAGGACATTGAGACGGACTTCAAGGGCGTGTGTCCGTTCCACGGCAACTGCATTGAAGGCATGGTCGCCTCGGGCTCCATCGCTGCGCGTACGGGCGTGGACCGCCGCGATCTGGCCAACATTACCGACGACGACCCGGTGTGGGACACGATCGCGCACTACCTGGCCAACCTGTGCATCAACGTGACGTTCCTCACGTCCCCGGACGTGATCGTCATTGGCGGCGGCATCGCTCGTCGCGAGAAGCTGTTCGAGCTGATCCGCGAGAAGTTCGTGGCTCGTGTGAACAAGTACGGTCAGCAGCCGCCCGTGGAGAAGTACATCCGCGCGTCGTTCCACCCGGCCATCGGTCTCGTGAGTTCGCTGCACCTGGCTCGCCTGGAGCTGCAGTAGATTGTGTAAAGAGGCTGCATCCTCTGCTTCATCACGCCCAACTTACCCACACTTGTAGTAGAAGGTAGTCAGAGTGGGGCAGGAAGGACATTGCGAAGTGGTGGAAATATATGCTGTGTTTTGTGTATCGAAATGGCGTTATCACTCGCTCAGACCCTGCAAAAGGTGACTCTTCGTGATCAATGCCCGGGTGGAGTGGGAACTGGAAGGTTCTCTTCAACCAAGCACCACCTTCCTCGTCGAAGCTCGGCATCAACTACATCCAGGCTAGCGCTGCTTCCACAGTACTCGAGTTGAAAGGGAGATCGCTGGTTGTCTGTCAAGATCTGGCCAAGCACGGCATCGCTGGTGTCGTCTGGAATTGTGTGCGTTCCAATGCTCTGGATCGTGCGTGCGTGATGCTGATTGACCCCTCTCTTGGACACTTTACAGGCGCGAGCGATGGTGTCGTTCTTCGAAGCCGAGCCGCACTTCGCAGCGCAGCGCCATGTACTGGAGCTGGGTGCAGGCCCAGGCGCGGTGGGTTTGGCTCTCGCAAGCGCGTGCAAAGTATCTTCGCTGCTGCTGACGGATCTGGAGAGTGTGGTGTCCTTGACTCGGGACAATGCTCAGTCCGCTACGCAGCAACACGAGTCGATCGCCGTCTTGACTACCGGCAACCGCCTTGAAGTCCGAGCGTTGCGCTGGTACGATCGACTCCATTTGACGCTTTGCCTGGTATGGAGACCCCACGTGTATGCTTTGATTCCATAGGGGTGAGTCTTTGGATGACGCCGTTGCAAGTCGCTCCGTGGACGTTGTGGTGGCTTCGGATTGCTTGTATGAGTCGGCATCGCACTCGGCGTTATTGACGACGCTGCTGGAGCTCACAACTAATAACTCACAGCTAGTCGTGCTGCTGGCCTACAAGCAACGCATGCCCGAGTGAGTCGTTGTCATAATTGCGTGACATCGAGGACCCTCTTTTACCTGACTGTGCTTGCTTGTTTTGTAGAAAGGAAAAGGTCTTCTTCGAGTCGGCCGCCATCCACTTCGACATTGCCATCTACAGCAAGACTAGAGGTGATTTCATTGAATACTACGACGAAGCCATCTACATATGCAAGCTCGAGCGCCGTTGTAAAGGATTCCCAACATGAGGACACAGGCGTAGGCGGAAGCCCAACCTTAAATTCAAAAACGCAAATGTTATACTTTGCCTTGCTCTACGCATTTTAGCCGTCTCCACTTCCACCCTACAGCTTCAGGAAGCGCAGCACCTCCTTGTCAAAGCACGACTTGAGCATCGTGTCGCCATTCACGATCTTCGTCGTTGCCACAATGATGTCGTAGGGGCCTGTTCAAACAAAACACAATAGCAACCAAAGTGAGCTAACAGCACGCATAGTTCGACACTTTGCAACGGAAGCAACTTACAATCAGGTTGGCGGGACAGATGACGTAGAGCAGCGATCTCCATAAAGGTCACACCACCCAGGTAGTACACGAGCATGACCTTGCGCTCCTCACTGCCAAAGTTGTCGAGCTTGGAAGCAGCAGCAGGTGCTGCCGGATCGTCGCCTGAGTTTTTACTCGTCGTCTGCGAAACTTCCCCCGAGGGTCCAGGCAATTGACGCAGGGCTTCTTGCACAGCACTCCAGCCACGGGGCTTAATAGCGCTCTCCACAATACGCACAGACAACGGGGCGTAACCGGCGGCGTGACTGCGGCTGACGTACGCGAAGTCGCGGGGGTTGCGCGGATCCACGTCTTCGTTCAGCAAGCGGAAGGATTTTCGAGCAAGACCAAAGCCGCTAGCCTCAGTCCACAGCGTGTCACGGCGGCTGAGCAAGCCTGCCTTTTCCAGGTTGCTCAGTGCCAGCATCATCTCAAAGCCGTACGTCTGCACAAGCTCTCGACTGAGGTGCGTGTAATTCTTCGTCTTGATGCCACCTGCTGCCACAGATTGGAGGCAGAACTGACGCAGTACACCGAGCAGCGGCTCCTGGTCGCCAATGCGCTCCTCAAGCTGCTCGAAGATCGTCTCGCCCGTAAGAACCAGGTTCTCTGCGTCCTTCAGATCACGGAAACTCTTTGAGTCCGTCGTCTTCTTAATGAGCTCGGCCAGATTAATGTGCTGCTGCAGGGACTGGTAGTTCTGCTTAAGACCGGGAATGCGCTTGACGAACTCTCGAATCTCGCTGATTGAGGCATCACGGTTCTTGCGGAACTCGTCGTACCGCTCACGGATCTCTCGCGCCTGTTGTTGCAAGTTCATACCGAGACGCTCGACGTGGTAGTCGCGCACTTCAGCGTACAGTTTGTCGTTCGAGTTGAGCGGTACCGACACCTGTGCGGGCCGGTTGCTGTTACCTGAGTTGGGCCCATCGTCGTCGGCAATGAGTTCCGCGTCAACAGTGATGAAGCCGTGGGTGATGCCCAGGATCTCGTCCAGCAGTCCTTCGTACGTCATGGGGGAGCACATGGGCGTGACGAGGTCCACATTGCGGTCGATAAGCACGACCGTGTCGATCTCCGGGTCCAGCACGCCGATGGGGTTGCCGGCCACCTCCTGCTCGCGACGGAAGTGCGCCATCATCTGGTAAATGACCTTGGCCATGTTTCCTTTGTACTTGACGTGGGGGATCATGCCGAAGACCGTCTGCAGTTTGATGAGGGATGCAGCGATGGTGTGCAGGTTGGTCTTGTCTCCGTCCACGTAGAACTCCTTGAAGCACGAGTCCAACTCGAGCGTAAGCACGTCGTCGTCGAAAGGGATGAGGTCCAGCTTGTACTCCCCCACACTGAGGCTGCCGAAGACCCCCTCTTTCTTTAGCACTTCGTCGCACACGAGTGTACGGCGACTGACGTAGTAGAGGTGGAAGCGTTTCTTAGAGGACGAGCTCTTGTCCGCGCCTAGATCCCGAATGTACTTGGCCACGTAGCGCATGGCTCGCACCGACGGCCGCACGAGGAACAGCACGAACTCGCAGCTGGTCTTGACCGTCTTGCCGAACGCGTGGAAGTCCTTCACGCCGTGGTCCTTCAGTACGGCCGTGCCGTCCACCAGCACGTGGTTCAAGGGCCCGTTGAGGTCCGGGTCCAGCACGAAGCAGATGTCCTTGCCGATGGAGTCCAGGATCGAGAACAGCTCGCGCCGAGAGTCCTCGCGCAGTACCGCCAGGTTCAGCACCCCGTTCTCCAGCGTGCACGCCTTCGACATGGCTCCTTCTTCCCGGATACAGATTTGAGGGAGTTTGGTAGAATGTGCAAACTACCCCTAATTAATACTATCTACCGGAATAACCCCTATATAGTACTAAACATACTGACGCGCCAACCGCAGATTCTTCTGACAAGCTCATGTTCATCTCACGCCTGCGCCGACGCGCACTGCGACCGGCGTCTCGCCTGCTGACTACAGCATCTGCTTCTACTGCCACTGACGCGGATGGTGTGGTGCTGACGCGCGAGTTTATCTACGCGTCGCTGTACGCCAAGGAGGCGGGCTACTTCACGACGGAGCAGCGCGAAGTGCTGCATGCGCCGTCGCAGGGCATCGACTTCGGCAACTTGTGGGGCGCTGGCGAGTACCGCAACGTGGTGGCACAGCTGTACAAGGAGAGCCCCGAGGCCTGGCTCACGCCTGTGGAGGTGTTTGCGCCGCACTACTCGCAGGCGCTGGCGCGGTACATGCTGAACTCGCCGTTCTTCCGCCAGGAGCTCCAGATCTTTGAAATCGGCGGCGGATCCGGGTCCAATGCGTTGCATATCCTCAACTACCTCAAGGAACATGCACCCGACGTGTACGCCAAGACCAAGTACACGCTTATCGAGATCAGCCCCGTGATGGCCGAGCGCCAGCGCCGGCGCGTGGCCGCCGTGCACCCGCAACAGTGCACCGTCATCAACCAGGACATCCTCACCTTCGCAGATATGCACGCGCCTGTCAACGCACAGTGTTTCTTCTTGGCACTTGAAGTGCTGGACAATTTACCGCACGACAAGGTGGTGCTGCAGAACGGCAAGTGGTACGAGACCATCATCAAGATGCAGACCGGCACCGACAACCCCATGCCCGAGCTGGAGGAGGCAATGCGTCCGGTCAAAGACATGCTGATCCGCCAGACGCTCCGCTACTTCGGCTGCGAACTTCCGTTGCGCGTGTCGTATAGCAATAATTCCGGCCTTGCGCAGCGTGTGCGGCGTATGCTGGCCAAGGACGACCCCGTGTTAAACTCGGCTTTCATCCCGACGGGCGCCATGCAGCTGCTGAACACGCTCCGTACGGCGTTCCCGAAGCACCACCTCATTGCTGCGGACTTCGACTCGCTTCCTGCCCCGAATCTGGATGAGAAATCCACTGTCAAGGCTATTGATCACCCGTTCAGCAGCACGGCGACATCGTCCGGAACGCTTTTCGCTGGGAACGCGCCGCTTGTTGCGTCGAAGGTCACAGGTACGATCTCACCCTGCGTTGCTCTCTCGAAGATTAACTGATGTTCTCTCTTGTCTGCAGGTGTGACAAAGGATCACGACACATATCTGGTTCAAGGCGGAATTGCCGACATTTTCTTCGCCACTGACTTTGACAGACTCAAGAAAGCGTACTGCTCTGCTCTACAGCGTCAGCCCGATGAGGTACCATCCGCTCACGAATGACCCCAAATCGAAGCTAACTAACAGGCGCTTTGTGTGTGCAGATTTCGGTCGTGAAGTCATCTGCGTTTTTGAAAGAATTTGCTGATGTGCAAAAGACCAAGACAATTACTCGGTACGTGGCCGTGTGGTGCATTCGTTCGGGTCCACTCCAGCTCACCCATTTCTTCGTCATGACATCCAGGTATAACCCACTGCTGGAGGATTACTCCAACACGAGCTTCATCCTGTCTTAACACCTGCAAGAGGAAGAACCCCAAATTCAATGGCTAAAGGACGTGAGAGCTTGATTCAGATAGAGATGTCGTCCTGCCCTCGAATAATAGTGCGATCAACGTTTCCCAGCCCGTCGTCGCGAGATCCTCGAGTAAAAATCCAGTCCAATCTTCTTTTGCTTCAAGGCATCCTGAGCCTGTTCGGTGCATCTGGGGCACATCACGTAGGTCGACGTAGGAATATCTTTGGTCGCGTGACCAAGCTTCCTCACTTCTTTCGGCAAATGATCCTATGCCACCAAAGACACACCACGGAGGTCAGTTAACACTCTTCGACAGCCGTGGAAAACCAACAAGGCCACGACTCACCTCGCAATAGGATGTGACGCAAAAGCGACAAGAGTACAAAGCAATAATCCCGCAGTCCTGGCACCGATGGCGTGGACACACCCACGTCTTGCCCTCCGGCACTTCATAGCCTAAACAATCTGCATGTACAATGCCCACGTTCCCCAGCAGTAAGTAAGCAATGAGTTCCGTCTCGAAAAATACGTTCGGCACTAGCTTACCTTCATGATAAACTTTCGGACAACGCTCGAAGCCACCGCTCATTCCCTTCCAGTCACACTCGATCACATCTCCACCGTCCTTACAGCAGAAGCACACGTCCTCCGACTCCTCGAACACATCCTTTGTCTCACGCTTCAACAAGAACTTGAAGTATGTCACGGAATAGTCGATCGGCTGCATGCCTGACGTCGAGCTGGTTGGCTTCGGCACCGGTGCTGGTCCGTCTTCATCTGCTGTACTGGTATCTTCGATCTCATTGCGTCGTTTCCGCTTCCTCTGCGCAGGCGCTGATTTAACAGGTTCAGCCGCAGCGTTCGGCTCTTGACCGGCAGCAGCATCGTCGTCTGTGGAGCAGTTCGGACAAAACCAGTTCTTGGTCCGCCACACTTTGTGCGACTGCGCCTTGCCAATGAGCTTGTCAATGCAAGGCATGCAATACACCCGTGTGCATATTGGGTGTGCGCATGCCTTCATCGACTTGGCCGACATGTTCGCCGTCGACTGGGCGCACAGTCCACAGAAGTTGTCCGGGTCGCCCTCCTTCTCCGCCGGCGGCATCTTGACGCGCTGCTGCAGAACCCGTTGCAAACAAACCTTGCAGATATGAACCACTTCTCCCTTTCCATCCTGTTAAGCAGCAACAACCCAGCGTTATTAAACTCGTTCAGCACCCAAAAGACCTCCAGCTCACGTACTTTCAGCACGAACGGGTGCATCGGATATTCCGGTGCGTCGGGCTTCCTCTGCATGCGACACGAGACGCAGATCATCTTGGCCGGTGGCGTTGCAGCCTTAATCTTGGCCTTGGCTTGAGGCGGTGTTTGCACCTGCTTCTCGTCCTTCTTCGCCTTAATCTCTTTCCGTTCCTGTCGCTTCTTGACCTTATCAGCCGCTGCCTGCAGCCGCACACCCTCCGCCATCTTCCGCTTCTTGTGCTCCTGTGTAATCTCCATCTCCATCACCACGGAGCTCTGCAGCAGCGCATATCGCTGCATGCGCGTGAAGGCTTCGAGCGTCCGGGCGAACAGTTGGTACTCGAACTCGGAGCGGAAGTGGAAGCAGTAGCAGACTCTCTCGGCGACTCCTTTGGGTCGCAGCGTAAGGCCTTCGGGTGCTTCCGCCTTGGCGATGACGCTAGGAGACGCCACAGCCGCCGCCAGCGACGCCGCGTCCGCGCGACTGGCGCCGGCCGTCAGCACGTGCGTCTTCTGCACAGCCTGGGGCACATCCGCGTAGCTGTCGAGGGGCGCGGCGCCTACTGTGCGGCTCTCAGGCGGCACAAAGGGAGCCGTGATGGCCCAGAGCACCGACCGCTCGTCGTGCTGCAGCGCCACCGTGGCCAGCCGCGCCACCTGCCGCAGCTTGTGCGTCACGGCGTCGCATACGACGAGCTTCTGCTGGCTCCACTTGGTCAGGAACGTCTCGCGCGCAGGCACGGGACGAGGAGGTAGTGTCAGCTCTGCGTCGGGCGCCACCACGCGGAAGCCGGTGCCGCTCTCAGCCTCCAGCAACTGCAGTAGAACGCCTCGGAACGCCATGGTGGATACGGTAGTACGGTTTTGGACACATGAGAGCAGGTGTACCATTACGGTACTCCAAACTGGTACAAAGATCTTCCGAGTCGTGAAAGGACGCACAAGATTTCGCATGTCATTCTACAGTTCTACCTTCGAGCAACAAGTATCTCTCTCTCTCTTGCCTACGATGCCTGCGTACGCCGGTGCAGACCCAAACCGCCACGACAGCTACCACTCACTCTTGGCCCAGAACGACGTGTTTGCCGAAGAGCAGCAGGCCAGGCAGAACCAGCTCGACGCGCTGTTGAACGATCTGGCGCCCCACACGGACCTCGAGGCGGTGCAGAAGTTCCTGGCCAGTGACGCCGCGAAGCAGGACAAGATCGAGCAGCTCGTGAACTTCCTGGCCGACGGCCCACCGCAGCAACTGCATGACGAACTCTTGGCGGAAACGGACGTCTTCGCGGACGAGAAGGCGCAGCGACAGAAGAAACTGGATGAGCTGGTCGACAGTCTAAGCACTACGACGCCCCCAGATGCGGTGGTCACGGCCTTACTGGCGATGGACGCTGATGAGGTGAACGTTGCCTACGCGCAGCCCTCATTCCTGCACATGATCGGGGGCGCTGTCGTGCTCCTCGCAGCGGTGGTGCTGGCCGTCGTAACCAAGCGATCGCGGTCGAAACACGAGGCAGAGGACGACCGCAAGGACTTCGGCTACAGCATCCTGTACGAGTGAACTAGGGATCTGAGATCGCAAACTCTTCTAACACAGTCAATGTAAAGTGGGTTTTGCTAACGGTAGACTCGACATGCTTGTCAATCAAACGTGAAACTCCCGTCGACAATGAGGCTACGCGACGTCGGGTGCAAGAGTACTTGAATCGCTCACGGCAACACTTGGCGAAGTAGACACGGAGGAGAGTAGTACAAGTACTACGCTGCTCAACATTCACTCACTCTACCTCCACCCCAACGTCCATGACTCTATTCTTGGTGTAGCTCACCCGTCGCGACCGCCTCCGGGTGAGCTTCTCTAACAGACAAACAGATCAATGAAGATGGAGGCGCTCGCGTACTTGGCGCGTTCGGACAGCTCCGACTCGGACGACGACTTCAGCTCGAGCGACGGACGCCCCACGCCTCTAGACCCCGAGTACTGGCGGGGCATCACACACTCACGGGAGTTGGTGCCTGCCCCCACAGCTGCCTACAGACACAGAGGTAGAATGGAGCCGCCTTTGCATCACTACGACCAGCGCTATGCTCCTGCTTCGGCCCCTGCCAGCTACCCCACGTACTACCAGCATCCGCGTCCCGTGACATCTCCTCCGCCCACAATGCACGGCTACTCGGGGAGCTACAGCGGTGGAGGTGCCGCCATGTCTTCGATCCACTACCAGGTCGGTTCTCCGATGGTTCCCGTCAGCCCAGTCGCTCACATGGACGCAAGTTACTTGCAGCACTCGGGAGTAGCCATGGCCCATGGGATGCATCGTCCAGCGGACTGGCAGCCTCGAAACTACTCTACAGCTGTCGCCCCAGTGTCGACGCCACAGCAGCTGAAGCTACAGGTGCGAGAAGCCATGGTGCGAGCGCAGGCGTATCTCGACTTGGTTCCGTTCTTCCAGTCCTACGACTTGTCGTACGCGGGTGGTGTCCATCTGGGGTCGGTCCAAGAAGCGCTGGGTAGAATGGGGGTGATGCTCCGAGACCACGTACTCCAAGGTATCGGACAGCTCTTCAGTATCCCTGGATCGGGGCTAGTGGACTATGTGGCCTTTGGGCGCTTCCTCGAACTCGACGCGCAGGAGCTGTAAGTGGTTGTCACTAAATAGTAGGAGGTGCGTGTACTGACACAACGTCTTCTCCTGCTTCAGGGACGATATGCGGTCGATTGTGGCTGCTCGACGGAGCGTCTTAGTTAACAGCGGCATTGAACTCGGAGGTATTTTCGCGCAGTACGACTCGCACCACACTGGCTTCGTCTCTCGAGCGACGTTTGCTGCGCTGTTGCGAGACTACAGCTTTGCCATCCCGGAGACGACGCTGCATTTCTTAATGATTCAACTCGCGAAGCCGTCGAACACGACGTCTGTTTCGTACGTTCGTTTCCTCGAGATGACGGACGTAGGAGTTGCGAGGAGTGCTTCGGTGAATCCGCCTCATAGCCGCCCGATGGAAAACTCCCCGCCTCGCTTCAGCAGCTGGACCAATGGGAGATTGAATCCATTTGAGCACGAAAGCCCTGCTCGTGGGTTTGAACTACAAAGTGCGCTTCCTATAGCCACCCAAGCTGCCAGAGTTGTGGACCATGCCGCTGCTAGCCCAGACTTTGCTACGCCACTGCCGAGACTCGGATGGGTCTGTCGAGTGTGCGCGCATCAGCAGATCGCGGATTGGGCTACTCATTGCGAAATCTGCGAGACATCCAAGCCGCGACCTGGGCTGCGTGGAGAAGGATACATCAAGTGTTTACACTGCAAGTTCGACAACAACTACGACATGGAGGATTGCGAGATGTGTGGGCGGCCTCTCAATGCCAGCAACAAGAAACTGTCCAAGTCAGAAAGGAAGCGCAAGGCCAAGAAGCGGTACGTCTCGAGTTCGTCATCCAGCTCCTCGTCCTCCTCGTCGTCATCTTCTTCTAGTTTATCGGGTCGTCGCCGAAGCAGTAAACGCAAGTCGGGGAAACGTTCCCGCTCGTCCCGATCAAGCCGAAAGAAAGAGGTGAAGAAGCCACGTTTCCAACGAGGAGAGGAGATCCAGGCCATTCCACTTGGAGAGAGAGGCTACGAGATTGGCGTCATTGCTCGGGTCCGGCCGAATGGGACGTACGATATTGAGTTTGACAACGGGCTCTTTGAGAAAAACGTCGAGGAAAGCTGCATCGTCGAGATCTCGAGAGCGCGCGTTATCAAGGCTAGAGACTTGTCAGACGGAGAAGAGGCCAAAAAAAAGCCTGAGAAAAAAGCGAAGAGCTCTGACGAGGAGCGCGATCCCGGCTACGAAGCTGGCGACCGGATCGAAGCTCGGTTTGAAGGGCGAGAGAGATATTTTCCTGGTACAATCAAGAAATGCCGCATTGGAGGGTTGTACGACATTGACTATGACGACGGTGAGGCTGAGTTGCGAGTTCCATTGAAGTTTATCAAGCGAGGAGAACTTAAGAAGCAACCAAAACCTTCTCCAAAGGAAGACGCCATCTCTACGTCCGAGGCATCGTGGACAACAGGGCAAAAGGTGGAGGCCAAACTACGTGGGCATGCAGATTACGAGGCGTGCACTGTGTTTCGTGCAAATGATGATGGTAGCTGCGACCTGGAGTTAGAAAGTGGCGAGCTGCAGCGGCGTGTACCAGGAGCAAACATTCGTGCTCGCGCACGTGCACCCGTAAAGAAACCTGTTGTAATCGTGAGCAAGGACGAACCGATCCGCCCAAAGAGGCCAAGTGCACCTTCAGCAAGTGATGATTCGTCTGCTCAACCGAAAGAAAGACTGAAGCAAGGGCAAGCAATCGAAGCCAAGCGCAACGGAAAAGATGGCTACAGTTCTGGTGTAGTCGCTCGCTGCCGGCTAAATGGTTCTTACGACATTGACTTCGACGACGGTGAAAACGTATTAGCTGTACCAGCAATCAATGTTCAGCCACTCCACTCTGCCCCAACTGCTAAAACAACACCGACAACAATTACCAAAAAGGATACAACTATACCAACATTTAAAGTAGGCCAACCCGTCGAAGCTCAGTACAAGGGCAAGAGCAAATTCTACCCGGGCGTGATCTCGCGCTGCCGCCTGAACGGCACGTACGACATCGACTACGACGACGGCGAGAAGGAGACGGGTGTGTCGGCCGAGCTGATCCGGTTGGTTCAAGCTCTTAGTATGGCGAAGAGCAGTGGTAAAGAGACATTCGCACCGAAGGCTGAAGCTAAAGGTGATTCGAAGTCGACGAGTGATGAATTGAGCGAGGGCTACCGAGTTGGCACACGCGTTGAGGCGCGACGCATGGGGAAGGACAAGTACTTCAAGGGAACTATCTCCCGCGTCAATGTTGATGGCACTTACGCGATCGAGTATGACGACGGTGATAAGGAAAGTAGAGTGGCGGCTTCTTCCATTCGCCCTTTCAAGTCCCTGTCTTCGTTCCGTAGTGACGACTTCGCCGTGGGGAAACCAGTTCGTCCGAGCGCAGGCGGCAGCTTCAGGAGGCGAAGCGGGAACTCGTCTGACTAGGTAGTGAAGGTCTTACTAGAGATACCATTCAAGTAGAGACAGCATTCGTGATAGTGAAGCGTTTGTTTGCATTACAAGTGTATATGCATCTCATAATCGACTCGCGCGCTGCTTGAGACTTTCTCTTCTAACTCTATTCGAGGTGACAGGGGGGAGACAACACCGTGTACAATGGTTACGGCTTACGAGGGCTGGTCTCCCGCTCACTTACACTGCCTGTGACCTTAGCGCTGATCTTGCTTCCACCTTCCCTTCGGCTACGGAGCGACCCCATGATCTTGTAGAAGTTGAGGCGGCCAGTCTTGGTGACGACCAAGTTGGACGTGGGGCCGACAGCCGTCATTGTGAGCTTCTCCTTCTCCTTGGCAACGCGCTTCGAGTCCTTGTTCGCCTGTTTGTCGGTCTTCTTCTGCGTGCGGATGAGGATGACGCTCGAGTGCGAGTACATTCGTCTCCAAGCATCGTCGATCTCGGGACTCCAGTTCTCGCCCGAAACTTTCTCCATGGCCTGTAGAAGTGCCCGCCCGACGCAGTCGTAGTGCTCGAGCTTGACGCCGAACCGCCGATGTGTCTTGGTCAGCGCCAGGATCTTCTCCGATATGTTCTCGGCCGCCAACATCGTCCGCATTCCAGCACTGATGTGCACGAGGACTCGCCCTCGGACGTGCATGGACGACCGGAAAACGTGCTTGAGGTCGCCGCCGTGCTCTTCCAGGTAGGCGTAGAAGATGTCGTAGAGCTCCGTGATCTTGTTATTCTGCGCCTTGGTGATGTGTTTGGCCTCTTTCTGGTGATGCGAGGTTACCACTGACGACGTCCGTTGTGGGGGAGCGTCCTTGAACACTTTGTCCCAGTGCTGCGCTGCAACCCGACGGTGCTCCTCGGTCGACTTGTCCAGGTACACGAAAGACGCCAGGTACTTCTTCATGAGGCGGACGTCCGAGTAGGCGAATTTCTTGGGGGGCTTCGACCCGGTTTCCTTAGGTACCTCTGGCCCACCACGAGAAGCAGCGGACCCCATGGCGAACAAACACCACGAATTGAAGTGAGCCCTCCCTGCGCCTGAACGAACGACCGATACCACTGAAGTTTGAAGAGTGGGGGGCAAGTTTCCTACTGGCCGTCGGCAAGTAGGGGAAGGCTGCGTCTTCAAAACACTGAGCCTTCAGGTTCTTATGACGACCCCATTCATCTTTCAGCATGTTACCAGAATAACGGGGCAGGACGTTAGGGAAAAAGTCCTCGTTGCCGGTGAGTGAATGAATGAATTGACATGCAATCTGATGCTTGAGACGTGAAGCAGGCAACAACGAAAGCAAGACACTAAGAGAAGAACGTGAATAAAGACTGAAGAATCAAGTTGAGAGAGCATATTTGCATCTGCACTCGTAGTTCGTACAACGAACTCTCGAGTCATAGAACATAGCCCCGCTCAGAATGGGGTTATAAAAATACTAGCACTTGAAGTCGCTTGACGTTCTGAGCAAGATGACCCGTAGCAACCGGCACTTGCTGGACCGGCATTCCCTGTCGCATCGAGTCTGCCGGTAGGTCCTCCAACTTCCCCACAGATTCGGTGGATATTAAAACAGCATCCAAAACCTAGTTGCGACTGGCCATGGAGCAGCTTACGCGCCTTCCTATCTTGTAACCATGTCTCGCTTCAACCGCAAAGACAACACCACAGCTTAAGCAGGCTCCACCCAGTCGTACATGCTGTCAAGAGGATAAATATCCTCAGGATAACACAGTTCCAATTGTATCAACATGTCCGTCAAGTAGTTTCACGGATCCCGACGAGTCACCCCTCCTTTCTCGTCTTAGCATCATGGACGAAGCGGACGCGTGCGTGTACGTGAAGGAATCGGTTCTTCGCGAGCTTGAACAGGAGCGCCGCCGCCTCAAATGGCAGCTTTCCCGAGCTCTGCAGACGTCCGACACTCGAGCTGCCGAGCTGGACGCGAGCAAAGCCAAAGTGAAGGACCTACTGACGATCGTCGAGGTGAACAAGGGCGTGGCCGACCAAGCGGTGCAGCGATCGCACAAGGGCGACGCCCAGAGGAGAGCGGAACTCGAAGCTCTGCACCAGCAGATCCAGCAGCAGCGACGTCGATACGTAGATTTAACCGTACGCTCGATGAACCGAAGGGTGCGCGACAGACTGCGGCGCGACGTCTTCCGCTTGCTACAACGCGCTGTGCAGCTACAAACACAAGGCCGTCAGGCTCTAGTGAAGCTACACGCGATATTTCGTCGGAGAACGTTGCGATCGAGTCTTGAAACGTGGAAGCGCTTCTGCTGTAGAAGCACTGCCGGTTGTAGCACTGGGAGCGCCAAGGTTCACCCTTTATCCCAAGAACAGCAGTGCGTACGTCCTCCAGGCGTTTCCCGCGCTAGTGTCAAGGCTGCTACGACGCGGTGGCAGCTTCTACGAAAGATGTGGAGGAACTGGGAACGGGTTGTGCGTTGGAAACGAAGACGTCGTGAGTTCGTTGAGCGCTCGATACGGTTCATGTTTACAGTTTGGCGGTCGAGAACTCAGATGCGGCGACAACGGAGAGTTCTGCTGCGTCGCATTGTGGTGAGGACGCGCCAGCGTCTTCAGCAGATCGGACTGAGCTCTTTCCGACTGCGGTGTGCGGAGGTGACAGCGCATGAATGGACGCGTGTGCTAGAAGCAGCCCATTCCGCCATGGAAGAGGAGAGGAAGCTGCGCTCGGACGTCCAGGCTTCCGTCGCTAGCGAACTGCACGCCGCCTATGCGCGCGAGCAGCAGAGACAACAGCGCTTCACTGAACTGCAGACGCAACGTCTGGAAGCGTTTAAGCGGCGAGAATGCAAACACCGGACGTTGGTAATACTGCGGAGTGAAGTGATCCACACACGGCAGCAGAACGCGATAGCCCTCAGGTTCCAGAAACTGCAACTGCGTCAGCGCGTAACTCGGAGGGTTTTCGGAGCGTGGAAACGGGAGATAACCAGCTTAAAACGTATCAGACGCTTGATGGAGACGTGGGATGATCGCCGCACCCATTCTACGACAGCCATTTGCTTTAGATCATTCGCTCGGGAGACTCAGCGTCGTCGACAACGGCGTCTTCGCCTTTGTGCGTTGATGTCGAAGCTGCGGAAGTTCTGGCTGCTACGAGGGTGGCTCTGTCTGCGTGTGCGCTCTGCCATTGAGGAGCACAAGGCCATAGCTCACGTAGAACTGTGGCAGCTTTCCCAGCAAGTAGAGACCGCGCAAAATGCCTGTCTTGAAGGCATCCGACGCAGCAAGAGAGGCGTTTTGAAGTACCAGGTCACGTGCGCTCTGCTCATGGCCGACAGAAGCGTAGAAAGCTTCCTACGGCGGGTTCTTCGTAGCTGGTCCAAGTGTGCAGCATCCAAAAGTCCTCAAAGACGAGCGCTGAGGCGGTTAATAGCGCGTAAGCGACTTAACGCACTTCGAGATGCCATTCACACGTGGATCCACGTCAATGAAGAGACGACAGCGCTATATAACCAGCTGCGTCATTTCGACCGCACGCGATGCCATCGCGCTGTAGACGCCGCGTTCGATGCGTGGAAGCGCAGTGCACACGAGAAGCTGCGCTTACACCGAAGAAACGCCCTCCAACGCTATTCATTCCGTGCTTGGCGCCATTGGAACCACATCAGACGAAAGCGCGTGCGATGGTTCGGCTGGTTCCTGCAGCGATCCAAGTTGAATCGACAACGCCAGGCCTTCCAGCTCTGGAAACGGAAGCACGACGACTTCACTAAGATCTGTACCCGAAGAGAGACCGCTGAACGGGAGTTAATGTCGAGACTGTGGCGGCGGTGGATCGGGTTCATCGTCTTCCGTCTGCATAAGCAGCGACGCCAACACCAGAGAGCGTTGTCAGGTATCACGACTGCTTTTCACAGAACCATTTTGTCCACAGCCTTCGAGTCGTGGAGATCGATCTGGAGACAGACTCAAGCTCAAGAAACGCTCGTTGTGCGTGCGATCCGAAGACACTCAGGCGTAAGAAGATGTTGGCAAGCTTGGCGTCAGTATTCGGAGCTAAAAACTCGAAGACGTCGAGCGATAAGGCGGATATGCCAACGACAACGTGTTTGGAGACTGAGAAGCAGGTGGCTCCACTGGATAAAGGCATCGCTGTGTACTAAACTCGCAGTGCTTGAGGCCTCGTCCTTTAAAGCTCAGCGACGGGTTGACAGCGTCGCCCGTACAACGAGCAGATTCAACCTCCTGCGTCGCACAGTCATCCAATGGAGACGCGTGTGCATTGAAGCCGAGCGACAGCGTCGTCGTCGAGCTCTCTTTGTGGAGAAACGGCGCTACCTGACGCTCCAGGGCTCCATACGCCAGTGGCAACGGAAAATCGCGTGCTGTTCGCTGACGAAACAGCGTCGCGCGCTGCTGCAGTTGCTGAATCGCCGTCAAGTCGTACTTCAGCGGCAAACGTTCAGGACTTGGGAGCGTTGGGCTCACAGTGAAACGCTGTTCATCCGAGACCGAGTGAGCGCTGAGCTCTTCCGTCGCTCGGAAGTTCGCGTCTTGGCTCTCGCGGAGGACATTAGAGCTGAACGAGAACGGCGGACGGTATTTACAGCGTGGAGATCCGCCACCGCACGTACGAAGAAGGCCTGCGACGTCCTGCACAATATTGTACTCAAGTACCAGCACCGAGTGACGCGGAGTTCGTGGAGATCGTGGACACTTGTCGCAAGAACGCAGCGTTGTGTAGTTCGCCTCACTGTGATCGTCACTCAGCGACTCAAAGGTGCTGCGTGGCGCAAGTTGGTGCAGATGAGTCAGCTCCACGCTCTGAGAGCGAAAGGAGCTCGACGGGTAGAAGTGATTTGGTACAAGGTTCTGTTACGTCACACTTGGCGCCACTGGAGGCGAACGGACAGCTTCTTGTCCAGGCAATTAACGTTGGCAGATGCGGAAGCAGCTTCGATCCGGTCCATATTGGCGTTTACGCAGACGCTCGCGAGGCGGCAGCACAGGAAACGAGTGTTGTCACGCGGTTTTGCGACTTGGAAGTTGCGCTGGAGTAGCCTCAAATGCCTTCGTCGACGTCTCTGTGGTGTTTTAGAGAAACTACAGCAAGCGACTGCTGCGTATCATTTCCACAAGTGGCGGGAAGTCATTGAGAGAGAAAACACCATCCAAATTCAGCTGTATCGCGTTCTAAAGCGCCAGCAATCGAGAGAACTCCATTCGGCTTTCAATGGATGGAGACGCTGGACATTGGAAAAGGTGCAACAAGAGCTGCTGGCACAAACCGCCAAGCAACTCGCGGCCGTCAAGTTCCTGTCATGGCAACGACCATGTCTTGAAGCGCATTTCGTTCGTTGGAAACACGTCGTCAAACAGAAAAGAGCTCTCGCACACCGGGTCTCATGCCGTCGTCTTCGAACCGCTTGGGGCTTGTGGTATGGACTGATTCTTAAGTCGAAACGGAGAGCTCAAGTGCTGGCGAAAACCTTGGACAGGACGAGGATCGCTCTTCTCGCACGCGATTTCTACCGCTGGGGCCAATGGGTCAACTGGAAGCAGGATGTGGACTCCACCTTGATTCGACTTGTACGGATCCACATGCTGTGGCAGTTGAAGCGAGGGTTTGCAGCTCTTCGGCACCACCACCACGAAGGGATACGACGCCAATCTGTCATGGCGGCGTCGGCTTTCTCAGCCCACAGTACGCGACAGAGAGAACGCCAGACTCAGATGATGCATGCTGTAGCGCTCGTCCTCCAACGGAAGACAAGCGTCGCTCTCTGTGGCCGTTGCTTCCGCCACTTGGTCGTGTACGTTAAGACTAAAGCGAAGGCGACATCCATGGCCAGACTAGCTCACGTTCGAGCCCAAAGACGCATAACACGACGCTGTTTCATCCAGTGGCAGCTCCATACTCGACAAGTCAAAGTCCTGCACCAGAAGCTACGCAGATGTCAGGAAACATGGGAAGTCCGTCGCCAACGACTGGTCTTGAACGCTTGGGTCTTCTTCACGCAGCATTCTCTCGACACCAAGTACAGGATCTACGACAGATTGGTCGTGGGCGCCCTTCGCCACTCTCTCCAAGGCGCCTGGGGTCGTTGGAAGGTCTACACCAGACGTGAAATTGACGCTGAACGAGAGACCGCGGCTGCTGAACGAGATAAAGTGATCGACACTCTAGAAGACGAGCACGAATGCCTGTTGTTGAGATCTGTGCAGCTCGGACAGCAGAACAACGCGCTCCGACAGAAACTAGCAAGCACAGCAGCCAAGCGAATTCATCGTGCGCTGGAACTTGGGCGCAAGACGCGTGTCTCCACTGCGTTCGACGTCTGGAAGGGGAAGCTACGTCAGGCCTGGACTCTGCGGTCGCGACTAACAGCCCTTGGACAGCAGTACCAGCGCCTTGCACTGCAACGTTGGAGCTCTGCTGTTTCTCTCGTACGAGTTGCTGAGGAGATTGCGCAGGTGAAGCTCGACACGACAGAGTGGGCTGCACGTACAGTTCACAACTGTACCGTACAATGGCTCAAGCGACGGACGTTCTTCTCTTGGAAAGCGTTTGTTAGATCTCACCGGGGCTTTAAGCGATACAGTGCCATATCAACACGTAGACGTGAGCGCAGACTCGTTCAGATCTGCTGGACAAGCTGGGCATCGATTCTGGATACCCGAGTGCAACAGCAAGACGCAGCTACAGCTCTGCAAGCGAAGAGAAGGCTTCAAACACTCCTGCAGGCGTATTGGCGATGGCGAAGCAGGCACGAACGCTATGGGCTCGCCAAACAGAACGCAATACGTACCATTGTGCTGTTGCAACGCACGAGGCAGCACCGCCTGAAGGTTTACGGCTGGCATCGATGGAGAAGTCTCGTCAAAGATGAAGACGTAGCAGCACTGCGCACTAGACTGGTGTGGCTCGAGCTGGACCAGGAGGAAGCTGCTGGCCACCGCAAGTCTTCGCTGGTCTTGTTCCGCAATTTCAGCAACTGGAAAATGCACGCGCTGAGTCAACGTTGCCGTCGTGAGGAACGCACTCGAGCGTTTGCTGCTGCAGGCCATCACCGACAGCTTCGCCATCATTTTGAGCGCTGGAAACACCTGACCGCTTGGAACCAAGTGCGACTGCTGCTATTGCGTCGGATGGGAAGACATTTGCGCCGTCACTACTCGACCGTCACCAAGTTCGCGCTGTGGGTGTGGTTCTGTCGAGCTCAAATGAACTTCCCGCCTTTAAAGCGCGTGACAACCCAGTTACAAGTTGCTTCCAGGCAGTTCTCGCCATCCACTGACGTCCCAACTCAAGTCGCACACGCGCTGTTGACTGACCTGCTTCTGGCCGAGCATCAACTACTGCGATCGAAGCAGCGCGGTGCCTGGAGACTGGCCAACGCCTCAGTGCGCAGTGCTCGTCGACGCGTGCTGCAAACCGCCTTCGTTCGGCTTGCAAGCGGTGGCGACCTTCGATCCAAACGCCGGTTCTTGATGCAGAAGCACGCCGCTAACGCCCGAGCCTTCGTCGACAAGATGGCAATAATATTGCTACGCTTAGGGTTCCAGCGCTGGAGACAGCAGTACTTAGCTCTGGCCATTCAGGAGGCCGAGGAAGCACACCACGAGCTGCTACGCGCGCTGCACCACATGACTTCGTACCGACAGGCGCTGGATCCGTACACGAACAAGTAAGGAATACACAAAAACTTATTAACTTACCGGCAAACGGTGTGCCGTTTAGGGGGTGAGGCCGTCGGCCGCTGCATCCATTGGGATGGCCTTCTCCATCCTGGCCTTCATCTCGGCCACATTCTCTAACGTTGGGATCTCAGTCCGTTCTCCGCAGGCCACGCCGTCCAGCACGTGGAAGTTGGCCACCAGCGGTCGGTGGTCCGACACCATCCGCCAGTAATCCACGAGCTCCTCCTCGTCGCTCAGCAGCACGGGCGACTGCACGTGGCGCCAGTCGTGTCCGAACTGCGGACGCTTGAGTCTCACTATGTCCGGCAGTCGTCGAGGCACCAAGTGGCAGTCCGCCGGCTGGAGCTGGAGTCGGGGCTTGCAGGGCTCGATCAGGAGGTCGTCGTCCACCTGTCGTAGCAATCTCTTGGCTCCGTTCACCTGGCCTTTGTCCTGCACTGGAGGGCTCTGCAACCTGGCTCCGAAGATAAAGTCCACGCCCACCTCCCTGTTGTTGTGGTTGCAGTGCGTGATCCTGGCTTCCCGGCCGTGCAGGTGCGCGAACATACTGGCGAACCCGTGCTTGGTCACGAGGCGATAGACCGGGTCGTTGTAGTCGTTAAAGTCCCCGCACAACAGCACAGGTACGTCGTGGAGCTCCTGCTTGGCGATGTATTTCCTCACTGCAGTGAGCACGCGGTCGATCTGGTTAAGTCTCAGACTGGCGTACATCTGGTTGTGTGGGAAGGTTAAATGGGAGTTCACCACCAGGAAAGACCGCTGTGGCAGTGGGGTATTGCTGCGGTTCCACTTGGTGGCGACGTGCAGCAGCAGCGCCACGCGGTCGCCCGCCTCCTCCACGAGGTCCACGTTCTCCACGTAGTGCAGTTCGAACTTGCGCTTGTCCACGAAGACCGCGAGGCCGTCCTCCTTGTCGCCCGGTCGCTTGACGGTGTGCAGGTAGTGCGTGGGGTGGAAGGCGTGGCGGAAGGCGCGCTGGTACTCGCGGTCGAACCAGAACTCCTGCAGACAGACGAGGTCGCATTGCTCCTGCTTGATGGCGTGGATGGCGGCCTGCGCGCGCGAGAGGAACGCGGTCTTGTCGTCGCTCTCAAGGCGCCCGCCGTGCCGGAAGTAGCACGGCGCCAGCAGGTTGAACGTCATGAGCGACAGCGAGCGGGGCACGGCGCACCGCAGCGTAGAGGCCAACATGCTGGAAGGGGGAATTAAATCGAAAAGTGACGACTGTAATGCGAATTTCGCAGTGGGCAGATTCGTACTTAATGTGAAGTGAATAATACAGAAACCGCCCTCCATTCTAATACCAGTCCTCATATCTGATTAGACAGGGCATTAAATTATTAAAGTACGACTAAAAGAGACGGCAGCGTCTGCGCGTCGAGCGGACGCCTTCCTGGTGTAGCTGCTGCGCTGCGCATTCACGGCAATTAGCCCACGCGATAAACAGACCTACGCGCCTTCTATTTGCGCCGCTCACGCCTCTCCTGGCGTGAGAATGGTACATGTACCTTTAGCGGCTTTTCTTCTTCTAATCCGTCTCCGGCATGCTTCAGAATAGTTAAGATGGTCTTTTAAGCTGGCTCTGGTGTTCGCTTAAACTTCTGCTTGGTCCACAGCACTAAACCGGCTTGAGTCATGTCTGGGGCCTTGCTGTGCTGTCTTCTGTCGCGAACTCTCCTTCCTCTTCAACTCTGACAATCACTCTTCCCTGTTAAAACAAATACTTGCTGTTTAACGAAAATAAAAGTTAATTTGGAGACGATGGTAGTGAGGGCGGTTTCTGTAATGTGGAAACTATCCACAATAATGTGGATACTATCCACAATTTTGCACAACATGGTTGAAGTTTTGAAGCGTGTCATTCCTCGTTTCGTTAGAAAGACCGACGACGTCATTGCACCGCAACTTGCGGTCCGCAAGTACGTGGCAGACAGCGCAGGGATTTGATCAGTGATGGAGGTTCGCAATGTAAAGCGACAAGATGGTCCAGGTTCACGGCCTTGGTTTGTCCTGGTGCTTGTTTGTCATTATTCACGGCATGGTACTGCGCCGTCCCCTCTTGCTGCTGATCCTAGTACTTCGAAGTACTATTTACCAAGCGTTACGATATGACCAATGCCAAGCACAACCAACTGGCAGGAGCTAATAAACAAACCAAAGCTGCAGACTACTGGGCCTGCTCGCGTGAATACTGGGCATATCTCTCTTCGTGATTGCTGTTGATGGTGGTTTCTGCTTGAAAGAGTTCGGATCCCGCGGTCGCTTCGAACAGAAGTGGCTTGCTGTAACCCTGCACCAGCCTTCTGTGCTCGACCATTTACGCTTGGATATTATGGTTAAGCTGGATTCCTCTGCCTTTAGTCTCCTGTGCGCGTGCTTACTAGGTGAATGAAAGACTTGGCGCAAGTCTGGTGCTCACAGTCAGCTTGAAAACTGTCCTACGCAGTCGTGCTTCGAGGTAGAGCAGCCTTGCTGGTCCCAATTTACGTTGTGCCCCCTCGTTTCAGCCGTTAAAGCTTCCCGCACACGTCACCAAGACCAAAGCTTAGTCTGTCGCGGGAAACGGAGTGTCGATACCGTTCAGCCAGACCCGACTGAAGTTGCTGGCGCAAGCGTCCTGGATCTGGACAGCAGCAGCGTGACGGGTAGAGCCCGCTACTGCAGACAGATCTTTCTCGCGACGCCCTTGACTGTCACGTTGACAGGCTAACCGCACGGCGCACGTCAGCAGTGTGTGTCGTCAATCCTTCATCCGTTCGGCACCCAGGATAACGGACGGATCATCCCACGCCATGCATGAGAAGCGACACCCGCCGCAGTTGCAGCGCCGCTAAGTCGAGCAGTACGAAACACAAAGTCCAGACTGAGCCTCTCATCCACGCGTTGGTCCGATACCCGTCACGCACCAGTGGATACCGATGACAGATACCTCCAGCACAATTCAATTGCGCCGTTCCGGCGCCTCGACACTTGCCACAATGGTAAGCAAGCGACTGCTGCCGTTTTCACACCAAAATTGCATCATGGCGCAAGACATTGCCTTGAAGGCAAGAGCTAGCCGTACCCAGCAACCTCGGAAGTTGTATGCGGCGGTCAACGGCACCCAGCCATCCGCACTGCCACCCCAAAGCTCCCGATCTTTTCTAGGATAAGATGCATAAGATGCCTGCCACCAGATGGGCACGACGAAACGGAGGAGTAGCTCTTCGAAACGCTTGCTTTAACTGGTCCCAACCTGCTTCAACCACCAGCTGCGGACGATCGACTTCGCTGCACCCGACAGGCTGGCAATGCGCGAGCGTGAGTGCTCTCTTACTCCAGCAGCAAGCTTCGGTTGGGTTCGCGTTGGATTCGCACTCGTGTGGGGCTGAAAGCGATCCAAATCCACCACTGCGTTTAACATGACGACTATCCAGACTAAGCCGACGCTGCGCTGCAACCCGATACCTGGACGAACAACAATGTTCTCAGCGCTTTATTCTTCCAGTTTTTTTTTTTTTTGCGTTGGAAACGAGAAGGCGTCCAACGGCAGCGCGTAGGTCAAGTCGCTGCAGTTGGGGCAGGGACTCTTTGCCGTGTTATCTCATGGAATGAGACAATTGCGGCAAAACAGACCGAAATCCAGCCAGGGAGGGTGCTTATTAAGACGTCGAGCATGGAGTGTCGGCGCCAAATGCTGATGCGTCCCGCGCGCCACGTTGGCAGCGAACACAAATCATACTCGGCGTTCGGACAGTTTGAGCTCGAGGTTCGAGTGTGCGGCGGTCTTGTTGCTCTGCGCGTTGCTCTTGGGGCGTCGCCAGCAAAGCGGCGGAAGGGGCCAGTGAGCGCGCGTCAAGTCATCCCCGGTGCTGTGCATCAGCTTGCTGCAGCGCTACATGTAGCAAAAGTCTCGCAAAGAAAGCGGATAATCCCCAGCAAATACTGCCTGAATGCTCGACTGCAGCCGGAAACGGTCGCTGTTTACCAATAGCTTGTGCCACAGAGCAGAGATCCACGGACGGGTAAGCCATCACGATTGCCATGTCTGGAAAGCTGGAGCCCGTCTGTCGTTTGCTCGGACGCGAATGAAACCTTAGTAAGGTTACCTTACAATCGGTAGAACGTTGGGCCAGCCGTTGCCAGGGTTTCTTAGTCTGGATCGGCTTTGTGCACTTGAGCTTTGAAGATGGAGCCGGCGCGATATCCCACTGCAACACCAGCAATGGAGACGAACGTGCCGCTGCCTGGTGCTGCTGGCCTGGTGGTCGAGCAAAAGATCCACGAGCTTTCTGCAACTTGTAGGTCGAGCGAGGATACCGCCACCCGAGGCTTGCTGAGCGTTGCCTGCTCGAGGATACTCCATGCATGCGGTGGTGGAGGGACTAAGCTTTCGCTTTCGTGGGTTCGACGTCGAGCGGAGCCACCTCGAGCTCCAGTGCCAACGCTCGGAGCCAAACGAAAACAGAAGAAATCAGTGACGGGGTTCAGCGCCTCATTCCACCCCATGCCGGGACTGTTCGGCAATTAAAGCGCCGCTGCAGCGGGCACCTTCGACCCCCAGCGGCGCCACGCTGGAGCCCGGCAGAGATGGTGTCACTAGAGCAGCGAGCACTGGCATTTTTTTCTTCGGGGCGCGAAGAAGCTTTCGCGCGAGACTCGCGAAAGCCGCCGGTATAGAGAGGCAAGGGCTAGCGACTTAATAATGGGGACTTGCATTTGGTGGACTCATCGACAGTTACCCGAGCTCATTTTCTGCTTTTGCGAGCATCTACAGAAAAGCTCGGTCTCTGCACCAAAATGCTCGAGCGTTTTCCGTTCAGCCCAACCAGAACCCGCGCCTGCCACACTGGAGCATGCACTTGCCACTTGCTGCAACGCACTTGCTACTTTTGCGCTTGGTGGTTGGAGAGCGCGGCCACAGTCGCGTACTCACGCACACCCTCCTCCTCCCGACACCGACGCTCACTTCGCTTTCTTGCCCGGCGCCAACAAGCACCGCCCCATTTCACGTCTAGGAACGCTCGCGCTGCATCAGTTTAGCCGGCGCCCTGCTCTCTGCTCTGATCCGCGACAACCGCGAAGAACACTTTCCCATTTCTTGCTCGAGGTGCATGCACAACTCGTCGGACCGCGAGCGACTCGACACGGGACTGCAGCCGGACAGCGCAGACCGAGGCAACGAGCTCTATCGCCAGCGTCGCCTGAAGCGCAGCCACCAGCTCATGAACAGCCAGGACGACGGAGGCTTCGCCTCGCTCAGCTCCCCGCGCGGCGAACAGCAGCAGCTGCTGTGCAAGTATAAGTCCGGCAAGTGCTCCAACCCGCGCGCCACCAAGCGCAACGGACAGCTCCACACTCTATGCCATTTCCACCGGGATCGACAGAACGAGCACCAGCGCAAGAGCGACCGCAAGCACCGAATGGTCAGCGTTGCGCGGCGCGCCAAGCTCAGCAGCATCGGCGTTGGCAGCGATAGCGCGCGCCGGCATAGCTTACACTCCATCACGTCCCTCGAAGCCGCCTTCCCGAGCGGATCCTCGGTGTCACCGCTCAACCGGTTTGGTTACGACCAGAACGCCTCGGACGCGTTTAGGAACGCGCAATTTGCTACAGGAGGCGTAGCCAACGGACTAGGAGGTTTGGCACCGCCGCCCACAGGAACCACGCGCTTGCCTCCCATTCGCTTCCTCATGCCTGCGACTGCGAAACTGGACGGCTATCGCGCTTCCAGTGCCGCCGTGCCCAACCTGCCGCCTAGCAGCTTCATTACCGACACTCTGAACGGCAACGCAGGCAAGACGGCTTGATCAAGTGATTTTTTTGGCACGTTGTTAGCTGCTGTTGCTTTCTGCAGACTTCAGCCAACTCGCGCGCTCGACGCTGCCTTGCTCAAAGCCGCGTCGCCTTCAAGCTACTCCGTAGACGAAGCCCCCTCGCAATCATTGCTCCGGTAGGGACGAAGTGTACCATACCTCTTCACACCACGCACCACCCTCGCTATCACTGTTATTTAACCAATAGTTGGTTCCACGTGTTCACACAAATACATGCTCTGGGTTTTGCATTCCTTCTTTTCTGGCATTTTGCACTCAAGAAATCCACGCAGCGCCATACCGGTAGCAGCAGCAAAGTGGCATCAAAATGTCCGAACGTCAACGTGCTTGAACATTGACACCCAAGCCTCGCTAGTCACATCGCCATCTTGCCGGGCACCTGCCGCGCTGTTCCATCTTCCCTTTCCTTTCAGCGTTATGCGCAGGTGGCCAGCGTCCGAACCCCACACTTCGTCTTATGCCAAACGTATCCACGCGTCGTTGCGGTCAGCACTTGGATGGCGTCATTCCTCCACAAACTCTTCAGCACTGTCGAGGTTTAATGCACGCGCGCTACGCGTGAGGCTCTCGGTGAACGATCTTAGGCACACAGCCTCACTATTGACGGAGTTGCACCAAATTACTCGATAAGTACTTACGCACGTAAGACCCCGAACCAAACTTGACAGCTTATATGCGTTCTCCACTAAGCTTGCATGGTACAACAAAATGCAGGTCTGGATCTTGACAGGACACAAAGTCCACGTGAGTGCACGGTGCAGTGTACATACATCGCGGAGACCTTCTGTGCATCCGTGGGCTTGACCACTTGCCACGGCTCTGAAGCTTACTGGTTTCCGGTGACCTGTCGTGCATGTAATGCATGTGGTTGACTACCGGTGGTGTCGGCTGCTGCAACCTGTCGGTCTTTGGATTCCTCGTTGGTAGTCGCACTTAAGTTGCCCAAGACTATGTCGCCGTGTCGGGGTTCGCGCAACTTTGACGCAACTTAAAGAGGGAGGATTTTTCGCGGACAAACAACGAGAACGTCGAGTGAGGCCACGCAAGCAGAGAAAGCAGAGTCAAGGCGACACTCATTTATTCCCCGGCGGATACACGCGGCTCGACGGACAGACGCAGGCTCTACCAGACGACTGCGCGGCAAGGAACGACCCCCCAGCAATAGCAGCAGGTAGCAGACCGTCTCTAAATTCACGCGGGATATGCGTCCCTCGCTCTCTCTTCGTCCAGTGCGCCCTCTCCTTTGAGTAACAACCCGAGGGGGATAAACACTAAGGAGGAGGCTTAAGTTGCTTAATTGCTTCTCTGTGTGCTTTCCCCCTCGTGGTTTCCTTTCCGTCGAGAAAGCGAGAATGAAGGTCTCTTCAACGTGCACGCGCGGAATCGAAGAGAAAAGCGAGAGGACCATCATTTTTTTTCAGTTCCGCATTCTGCACTCGTACTCACTTGTTGATGTTTGTATGCACAGGAACCTCCGTCTCGCCACAGGTCGATGCTGCAATGAGCACCGACCAGTCTCCGCAGAACTACCAGCAGTATGGCGAGGAGGACATCCTGGTGACGTCACCCACCTCGTACGCGCTGCGCGAGTCCATTCGCCGCTCGTCGTCCTCAGCCTCCGCGGAGATGAACCCACCGCCGCTGCGCACCACCCAGAGCGCCGACCAGACACGGCTCCCGCGCTCCTCATCGCGTGGTAGCATGTTCAACCGAGCGCCGCCCCCACCGCCCCCTCATTATCCCCCGCAGATCCCCGCGGCGCCTCACAGCGGCGGCAGCTCATACGCAATGCCCCGCCCTGTTTCCAACCCCAATCTGGACATGATGCACGAGCAGAGCATCGAGGGAAGCGGCCACTTGGGCCACTCGCTCGGCCCGAACTCTTCACCCTACGGGAATCAGCAGTTCGCCAACACTGCGGCACCCTACGGAGGCGGCGGTAGCAGCTTCAACCCTGCTGCCACGACAACAGGCTTTGGAGGATCTGACTTCAGTCAGACGGCGCCCGTGAACAACGCGGCGGCCAGCCGGCGTTCCGTGTCAAGACGCAGCATCTTCAGTCGGGAGACGTTCATGCTTACGCGCGGCGAAAAGGAGTCGCGCATGACGATCCCGGAGGGAACCCCCACGGAGATCAGGTGCGAAGGATACTTGACCAAGAGAGGACACTTGTTTACGAACTGGAAGACGCGCTACTTTACGCTGCGTGGCAACGTACTAGAGTACTACTCAAGCGAGGAGAAGAGCAAGAAGTACGGTGCTGTGACGGTGGAGAAGGTGGCCACGTGGTCGGGCGAAGCGCACGGATTCATGTTCTACACCACGAAACAGATTCCTTACTACGTGTACGCGTCGTCGGAGTCGGAGCGGTCGAGATGGCTTCGAGCCTTGAAGGAGTATATGGTAGAGACCGAAGACGTGAGCTGCGAGGGATATCTCACGAAGCGTGGCCACCTGGTACCAAGTCAGCGCATGGCGTACTACGTGTTGAACGGCACGTCGCTGCGCCACTATGCAGATCAACAGGCATATCGCGATAATCAGTCAGCGATGGCAGAAGTAGAAATACGGTCTGTTGCGCCATGGGATGGCGAAGCGAATGGTCTGATGTTCATGACGGTGACGGGAAATGTGTTTTACGTGATTGCGGACACTGTCGGGGAGCAGCAGAAGTGGCTCGCGACCGTGAAGAAATCGACAGCCAACGTCCCGGAGCCCGTGTCGTGTGCAGGGTATCTGACGAAGCAAGGCCACAAGCGCAAGAGTTGGAAGAAACGTTATTTCATTCTGCGAGGGCATACTATTTCGTATTACTCGGATTATGACATGGCAAATAACGCGAAGGGCAAGCCACTAGCCGAAGTGATGGTTGAAGACGTGCAGAAGTGGGATGGCGAACCGTTCGGCTTTATGTTCATGACTAACGAGCAGGTGCCGTATTATGTGTACGCTGATAACGATCGTGAGCGCAACAAGTGGATGAATGCGTTGAACAAGCTCAACGCAGTGGAAGAGGAGCCCGAGGTCGAGAAGAAGCGTTGCCCGAACTGTAACGCGGTTCTCACTGGCTCTCGCTTCTGCGGAGCGTGTGGTTTCAACTTGCGCGGCACCACTGTTGGTGAGCGTGCCTCGCGTGCGCAAACGATTAATGACGAAGGTGATGATGAAATTGATGGACGCGATGATATCGATGATGAAACGACTCCGTTCGATGAACTTGAGGCTTTGTCTGAGGGTGCACGGACACTGTTGCTTGCTGTGATGCAGACCCCCGACGGCGTTGACATTGGCGACAAGGAAGGTGGGTACCCCAACCGAATGACGAGAGGCTCTTCGCAGCAGCAACTGGGTCAACCGGACAACAACAATACTTCCGCTAGATTCGACCAGGACATCGCTGATGTTGTTAGCGAAGTGGAGGCCGACGAGAAACGGTCCCCACCAACATACGCTGATTCAGATGAGGAGGAAGGTGTTAAGGCAGCCTCGTACAATGCCAAACCAACGCCTCATTCACCAGTTCGACGATCAAGCGATAGATCTAGCAGTGATGCGGAGTCTCCGGCTCCATCACCGCACACTTCTCGAGAAACCCCATCACCGGTTGCAGCGCCACCGACACCACCTAAGGCGAAGAAGGACACGTTGAAGCCCAACTTCGGTATTGTAGAGCCCGAACCCAAGCGACACAGCTTCACCTCGTTCAGTGACTCTGAAGAAGAGGAGTCGAAGGCGGAGCCGAAGCCTGCCCCCGTGCCGGTACGAACTTCTTCCCGGTCATCAGGAGGTCTGTTCATGGCTGGTATGGGACGTCGTAAAACGACTGCGATGATAGCAATGGAGTCGAGTAGCGATGATGAGAGTGGTGATGACACTGAACTCCCGACGAAACCCCCTTCCGAAGCGTACAAGAAGAGCGAGGATAAACCGAAGGACTCTGACGGCTCCGATGAGGAAGAGGACAAACCTACTGGAGAGGACGCTGAAAACCGCGAACGCAAGAGTTCCGCGGACTCCTTGGAACTTGATACTCGCGGTATTTCTGCGTTTGAGGAGCCGATTGAGCTACCGAAGCTGAAGCATAACGTGAACCCCTCGATTCGGATGAGTGAGCGTACGGACAAGAAGGATATCTACAACTTCATGGAGAAAGAGCTGGATTTCACTCCTCAGTTTGTACCGTCGGCCGATTCTCCTGTGCGTTGCCGGTTTTATAGCTCCATGGCTTACGCAACAGCGAAGAAGGTCATCCTTTTCTTGTCCGATTCTGGCCCTCTTGGCCTCTGGAAGCAGGACCCTGAGAATGGGAAGTTGACGATTGACCACAAGTGGTCTATGACGTCCTATTTCAGCCGTGCCCAAGAAGAGGGCTACGGAATTGTGGTGTGCAACCCGTTTTCGAATACTGCTGTCGTTTACGAAGCAGGGGGCTTTGAGCGTGAAGTCCCAGTTCCCAACTCCTCCTCACCCACGGAGCACGTTCTTTTCGTATGGGATGAATTCATCACGAAATGCAAGGGCCAAGTGTCGATTATCGCGTATGCTCGTGGTGGCGCTCTGGTGAAGTCAATCTTGGAGACGTATGAGATGAGCGCTCGTGAGAAGATTCATCGCATCGCATTGATTGAGTCTAAGCATGAGATTGACCACAACGAGTCTCCTGGTATCTTAGAGCTTCTTGGCCGCCGATCAATTAACTGGGAGGCATCTTACGAGCCACTTGGTGCTCAGATCGTGGATTCTCAGGCGCGTGTGAACTGCGTGTGTTTGTCTTTGGGTTTCATGCCTTCACAAGAGGCCGACAACACTCCGAAGACGCTTGAGAAGGCCGAGGACCCTGCGTTTGCGTTCATCGGCGCTACCCCGAACCAGCCTGGTATGACCGCTGTTGTCAAGTTCGTTCGAGCGGAGCTGAGGAGAATGAAGACTGCTTCTAAGCCCATTGGACGCCCTCGGCGGCAGTCCAACATAATTGTAATCGGTGAGACCGATGGCGATGAATCAAGCGATATGTCTGGTGGTGCTGAAGAAGGCAAGAACGGAAGCAATACCAATGGCAACGGTAATGGCAATGATAACGAGGATGGTAGCAAAATCAAGGCCACATACTATCTGCCGAAGCCGGTGCCTAAACCCAAACGCACTTCTGGATCTAGCAGCGGTTCCGGTGGAGATAAGCAGCGTTTGATCTCTGACAAGGACTTTGAGCTGATGAAGGTTGTCGGACAAGGTGGTTTTGGCAAGGTGTTCTTGTGTCGCAAGGTCACCCCGCCTCACCAGGGCGATTGCTACGCAATGAAGGTGCTGAAGAAGCAGCAAGTTGTTTCGTCGGGGCTGGTCAACACGACGATGGCTGAACGTAAGATCCTGACGGAAATTAATCACCCGTTTGTTGTCAAGCTGCACTACGCTTTCCAGAGCGAGTCGAAGCTGTATCTCGTGATGGACTACCTTAGCGGTGGCTCTCTGGCCACGCACCTGCGTCGCCGCCGTAAGTTCCCGGAGGAGTGGGCTCGCTTTTACGCCGCCGAGGTTGCCGCGGCCATTGCACACCTTCACAGCGCCAACATCATTTACCGAGACGCTAAGCTTGAGAATGTGCTGATGGACCACGACGGCCATGTGCGGATCACTGACTTCGGTCTCTCGAAGGTTGGCGTCTCTGGCTTGAAGGGTGCTACCACTTTCTGTGGCACAGCTGCATATATTGCTCCTGAGCTGTTGAAGGGCAAGGCGTACGGCAAGGCTGCCGACTGGTGGTCATTCGGCATTCTGCTGTACGAAATGATTGGTGGAAAGCCACCCTACTACCACCGCAACCGTGACATTATGTTCCAGACCATTTTGAAGCAGGACTGGGTCACTTTCTCGCCCAGTTTCTCGGACGCTGCGATTTCGCTCATCAACGGGGTAAGTTGGAACGTGTTTTGTCTGCTGTGGATTTTGCTAACGTATGTGTTGTTACTGTTTGCCATTACAGCTACTTACGCGCGACCCAATGATGCGTCTTGGCAGTGGCCCGCGGGGTGCTGACGAGGTGTTGACGCACCCGTTCTTCGATAGCATTGACTGGCCAGAGCTGCTGGAACGCAGGATGCAGCCGCCGTTTAATCCCGGTGTGGGCAAGATGGACACGCACTACGCGCCTCGCAACATGAATGAAATTACGGCGCGCGACCGTGAGCCGAGTGTGATGATGGCGAAGACCGACCGCCCGAACGACTTCGATGGATTCAGCTTCGTGGGACGGCCTTCGTCGCTGTCAAATGTGTGATAAGTGAGGACCTGCGAGGCAGGATACGTTTGCTGGCCTACCGACACGCAAGAAGAATGAAATCAATCAACCATCGTGGGACAAGTTTGCGTGTGGAACAGCAAGAAAGCAAAATAAAAAAGGAAAAAGGAGATAATGGGTCGAGGGAGCCGCGACGGCCCTTTAGAACGCGGGCCGAGCGCAAGACCGAAATAAGCAGTCGGAAGGCGCGAGTATGTCTTGTGCCTCGTGGCACCAGCGTACCGGGAAACAAGTGAACATGTTGAAATTTGGAGTTAAGGTATCGAGTTCATCCATGCCGATTGCTGCTGTGTGCTGTGTCTTGCTGTGATTAGTCAGGTGCAGGTTGTCGCGAAGCAGTCGATGGAGCAGTCGTAGTACAGGTGCGATTTGGCCACTCCTGTGCCGTCGCAGTCTCGTTGAGCTTCAAAAGGTCCTGTGCAAACAAGCGATGGCGGATCGGCTTCGTAGCCGCTAGCACACGCCAAAGAAGTCCCAAGCGCCTGCTGCAGCGCCGCATTAGAATTGCCACAGCCGTCGTCCTGGACACAAGGCCCGCTGCAGGTTTCGTGGTACGTTTGTTCAGCATAATTGCAGCTTCTAGTAATGATTTGCCACTTCGCCTGTGTCTGCAGATCAAAAATCTGGTTGGGAGTGACTACGTGGAAGCCCAAGTACACGTCGACGATCGAGTTGAGATACGACGATGCCGTAGCTTCCAAGTCGATCGTCTCGCCAGGTCGCACCACAACTTCTCGAGAGATAGCGGCGTTCCAAGCTACACCCGATCCGGTTACTCGAAGGCGAGCGTCGTTGTTGTGCACCGAGCAGCAGCCAGAGCAACTTGTGTACGTGAACGGCACCTGTTCACCATACCGAGATCCGACACGGCCACTGCCAGACAAACATTCAGGAGCTCCCACGAGTTTCGCCACCGTGTTAACGTCAAACCCAAGCAGTGGCACAGTCACCGTGTACTGGGAAGCAAGAGCTGGCGCTGATGTGACGGGGATGGCAAAGCTGTCGAGGGGTCGAAGTAAGGGGAGCCCGTCGTCGTAATTCGCTCCTTTGGCATTGGCCACATGATACGCCGCTGCTGGGAACAGTGCCTTCACAGCTGCATTGGCGTTTGTACCGGTCGGGATACCAAAGACGAGGTTGCCGTGGATGGTTGATTGCTTCGCTCCAACCACCATAATGGCTGCTGAATGCGCCACCTGCTGACCAAAGTGATGCACCTGGTTAAAGGAGATATTGACGGCCTGTGGAACTAGCAGGTGTGCGAGCACAGGCTCCTGGAACGAGTTGATCTGGAAGCCGCGTCTTGCTAGCACCGAAATGCCGTTGCCGCCCACAAACGACACGTTGTTGTTGGCGATCTGGATGTTGCTGTTCTCCCCAGAGACCATAAGGGCGTTACCTCCGATCTTGTCGAAGCTGCAGTGCTCGATAGCCGCATTCGTCACGGACTCCAAGAAGACAGCAGCGACACGTGTCATGGGCCACGCCGACCCAGGGATACGCTCATCTGGATTTCGCAAGCTGTTTGTAAGCTGGAGGAAATGTACGCAGGAGAAGAATCAGACCGCAACTTACAAATATTGAGGTGGTGAAGCTGGGTGCCCGAGAATGTGAGATAGCGGAAGCGTAGATTCGACACCTTGGCAAGCGAATTCGTCTCGTGCAGTGTTGTGTGGGCGTGGGTGGGCGTGACGTACTGGTTCTCACGAGAACCGCTCACGCGCAGTAGTTGATGGAGCCACGGGATCTCCACCACACTGTTAGCCAGTGAGGACGCTGTAGCTGAAGACTTCAACGGGATCAAGTACAGCGAACGCGTCGAGACGTCGAAGAACCACTCACCTGGTGAATCGAGTTCTTGGACAATGTTTTCCACTCGAACGGCAGGATCGGCATTGGATGAGAAGGAGTCACCGGGTCCATTGGTAAAAATGTCGTAGGAAAGTTCGGATCCGCCAGCCCCCAGTTGTATCGTTGAAATTGAGCTGTCAACAGAGGCGACCGAGTAGCGCACACTCGAAGGTTGATGGCGCTGAGGCTTGAGCTCCACCAGGATTTCTTTCACGTTCGTCCACGTGGATACTTGACTGGAGAAGGTGGTGGGATTGTAGACAAGTTTTGAGTCCGCGACATCAACTGGCTCATACGAGCAGCTCAAAGTCTGTGAAGATGAGGAACTGACCAAACAATTCGGGAAACCGGCACGCGGCATCATCACTCCGTCCACAAACAACGTCGTAAATGTAGCGAAATCCTCGGGTTTGGATGGTACGACACCTGCGAGACCTGGCAAAACAGAGGATAGATCCGTCCGGAAGATCTTGAGCACTTGAGATCCGACAGTAATCGATCTATCCAGAGTCCACGTCAGCGTCCCAGCATTGAGCAGCTTGGAGCCCGAAATCACCACCTTCTCGCACCCGCGGCAACTCAGTGAACAAATCTCGACGCAGTCCTCTTCTTTGCGTAAATCCTTACCGAACAAGTGCGTGAACTTGTCGTAGAAGATCTCACTGTATCGCTTTCGAGCGATGTGGTTCTGGCACGAGACCATGCACCCAGACACACACGTCGCCAGTGGGCTCCCTTCAGCGTAGCAGGTGTGGCCGACATCATTGTTCTTGTCGACGCACACGGTGCCAATGTCCGTCCCCACGTCTTGAGCTGGTGCTGGTGTCACCTCAAGTGAATTGGCGCTTCGGTTGACTCCCATCTGTGCGAACGGGTCCACTGGTCCCTCCCACTCGTCGATATCGCCTACGCCATTCCAAAGCAGACGCGGAGGTCGTCCCTTGCCAGAGTCATAGGGGAATGTTCGGACTGATACGGCGGCGCTCTCCACTGCTGCATCGCAGTACGCTTGATACGTGACTGTGGCGTCCGTGGACGCTCCCGAGTCCTCACTGGTCAAGTCAAGCGTTGACGACAAGGCGTACCGCCCAGCACGGAGAAAAACGTTGATGGGAACTTTAGCGTTTGCTGGCAGGTTGTTGTAAAGACGGACTTGTTGTTGCGCCCGCGTGAGTGTCCTGAACGGCCTCGAGAAGCTCCCGTCGGAACTCCCAGTGTCACTGCCCGAAGGAGACACGTACAAGTCGATGGAAGCCGCAACAGCCTGTGCGTTTAATGCAACAGTGAAGAGCACAAGCAACAATGAACGCCTGCATCCTTGACGTCGCGAGTTAGCAACCTCCATTAGTAAACGCAGCTCCGTCGGTTGAGAGGTGGATACTAATACATCCAGATCTTTATCCGTTCATTTTGATGGCACAAAGTCCTGTGCACTTCTTTTCTTGGTATGACGAACCGCTACAATAGTTTGGCAGCATCTTACACTTGGTTGCTCAGGAGCTTTTCACCCAGTCGTCGAGTTCGCCAACGCCAGGATGGTGAAACGCATCTCGCCTTCGTCTCGGGCCATAAACTTCTTAATGACCTGGCAGGCATCCTGCAGAAGAGTGTCCGGGCTGGACGATCCATGGTTAATAGGGCGCTTCTTGCGGCCGTCGAGCTCGTACAGGTTGCCATCCACGCAACTGCACATAGATCAAAATATTTACTCAGCCGTCCCTCATAGCCAAGAGATAAACTGCAGCAAACAGCTCTACCTGAAGCACACGAAGTGCGTATTGATCGGGTCATCCACACTCTCCAATTGCTGCAAGAAAAGAGTTAGATAAACAACTCACAACAGAGTACCAATCTATCGCACCTCCGACTGGCCTCCCTCCGCCGCACTGCTGTGCGTCTCCTCCAGCTACAACAGACAACAAACAACCCATGCGTCACCACCTCAACACATTCAAGCCTAGTTATAAGGTCTTGCAGACTACCTCGTCGTCTTCTTCGAGATATTGGGCAATTTCCTCGGGCGTTTTGGTCTTGGTCTTGTTGAAAAACTTGTCCAAGTAGCTGCCAGGCGCTGTCCACAACAAATCATGTTAAACTTACTACTTTATCACACATATACACCCGTCAAAAACTCACTCAGTTGCACGAGATGGCGCATGTTGCCGACGGCGTGCAAGATGCCCACTGTGCCGCACGCGTTGCCTGCAGTAAAACCAAAAACCACGTATCAGCATTTCACCACTTCACCACTTCAACTTCAATGTCGCAGTTTAACGCACCAACAGTCTGGCGCATGTAGTAGACGTTGGGAGACACCGTCTGACCCTCCTTCTCAATCCTAGCTGCCTCCTGCTTGTCCGCCTCCTCCGTCTGCATCACATAACATGTTACAACATTCCAAGCCAAAAGTAAAGTTGTTTCAACACAAACCAGCTGTTTCGTACATGAGGTTTAATCGGGAAGAGCATAATGACCGCCACTACCGGACTGGGCACCATGGCCAGCGCCCACTCCTCCGTGCTCAGCACGTCACAGAAGCTGAACTGGCCTGTGGGGAAGCCCATCTTCTCCACGTACGTGTTCATGACCTCCGGGTTGGACTCGAGGGGGAACCAGCGCTTGTGCTTGCCTTCATTGTCGCTCATCTTGGGTACAGTTTTTCGGATGTCGACGGATCTATCCAATACTTTTGTACTTTTTGTACATTTATTTTTACCCACGAGTTTTAACTCGTGCCAACCGGTCGGCAGTGGCGGAGACGGACCTACAAGGGAATGTACTGGCGCTCGTTGAAGAGGAAGATATCATTCGGCGCAGGAACATCGGCGCGTGCGATCTCTGTGTGTATTCGTGGACATCCCCTCGCACTGCAAGGATTCCCGGGGCCACTACTCGTCGTCGGAGGCAACGTCGTACCAGGTGCCCTCTGTCGCCCGCCCCCAAAACTCTCTCGTGTGGCAAAAGACGGTGAAGCCCGCATTACGGACTTACTTCAAGCTGAATCATCATCTGCTCTACTGTAACTTCATTGTCCCTAAAACTGATGACGACTGACCTAAAGAGACTCGGGGATACCCTTTGCGGAGAGGCTGCGTCTATGGTGGAGAAAAGGAAAACTACCGGGCTTTGCTGTACAAGATCTATTGGAAATGGACTTCGCTTTCGACGTCAATCAGTACAAGTGGGGCCATTCCATTCTACCCGCGTTGGTCCACTACCACTGCATAGTAGATTACGCATTACGCTTGGAGATGTTGAGTGGCCTAAGAAGCTGTGGGGATTGCGTCTCGGCGACAGAATCGACGTTATCCGCGCCGGAAGGAGCTTTAAAGCTCAGGTTGAGAAGGACTGGGAAACGATGACGAGGATAAACTTTTGCTTCAGTATCGCCGACCGAGATTGGGACACACTTGTGCTGCCGTCGTTAGTGGTCCATCGGCAGGAGTTTGGCAACTGTGACGTTCCAACTAGTTTCAAGGTGCCAGATTCCCCTCCGTGGCCGAAAGCTGCAGCAGGATTGCATTTCAAAGGTGTTGGCAACATGCGACACCGGAAGAGCTATGCGGAACAGAGCGCTCGTGACGCTGATGTATTGAAGAAACTGGATTTGCCTGGGATCGTTACTGGGCGAATTGGAACGACCGTGTATTCCGACATTGGAGACGTTCAAAATGTAGAGAGATCGTGTACGAAGCCGAGAAATCGCACGGACTTCCGATCGGATATATCGTCTACAACATCCGTCACCAGGACATCTATTTTGACCAGATTGCTCGAAACGTTGATCGTCTATGGCTTGGGGCATCCAGCTCGGCAAGTTGAAGCGAAAGGAGAAGTGATTTACACAATGTGCTTTTCGAAAAGGGTTTGGCGTTGATAAAGCTTTGTTTGCTTGGATTCTGGCCTGGCATCTTCCCCTCCAACTTAGGCAAGTGGGGTGGAGGCGACGGTCTGAAGGACGACATCACCCCAGAAAGATTCCAGTGCTTTGAGTACTTCTGACGCAGCAACTTGATCACTGAGACGGTTGGCTACGACCAGCACGGCTGCAGTGGCCTGAATGGACCCACGACTGCGTTGAGCCAAATCAAGTCTGAGGGGGGAAAGTTAGTGAGTGTGTACTAATACGCAGTAGTATCACTTGCAACGTACAGGTGGAAGGTTTCCATTTCGACTGTGTGGAGGTCTGGGTGAGCCGTGGTGAGGTCCTCCACGAGTTTCTCGTTGCGGTCGTCAAAACTCGAGTCCAGGCGGCCTGCAGAACCAAGTTCCAACGTAACAAAAGTGTCTATCTAGAGAAGAAACGCTACATACCTTGGGAGCTGTAGAAGGAGCAAGCGGTAGCGTTGAGTCCGTCAAAGACATTCAACGCGTCGCAATCACTGGAAGCAGCGATGGCTGGCTCTGCACGAAGGGCAGGGAGCTTGTCCTCCATCGCGGTAACCAGCTAGTACAAAACGAAAAGGTTATAACTTACTTCATACCTTTTGATCACAAGACCACACTCACCGCCTTCGACAGCGTAGGAGACGAGGGCATCACGCGAGACACTCGGTAGCAATCTTCCCCACTGATGTCCGGAAAGAAAGCGTTTGGGTTGCGCGTGACCATGACAGAACCTTTGCCGTTCACGACGACACTGCCGGGGGTAACCTCCTTCCGTACAGCCCCACACGTCCCGAATCTGCATCATCAACGTGTTCATTAATACGGTATTAATAATACCTCTTCACCCTGCTTTACAACCACCACGTTCACTCTACCGGATGATGCTCATCGGTCCGTCCACAACCGCCCTCGTCTCCCGCACGACAAAGTCCATGTTAGGGACGCCCTAATATCAACGTCATATTAACCACTGAGCCCCACAATACCTACATATTCCTACTGCGTACCATCCCCGTCGCCACAATGGACACTGGTACGCCCTTCACCTTCCCCGTGAACGTTGTAAACCCCCGTGCAGACTCAAAAGTTTCGAACTGTCCATCGTCCAGCAACTGAGCCAGCAGTTTGGCTCGCCCCAGACTCCCCACCGACACAATACGGTTGGCTACCTGTCCAGCCTTCAGGCCCAGATGAAGCACTGTGCCGTCGCTATGCGTGGGCATCGCATTAGTGTTCTGGTACGCCATATCGGAGAGAGATTCTCCTAATGAATGGCTACATCTGCGACGTGTGAGCAATCTGATAACTGTAATCAGATCCAAAGATCCGCTCGAAAGGACGCAATCGGTGATAAGCATCATATCATTAATCCTCGCAAATGGCTACACGTGCGCAGGAGTTCGCGTTCGTCGCCTGGGACGGCAGCAATGGGCGTCGCGCGTGTCCACTGGCCGCGTTCGGCTCTCGGTCGCCTCGTTCCTTCTCTGCGCGCTTGGCCTGTGCGGATCCGCCGCGTGCCGACCAGTCGGAGCTCCGGAACGCGGCGGAACTGCACGGAGCCGTCGCGTTGGTCGTGCGCGGAGGCTGCAGCTTCGCGCACAAGGCCCGACTGCTGCAGAGAGCGGGTGCTGTAGCCATGTTACTGGCCAACAACTCGAGAGAGGAGCCTCTGGCAACGTTCACAATGGGCGAAGAGCAGGAGGACGACGACGAGAACGGGACGGAGGAGATCGCAATCCCGTGCGTCACTATGTGCCTACGGGACGTACGAGCGCTGTTCCAGAAGTTCCCGCCCTCTGTGAAGACCGGAGTGCTGAGCATTGAGGTTCTGCCGAAAGAGGAGGCCGGTCTCGTAGCGGACGCGTGCTTGAGGGTCCAAAAGGAGCTGCACGAGGCCGCAGAGGCTGGCAAAGGCTGGACGGCCATCAAACGCACCACCACGTCGCTGATGAAGATGCTGGAGCCAGTGCAAAGTGTTAATCCGGTCGATACTCGAGAGATTGAGTCACAACAAGGTGCTTCTGCCTCTGCTACGCGTGAAAAGCAGACACCGTTGCTCGCCTTCGTCCAGTGGGCCACGAGTCCCTCAACGTACGAGCTTTCCTTCGCTCCACTCGCGGATTTCTGCTCGGCAACTGCTGGCGCCTCGTACACTGGGAAACTCGTGGCGTGCGACCCTCTTCTTGCAGATAAACCTCTGCTAAACGCTCAGCAGTTGACTGGAGCTGTAGCTCTGCTGAGACGCGGCGCCTGCTCGTTCCCGGAGAAGCTGGAGCGTGTACAGCGAGCAGGAGCCGTGGCTGCCGTCGTCTGCAATGACGACGAGGACGATCTGGACGCGGCGTTCGTCATGAGCGTGGACCGCATTGACGCCGCCAACGCGACGCTGCCGGCCGTAATGATCTCCCACAATAACTTCCTACAGCTTCAACCGGCCCTGAACGGCGCCACGGCCCGCGTCCTGTGTCTAGAAGCGGGTGAAGTGGCCGACAGCCTCTTGGCGTCCTGTGGGAAGCGCGTCTCGTTCGAAAACTTGCCTAAGCCGCTTCCAAACGACACTCCGCTGCTTGACCTGTTTGTGGCCTGTCGAGACGGAGATCACGCTGCGTGTCAGCGCGTTCTAGCGGGCGTTGACGGGGCGGAGGCCAAGCGAAACCTGGTTATGGCGTCGTGCTCTGCTAACGGCCTCATTGCGCTTCATCACGCTTGTGCAGGAGGCAACAGCAACGTGGTGGAGCTGCTACTACAGCTCGGAGCGGTGATTGATGCAGCGGATGTAGCCATGCAGACGCCTCTGCACGTCGCCTGCGCTAACAGCCACATCGACTGCGCGCGCCTTCTACTTCGTGCTGAAGCCTCGACCAATCGAGTGCCTGCCGTGCTGTACAACGTCGACGGAGGGCTCCCGGCGCGCAGGAACATTGGCGGAGGAACGGCCATGCACGAAGCTGCTCGTACGGGCTCGTCCGAGTGCGTTGAGCTGCTGCTGAGTGCCAACGCGCGTGTGGACGACGCCGATCGAGCAGCGGAGAAGTACGTCTTCCTGGGCGTTAGCGCCAAAGACCTGGACGGGAGAACGCCCCTGCATTTGGCCTGCGAACACGTCCACGCCGGGTGTGCGCTGTATCTCGTTGCTGCCAATGCGGACGTCAACAGCAGAGACGTCGCCGGACGTTCGCCACTTGGTCTTGTGTGTGAAGCGGCCAATGACCCGGAGAAAGCGGCTGACGCGCTTCAGATCATTGAGAAGCTCATTGCGTCTGGAGCTGACATGAACGAGTGCGACCCAAGCGGTGAACGACTGCTGCTGGACCGGGTGGAGTCTCCGGAGCTTCGACGGGAGTTGGAAGTGTTGTATCTGCGGTATGAAGCTCAGAGCGCGAAGCAGAGCACGAGAGGACTCCGACGAGAGATCCACGAGGGACAGGAACGGATCCAAGGCTTGGAAGAAGAACTTTCCTCTGTACGCAGTCAAGTGGCTCGACATGAGGCATACGAGCGCCAGATCCAGCAGCTCCAGTCGCAAATGCAGCTGATCCTACAGTTCCAGACCAGCTACGGCTCTTCCTCGGCAGTGCTGGAGCCTCTACTAGCTCCCAGTTCCGAAGAAGCTACAGAGCAGGAGCTGGCGTTGGATGCTGCTCTCGCTCGTGATCTCGGTAAAAAGTGTCTCCGCCAGAGCCAAAACGTCCTGGCGGAGAAGTATTTCCAGCGATCTCTAGAGCTGCTGCCACTACCAGGAGTGCAGCGTCTGCTGACCAACGTGCGTCAGTCTCAACACCGTGAAGGCCTCTCCCCTGCCGTCTCTCCAACTACCGGTAGAACCCCACTTCCTCGACCAAAGGTAACGAAACTCCAACAGCTAGAGGAACTGGTTCGTACTGCGAACGCGACGCCTCAAGCCCGTTCCATACTGGACAAGGAGCTGAACAAGTTGAAAGCCGTGTCGGATGAAGAAGAATTCGCACTGAACTGCCGATGGGTCGAGTGGTTGGTGGCTCTACCATGGGGAGATCCGAGTTCTGGTCTTCAAAGTGAGGATCTCTGCGCCTTAAGGAGGACCGAGTTCCAACAGCTGGAAGAAATCGATGATAAACGCTTCCAGGCGCATCAAAACCAAGCCGCACGCATCATCCAGCGTACATTTCGCGAGCGCTTCGCCTTTCACTTGCACGCTCGAGCACAAGGCGCGACTCGAATTCAGGCTCTTGTCAGGGGGAAACTGGGGCGACAACGGTACGAAGCAATGAGACGGGAGCTGCTTGCAGCTCGAGACCAGCAGGCAACGAACCAACAGGACGGAGACCAACTCACCCTACCTTCCAAAGTGGACTACGCGACCACCGTCGACCCGTCGATAGAGCGGAAACTACCCCGGAACTACCTCGTCCACGAGCTGATCACCGGCATCTTCCTTTCATCTCGACAGTCTGGACTCAAGGTTGACGAAGGAAAAGTGCGTGTGCTGCAGCTTCTTCAGTGTGTCGAAGCAGCTTCCAGAGGCAGTTCCTACACGTTGAAGGCGGGTAGAAGGTTGTCGTTCTTCGTGTGGACGCGGTGGGGAACGGATCTCGACCAGAAGTGTCCGTGCGCTTTGAGTGGTCCGTACGACGACCTGCGGGACGCCCAACGGCGCTTTGACCGGATCGCAAGCGAAGAGAATCCGCAGATATCTACCGCTTGCGAGAGTACAAGTAGCTTTGACTTCCTTAGGAGCGTCGTAGGAGTCGGGAGTCTCAGCGCGTCCGCCTAACAAGAGCAAACACATTTAGTTTCGCGTTATTCGCGTAGGCAGTTTCGAGTGCGAGCCCTCCGCAGATCTGAATTCAATGAGCAACACGCGCGACCACCCCGTTTTCAAGCGCTTGTCCCGCCAGCAGCTCATCGTGCGACGGCGCAGTCTCGGCCTGCAGCCGCTGGTGCTGGACCCGACGTTCGCCAGCTCCCGGAAGACGCGATGCAAGCACTGCGGCCGCCGGTTCAACCCCGTCTGGAAGAGCTACCTGTGCCATTTGTGCGGTCGCTGGGTCTGTGAGCCTTGCTCCAGCGTCGTGGAGCGCGAGCGGGAGCTGCTTCTCGTCCGGTTCGTGCGCTGCTGCGTGACGTGCACCAAGATGCTCAACAAACTGCCGGAGCCGGAGCTTCTGCTGCCGTTTCTGGCTGTGCCGTACGTCACCGCCAGCTCCAACAGCCAGTTGGGGCTGCACCTGGCCGACGTCCTACGCACCAAGAAGGACTTACGCCCCACCGTCCTACAGCTTCTGAGCTGTCTAGGGAGGCCACTGGGTACCAACGCGCAGATCTTGGCGGAGATCCGCGAAGAGGAGTGGGCGGCGGCCACCGAGTTGGTCTCCAGTAGCGTCACGCTCGATGCACCGATCAGGACGAAAAGCGGCAAGCAACGGCGTCAAAAGCGCCGCAATGGAGACAGCGGCGTGAAGCCTGGCAATCCCGAGTGGGTGCAGTTCCTCGTCCAGCAGTGCTTTGAAGTCTCCCTAACGGAACTGCCACTGGACGAGTGCGTGGTCTCCGAGTCGGACGGAACGCGGCAGTACCCGATCTTCTACGACGAGGAGACGGACGTGCCGTTCGCCCCGACAGTTCCGAACGAAGCTGCGAGGGACGACTGCATGGCCAAGTGCAATTTACTAACGCGTGGCATAGCGGAGCAGAAGGAGGTGCAGTTGATCTGCCACCTTGCAGCCAAAGAGTTCGACGCACTGCTCGCGACCGTCACGGCGGTGCAGGCCGACAAGCACTACGCGCTGTCGGTAGTGAACAGCGAGTCCACGTGCGTGAGTACGGACCGAGCCAAGAGCTTCTGCGCGCACTCGATGGTCTCTGGACTGCCGTTTCTCGTGAGGAACACACTGCTGGACGTACGCTTCCGAACGTTCGCCTGCGTACGAGGAGACACGGAAGGAACTGGCACCCGAGTGCTGTTTTACTTCGGCTTCCCTATTAGAGCTGCACACAGCGACACCGTCATCGCGATGCTGTGCGTAATGGACACCAAGCCTCGGAAGAGCATCACGACCATGCAGTACTCGGTGATGAAGAAGCTCACGGAGATCCTGTCTTCATTGTGGACGGAGTAATTTTGAATGACGAGTGTATTAGACTCAATGGAGACCTGTTGCTCTTCCAATAGCTTTTTCTGCTCGTCCTGGTAAATCATGAACGGTGTACGCGGCCTGATCGCGATCTTGGGGAAACCAGCGCGTCCCAGACACTCCAGGAACCGCAAGCCGTCAGTTAAGTGGCCGCGTTTGATCCGATCGCAATGCACAGCATCGCAACACTCGTCACAGAGGTATCTCGTGCCGCATTTAACGCAAAGGACAGTGGCAGATTCCTTGATGCATTCCGAACACTTTTGCGCTTCCACTGGTGGTTTTACGTCGCGGTTGATACGAAGTCTCAATGGTAAAACCTTCGCGAGTAAAGCTTGACGTTTCTCCTTCTTCTCTTGCAGTTCTCGTTCCATTTGTGCAGTTTCCAACGGATGACGCCACGTACTGTGGTTCGTCTCGGCATTGAAATAATACGCGGTGTATGGAGATTCATCCAGGTAGCAACGCTGCCAGCCTTCACGTAGCAGTATCGCGTCTTCTTCAGCGATGGCTGGATCCAGAGTCTCCGTTTCCAGAGTGAAAAGCGTCGAGAGCAGTTGATCCGAATCTCCAGCGTTCAGCAGTAGGCAGGCGCTTCGAACGAGGTCTTGACGCTGGTCCACGAACTGATGCTGTAGTCGCAACCACGCCGTGCAGGAGTCTGCCACCTCGTACCAACTTTCATGGTAGTCAACCAGGTGAGTCGCGCAGTATACGAGCACCAGTACACTAGTCCAGATCAAGTTGGACACGTCATCCTTCGGCGTCGGAACGATGAGGAAGCGCTGGTAACTCACTGAGAGACACTTGGACAGCGCCTTGGACGGGGCCCAGAACTGGGTCGAGCGGAAGCTACGACAGATCACATCCACAGCCTTCTCTGGTGTTACCAGACCAACCCCCGAGTCTTTTGAAGCTCCTCGCATGCTCGACAGTGCGCTAAGGAGACATTTTTGGCGTTCAACGCGGTGGTTTCACTGCTTTCGTGACTCGGCAGTCTCCATCGGACCATGCACGCGCCAGGCCCCGACCACCCGGTCTTCACGCGGCTCTCTCGGACGCAGTTGGTGGCTCGCCGACGCCACATCGGCTTCCAGTCGCTGATCTTCGACGTGCCGTCGAACGGCAGCTCGGTCGGCTCTCCCCGCAGTCGCGTCAAGTACTGCGCCTATTGCCACCGCATGTTCACGACGTCGTGGAAGGCGTATTTGTGTCATGTATGCGGCAAGTGGGTCTGTGAACCGTGTTCTCGCGTCGTGGAGCGCGAACGGGAAGAGCAGGTTATCCGGTACGTTCGCTGCTGTGAGAGCTGCCTGCCACTGCTGAACAAATGGACGCCCAACGTGGAAGAGATCGTGGCGTTCACCTTCTGTCCATGGGTCATCTCGTCCAGCGTGAGTCCTCTAGGCGTGAATCTAGCGGACACTTTGCGGTCGCAACCGGAACGGCGACAAGCGGCGCTCTCGCTGCTCCGCCATCTCGGCAAGGAAGTGGACACGATGTCAGGCGTGTTACTGGAAGACATCAGCGAGAATGAATGGGCAGCCACAGTGTCGTCCTCCCAAGCGCCAGTGGAAACGATAGCAGACCAGCGCTCCAACTCTAGACTGATCCGTGGCGCACAGCACTTCGTCCAGCAATGTCTGGACGTCCGTATCCCTGAAATTCCCTTGGAGAAGTGCTTCTTGGCCGAAGAGGACGGCCGCCGTCACTACGTGCTCACGTACGAGTCGCCCACTCAAGTTCCGCTGGTTCCGAACCACCCGAGAGAAGCGGAACGGGTCGAGTGGATCACTCGGTACCAACTGCACGAACCAGACATGAAGGTGTCGGAAGAGGTGGCGTTGATCTGCGATCTGGTGGCGAAAGAGATGGAGGCGGACATTGGCGTGGCCACAACCGTCGTGGGCGATCGCCAGTGGTTCATCCCGCCCATGCGCGGGGACGAAGGCGTGTTGATCAACGAACGGAAACAGTGCTTCTCGTCGCACTCGATTCTGTCCGAGAAGAAGCCGTTCCTAGTGAGGAACGCGCAGCTGGACGTGCGCTTCCGCAACTACCAGGTGACCACGGCCAAGAACAGCATCTCCTTCTTCTTTGGTGTGCCGGTTGTGGCGGGCGACGGCGTCGTTGTGGCCACGCTCTGTGCGCTGGACAGTAAACCACGCAGAAACATCACGACGATGCAGTACTCCGTCATGTTGGCGCTGGCCAAGGTGCTGTCCGAGATCTGGAGGGACATGTACGTGCCAGAAGACGACTCTATCCCCAGCGAAATGGGGGACACGCCGTGGACGCTTCGACTGCGGACACCAAGAGGAAGCGGCAGTGACAAGGACAAGAGTTAGCGGCGGTGGTTGGATTCCGGTGGTCCATTTGAGTGGACGTTAACTCAAGCCGAACTTGGAAGGCGTCCGCTGCCGGCGGACAGTCCGCCCTGTCTGCTCCTCGACGTGAAGTTCACGGTGAACGGGCTCACCGTTTCAACAGAGCATGCCTCGCGCCAATGGCACCGCCGTGCGGCACGCGCCCGTGGCCCAAAAGACTCAGCTCGGATTCCGAGGATTCGACTCCAACTTGGAAGCTCCGAGGCTCGCAGGAAGGCTCGACGTCCACGCTACATTGAGGCCAAAGCTGCAATGCTGGACACCTCATCGCTGCGACGAGCGGGCGTCACCGAGGCAGCAATGCCTTCAAGCACGGACTTTTGCAGCGCCTTTGCGATTCCGGGGGTGCTGTCGTAATGATGCAAACACGGAGAAGCACCACGTCACTCGAATCTGGCGGTCAACGCAATCGACTACTGCTACAGACTGTCAAAACTTGAATTTTGTATGTTGGGGACGATTGCACAATCTCCTATTGCCAATAGCCATTGGTATTAATAAAGGCAGGAGGGGTGAACCACGGCGCATCGAAGCGCTTTGTTCCGAACGTCCCACCGTTCGTTTATCTCTTTGAAATAGTTGATGAACGCTCCTCTATTCTGGAATTTAATATAGCGACAGCACCTCGTCCTCGACAGCATCCATACAACTCGTCCTCCAGCTTGTAGCAGCAGCGGGGTAATCCTCATCCTAAATCCGTGTTTGCTGACGATTGGGACGTGGCCGTTTTCAACTTGAACGACTCGGCTTTTGTATGGTCCACTTTCTATGTGACTACCGTAGGGCTGTTTGCCTCAAGTTGTTCCCCACAACCTGCCATTCAGACACTTTGCCAACGAGGCACAAATGGAGTCGACTCTAATGACGAAGCAGTTCGTGATGGAGCGCAGCAAGAAGCTCGCGACGGGAGAGACCGCGCCCTTCTACCCCGAACCGCTGCAGCTCAAACCCTCGAAGAACCAGGAGCCGCAGGAGCTGCCCGAGTGCGCGGCCCCTTCCTCGATCTCCATGGGCGCGTGCTACCCCAAGTGCATGGGCCCAGGCGACGACACGCTGGTGCTGCCTGGTGCCCAAGTCAAGAGAACTGCCAACAACTCGACTGTAGCTCTGTACGAGACGGAGCTGGCGAACAGGATGCAGACGTTCGACCTGGAGGAGCTGGGCCTGGCCGCCGCCTCGCAGCCCAAGAAGCACGAGAAGGGCATCGTGGTGGACTACGAGGACAGCGACGGGGAACACCCCGAGCCCAGAGACCAAGCAGCCACGTGCGCCCCCAGCGCCTGTGGCCCCGTGCTCACCGCAGCTGACGGCCGGCCGTCACGGCGTCGCTCTCGCTGCGGCTCGGACTTGAGGGGGAAGAGCGTCATCTTCGAGACGACCGACCCCACGGCCACCAGCTCTTCAGACACAGACGCGAAGGAGGACGAGCGCTGCTCCAAGGTGCACAAGCTCTGCATGTGCGAGGTGAAGCTGCACCGCTCGCTCGAGTCGTGCTGGCTCGTGTCCAGCGGCCACGTGTACGACGTCACGGGCCTCGTGACGGCACATCCGGGCGGCGTGCGCTCCATCCTGCGCAAGGCTGGAGGTCCAGACTGTGCGCGGGATATGAAGTTCCACACCAAGAACGCGCGGAAGATGATGGAGAAGTGCTTCATCGGGAAGCTGCAGCAGTGCGGAGACGACGTGGACTGCTCCGGCGAAGGCAACTGCAGCATCATGTAGACGACAAAGTAGACCTAGAAGGCGGGGGAATCCCCTTCTTGTTGTATAATTTTTATCAAGCGAGTCAATAGACAGAGAGTTGGTCTCTTCTCTTCAGTAAATGACCGCTCAAGTGAACTGCTTCATGAACTCCGTAGCGACGATGCGGCCGCGTGCGTTGAGTGAGATCTTCATCTCGCTGATCTCCTTGTCGATGTCCTCCATGAAGGTGATGATGAAGTCGATGAGCTTGTGCTTGTACATGTTCTCGAGGTGCTGGTGGACCACCAGGAAGCTCATGTCGTAGCCCTCCACGGGCACCCGCCGCATGATAATGAACTGCTCGGCGCGTTGCATGAGGAAGCGGTTGAACTTGTGGCTCAGGATCGTCTCGATCTCGTCCGCCTTCTTGATGCAAATGCTCACGCGCGTCGAGTTGATGGACGGCTCAATCAGACACTTCTCCTGCTCGTTGCGGCAGATCAGCACGGGGTTCAGCAGCAGCTCCTTGCTCATCCTGCACAGTAACAGCAGTCAGTATCATCCTCTCTCTATTAGAACAGCTCAAGCAGTCGAGGGGGAGCGTACTGAAGCTCCACTTCCGGCTTGTTGTGGCGCTCCACAGTCTGCGACGGGAAGTTGCGCAGACACAGAGCCGAGTCCAGCGAGCTGCGGATGGAGCTGAGGTACGGAGCGAGCGTGTTGGCCTGCAGGTGATCGTCATAGTGAGTGGGGGGAGGGAGAAGAACAGAGAAGAGAAGAGAGAAGAGAACAAGACCTACCATAGTTCTTCTATTGCGGAGGATTCGTCCGATTGCTATCTGACTACGGGGGTGAGACAGTTCTTGGGACAGAGCAAACGATGGAGCAGTCTTTCGGATAGTTTCACTTGGTTATTGTATTGAATTAAATGTGGGGACAATTCGAATGTAAAAAGTTGTTCAAGTCTCTCTTCGACCCATAATACAAAGCGATTACGATGGCAGTTTACGTGTGGAGATAGATCCCTGCATCCCTGCATCGTTCACTCCAGCCTTCACTTCTCCAAATACCAGCAACAACTCAAGTCCAAACGTCGAAATGAGCACTTTCGTCCAGTCCAAGCGTCTTCCCAGTGGGAACTCCATCCCCAGTTTGGCCTTGGGTGTTTTCCAGAGCAACGCAGGACTGGAAGCCTACAACGCCGTCCTCACGGCGCTCAAACTCGGATACCGCCACATCGACACTGCCACTGCGTACGAGAACGAGAGCGACGTGGGTAGAGCCATCCGCGACTCTGGAATCCCTCGCGAGGAAGTTTTCGTTACCAGCAAGTACTACGAGATGTCGTGGATCCCCTGGTCGACGACCGAGAAGCAGCCGTGGACCTACCAGGGCGTTGTCGATGGCGTCCGTGAGAGCAACCGCAAACTTGGCCTCGGGTACATCGATCTTTACTTGTTGCACGCTCCGTGCGACGGCGCCACGCGTGCTGAAGCGTGGAGAGCGCTCGAGGACCTACAAGCGGAAGGAATCGTGCGAGACATCGGCGTTTCCAACTACGGCGAGCAGCATCTGCTGAAGCTGGCGAAGACCTGGCGTGTCAAGCCGGCGGTGAACCAGGTGGAGCTTCACCCTTGGTGCGGCCGTGCAGAGACCGTCAAGTTCTGCGAGGAACAAGGCATCATCATGGAGGCGTACTCGCCTTTGGCACAAGCCAAGAAGATGGACAACCCGGTGGTCGTGGAGATCGCGAACGAGCTGAATGCCTCGCAGGCGCAGGTCATGATTGCCTGGAGCCTTGCCAAGGGCTTCGTTCCCCTGCCAAAGTCGGTGAAGGAGGAACGTATCAAGAGTAACCTCCAAGCTGCGGAGTTGAAGCTATCGACTGAACAAGTGGCGAAGCTGGACAGCTTGGACGAATACTTTTGGTCCGGATGGGACCCCATCAAACAGCACGACGTTTAAACAAGGGGGTGCAAATTGTTCTGAATTCAGGTTAGACATCTAGTACCGGTTGCCCTTCTAATGAACGCATACGTTGATGTCTTTCGATCTTTGATGCTCCTTATTCGAGGTCACCAACACCGAAGTTGCCAGTCGACAGCTTCAACTGCTGCGCTTGCTTCGGGATGTGGCGGGCGATGGTAGGGTGCGGCTTGATCTTGGCGAGAGCGGTAGTGCCGTTGCGCGAGCCAAAGGGTCCGCTGTCTTCCAAGACGTTCGCTTCACACAGACGACTAAGTTGAGCCGTGCACTCGTCTTCGGACGACTCCAGCGGCGCGTAGATGGACCCGTCGGTCATACCGGGAACGTCCGGGTCGTCTCCGTCGTAGAGCGGCTTGGTAGTGTTGACGAAGTAGTTTCCTTCAGCGAGGACGTAGGCGTTGGTGCCGATCTCCATCGAGTGGTACGAGTTGTCCTTGTAGAAATTGTTAGCGATGTGCGTGACCACGTTGCTGTCCGCAGTGCCACCGACCTTCGGGAGACGACCCGAGAGGTAGTGGATGTAGTTGTTGACCATACTAATGGCCGTGTACTTGCCGTAGAGCAGGAAGCTCCAGTAGTGGTGGCCGTCGCACGTCTTGGAGAACTCAGTGTGTCCGTCGAAGTCCGAGTTGCTGATGGTCATAGTAGACGCTCCAGCCTTGTCCACTGCGATGAACTGGCGTCCGATGCGGGAGATCTTGATGTGGTCGAGCCAAATGTGCTTCAGTGGCACCGTGCCGTCCGTGAGCCCCTGGATCGTAATGGCGTCTCCGCCCCACACGAGGTGCGGGTTGATCTCAGTGATGTGGATGTTCTGCACGATGATGTTGTCGCCGTTGAGTGCGAGCCCCTTGCCCATGATCACTCCGCTTTGGCCGACGCCGCGGATAGTTTTGTTGCTTCGGACGTTCAGTCGGTTGAACGGCGCGTTGTCGTACGTGACGTTGACGCTGACGCCGTTGGTGCATCCGCCCGTGTTGCTCATTCCTCCGTCCTGGAGAATGACGTCCTGGCTTTTGAAGCCGTTGTTAAGCGCGATGCACTTGCGCGTGTAGTCTGGGCGACATCCCTCGGCGGTTGTGTTGCCCTCCAGCGTGCGGAAGTCGAAGGTCGTGTTGAGGATGACCACTTGGGGCGCGGGGTCCCTCAGAAGCGCTACCAGCTCTTTGGTGGTCTTCGGATACACGAGAGTAGCGTCGCCACCGCCGGTGGTTCCGGTGGCCAAACCGGAAGGAGAACCGATCGTGATGGCAGTTGCTGACCGAGCCACGAGCGCCACGGCAGCAGCGAAAAGGAACTGAAGTCGAGCCATCCTCGTTGACTGTGTGCGGTGGACGGAAATTCGTGAATGAGTCCTGCCTGGCCTGGGCGTTCGCAAGCGTAGAGTCATCCAAGTTGACTTGTGCTGATGGCCACGATCTGGTTGCCTGCTCCGAAAGCGTTATCACCATATGAAACGGTGGCACAGCTCACCTTGAGTTGCCGCTGTACGCTGTAACTGAGTCAGTTGAAGCACATCCAGAGCGCCATCCCGCGGCTGCCGACAAAGCATCTGCACGAATTTCTTTGCCATGGCAATGCTGAGTTGGCAATGCGCTTCGCCGTGTCGTGGGATGTTGAGGCTGAGAGCCACAAATGAGTGTTCGGGTCTCAGGATCACTCGCGTATTACTGTGCGTTCATCCTCGACGCTTTGACGACATGAAAATGTTTCGTACATTTGGTGCCTGAGGGCATCCCCACCGGTAGTGAGTACAGTAATCTGCCTGAGTAAGGAACGCCTGATATATACTGAAATATAGGGGAAATAGAATGGTGTAGATCAAATAACCTCCTTTCTTTGTCCCACTAAAATTAGGTATGTCAGGTTATTAATTTTTACCCCGTTCCTTACTCAGGCAGAATACTGTATCATAGTTTTAGTTTTACTCACTACCGGTGGGGATGCCCTGAGCTTTTTAGATTATGTAGCCATCTTACAAAAATATGACGAGAGGACCTAAAAAATAGTCTTGCTCATTTGAAATGCGCCGCTCTAGCCGTCTTCGCGGTCGCGAGGACACCGCTGCTGCCCCCGACGCCCCAGCGAAACGGCAAAAGGCCGACGACAACGAAAAACCTCTCGCAAAGCAACCGGCGTCTGCAGTTCATCGCCCTGCGTGGGATGCGTTTCTACCGTCCACGTTGTTCCTGCAACCATCCGAAGACCTGTACCGTGTTTTTAATCTGGCGTCGGAGATTCGACCCGAGAGCCCCTGCGGTAGGAGAACGACAATGCTGTACATTGCAACAATTGTATGAATCTAACGACCCACTGATACTCATTGCAGATGCGTTTGTGGACACCTTGGGCCTCCGGTTAACTGGTCCGTTTGACGTCTTGGCCAGACACGAGGTGACCGTGGACAAACCTCTGTATCTACACGGCCGATTCTTCTTCGATCCCCCAGAGGTGGCAACTGTCCTGGTAGACACTGACAGCGACGTTGGTCGGCACTGGGGATACTTCAGGTAACCTTAGCTTAATTCTATTTTGCTGTGGTTTAACGCTAACTTTTTGGTTGATAAACGTAGAGACGCCCCCGACCAAGTTCCAGAGTACGTCGTGTGTGCGGAGAGCAGTCAAGAGTGCAAGTTCGACATTGCTGGGGGAAGTTTGTTCCAAGTACTGGAGAAAAGACTAGAGAAACGTCGGCCGAAACTCGATGCCGGTAAAGCTGTAGAGCTACTGCAGAAGATTGAGGCTCATCGCGACGAGAAATCACGAGCCAGAGGACAGTCCGAGTCGGCTCTTCGATCCAAGAGGGCGAAGGACAGCGTCGCTCCATCACTACATCGACTTGGAATTGTGGTGCCAGTAGACTCCAAGAACAACACGGGATACCGCGAGCTGCCTACAACTGGGAAAGACCTGGCAAATCTGCTCCAGCAACTGAAACAAGACGCTGGGAAGAAATTACCGGCGCGTAAGAGGCTGAGCGAAATGGTTACTAGAGCTACGATTGCCAGTGATGAGTGCGACTTTGGGACGGGTTTGCTACTTGGTCTGGACGTCTTCACCGCCGGCTCGTGTCTTGAGGTACGTGACGAGTTGTGTTTCTGTTAGAAAACCCAAAACTAACGTTAACGGGTGTCTACGTTATGCAGAAGGAAGCGCTACAGCTACTTCGCATTGCATACATGCTGCTACGTCGTGCAAACTTTTACAAGATTGCGTCGGGCCACTGCAAACACCGCAACAAGGAGGATCTAAGTGCGTGCATCGAATCCATCGTTGCGTCCGGGAGTGAGAGCAAACAGTCCAACCAGTCGACGGTAGACCTCCCACCCCCTTTTTCCAGCCGCAAGTGAAGCTTTATCAACGTGCACATGAGTTGGCAACATTCCCGTATCCAGTATGCTCAATAGCTTGCAAAAAAAAACTTTTCACTCCTGAACTTCGCAATTGCAGCTTCAGGATAGCGCAGGTCTGTCAGTGTTGCAGCCTTTGGTCCTCAACAAACGAAGACCTTTTGCTACAGTATCTTGTGAGTCCGACCTGCTCACGCTACGCGCTTGACAGAGGAAGCTCGGCGTAACATCAAATAATCTGTAGCAATCATTCCATAACACTAATATCCCTTTTTCACTTGATAAAAGTAAGGCATCCGTACCGAAATGATATCACAATTACATCCGACCCCTACCCCTCATAGTGGTTGGTTGGCACTGATGCGTGTCAACGAAAGTCTGGTCTCACTTGCTGCTTCATTATCGCATTAGTCCTTCGTCCCGTAGTAAATTAATTCCCACTGCAGTTCACCATGGCCGAGTCCAAGAAGGAAGCAATTGCCACGGAGCAGGCCGAGTTAGCCCCGATGGAGAAGTCGTTCTGGTACAAGGAGGCTCTGACCGAGGACCTGTACCTGTCGGCTGCGCTCAAGACCATCACGTTCGAGGCCAAGTCCAAGTTCCAGACTATGCAGATCATCGAGACGCACTCGTTCGGCAAGACGCTCGTGCTGGACGGCAAGACGCAGTCGGCCAAGAACGACGAGGCCATTTACCACGAGACGCTTGTGCACCCGGCACTGCTGGCCCACCCGAACCCGAAGACCGTCTACATTGGCGGTGGCGGCGAGTTCGCCACGGCCCGTGAGGTGCTCAAGTACAAGTCGGTCGAGAAGGTCGTGATGGTCGACATCGACGAATTGGTGTGCAACATGTGCCGCAAGGAGATGCCCGAGTGGGCCGACGGCGCCTTTGAGGACCCCCGCCTTGAGGTGCACTACACAGACGCGCACGCCTTCCTCAAGCAGTACGACGGCACGTTCGACGTCATCATCATGGACATTGCCGACCCCATTGAGGCTGGTCCGGGCTACGTTTTGTACACGGAGGAGTTCTACAAGTACGCGCTGACCAAGCTCAACAAGAATGGCTACATGGTCACCCAGTCCGGCCCCGGCGCCGTGTACAACTGGGATGAGTGCTTCTCGTCCATCTACTGCACGCTCAAGACCAACTTCAACACGGTCGTGCCCTACTCGGTGGACATCCCGTCCTTCGGCTGCATCTGGGCCTTCAACATGGCCACCAACGCCGAGGACGGCGGTGATGCGGCCGTGACGGCCATCCGCGAGCGCAGCATCGCCACGACCAACGCTCTGATCGAGTCGCGCATCAGCAAGCCGCTCAAGTTCCTCGACGGCGTGAGCCACATGGGCCTCTTCGGCCTGCCCAAGATCGTGCGCGAGGCCCTCGAGAAGGAGACGCGCGTCATCACGGTGGACAACCCCGTCTTCATGTACTAAGAAGCCTCCGTGCTGACTCTGTAAATGCCATTCTACACACACCACTCACATCCGTTCATGGCGTCTCCACCCTGTGTGCAAACGACATAATAGAGCTGCATCACGTCCATTGTTTTCTCTACTAAACGCGTCCTGCTCTACTACTGTCTTCTCTAAATCACCTGCGCACTTACGCCTCCTCCTCCTTGCTCTCGCCGACCTCGAAGCGCTCGTAAGCAGCCACGGACACGTCGACGCCCAGCTTCTTGGCCTGCTCCGCCACGAAAGCGCCCACCTTGGGGTTGCCCTCCTCGATGAAATGGTCCTGCTCCAGCAGCGTAAACTCGCCGAAAAACTTGCCCAGGCGGCCCTCCGTCATCTTGGCCACAATGTGCGCAGGCTTGCCCGAGTCCTTGACCTGGTCGGCGAGGAACGCGCGCTCCTTCTCCACGAGCGCCTCCGGGACGGTCTCGCGCGACAGGAAACGCGGCTTGGCGGCCACGATGTGCATGGCTAGACGGTGGCCGAGCTCCTTGACGCCGGCCACCTGCTCGGCCGACGCCGTCTGGGACGGGAACTGCAGGGCAACGAGAGCGCCGGCCCGGCCGAGACCCGGAGCCGCCACGTTGTGCAGGTAACTGCAGATCGTGCCCTGCTCGAGCTGGAAGTGCACGGCGCGATTGGCCACGACGTTCTCGCCAACGACACCGACCAGCTCGGGCACCTTCTCAGCCACAGTAGCGCCGTCCACCTGCACCGCGGCCAGCTTGTCAGTAGGCAGTTGGGTCACCACCTCCGTGGCTGGAGCCTCGGCCAGCGCGCCGGCCACGCTGCTCACGAGCGCCTGGAACTTATCGTTCATGGCCACGAAGTCCGTCTCGCTGTTGATTTCCACCATGGCGGCACTCAGGCCGCTGTCGGCCACTTTGACGGCCACGAGGCCCTCGGCTGTGTGACGTCCGGCCTTCTTGCTGGCCGACGCGATGCCCTTCTTGCGCAGCCACTCGAAGGCGGCCGGGAAGTCGCCCTCGGTGGCTGCCAGCGCGTTGCGAACGTCCTTGAGCGGCGCCTGCGACTCGGCGCGCAGCTTCTTCACGGCCTCAATGTCGGGCTTGTAGGTGCTGAGGCGGCGCGACAGACGCAGCGAGGAAGCGCGCGTGCAACGAGAAAGAGACGCGAAGACCATGTCTTAGAGATGGCTTGGACGATGAAGTTGTGGTAGCCCCACGATGCTGGTCACGGATATTGCTACCTGGTAGACAATATTTTAAATTTTAAATTCAAAATGCAATTTTGATTGTTTTATTTATTTATTGAAAATAGAAAAACCCGTGGTGATTTTTAGGTTTAATGGCGAAAAATCCATTTAACCCAGTGAACATTTTCTTGGAAACCAGCATTTCCCAAACCCGTCAAGACTATCACCCTTGTACTGTCTCCTAGTGCTTATACGCCGGTCGCGCGCGCAGTACACGCGCGCCTCCGCCTTGAAGACAAGACTGGTAGGTTCACTACTACGTTATTCATGTCTGAGCCAATTTTCAGCGCCGGATTCGCTCTGGCTGGCGCGTCTCCCATTTCGGGAATTTCTATCACTCTTATACTGTCGATGGAAATCTTATACGTTCGATAGAGTCATTCGATATAAAATATAGAAGGTATTTCGAACGGTATCAAACCTGTCTGATGCGGTCTGATTCTGATTCTTCTGCTGCAACAGCCGGATTCCGAGAAATTGCGTATCATCAAAAACAGATCCTATAATATAGCTTAAAACGCTAAATGCTGGTGGACGGGTTTGGAAACAGCCGGGACAGATCCTATCATACATCATTCGAGGGAATATAAAATACTGTATGAAAGTCTGCATGCCGTATGAGAGGTTCTTGTACGCTCCTTATTTGAGAGCCACTTGTACGTACACCTCTCCGCCAAAATGTCGGCCACGAACCAAGTCACGCGAACTACGATCCAGGTGCGCGCCGCCTGGAGAAGAAGAGCACCGTGGCCACAGGCGAGAACGGGCAGTACATGTATCAGACCTCACTCTTCGACTACCTGGTGGCGACGGGCGAGATCAAGGGTTCGCTATTGAACATTCGCATCTTTAGCCGCATGACGCCCGACGGGAAGGTCGAGTGCGTTAAGCTGCACATAGAGACGGAAGCGGTGACGGGAATGTGTGGCGACGGCGGTAACGACTGCAGCGTGAGCAGGGAAGTCCGTTTAATGGATTCTGGATCTGTGCACGCAAGGGTGCACGGCGTGGACTCGGAGGAGAGGGCCCGTGACGGCCAGCTCCACGCCTTCGCCCTGATTCACCAAATGCTTCAGTCAGGTCGTACGGTGGTGACTATGAATCGTACTACGCCGAGGGCTGTTCAAGTCTGGAACAAACAGCGTCAAGTCAACTACCCGCACGTCATGTGTATGTATGTATGTAAACGCGTTTCGCGAGCCGTCTTGCCACCGGAGTGGCATGCGTCAGCCCGACGTCGGGTTATCTCTCATTCTCTACGTTTCTCTCTTCTCTCGGCCAGAGTCCATTAAGCGGTGCGTACGCTATAAGCGCCTCGGTTAAGTCCTTCCAGGCTGCACGATCCTGTGCGCATAGGCGAAGGAAGTACAGGTCTGGGGCACGTTGAAGCCGGTGTCCTGTGGAAAGTGTCTGAAGGTCGGCATCTGGGACCATCGGTAACGTTAGTCGGTGTCTGCCTCTCCATTTGCCGGTCTCACTGGGATTGAAGAAGGCTGCCAAGAAGCGATATGCTGGAATGCCTGCTGGTCTGCGGAGTATGTGGCCAAAAAGGCTCCATCGGCTGCGAAGCAAGTGAAATCGGAGTGGCTGGGTCTTGGTACGGTCGTAGAGCTTGTCATTGGAGATCGTGTCTGGATAACGTACTCTGATCACTTTGCGGAGCTGTTGACGATGAACTTTCGAGGCTGTGTAGCACGGAGTCGGTAAGGGCCCAAGTCCTGCACTTGTAGTAGAGGCGGAGGCGCGTAACTTCCGAGGTCTTTGATGGCCGGAGCCAGACTTTCACATGCGGTGGAGTGCGGCGGTCACTAAGTTCTTGCGGCGGGAGACGTCTTGTTTGTTCGGTCTTGGACGTGTTCATCTGGAGTGACCATTTGGACAGAACGGCAGGGTCGGTCTCGATCAGGGTAGCTATTTCAGCGCTCTGGCAGACGAAATCGGCGTCGTCGGCGTACATGATCATGTCAGCAAGGAGATCGTGGGGTACGTCGAGTTGGCTGGCTAAGTCTCGTAGGTAAACAACAAAAAGAACAGGGAAGAGTGAGTCACCTTCTCCGTGGAAGGAAATTGATTGGGACATTCAGCTCGGCAAGTTGAAGCGCAAGGAGAAGTGATGCGAGCCTGAACTGAATTCCGTGTCGTTCTAATGGTCATTGATTGCCTAGAAGTCCTAGTAGGAAGCCCAATCCAAGAACAATCAGATCAAGGAGCAAGAACAACGTTACCAAGTTGACATGTGAAAAATATTGTTTGACCGACGTCATAGCAGACTCTTACTACAGTACACTACGATACGCCACGCTCTACATGTAGACTAGCACCTCTACTCGTCGCCCTCCCTTCAGCTCACTTTCGCATCGGGAGGACGTCCGTGTGGTATTTCTTGCGGAAGTACGAGCGCACAGGCCCCAGCACCACGAAATACTCGAACAGGATGCTGGTGAACAGGTTACCCATGATGATACCGAAGTACTTGAGACGGAAGCTCATGGGCATCGCCACGTCCGGCAGGCCAACTACGTTGGTGCTGCTGGAGATACGGAACTGGTCCGTGAGGGAGCTCGGGTCTCCCAGCACCAGGTACAAGTCAAGTGCACCAACAGCAGCGAAGAAGACCAATAGCAGGTAGTTTTTCCAGATCGGTTGGCGGTAGATCGACCCGAAGCTGAACGTCCACGCCGCCGTGTGCTGTTGGAAGATGATGGAGAAGAAGAGCACCGTGGCCATGTGGTTATCGGACAGCAGCCACCACTTCGCAACATCGACGTCGTCGGGTGAGAACGGGCAGTACCAGACTTCGCTCGTTAGCATGTGGACTCCGCAGCACAAGTAGATGACGTTGATCGCCTCCTGGCCGAAGATCGACAGCAGCGTCGTCGGTCCGATCAAACTGGACGTCGGGCGTGTGTCCTTGAGCTCCTTGAGCGGCTTGGACAATGTGATCACGTACGAGCAGCCCACCAACGTGAAGCCGTCCGCCAGGATCCAGCACCACTGAGACATAATAACGGCGTGGTAGTACTGGAACAGGCGAAGCACGGACTCGATGAGCCCGTAGACAATCAGGAACTTGACGGACGCGAAGGACGTCGCCACACTGCAGCGACCTTCACGGCACAAGTCGACCACCGACTGGATCGTCTTGGCTTTGCTCGTGAACGGAGACACCACCGAAGCTTCGGCATCACTGAGCGCCACGCCGGCGTGCGCAAACCGCAGCGCACCGCAGTCGTTGCCGCCATCACCGCACATTCCCGTCACCGCTCCCGTCTCCATGTGCAGCTTCACGCACTCGACCTTCCCGTCGGGCGTCATGCGGCTGAAGATGCGGATGTTCAGTAGCAACCCCTTGATCTCGCCCATCGACACCAGGTAGTCGAAGGCCACACCCGTGACGGCCAGCTCCACGTCCTCGTCCTGCTCCACCAGGTGCTTCACCGCAGGCAGGTCGTACTCCTCCGCCGAGTCCACGTCGCGCCACACCAGCTTCTTCGCCTCGGTGGTCGACACCATCTCGCCCAGGATCACGCGCGAGCTGGACGACACCATGCCGCTCTCGCGCGCGATGTAGCAGCCGCACATGGCGTTGTCGCCCGTGATCATGACGGTGCGGATGTCGCCGGCCTTGAGCTTCGCGATGGCGTCGGCCGTGTCGTCCTTGAGCTCGTTGCGGAACAGGATGAGCCCCAGCAGCGACAGACTCTCGTCCACGGCCTCGCGGTTGTTGGCGAACTCGACCACCTGCTCGTGCGTCCAGTCGCTCGGCAGCTCGCGGTACGACAGACCCAGCACGTAGCACCCGTCCTTGGCGAGACGGTCGGCCACGTTCTTGTAGTCGGCCGGCACGCTTTCCGAAGTGCTCAGCTGCTGTATGCGCTCGTACGAACCCTTGCAGAAGACGTAATACTTGCCGCTCTTGCGGTTGCGCACCACGACGCTCATGGACATGCGGTGGTGGTCGAAGTCGTAGCGCTTGACGAACTCCAGCTCCAGACCCTGGTCCACCTTGGACCGCACGCACGGCTGCTCGCCCTCCTTCTCGACCAGCTCCCAGCCCGTCGCCGTGAACATTCGCACCTCCACTTCATTACCCACGAGACGGTCCTCGAGAGAACCGACCGAGTGGCACGTCGTCAGCGCGTACAGCAGTTCCTCGGACGATGGTGCGTCCTTGATGTCGTTGACGATCGGAGTGAAGCGACTGTCCTTGACCGGCTGCACGCCGAGGAAGTCGAGACCCTGCTTGGTGAGCGTGCCGGTCTTGTCGAAGCAGAAAACGCGCACCTTGCCACACAGCGTAATGCGTTGGACGTTGAGGGAGAAGATGCCCTGCTTCTCCAGACGCTGCGAGGCGTTCACCTGACCGACGGTGATGACAACCGGCAATAACGGGCTGATGACGCACGAAAGCATGAAAATGGCGTAGCAGAACGCAGCGAAGCGGTTGCTCAAGTTGCCATTGCTCAGGAGGAAGTTCACGATGAGGATGCACGCGACCACGGCGTAGATGAACAGGAGAGCAATGACAAGTTTCAGGTGCTCGTTGTACTTGAATCGCATCGGAATCGGGAACAGGATCGATTGTATCAATTGGCCCTTGGTCGTGTGTGCGCCCGTGGTCTGCACGATCGCCAGGATCTCTTCACTGCGACCGGAAGACAGCACGCGGGTGCCAGCGAACAGCGTGTGCTTCTTGCTGCCCTTCTCCGGGTCGTACACTTCGTTGCTACGCTCCGGGATTGGGAACTTCTGCACCGGCATCGATTCGCCGGTCAACATGGACTCGTCGCACACCGTCGTGCCCTTGACGATGGCCATATCACACGGCACCACCCAGTTCTCAGACACCTTCACGAGATCACCTGGGGCGACGTCAGGAGACGACAGCACACGCCACTCACCTCCACGGAACACAGTCACGTCCGTCACGTAGCGCGTCATCTTGACAATGGACGACTGGATCTGCCGCTGGGTGTAGATGTTCACCACGGCAGCTCCCAAGACCACCACCGTCATGACAAGACCCATGTTCCAGTACGTGAAGTAGTACCAGACGTAGTAGCACATGATCTGGTAGATGTAGAAAATCGTGAAGAACTCGTGCGCAATAGAAATCGGCAGCGACGGCATCTCGACGTCGACGGAGTTGGATCCGACCGTGTTGATGCGGTGCTCTGCCTCCGCGTCTGACAGACCGTTCGCTTCGTGCAGGATGTCGTCGTACGTGTTTCCGAGCGCGACAGCTCCAGGCACGAATCGCCCCTCGTTCTCCTCGTAGACGTAGCGCAGGTGCTGGAACTCGACGATACGGAGACCACCCATGTTGACCACGGGCACAGTGGTGCGGTATCCGCTGATCTTTCCCTTGGACGCGAAGAAGCTCTCGATCTTGGCTACGAAATCCGACACGCCCGAGCGATCGGCCAGCAACACTTCCGTGTCATCGCGCTTGAGCATGTAGACGAACTGGCACTTGTCAAGCGGCACGCGCAGGCGGAAGAAGTTGTAGATACGGTCTTGCAGCGCCACGATAACCACGAACCAAACGGACGTGATGACCCACACCACGATGAACACGACGGCGTTGTCTTCCGAGGCGTCGAACAGCGGCGGGTCGAAGCGGCCGTAGTAGTCCGCGATAATCACGATGAGAAGCGCGTTCAACGCGAGCGACGCCAGCACCACGCAGCCGAACACGAACGTGCCGAGGTGCGAGTTGGAGAATCCGGTCTGTAGAATGCCTTCACTGGCCTCGATCTGCATGCGCGTGTCGGACGCCCGAACGCCCGTGTTGCGGCCGTGCGGGTTGCCGGCGACCGCCCTCGACGGGGTCTGCGGCGTGGCGATGAGTTTCTTGTTCATCTCGTTCACCGAGTTGTTGGACTTCTGCATGAAGTTCTTGTAGAACGCCCAACCGCCGAGCACCACGAAGAACGCGAGGTAGAGCAGGTAGATGATCACCAGTGGAGTCTCCGTGTACGTGGTGAAGCGCGGGGTCGTGGACGTTGACGGAGACGTGCAAGTGGCTTTAAGATCCGCGTCGACAGAGCCGTCGCGCAGCATGAGACTGTAGCAGTTGGCACCCACGGGGAAGGTGGCGTTGTTGTTGCGGACATTGGCCGAATAGGTCCAGAAGACGGAGTTGTCTTGCGATGCAGCAGCCAGCGACGAATTGGTGTCCGCGCACTGCAGCTCCTCCGTCAACTCACCCGTTTCCGTGTTGGCCACAGCCTGCACTCTGCAGATCGTACTGGGGTCGTTGTAGTAGAATTTAGGTGTCTGCGGGTGGTACATGACGTACGGGTAGTTGACTTGACGCTGTTTGTTCCAGCCCTCGACGTAGTACGACTCGTAGTCACCGCCGACCGGTCGATTGTACTTAGTGTAGATCACCTTGGTAGTTTCCGAGTACTCGCAGCAGTAGTATTCAGGAGCATGACGGACTGGACAAGCCGCGAAGTCCATTTGGTTGGCACTGGATCCATGCACTTGTACCGGTGCAAGAGTGGCTACTGCCAACGTTGGCAGGAGCAAAGACCTCCAGCGCGGCATCTTCGATGGCAATCGGTTGTGGCAGGTGGTTGGATGCGAGGCCGCCGATGCAAAACGCCGAATGAATGAGGCGGGTCCGATGCGGTGCGCTCTCCGCCAGCGAGGCACATGAAGTGCGTCACCAAGTCGCTTAGCTGCAAATCCCGTTGGGTGCGCGGTTCGGGCTGCTCCGTCACGTTTCAACGAAGCGCAGTGCGCATCTAAACATCAGCATGGAGAAGCTTGACTCAAGCTACTTGAGGTGGGGGTGGTCGAGAACGCAAGCAAGTGATCGTTGCCGCACATGCAACGAAGGACAAGAGGCAATAGGACTCCTATCATAGGGTATTAGGAGGTGGACACGGAGCGCAAGGTACTACATACCGTACAGTACAGTACACTTGCATTCGCATTGTGTACATTTGGGGACTTTCGCTTGACAAGTTTCGCTGCGTGGATCAAACCATAAACAGGCTAGTGCTGGAGCCGAAAAGTCGTGGGTGCCCGCAAAAGCTGAAGTGGAGGAATGACTGGTGGTGGCGCTGTGCAGAGGTGAATGGCGCAGTCTGCAGCTCAATGCATTGCGATACATGTGCGTGTAGCTGTCATTACATGCACTGGGTCGAAGCTTGCCGCTTGTGAGTCATCGAGCGGATCTTTTCCAAATGTGATCCTTTTATAGCGCACATAGCATACAAAATGCAAGTAAAAAATCGATGCTCGACGCCTTCCATGTCGCAAAAAGTATCTTTTATGATTTTTGATTGCCCCGGAAAGAGTTTACCATCGCCACTGTAGACACGACAACCTACATGTACCCGGGTCCCGGGGCCCCGGGATGCTCTGTCAGCCTTCTGGCCGTGTTCGCAGCAACACACAACACGCTCGTTGCACTGTGCTACTTCCCTTTGCAGCATACTGTACGCAACACTCTCGAACGTCAGCGCGACGATAAAAGCTTGGGCGGATCGCGGCGCCTGCGCTGCATGCGAGTGAGACGCACCATAATGCAACCACGGCGTGGTCTGCAAAGATGCCCGGCGTGCAAGAGTGACACGGTTCATGCACAGCTGGAGGTCACAATTCACGTCGCGGCGTCCATTATCTTCGCGCGCCGAGCTTCCATGCCCAAGGTGCTCACCCGCCGCGTCTATATCTGCCCATGCTCGAGACTCGCTTTCCGCAGCTGCTGTCCCATCCACTCAAGCCGCCATCGTGGGATGGGGCTGCAGAGACCCGCAGGCTTCGTGTCGAGCTTGTTGGCGGCGTCCTGGCCGTCGCGAGGCGGAAGTCGAAGGAGGCGGCAACAAACTCGTCGCTAATAAGAGGAGACGGTGACAGCGGAACCACCAAGACAAAACGCGGGCGTGGGATTAATTCAGTCGATGGGAACACGCTATCCCATAAGTTGCGAAGTCCCGTAAATGGGGTGATTGTGGGTGCAAAAGTTCCGGCACCCCAATTGTTTCGACTGCCAATTGGGTGAGGAAGATGATCGGACTAAAACCCAACGGGTCGACCAAGACGAGGCATCTTTTATCCCATAAAATTGTCCCATATTGGCCTGTCTTTGGCAGGCGACCAACACGGCAATCAATCTGGTCGATGACTGACAATCTTGGTCGGCAACCGACTCGGCAGGCAGCGCGTCTGTTAGTACCTGAGGTCACGCCTCACGTGAGCAAGAGCAACTTATTCCGTGCATCTCTCTCGAGCCATCGCATAGATGTACCTCGATGTATTTCCTGGATCACCACCACCGGGGGGAACTGCATGTACAGGTGCAAATCGTCTTTGTCTTTGGTGCCTTGTTGTTTGCGGACGCCCTCGTTGCACTTCAACGCAGGAAGCGAAACAACAACACTGATCTTCTTCTTCAAGAGAGCCAGATAAAACGCGCGCATTCATCGTCTCTTGTCCAGCGGCGCCTCCGCGAACTTCGCTTCGTGGCTACGGTCCATGGTCACCATCACGGCAGGGGATAAGTGCGCTCGGGGAAGTCCTCAGCCTCCGGAGACGTCGATTTCCTGCTGCTTCTGGACGCTTCAAGTCTAGAGCTGCGGCTTCCAGCAGCTTCGTGATCGCTGTCTTGTCTTTTCCGTTGTGAAAGTCGTTCACTGAATGGGGATGCGAATGATTTCGCCGAACCACCGAAGGCAACCGTCAACTGGGCCAGTTCAACTGGCACCACAGTCCCATCTCGGTGATGTACATGTACAAATGTTCGGTATCGCCAATCTCCGTTTCCGCTCCTCGAAATTTCACTTTCTGCCTGCCAAATTTTGCTACAAAGTGTCTTCGTGGTTGGGCGACCAGCAGCGACAGCGCCGGGTGTCGGCTCATTCTAACGGCACATGGCAGTAGTTATTATACATGTACATGTAATACGAAGTAGTACGGTACTCTACGTCTGCTTGGTAGAGCAATTCGGTTCTACCCCATAAGCTTACCACCAGGCTGACATGATGACATTTTTTTCGCCTGTTCAGGAAAAAGCATCACCAGAAGCTATTAATTTCACGGTATTATAATACATGTAACATGAAACATTTCGAAGAATGCGCCATCGCGACCATCGCGCTCGAGCCGTTGCAAGTTGGTACATATACAGCGCCACCATGTTGGAACTTTCCAACTGCTTACGTGCAACAATTGACGTCTGCATACATGTACCGTATGTATGTTTCGAGCGATCCCAGCGAGGTCTACGAAGCTGTAGGGCGTCACAGACGATATCATACTACTGTAGTTGCTGAGAAGCTCATCCATCCCGTGACATGTCCCGTGATGTGATCGCTGCAACTTGAGAACGCAGCTGAAATCTAATACATGTAGCCGAAGCGTGAAAAGCTCTTCCAGCTGCGGGCCCCACCAATGCCGGCTGCTGGAAGTCTGCGGGTTTTGCCGCGGACTCTTCCTGCTGGAACGGCCATGTGGGGTGCTGGTCAAGGCTACTTTCTTGCGAGATGGTTGCACACGTGTTGAAGCATAGGAACACGCTGCACGCGTGGACTGATTTGCCTGGTAAAGGACGACGACACCGGTACATGTAAAATTTCCTACTGTAAGCTTACCCATGTACCAGTCAGTGTAAGTGTGGTTTGCAGATAAGACTGGTATTATTGTCAAGATATTGCCATGTCCAAGATAACTTTCCATGTCTAGCACTGCATTGACACTCGCTACGGCGTCGTTTGGCTTTTTGGTTCACAAGCAGCCTGCTTAGCAGGAGCCTCTCGTCTAAACACCCACGTTGCAAATCCTCGTCCTATCTACATAAAATGAGGTCGATGAGGCTCGACGCGCAAAATGATTCTGCCCCGTTCCAGCTCCAGGGACACGGAAACACGAAACCACCAATTCGAATGCATGTAGCAGCCTAAAGTTGCCATATCCACAGTGCGTCTAAATTCCTTTTTGGTCTTGATAGAACGTTGCCTACAGACTATCGATCTTTCTTACTGTACATGGTACATGTAGTTAAACACTGTGTAAACTTACTCAAACCCACCAAGTTCCAGCGGCGAAAAAGCCCGGTTTTGCGACAAGCATCTGATTAAGTAGCGTGTTGCAGAAACGGTGGTGCCGCTCCAGCTGGATACCTACAGTACCCGTCGACACCCCACGAGGAGCTCTTCATCTGAAGCTCACAAGCCGCAACACCATCACCGCCACGGCCGAAAGCGATTCATTCGGCAATTTGCATCGGCGGACTCACATCACTCCTTCCTCAAGTCAAACGCTTCTTCTCAAGTGTCTGTCTTTGACTTGCCATCAACGATGCCTCGCTGGAGTTCAACGCTTCTGCCAACGCTGGCACTGGCCACGCTTGCACCCGTGCAAGTGAATGCTGCAGCGGCCAACCAAATGGATTTCGCTGCTTGTCCGGTTCGACATGCTCCTGAGTACTACTGCTGCGAGTACTCGGAGACTACCAAAGCGCTCTACACCAAGTACAACCGTCCGTCCGGTGGCGACTACGAGTCGTACTACGTCGAGGGTTGGAACAAACAGCGGCAAGTGAACTTCCCGTACACAATGTACCATCCGACTACCCAGAAGTTCTACTACGACGACCCAAGTAGTATCTGCCGAGTGCAAGCTGTGGCCAACACAGAAACGGGAGAGCTGACGGAGGAGATGCAGTGCGCCGACACGAACTCGTCCCTCGTCGCAGATTCTCAAGACAGCACCGTCTTCTGGAACTACGCCGCTAATGTGCGCAACAACAACGCTTCCTTCCCTATTGGCGCGACGTGCTACAGCATTATGCTACGTGACGGCACGGTCGACGCGGATCTGAAAGAGGCTTGTTCGTCCTCGTCGTCGACTGTGGAACCGCGGTTCACGACGTACACGGAGACGCCGCTGGTCATCATCTACCTGCTCTACTTGGCTTTCTTTATCGTCCTCGGCGGTTGGACGGCCTACAAGAACTTCACGCAAAACGCCAACAACTCGGTGAACGAGATGAGCAAGAAGCTGATCTCCACCCCTCAGACCCCGTCAAGGGCAGTCGCCGGAAACGCCCACGGCCGTCACACGAGTGTTCGTGTTTCCGACACTCGCATGCAGATCGAAGCTGCCGAAGGAATTTTGCAGACCGGTTTCTCCCGCTCGCACCTCGGTAGCTTCGTCTTCGGCTGTGTGGTGGTGGCGTCGCTCGCGTTGAACGTTCTACTGATCATCATCATCTGCGACTACTACGGAAACTTCGACCCACCGCTCTTCGACGTCACGGAGGACAACGCGCTCGTATTTATTATCGTTTGGATCATCACGTCAATCTGGTTCGTTGTCATCGTGGCGATGCAGGACCGCATCTTCAACTTCTTCCGCCTCCGTGTACCGCTTGACAAGTGCGAGTTCGTCTACATGCTCAAGCGCGACGAGACAGAGGTGCTGCTCGCAGATCGATCGGGAGTGTCCGACCTGGTTGCGAAGGTTGAAGGCTTCTTCGCGTCCAAGGGAAAGATCAGCGGATACCGTACGACCGTTCCGGTGGTGGAGGTGGATGGACTCCGTATCGTCGAGTTCCAGCACGTGCGCTACGTGTACGAGGAGACTGAAGGGCGTTTCGTCCCCGGTGCCGTCGCACTAGGACGCACCTACGACGACATGCAGCAGGAGGCTGGCGGTCTGTCCAACACCGAAGCCACGCACCGCATCAACACGGTCGGATCCAACTCCGTCGATGTTGAGATGCCGTCGCTGCCGGTTTCCATGGCGCACGAGTTCTTCACGCTGTTCTACATCTACCAGATCATGTGCTACTACGTCTGGTACTACTTCACGTACTGGAACATGGGAATTGTCATGACGGTGGTGGTCTTGGGAGCTGCCGTGGTGAACATTTACACGCAGCGTCAGATCCAGTCGTCCATTGTCAAGATGACGCGCTACCGCACGGACGTGACTGTGTTCCGCGGAGGCGAGTGGCGTGTGCTTTCGTCCCCTGATCTGGCTCCGGGTGATCTCGTGAAGGTGTCTGAGAACTGGGTGGTGCCGTGTGATATGGCCATCGTCAAGGGCACGACGGTGTGCGACGAGTCCATGTTGACTGGCGAATCGATGCCGGTGCAGAAGTTCCCAATTCCGGAGCGCAGCAACGAAGTGTACGACCCGGAGAAGGGAGGCAAGAAGCACACGCTGTTTGCTGGCACCCGCGTGCTGTCTTCCGGTCGTAATGAAGAGATCCTGGCGATCGTGCAGACCACGGGCGCCCACACGACCAAGGGCCAATTGATTCAGTCGATCCTGTTCCCGATTCCGATGCGTTTCAAGTACAACGAGCACCTGAAGGTGTTGATCGCGCTTCTCCTAATCTACGCTGTCATTGCTTGTATCATGGTGATCAACTTCCTGATGAGCAACGGAAAGCTCAGCAACCGCTACGCCGCTTTCTGCTACGCCATCTTCGTTCTATCCTGCGTCATCAGCCCCCTTCTTCCCGTTGTCATCACCGTCGGTCAAGTGAACGCCTCGCAGCGTCTCGAGAAGCTCGGTGTGTTCTCTCTCAACGTTGAGCGTATCACTCTCGCTGGTAAGGTGCGCATTTTCTGCTTCGACAAGACCGGCACGCTCACCAAGCAGGGCCTCGACTTCCTCGGCGTGCAGCCGGTCAAGGACAGCCGCTTCACTCCGATCGTCAACGACGTCAAGGACGCACCGTCGTCTGAGGAACTGCTTTACGCGCTGACGACGTGCCACTCGGTCGGTTCTCTCGAGGACCGTCTCGTGGGTAACGAAGTGGAGGTGCGCATGTTCACGGCGACGGGCTGGGAGCTGGTCGAGAAGGAGGGCGAGCAGCCGTGCGTGCGGTCCAAGGTGGACCAGGGTCTGGAGCTGGAGTTCGTCAAGCGCTACGACTTCGACCACCACCGCATGTCCATGAGCGTCGTGGTGCGCAACCGCAAGAGCGGCAAGTATTACGTCTTCTGCAAGGGTTCGTACGAGCGCATGCAGCAGCTGAGCACTTCGGAAAGCGTGCCGGCCGACTACAAGAACGTGGCCGACCGTCTCGCCAAGGACGGGTGCTACGTGCTGGGTCTGTCGTACCGCGAGCTGCCGAGCGACTGGACGCACGAGCAGGTGGTCGAGTTCGCCAACAACCGCGAGGCCGTGGACGAGAGTCTGTCGCTGCTGGGGCTCATCCTGTTCCGCAACGAGCTCAAGGACGACACGGCCGACGCCATCGCGAAGCTCAAGGCCGGCGACATCCGCACCGTCATGATCACGGGCGACAACGCCATGTGCGGCTGCTACATCGCGCGCGAGAGCGGCATGGTGTCGTCCAGCTCGCGCGTGATCCTGGGCGAGATGGTGTCGACCACCGAGGCGAAGAAGCTGGTGTGGCGCGACGTGGACTCGGCGGAGGAGTACGACCTGCCTGCGGTGAAGCACCTGGTGGAGCAGGACGAGGACGTGGAGCTGGCCGTCACGGGTGTGGCCTTCGACTACCTGGTGTCGATGGGCGAGATCAAGGGGTTGCTACTGAACATCCGCATCTTCAGCCGCATGACGCCCGACGGGAAGGTCGAGTGCGTGAAGCTGCACATGGAGACGGGAGCGGTGACGGGAATGTGCGGTGATGGCGGCAACGACTGCGGTGCGCTGCGGTTTGCGCACGCCGGCGTGGCGCTCAGTGATGCCGAAGCTTCGGTGGTGTCTCCGTTCACGAGCAAAGCCAAGACGATCCAGTCGGTGGTCGACTTGTGCCGTGAAGGTCGTTGCAGTGTGGCGACGTCCTTCGCGTCCGTCAAGTTCTTGATCATGTACGGTCTCATCGGCTCGGTGCTGCGGTTGTTCATGTACTACCACGCTATCAACCTCTCGCAGTGGTGCTGGATTCTGGTGGAAGGCTTCATGCTGGTTGGCTGCTCGTACGTGATCACATTGTCCAAGCCTCTGGAGGAGCTGAAGGCTGAGCGTCCGACGTCGAGCCTCATTGGACCTACTACACTAGCGTCCATCCTTGGACAAGAGGCCATCAACATCGTGTACTTGTGCTGCAGTCTTCACTTGCTGTCAAGTCAAGTCTGGTACTGCCCATTCTCGCCGGACAGCGTGGACGTTGCAAAGTGGTGGCTGCTGTCCGACAACCACTTGGCCACGACGCTCTTCTTCTTGGTCATCTTCCAGCAGCACATTTCAGCTTGGGTCTTCAGTTTCGGGTCGACTTACCGTCAACCGATTTGGAAAAACTCTCTTCTGCTTCTGTTCATCACTGCAGTCGGCGCTCTCGACCTGTACATGCTGCTAGGAGAGCCCAGCATCGTCACGGACCGTTTCCGCATTTCCAGTGGTACCAACGTCGTTGGTCTCCCCGACATCCCCATGCCGATGAGCTTCCGCCTGAAGCTGCTCGCTATGCTGCTCGGAAACGTCTTCACTTGCATCCTGTTCGAGTACGTCGTGGTGCTTGGACCTGTACGGTCATACTTCCGGAACAAGTACCACAAAGACCTGATCCCGATGAAGAAGTAAGGGGTTGAGTGGGTCTAGTAGTGTAGTGTTCGCATCGCTTTCAGCTTGTCATTCAATAAAAAACACAATTACAGTAGAATTTTTTTTCAGAAAATTGCTTTCTTTACATGTAGAATGCTTGAATTCGGTATTTCTTACTTTTTCGGTTAAAAGTAAAACTGTAATTTTGGAATTGAAATATTATTTATTTGCTTTCTTTGTGATGCTGCGAAATGATATTTACACTTTGTTAAAAATATGAGTATTTTGAATTGCAAAAGAATTGAGCATTGTATTTTTGGAAATGTGTTCTTATAATTTTTATTATTTTTTTACAACTTCAGAATTGTTGTTGCCGCTCGTGCTCCACTCAACCGCCACGGCTCCCTCCCTCTTGTCCACGCCTTCAAACCAAAGCATGACTATTGGTGCGTGTGACCTGCTGCCCATTGCCAGAACAATGTGATTATCCTCCATCTGCACTGTGGACAGACTGAGACTTGAGCCGGCTGTTCCTGTTTTGTTTACATGCCGTGCATTATCGCCCGAAGTGTGTACATGTACTGGCACTCTATCCCAGCTTGCACGTCACTCTCCAATATCCCCGCAGGCGCCTTCTTCTTCAGTGATGACTCGCTGGAGTTCAACGCTTCTACCAACGCTGGCACTGGCCACACTTGCACCCGAGCAAGTGAATGCTGCAGCGGCTAACCAAATGGATTTCGCTGCTTGTCCGGTTCAACATGCTCCTGAGTACTACTGCTGCGAGTACTCGAAAACTACCAAAGTGCTCTACACCAAGTACAACCGTCCGTCCGGTGGCGACTATGAGTCGTACTACATCGACGGATGGAATAAACAGCGGCAAGTGAACTTCCCGTTCTCAATGTACCGACCAGACACAAAGACGTTCAACTACTCCGACTCCAACGCGGTGTGTCGAGTGCAGGCTGTAGCTAACAAGGAGACAGGAAAACTCACTGAACAACTGCAATGCACCGACACGAACTCGTCACTGGCTGCTGCTTTACAGGATAGCACCGTGTTTTGGACCTACAAAGACAACTCACGCAACAACAACGCTTCGTTCCCTTTGGGTGCCAACTGCTACAGCCTCATGCTGTATGACGGTGCTGTCGACTCGGATCTGAAGAACGCGTGTACGTCTGCTGTCGCCGTCTCCACTGTCCGGGTCAGGTTCACCACGTTCATGGAGATGCCGTTGGTCACTATTTACCTCTTATACTTGGCATTCTTCGCATCGGTGGGAGTCTGGGCCATCTACAGCCATTTCTACCAGAGAGACAAGCAGTTGGCAAACGACATGAACAAGAAACTGTTAGCGAAGTCCCAGATCTCCGCCAAGCCGGCTCCGGTCGATACCTATGGCCGTCGCACAAGTATTAGAGCCTCAGACGTGCAAGTACAAGCGGTGGCCAGTGAAGACCTTCTGCAAGCAGGCTTCTCCAACTCGTCCCTCGGTTCATTCGTGTTCGGCTTGTTGATTTTCGCGTCGATTAGTCTCAATGGCTTCCTCATCGTGATCATCGTCGACTTCTATCGCTTATTCGACCCACCGCTCTTCGACACAAGGAAGGACAGCACAGCAATCTTCTTTGTCGTGTGGGTCGCCACACTCGGATGGTTTGTGGCTGTCATGTCGTTTCAAGACCGCGTCTTCAATTTCTTCCGCCTGCGCGTGCCGCTTGACAAGTGCGAGTTCGTCTACATGCTCAAGCGCGATGACATGGAGGTGCTGCTCGCAGATCGATCGGGAGTGTCCGACTTGGTTGCGAAGGTGGAGGGCTTCTTCGCGTCCAAGGGAAAGATCAGCGGATACCGTACGACCGTTCCGGTGGTGGAGGTGGATGGACTTCGTATCGTCGAGTTCCAGCACGTGCGCTACGTGTACGAGGAGACTGAAGGGCGTTTCGTCCCCGGTGCCGTCGCACTAGGACGCACCTACGACGACATGCAGCAGGAGGCTGGCGGTCTGTCCAACACCGAAGCCACGCACCGCATCAACACGGTCGGATCCAACTCCGTCGATGTTGAGATGCCGTCGCTGCCGGTTTCCATGGCGCACGAGTTCTTCACGCTGTTCTACATCTACCAGATCATGTGCTACTACGTCTGGTACTACTTCACGTACTGGAACATGGGAATTGTCATGACGGTGGTGGTCTTGGGAGCTGCCGTGGTGAACATTTACACGCAGCGTCAGATCCAGTCGTCCATTGTCAAGATGACGCGCTACCGCACGGACGTGAATGTGTTCCGCGGAGGCGAGTGGCGTGTGCTTTCGTCCCCTGATCTGGCTCCGGGTGATCTCGTGAAGGTGTCTGAGAACTGGGTGGTGCCGTGTGATATGGCCATCGTCAAGGGCACGACGGTGTGCGACGAGTCCATGTTGACTGGCGAATCGATGCCGGTGCAGAAGTTCCCAATTCCGGAGCGCAGCAACGAAGTGTACGACCCGGAGAAGGGAGGCAAGAAGCACACGCTGTTTGCTGGCACCCGCGTGCTGTCTTCCGGTCGCAATGAAGAGATCCTGGCGATCGTGCAGACCACGGGCGCCCACACGACCAAGGGCCAATTGATCCAGTCAATCCTGTTCCCGATTCCGATGCGATTCAAGTACAACGAGCACCTGAAGGTGTTGATCGCGCTGCTCTTTGTGTATACCCTCATCATATGCGTTATCTCCACCTACTTCGTTATGGAGAACCATTTGATTAGCAACCGATACGCGACGTTCTTCACTTCGATCTTTATGTTGTCGGCTGTGGTTAGCCCGTTATTGCCGGTTGTCATCACCGTCGGTCAAGTGAACGCCTCGCAGCGTCTCGAGAAGCTTGGTGTGTTCTCTCTCAACGTTGAGCGTATCACTCTCGCTGGTAAGGTGCGCATTTTCTGCTTCGACAAGACCGGCACGCTCACCAAGCAGGGCCTCGACTTCCTCGGCGTGCAGCCGGTCAAGGACAGCCGCTTCACTCCGATCGTCAACGACGTCAAGGACGCACCGTCGTCTGAGGAACTGCTTTACGCGCTGACGACGTGCCACTCGGTCGGTTCTCTCGAGGACCGTCTCGTGGGTAACGAAGTGGAGGTGCGCATGTTCACGGCGACGGGCTGGGAGCTGGTCGAGAAGGAGGGCGAGCAGCCGTGCGTGCGGTCCAAGGTGGACCAGGGTCTGGAGCTGGAGTTCGTCAAGCGCTACGACTTCGACCACCACCGCATGTCCATGAGCGTCGTGGTGCGCAACCGCAAGAGCGGCAAGTATTACGTCTTCTGCAAGGGTTCGTACGAGCGCATGCAGCAGCTGAGCACTTCGGAAAGCGTGCCGGCCGACTACAAGAACGTGGCCGACCGCCTCGCCAAGGACGGGTGCTACGTGCTGGGTCTGTCGTACCGCGAGCTGCCGAGCGACTGGACGCACGAGCAGGTGGTCGAGTTCGCCAACAACCGCGAGGCCGTGGACGAGAGTCTGTCGCTGCTGGGGCTCATCCTGTTCCGCAACGAGCTCAAGGACGACACGGCCGACGCCATCGCGAAGCTCAAGGCCGGCGACATCCGCACCGTCATGATCACGGGCGACAACGCCATGTGCGGCTGCTACATCGCGCGCGAGAGCGGCATGGTGTCGTCCAGCTCGCGCGTGATCCTGGGCGAGATGGTGTCGACCACCGAGGCGAAGAAGCTGGTGTGGCGCGACGTGGACTCGGCGGAGGAGTACGACCTGCCTGCGGTGAAGCACCTAGTGGAGCAGGACGAGGACGTGGAGCTGGCCGTCACGGGTGTGGCCTTCGACTACCTGGTGTCGATGGGCGAGATCAAGGGGTTGCTACTGAACATCCGCATCTTCAGCCGCATGACGCCCGACGGGAAGGTCGAGTGCGTGAAGCTGCACATGGAGACGGGAGCGGTGACGGGAATGTGCGGTGATGGCGGCAACGACTGCGGTGCGCTGCGGTTTGCGCACGCCGGCGTGGCGCTCAGTGATGCCGAAGCTTCGGTGGTGTCTCCGTTCACGAGCAAAGCCAAGACGATCCAGTCGGTGGTCGACTTGTGCCGTGAAGGTCGTTGCAGTGTGGCGACGTCCTTCGCGTCCGTCAAGTTCTTGATCGTGAGTGGTCTTGTTGGATCGGTGATGTGGGGCTTCCAGGCTTACCACACTGTTGTTGTGGCAGAATGGTGCTGGATTCTGTCCGACGGGTTTTCGCTGCTGGGACTTTCGTACCTGATCACGCTCTCAAAGCCGTTGGACGAGCTGAAGACTGAACGCCCGACGTCTAGCCTGATCGGGCCTACCACACTCGTGTCCATGTTCGGTCAGCAGGTGATCAACGTCATTTCCCTCTGCTGCAGCGTCCACCTGCTCATCAGCGAAGTCTGGTACTGCCCGTTCTCGCCCGGGGACATCGACGCGGCCAAGTGGTGGATCCTGTCGGACAACCACTTGGCGACGCTGTTCTTCTTCGCGATCATCTTCCAGCAACACACGGCCGCGTGGGTCTTCAGCTTCGGCTCGCACTACCGCCAGCCGATCTGGAGAAACTACCGACTGATGGGGTTCTTTGTGGTGCTGTCAACGATCGACCTGTATCTGCTTCTGGGCGAACCAAGCGCCATCATGGACCAGTTCCGCATCTCAAGTAGCACGAACGTCGTTGGACTACCGGATATCCCCATGCCTTTCAGCTTCCGAATGAAGTATTTCGGCGTTCTATTGGGTGCCGTCTTCGCCAGCATTTCATTTCAGCACCTCGTAGTGCTTGGCCCCGTGCGCAGTTACTTCCGGAAGAAATACCACACGGACGCTCTCCCGATGCGAAAGTGAGCTGAAAGGGGGGACGAGTTGATGTGCTAGCCTAGAGCGTGGCGTATCGTAGTGTATACCGGTAAGAGTCTGCTATGACGTCGGTCAAACAATATTTTCACATGTTAGCTTGGTCCGCGGTGCTCTTTCCAGATCGTTCCGTGCTCCTCGATCCTCTTCTTTTCTTTGGAATTAGACGTTCTAGGCAACCAATGACCTCCAGAAGTTCTGGACCAGAACAACTACTGTTGAGCAACACTTCACTTCTCCCTTCGCTTAAACTTGCCGAGCTGGATGCCCCAATCCATTTCCTTCCACGGAGCCTCCGACGGAACGACAAAGTCAATTGGAACATCGCGACGGCCGTGCAGCTCCTTGAACGTAGCAAGCAGCGGCTCGACACGTCGGCCCCACTTTTCCTCAACAATTAGAAACTCGACGCCTAGAGACGCCAAACGATCAACGCTTCGAGCAATCTGATCAAAATAGTCGCAGCGGTGGCGGATGTTCTTGACAATGCCTCCGATTTGGAGTCCGTGTGATTTCTCAGGCCACGGCGTCGTACACGGCACCACGAATTTTGATGGGATTTTGCCATGACCTTCCACCATTTTGAACGTCTCCAATGCCGGGAATATACGGTCGTTCCATTCCGCCAAGTAATGATCCCAGACAAAACCCAGTTTCTTCAATACATGAGCGTCACGAGCGCTATGTTCCGCGTAGTACTTCTTCTGCCGCATGTTGTTGACAACGAAGCCCAAACGCAATCCTGCTGCAGCTTTCGGCCACGGGGGACAATCTGGCACCACGAATCTTCGTGGGACGGTGCAGTTGTCAAACTCCTGCTGATAGACCACCAGCGACGGCAGAACACGTGTGTCCCACTTTCGGTCGGTGAGGTTAAAGCAAAAGTTTATCCTCGTCAATTCCTCCCTGTCCTTATCAATCTGAACTTCATAGGCCCCTTGGAAGCGGATGGCATCGACTCGGCACCCGAGATTCAAACCCCACAGCTTCTCAGGCCACTCAGTATCTCCATACTTAACGCGAAATTTATCAGGCACATCTGAATGTCCATTGAGCTCGTAGTAGCGGCACAACGCGGGTAGGATCAAGTGGTCCCACTTGTACTGCATGGGGTCGAAAGCGAAGTCCATTTCCAATAGATCCTGTACAGCGAAGACCGGTAGTTGGATTCCTTTTCTCCACCATAGACGCAACCTCTCCGCGTGTTTGCCTAGAGGGTATCCTCGAGTCTCTTCAGGCCAGTTGCCATCATTTTTCGGGACAGTGAAGCTAACAGGGATGATCAGGTGGTGATTTAGCTTGAGGAACGTCCGGAGTGCGGGATTCACCGTCTTTTGCCACACGAGGGCGCTTTGGGGACGGATGACCGAGGGCGAACGATACGGCGTTGGTTCCGACGAGGAGTAGTGGCGGCGTAAGTCCTTGCAGTACAGCGGGGCTTGCGCCAGGACAGACGGGAGGTGGATCGGAATAGGAGCGACCTGCAGAGATCGAACGCGTACAACTTGAACGTACGGTACAAGGCATCGCGCCGCTGCCACAAACCTCAGCATTGTTGCAATTGGTTTTAGGCCACAGTATGCAGTATGATAGTTTTCAGAGTGAATGCATCATTTTCAACGTTTAGCGCCACAGTTGAGAACTTCATCACACTTTACAATACGGTATCATCTATCTTCTTACTTGCAGTCTTCCAGATCCATTCGACAGCAAAGTTCATGCAGGAACGAGCGTGTCCATTTGTGGCTGTTGCCTCGCGACGTCACGAAGCTACTCAACGCCGTCTCTCGCTGTGTCAGCGGACGAAGAAATTCACCAAGCGCAGGCCTCACAACGCCGTCCTGGTGTCTCGCAACTGTCGTTTCGCCATTGAAGACGTGGCACGCGACGGTCGACAGCAGTGGTAACTTCCGATCCAGACCGGAGCCTAGAGCCAAACGACCATATCGAATCCTAGCGTCCACCCCAAAGCGGTCGAGACTTTCACGCGCGAAGGAAAGATTCACGAAACTGAAGCTGCACGCAATCGACGTAGACCAGAGCAGCTCCAAGATGTGGTCAGCCTCGCACTCCGACACCAACAGCACTTGGCGGTTCTTGAACACCAACGCGACATCAATCACTCGTACAAACGCATTCAACCGATCCATACCTTTTCGAGCCTCAGTGGTCGAGAAGAAGTTCTGCGTTCCGTAGATTCGCGCACTGGACCAGGCCAAGCTCGCCAGTTCTGTAGGAGAGATCCACTGGCGAATGAACTGCGTCATGTCAAGCACTCGCACCACCGTCTTGAGATCCTCAACTGACTTTGCACGTAGAACCGTCTCAAACGCCCACAGCTTCTCTTTTGCTGGAGAACACTCCACCACCTCCACTTCACGCTCTTGCTGCACCTCTTCTTCCACCTGGAGCTCTCGCTCGCATTCGTCAGTATGGGAAGTCACACACACTTCATCGTCCAGTCCGTACAGGAGTCCTCTCTGGCAGATCTCAGCGACCAAGTCGTCGGCGCAGTCCTTGAAGTCGAACAGAGCCTTCGACTTGATCACTTGCGCGATTTTGTCGGCACGAAGCTTCTCCTGGTACAGCTTTTCCAGCGTCCAGTTTTCATCCACCAGCTCCGAGTCTCGGTCCAACTGCGTCTTGCGGAAGTGAATGCCATTGCCCGCCCACTCCAGCAGTCCACGAACAGCTTCCGCTTTGGTGTTGTCCATGACCCAATTCAAGACATCAATCGCAGAAACGCTCGAGACCTCAGAGCGACCACTGACCTGCAAGATACTCTGCGCCACCTCGTCGAAGCTGGCAATCCACAGGGTTTGATTACACCCCAGCTGCCTCATTCGCCCTGCACCTTGCATCAACTTGTCTTTCGTCAGCTTTGGCCCTAACGTCAACACTGCTGCTGCATCCGGAAGCAACTTCATGTCCGATCCTCTTGAACGAGCCTCGTCGAAGATCACAAACGTCTCCTTCTCCAGCATCGACGCCTTTTTCAGAGGAACCTTGATACGTCGAGCCTTCTCCGCAATCATCCAGCAGTTGTTCTCTGCGTTGCTGTCGTAGTACGTGACCCCAGAAAAGCCAAAGTCCGGTTGGTCCAGCAGAAACTCGGCGGCGACATCGTTCGCCACTCCAGCAAGTAGAGCGCCCGTGTCAATTAGAGCTTGCGCCTTCTTGTGGACTGTGAAGCGAAGAACACTCTCCCATGGAATTGACAGGTGCTTTGAGCTGAGACGGACTGCAGGAATCACCTCGTAACTGTGTGCCACCTCCACGATCTTGTCAATCATTTTCCCGTTCGCCCCCGACAGCGAAGGTTCATTTGGCTCAACTTGTTGCACTGAAAGTGGGAGTAAGCGCTGGTTGTCGTTGGTCCCTGAAAAGCCAATGTTATTCTTTCCAGCCGCGAGATTCCACGCCGTTCTTGACAACCGCTGTGGATATTGTTGGGTATCTTTAGGAAACACGCACGTAGTGAGGAAGAAGTTGATCGCTTCCATGCAGAACTTGTAGACCCTGCAGAGAGTCTCGAACTGCCGAGTATTAGCGAGACTGATGTGACGCACGTCGCACAGAGCCTCTTGATCTTCCGTTGACAGTCCTACCTTCACACTGGTATACCATTGGTCATACAGTTGATGCTGCTCCGACTTGTCCAGATGCAGCAGGACATTGAAGGTCCTTTTAATCTCCTCGTTCCGTAACCCACCGTGATAATATCCCAGAAACGTAAGTACGATGCAAACGTCAGGGTGACTGAATTCAGACCGCTCCGACGGGACATCCGCAGCTCTGAAGGGGATCGCAATCTTTTTCTGCCGCGTATCGGGGGCTGGGAGGCCAAAGTTGACACGGTAGCGCTTCTCCAGACAATGTTCCAACACCCCAAAGGCCACAAACCCTCGTAACGCAAGCAACTGCGTCATGTAAGGCCTCAGCTTTGGCAATTGACTCCCCAGAGCCTCCTCCAAACTCACACTGGAATCCGTGATGACCTTCACAAGTGCATCACGAGCAGCAGTAGCTTCAAACGTGTTGAGCCACATAAATTCAAAGGGAGCATTGTCAATCAGATCCAGAACCATTGCCTTCTTCAATTCTTCACGTAGCAGCTTCGTCTTTTCCGTAGCGATGCTGAGTCGAGTTCCTTCAAAGGCCCCCAGTCGGCTCAAATAGTCCGGTGAACTACACGAGACATGGGGAGCTTGGAGCACTTTAGACACGCGGGAGTCCCGAGATTTATCCGCCACAACTCGTAGGAGCGCTTCTGCGGCTTTCCATCGCCCCACCCCGCTACAAAGTGGGATAGGAGTGCCCACAGCATACACCAAGTGATATTTGTGGTGCAGTAGAGCGTCACACTCGTCCAGGACATCTACGAACTGGTCGCTGTCGAGAATCTCATCCAATATCTTGACGATTGGACCATCCGAGCCCAACTCCAACCGCTTCAGCTCCAGTGACATTCGATGTTCAGGTGCTACCATCTGAATGCCGCCGAAAAGCTTCAGGTCTTGAAGGGTATCTCGGATGAATACGAGTCTTCGAGCATTCAAGTCAACTTGACGGTGGAACGGCTGCTCATAAATCCCCAGACAAGCGCTAGAAGCCAGAAGGTATCGGTGCATAAACTGCTGTGCTTCACTTAGCAAAGGGCTGAGAAAATGAGCTCGGACAACTTGTGAGCAGCCAGTTCGCGTGAAGTACAGGAACAGCATGGGCAAAATCACTCGAGTCTTGCCACAGCCCATGTTGAGCTGGCAAACGGTTCCAGGGCGATCAATCAGGTGGCGAGCGATGATAAACTGCTCATGACGGATCTGAAGTCTGCCTTCTACCTCAAACGCGAGCCAGTACGGGTAATCCTCCGACTGCCACTGACGGACGTTTGCAAGTTCATCCACAATCTGAGCATCCGACAGCTCGCCACAACGCTTCGCCTTCCAGATCAGCCGTTCCACCTTGTCCTCCAGAATGCACAGCTCCATGTACAGAAGAACTCCTTTCTTGAAGAGCTTCCGTGACTTCTCGCTAAACTTTGGCGCCAATATGTGCAGCGTTTCTTCGTCAAAAGCACACCGAACAACGTCACTAACGGTGAGCTGCGGGAGGAAGTTGGCTAGCGTCAGAAGCTGATCCCGTTGACTGCTTACAGCTTTGATAAAGGAATCCTGCAGGTATTTTTCCATTTCGTAACGACGAGAGGATACGTCACTCAGCTGCGTCGCAAATGACTCGAGGAGCACGTGTGGTGCAGCCTTCAGCTTTGCCTGCGGCTGACTATGGTAACTTTTCCAACTCACGTGAAGTTCATGCAGCATCTTCTTACTCATTGCATTGACAGTTGAGTTTTCCAGTGGTAGAGGAGGGATCTCTTCTGCGCCAGCCTCTGACTTCAGAAAGAGTTGTAACTCCATCTCCACAGACTTCACGTAGTCACCCGCAACAGGAAGCGGTCCACACTCCACAACATCTTTAGCTGAGCCAGATCTCCTCAAGTGAGCCACGTTACCGAGAATGAAAGTTTCCTCGTTGCGTCGGAGTTGAGAACGCAAGGGATTGCGCTGGATTTGATCCATGCACATTTCAGCATACTCCGTTGTTTCATCGGCACCAGCCATAGCAACGTTAACTGTCTGAGTTTGACCAAAGAGAAAAGCAAGTTTTCCAGCTTCTTTGAGCAACGCCACCGCCAAAATCCTCACTGCTGGTTCTCGGTAACTCAACTTGTATACAGTCAGCAGCGTGTCTTTCTCGAAAGTCGAAAATGGTCGACTGGACCGGCACGCACGTAGCAATTGTACTGCTGCCTCGGCTCCTGTCATCTGCAACCGTTTAGATGGCACGTTGACCCCGGCTCGAGTGCAAACAGCAGCCAGCTGAAGTCTCGCACCGATTGTCTCTGTTTCAAAAGTTCTTAGTCGCCGATGAACGTCATAGCTATGCATGTCCACGCGACTACCAGCCTCCTTGGAAATGCAAATATCAACCATATCAGCCGAATCCTCCACTGTGCCGACCGGAAGCAGCATCCGAAGTTCCGATCGAGTGGTGTCGGACTGGTCCTGTAGCTTCAAAAGTAAATACCGACAAAATCGCGGGAGGAAGTCATCAAACTGCTGGTTAGTTGCCAAGACATAGCCTTTGTGCTCCACGGACTCGAACTGCATGGAGCTATTGAGGCAAAACGTCAACTTGAACCGAGGAAGTTCGATCTTCAGGACGCCTTTAGACGACCTCAGCGGGTAAAAAAATTGAGGCGCCTCCAACTTCGTCAGAATCTGGAAAACGCGGGCAAGAGCTTCTTCTTTCTGAACGAATCGGTCATAGTCGCCAAGACTGCTCAACAATTCTCCGTACGGACGCTTCGTGTCGCTGAACGGAACCTTGTAACATTGCAACGCGTTGTCCTCACCAAACGTAGCGATGAAAAGAACCTCTCGACACTCAGCCTTCTTCGGCCGGAAGAGGACGCAGCTCTTCTCCACCCAGAACCAGTGTGAATACAGGTTTTGTAGTTGGGCTGGAAACACATCACGCAAGCTCTTAATCCAAACAACAGAACATAACTGGAGTGTACTGGTAATCGCTCCAGAAGAATCTGCAGTAAGTTCTTGAACAACCAGTTCGTCTTCTTCTAGTGCGAAATCATAGAAGCGGTCACAGAATTTTCGCTCGGTTCGGAGCATACAATTCGTTGTGAGAACTTCAAAGTTGCTCTGTCCAAAGAGCATCTTGAACCGCTCGTGGTTGCGAATGCTGGCTGGGAGTCCTCCAGGTGGATACCCATCCGTTAGAACAGTACCCGTGAACAGGTTGAAGGAATAGTGGACATCCTTCACCTCATCTACAGCTTCGAAGCAGCTTCCGAACTTCCCTGCAGTAGTTGAGACCTCGCGGAACTGGTTCCACTTGAGTCTTTCAGAAGACGTCGCACTTATCAAGCGAACCAAACCAGTCAATACACGATGACAGTCCTTCTTCACATAACAAACCAGGTCTGGAATTCGACGGGACATCATCTCAGCGACTTTGCTATCCGTACGGAGCATCAAGTCACTGCACCTCTCGTTAATACTCGAACAAAGAAACGCCGTGCGGAATAACACAAGCAGCTCGCAGGCTTCTTGAGCTGCTGCGTCGTCCAACGGTCCAAGAGTGTGGGCTAGCAGCGCGAATCCATACAGCACGCATTCCTTTTGGCGAATTTGGCCAACCAGCTTCGGATCCGATTCCTCCTTGTATTCGGACCGCGCGTCCTCCGCCCAACGCCTTGCCATTCGAGAAAACTTCATCACAATCGTTCTTGCATCACCCGAGTACTGTAGAGTAAACCCCGCAAGTTCACTGAGAAGCGGAACATTCTCAAAGTCGCGGGGAGTATGCTCCAGTTTCTTGGCAATGTTTTCCAGCGTAGCACAAAACGTGTCCAAACCCTCGGCAGTACGATGCATGTCAGACTTCCATAGCTGTTGCGGGTTGGCTTCATCGGTCAACGTCCCTACTTGATACAGAGACTGTCGGACGACGGTACCCACGCAAGAGTTCGACCACGGCAAAATGTCCTCAAGCAGGGCCCACAGAAGCTTTCGGTATTGCTGGTTCGGAAATGCACGTAACGATGCCAGTGCAATGAAAGAAACCTTCTCGAAAGCACTGGGTTGTTTGTGGAAGTTGGCGTACACCATGTTTCCTCGCGTGTCCCCTTCACCTGGCCAATCGTTCATCCACTGGAGTTTCTGGGACGATCGGGGCAAATTTTCGACGAAGCTGGTGATCACACTCGACTCTAAAACAGCAAAGGGATCGACCTTCATGCCGAATGAGTCCCTCCACGTTAAAGTAGTGCCAGGTAAACTTGGATTCCAGACACAATCCGAGCTGTACTGGTTGAGATTGTACAAGCCATCAACCGACTGGGGTCCTAATGTGCTTGGAACGGAGAACGGCGCAGGATTAGTTGTGAATACCTTGGCCGTAGTTTGAAATGCTCGAGATGGAGCATACTGGGCGTAAAATGTTTTCCATTTCATAGTGCTCCTTTCCGGTAGCGTAACCATTTCAGACGTTGGGCTGGGTGGAGCAAGATCTCGCTGGGCTGTTAAGCACAGACTTCCAAGAATCTCAAGCTTGCGTGGCATGGTCAGCATAAAAACCACTTGAATGGCATCGTTCTTCGCTGGAGGAAGTGGTCGCACCAAGTACGGGGGAACAGCAAGCACCTTATTCAGCTCGGCTTCCTTCTGCCGAATTGACGAGCTAATCTGCCGAATGCTATTTTCTACTTGAGATTTGAGGCTACTTTTGCGATGCCACCATTCCTCGGGAAACTGGCGGCTTAGTCGTTGTTCCTCGTTGGCCAGCAGGGCTCTTTTTGCCGACAAATTCCGTTTTTTATCAACAATCTTATTTCGAAGCTCAGCAGCCCTTCTCTTCTTTGCCTCAATCTCCCCCCATTTCCCTCTCACGTATGCATCCCAAATTTCCACTTCACGGTTGTATACATCGATCATAGTGTCGCAATTCAAACCAAATTTCAAGCCGAACTCAAACGTAGTACCCTGCTTCGTCAAGTGAAACAGCGGTGGTCGTCCTGTACGTGTGTTCCAAGTTCGAATGTACCTGGCAACACGCTGTAAAGCCACAATCGCGCATTGATCACTTAGAACAGCCACTTTCAGGTCCCGCCAGTTTAGTGCGATGTTGTACTGTGCGCACAGGGGAACTTCCTCGACACATGCCTGATGGACGAGGCTGAACGCTACCCACTTGACCAGCATTTCACGACTGCGCTGCTCCACTTCCAGGACAGAAGTCAATTGCGGGATCTTCCGCCATTGCGTTACCTCTTGCTGGTACAGCATCACTAATTCATGAAGCAACTCTAAATCGAGCGAGTTATCGTGAACTCCATCGTCAACAAGAACCTTCGATCTCTCAAACATGAACGCTTCCATTGTCCGCAGCATCAGAATACTCTTGTATGAAGCTGGAGAACGGTTCGATTTCACCCACATTAGCAGCTCACTCAAAGTGCACGATGCTCCATCAGTGTAGGCACATCCCTCCAAATTCGTCCACGCTCGCTGGTGACGTTCCTCGGTGCTTTCCCTGCTGCTGAGATCATTGACTCGCTTCGGATTCGTCATCTCCACTACGGAACTCAATTCGTTTAACTGCTGCAGCATCTCATCGCCCGGTAAAATGTACCGCTTAGCAGTTTCTTGGTTAAGGTCATCAACAAACCCTTCAATTCGGCTGCGCAGCGTAATACACTGCGTTTGAAGAGCCGATACTTCATATCCGCACCCCAACAGCTCCACAACGCTCTTAACGATGACTTGAAGCATGTAGAACAGGTCGTCTACAGCAGCACAATCATCTCCCACATTGACGTTTTCACCAAGCATGTCCTGCACCTCGTTCGCTGCTTCTCGGATTAGCTTCAGCTGCATAGCGACCATCGCTTTCCGAAATAAGCCTTCTCCACAGCATAGATTCCGTTCGATGACTGCTTGGACCACTGCCCAACAAGTATCGCGTGCTCGTCCTCCAGTGTGTAGACCCACATCGGTTGTACCACCATTTGCAGTGAAGCATACAGAATCAACACCAGAATCTTCATCCAGTAACGAATGAGCAGTACGTCTCAGTACTGCAGCAATGAACTGTGGCGTCTTCTGATGCCCCAATTCGTTCCTCGCCGCACTTCTTGCATCCCCTGTATTAGCCAGCGCTTTATCTAGCTCCGCTCCAAACTCAGTCGTAAAATCCGTCTCCAGTTCTGAATCCAGATCTGCACAATGGAAAATGTCGTGCGTCATAGGAACAGCGCTATGAACGCTTTCACCACTTGGCAGCAAGTGCAGTTTGTGCTCCCACTTGTCGACGTACACGACGTCGATCTTCACCTCCGTCGCGTTCTTCTGGGTGCGCTGCACCACACAGCCGTACTTGGGCAGCCACGGGTCGTACCACACGTCTCCTCTCTGGTGGCTTCCACTTGGAGCTGTGAGACGTTGAGCCACTCGCTGCAGTGCGCCCACCTCGTGAGCAGCAAAGACGGAAGCTGGAATCACGCGGTCGTCTGCCAGAGGTTCTACACGTCCGCACTGGAGTTCAGGGACGTCTGGGGAAGCCTCCAGACCCGACACGAAAGACGCGAAAAACTTGGCATAGGCAGCGCACGTCGCTGCTTCTTGACTGTCGCTTGGAGCCTTGTGCTTGTAGCGGAACACGGCGTTGAGAAGCTCGTCGTTCTTCATCGTAGCTGCCTGCTGCCTTGTTGCTCTCTTCGCAATTTGGGAACTGTGGAGCTCGCAGGTGCTTCGTTCAGCCGTCCTCTCCTTCTCTTGCATGCTATGGGCTGACAGGACATGACATTCTTGCGTGCGTTCGTACTGCCAGCCATGACGCCAAGGGATGGCTACGGTTTACAGTTGTTTCATGCGCGCTCTTCCGTGAAATATGCCAGGTTGACGCCGTTAAAAACTAGCAGCAAAATTGTCATTACAGTGTATGAAAGACGTCAACTTACATCTGTAGTAGCATAACGTTTTAACAGCACGTATCCTTCGTTACAAAAATCAAGTACAAAAAGCCGCTAAACCCGATCATGAGTGATGGTCCTCTCTCTAACCTTCACATACACTTCAACATCTGACGTGTCTTTCTCATCATTCCGCAATTTGCTGCCATGGCCACAACCGCCACTGCCGTTGACCCGCAGAGCCACTGCAGCGCTAACACCGAGCTCTATAGAGACGCGAATGGTGTGCGCTGGAGCTTCATGCTGAACCTGACGGACATCTCGTATGGTGTCTACGGGTGCGTCAAATTAGCAGCATTCTTGCCGTGTAACTGAGCGACTGACGTTTACTGACTTCTCCGCTTGAAAACTATAGCAACAACAAGTTCTACATGGCCCAACTCATTCTGGACCGCGGAGGCTTCGTGGTTTTCCGCAAATGGGGCCGTGTGGGCGCCAAAACGCCACAATCCAAGACCGAGTTCTTCCACAGCGTGGAGCAGGCTGAGAGCGCCTTCCAGAAGGTTTTCCGAGCCAAGAGCGGCAATAAATGGCCGCTTGAGCAGCCTTTTGAGCGCAAGAAAGGAAAATATTTTCTTGTGGAGCTGGACGATGGAGAGGCAGAGGGAGATGCCAGTGCTGCTGTTACAAAGGTGGAGGAGAAAAAAGAGGTGTCTTCTAAGCTGCCACAGGACGTCCAGAATGTTGTACAGGTACGAAAGACACGATGTTATCGCTGGTATAAACTTTGACTAACGCTTGCACTGTGTGATGACAGCTCATCTGCGACCCCGAGGTGGTCACGCGAGAAATGGCGAGTCTCAACGTGGATCTAAAGCGCTTCCCATTGGGTAAGCGAACAGTAACCGTGTGCATCGGGGAATATTCGTGTACTAATTGATCAAATCAACAGGTAAACTATCGAAGCTGCAGATTTCACAAGGTTACGAGATCCTGCAACGTCTCTCGGCTGTACTGGAAGAGAAGGAAGAGCTGACGAAAGCAGCCGCCACCAAGAAGAGCAAAGCTGGATCGAAGAGCAGACGCAAGGCCAAGGCCAAAGCGAAAGCGCCAGTAGCTGCTACTGCCAGAAGCCAGTCTAGTCTTCAAGCGGATCTCAAGGCACTCTCCAGTGAGTTTTATTCACTCATTCCGCACGATTTCGGTCGGTCGCTGCCGCCGGTGATCGGCACGATGGCTGATCTCAAGCTGAAGCTGGAACTGCTGGAAGTACTGTCGAATCTGGAGATTTCGCAGATGCTCCAGAAGCAGGAAGCTGAGAAGCCCAGTGGACCTGCGATTCACCCTCTAGATGCTCAGTACAACATGCTGAACACGAACATGGAGCCACTCAGCAAACATGGCAAGGAGTACGAGATCATCGAGAAGTACGTGGTTGTTTGTGTGACGATATGATTCACAGTGCTTGTACTAACGACGAGTTATCTGTTTGGTGTTCAGATTCATTAACAAGACGAATGGTGGGAGCAAGTTGAGTATCAATACGATTCTCAAGATCGCGCGCCCAGATGAAGAACCCCACAAGGACGTGCTGGGATCGCTTGACAACCACATGGTACGTTCTTCATTTTCAAAAGGGCATTTGACTTGCTACTAGTTACTAATACTTGGATATTTGTAGTTGCTGTGGCACGGTTCTCGACTGTCCAACTTTGTCGGCATCCTATCACAAGGACTGCGTATCGCTCCGCCCGAGGCTCCCAAGAACGGGTATCAGTTTGGCAAAGGGGTAACGTCTGCCTTTGGAAAACGTGGTCATTTGTTGCTGTCTGATACGTACCCCGGCGTCGATTGTGTGTTTTGTTTTAGTTATACTTCGCCGATGCCTTAGCGAAGTCTGCGAACTACTGCTGCACAACTAGTCGAAACCCAACGGTAAGACGTCATGAACAAAAACCTCCGGAATGTGTGGATTGCATGGACTAACATTTGAATTTTGCAGGCTATCCTCTTGCTCGCTGACGTTGCACTGGGCACACCGTACAAGACGCCTAGTGGTCAGTTCCTGGACTACAAGATGGTGAAGGATGAGCTTGGGTGTGATAGCACACTCGGTCTTGGTCGCATGGCACCAGCGGAAAACGAGTTCGAGGCAATGGGAGACGGTGTGGTAGTGCCTGCCGGAACGCTGAAGCCTGTGGACGGCAACCAATATTTGCTGTACAACGAGTTCATCGTGTATCGCCGCGAGCAGGTTCAGCTCCGCTACCTTGTGGCTTTGGACTTCCAGAATGTCGCGTGCGCCTGGTAAAGCGATGACTGTCTCGACATTCGCAGTGATGCAGGTAGGAGCAGAAGTGCTGTCGATGGCGACAATTATTATTCTATGAGCAACGTGTGGCAAGAGAGTGTAGTCATGTTTGATACGGCTTCTGAATGAAAAGATGAAGCACGTTGACCACTATACTGTCGTTTCCTTTTTGCTGTATTCTACAGAACAATTCTTTAGTAGTAAAGTTGTGAAATTCGAATTTTGACAAAATGCGCAGTCATTCAAGCAAAAAACCAAAGTGCTTTTTATACTGGCAATAAATCATTCCCAGAAAAGTATACATTTTGATCTATTTCAATGACTTCGAACAAACAGCAAAGGAGTCGATGAAGAACGATGAGCTTCTTAACGCCGTGTTCCGCTACAAGCACAAGGCTCCAAGCGACAGTCAAGAAGCAGTGACATGTTCTTCCTATGCCAGGTTTTTCACGTCCTTCGTGTCGGGTCTAGAAGCTTCCCCAGACGTCCCTGAACTCCAGTGCGGACGTGTAGAACCTCTGGCAGACGACCGCGTGATTCCAGCTTCCGTCTTTGCTGCTCACGAGGTGGACGCACTGCAGCGAGTGGCTCAACGTCTCACAGCTCCAAGTGGAAGCCACCAGAGAGGAGACGTGTGGTACGACCCGTGGCTGCCCAAGTACGGCTGTGTGGTGCAGCGCACCCAGAAGAACGCGACGGAGGTGAAGATCGACGTCGTGTACGTCGACAAGTGGGAGCACAAACTGCACTTGCTGCCAAGTGGTGAAAGCGTTCATAGCGCTGTTCCTATGACGCACGACATTTTCCATTGTGCAGATCTGGATTCAGAACTGGAGACGGATTTTACGACTGAGTTTGGAGCGGAGCTAGATAAAGCGCTGGCTAATACAGGGGATGCAAGAAGTGCGGCGAGGAACGAATTGGGGCATCAGAAGACGCCACAGTTCATTGCTGCAGTACTGAGACGTACTGCTCATTCGTTACTGGATGAAGATTCTGGTGTTGATTCTGTATGCTTCACTGCAAATGGTGGTACAACCGATGTGGGTCTACACACTGGAGGACGAGCACGCGATACTTGTTGGGCAGTGGTCCAAGCAGTCATCGAACGGAATCTATGCTGTGGAGAAGGCTTATTTCGGAAAGCGATGGTCGCTATGCAGCTGAAGCTAATCCGAGAAGCAGCGAACGAGGTGCAGGACATGCTTGGTGAAAACGTCAATGTGGGAGATGATTGTGCTGCTGTAGACGACCTGTTCTACATGCTTCAAGTCATCGTTAAGAGCGTTGTGGAGCTGTTGGGGTGCGGATATGAAGTATCGGCTCTTCAAACGCAGTGTATTACGCTGCGCAGCCGAATTGAAGGGTTTGTTGATGACCTTAACCAAGAAACTGCTAAGCGGTACATTTTACCGGGCGATGAGATGCTGCAGCAGTTAAACGAATTGAGTTCCGTAGTGGAGATGACGAATCCGAAGCGAGTCAATGATCTCAGCAGCAGGGAAAGCACCGAGGAACGTCACCAGCGAGCGTGGACGAATTTGGAGGGATGTGCCTACACTGATGGAGCATCGTGCACTTTGAGTGAGCTGCTAATGTGGGTGAAATCGAACCGTTCTCCAGCTTCATACAAGAGTATTCTGATGCTGCGGACAATGGAAGCGTTCATGTTTGAGAGATCGAAGGTTCTTGTTGACGATGGAGTTCACGATAACTCGCTCGATTTAGAGTTGCTTCATGAATTAGTGATGCTGTACCAGCAAGAGGTAACGCAATGGCGGAAGATCCCGCAATTGACTTCTGTCCTGGAAGTGGAGCAGCGCAGTCGTGAAATGCTGGTCAAGTGGGTAGCGTTCAGCCTCGTCCATCAGGCATGTGTCGAGGAAGTTCCCCTGTGCGCACAGTACAACATCGCACTAAACTGGCGGGACCTGAAAGTGGCTGTTCTAAGTGATCAATGCGCGATTGTGGCTTTACAGCGTGTTGCCAGGTACATTCGAACTTGGAACACACGTACAGGACGACCACCGCTGTTTCACTTGACGAAGCAGGGTACTACGTTTGAGTTCGGCTTGAAATTTGGTTTGAATTGCGACACTATGATCGATGTATACAACCGTGAAGTGGAAATTTGGGATGCATACGTGAGAGGGAAATGGGGGGAGATTGAGGCAAAGAAGAGAAGGGCTGCTGAGCTGCGATCTGAGATTTCCCAGCGAAGCGAAGAATTGTCGGCGAAAGGAGCCGCGCTAGCAGCCGAGGAAGAACGACTATGCTTGATATTTCCCCACTACAACCAAATGGACTATCGCTGGAGCCCTCACAAGTATCAACTGCAAGCCGACATCGAGCAGATCAAATTTGATATCCAACGTAAAGAAGCGGAACTTGCCAGCACTCTTGAAATTCCCCCGTACTTAATACGACCGCTTCCGCCAGCAAAGAACGACGCAATTCAAGTGATTTTTATGCTGACGATGCCACGCAACCTCGAGATTCTTGGCAGCTTGTGCTTAACAGCCCAGCGAGCGCTCGCTCCACCCGGCGCAACGTCTGAGATGACTACACTACCGAAGTTGAGCCCAACAGAATGGCAAGCGCATTACTCCCAGTATTCTCCTGCAGGAGTACTTAAAGCCACCAGCACAATGTTCGTAACGAACCCCGCGCCGATTTCCTTTCCGTCTTGGGGGCCCCGATCAGTTGACGAGTTGTACAGTCTCAACCAGTACAGCTCGGATTGTGTTTGGAATCCAACTTTAGTTGGCACCGCTTTAACGTGGACGGACTCATTTGGCGTGAAGGTCGATCCTTTTGCTGTTTCAGAGTCGAGTGTGATCACCAGCTTCGTCGAAAATTTGCCCCGATCGTCCCAGAAACTCCAGTGGATGAACGATTGGCCAGGTGAAGGTGACACTCGAGGAAATATGGTGTACGCCAACTTCCAGCAACAGCCTGATGGTTTCGAAAAGGCTTCTTTCATTGCACTGGCATCGTTGCGTGCTTTCCCGAACCAGCAGTACCGAAAGCTTCTGTGGGCCCTGCTTGAGGACATTTTGCCGTGGTCGAACTCTTGCGTGGGTACCGTCGTCCGACAGTCTCTGTATCAAGTAGGGACGTTGACCGATGAAGCCAACCCGCAACAGCTATGGAAGTCTGACATGCATCGTACTGCCGAGGGTTTGGACACGTTTTGTGCTACGCTGGAAAACATTGCCAAGAAACTGGAGCATACTCCCCGCGACTTTGAGAATGTTCCGCTTCTCAGTGAACTTGCGGGGTTTACTCTACAGTACTCGGGTGATGCAAGAACGATTGTGATGAAGTTTTCTCGAATGGCAAGGCGTTGGGCGGAGGACGCGCGGTCCGAATACAAGGAGGAATCGGATCCGAAGCTGGTTGGCCAAATTCGCCAAAAGGAATGCGTGCTGTATGGATTCGCGCTGCTAGCCCACACTCTTGGACCGTTGGACGACGCAGCAGCTCAAGAAGCCTGCGAGCTGCTTGTGTTATTCCGCACGGCGTTTCTTTGTTCGAGTATTAACGAGAGGTGCAGTGACTTGATGCTCCGTACGGATAGCAAAGTCGCTGAGATGATGTCCCGTCGAATTCCAGACCTGGTTTGTTATGTGAAGAAGGACTGTCATCGTGTATTGACTGGTTTGGTTCGCTTGATAAGTGCGACGTCTTCTGAAAGACTCAAGTGGAACCAGTTCCGCGAGGTCTCAACTACTGCAGGGAAGTTCGGAAGCTGCTTCGAAGCTGTAGATGAGGTGAAGGATGTCCACTATTCCTTCAACCTGTTCACGGGTACTGTTCTAACGGATGGGTATCCACCTGGAGGACTCCCAGCCAGCATTCGCAACCACGAGCGGTTCAAGATGCTCTTTGGACAGAGCAACTTTGAAGTTCTCACAACGAATTGTATGCTCCGAACCGAGCGAAAATTCTGTGACCGCTTCTATGATTTCGCACTAGAAGAAGACGAACTGGTTGTTCAAGAACTTACTGCAGATTCTTCTGGAGCGATTACCAGTACACTCCAGTTATGTTCTGTTGTTTGGATTAAGAGCTTGCGTGATGTGTTTCCAGCCCAACTACAAAACCTGTATTCACACTGGTTCTGGGTGGAGAAGAGCTGCGTCCTCTTCCGGCCGAAGAAGGCTGAGTGTCGAGAGGTTCTTTTCATCGCTACGTTTGGTGAGGACAACGCGTTGCAATGTTACAAGGTTCCGTTCAGCGACACGAAGCGTCCGTACGGAGAATTGTTGAGCAGTCTTGGCGACTATGACCGATTCGTTCAGAAAGAAGAAGCTCTTGCCCGCGTTTTCCAGATTCTGACGAAGTTGGAGGCGCCTCAATTTTTTTACCCGCTGAGGTCGTCTAAAGGCGTCCTGAAGATCGAACTTCCTCGGTTCAAGTTGACGTTTTGCCTCAATAGCTCCATGCAGTTCGAGTCCGTGGAGCACAAAGGCTATGTCTTGGCAACTAACCAGCAGTTTGATGACTTCCTCCCGCGATTTTGTCGGTATTTACTTTTGAAGCTACAGGACCAGTCCGACACCACTCGATCGGAACTTCGGATGCTGCTTCCGGTCGGCACAGTGGAGGATTCGGCTGATATGGTTGATATTTGCATTTCCAAGGAGGCTGGTAGTCGCGTGGACATGCATAGCTATGACGTTCATCGGCGACTAAGAACTTTTGAAACAGAGACAATCGGTGCGAGACTTCAGCTGGCTGCTGTTTGCACTCGAGCCGGGGTCAACGTGCCATCTAAACGGTTGCAGATGACAGGAGCCGAGGCAGCAGTACAATTGCTACGTGCGTGCCGGTCCAGTCGACCATTTTCGACTTTCGAGAAAGACACGCTGCTGACTGTATACAAGTTGAGTTACCGAGAACCAGCAGTGAGGATTTTGGCGGTGGCGTTGCTCAAAGAAGCTGGAAAACTTGCTTTTCTCTTTGGTCAAACTCAGACAGTTAACGTTGCTATGGCTGGTGCCGATGAAACAACGGAGTATGCTGAAATGTGCATGGATCAAATCCAGCGCAATCCCTTGCGTTCTCAACTCCGACGCAACGAGGAAACTTTCATTCTCGGTAACGTGGCTCACTTGAGGAGATCTGGCTCAGCTAAAGATGTTGTGGAGTGTGGACCGCTTCCTGTTGCGGGTGACTACGTGAAGTCTGTGGAGATGGAGTTACAACTCTTTCTGAAGTCAGAGGCTGGCGCAGAAGAGATCCCTCCTCTACCACTGGAAAACTCAACTGTCAATGCAATGAGTAAGAAGATGCTGCATGAACTTCACGTGAGTTGGAAAAGTTACCATAGTCAGCCGCAGGCAAAGCTGAAGGCTGCACCACACGTGCTCCTCGAGTCATTTGCGACGCAGCTGAGTGACGTATCCTCTCGTCGTTACGAAATGGAAAAATACCTGCAGGATTCCTTTATCAAAGCTGTAAGCAGTCAACGGGATCAGCTTCTGACGCTAGCCAACTTCCTCCCGCAGCTCACCGTTAGTGACGTTGTTCGGTGTGCTTTTGACGAAGAAACGCTGCACATATTGGCGCCAAAGTTTAGCGAGAAGTCACGGAAGCTCTTCAAGAAAGGAGTTCTTCTGTACATGGAGCTGTGCATTCTGGAGGACAAGGTGGAACGGCTGATCTGGAAGGCGAAGCGTTGTGGCGAGCTGTCGGATGCTCAGATTGTGGATGAACTTGCAAACGTCCGTCAGTGGCAGTCGGAGGATTACCCGTACTGGCTCGCGTTTGAGGTAGAAGGCAGACTTCAGATCCGTCATGAGCAGTTTATCATCGCTCGCCACCTGATTGATCGCCCTGGAACCGTTTGCCAGCTCAACATGGGCTGTGGCAAGACTCGAGTGATTTTGCCCATGCTGTTCCTGTACTTCACGCGAACTGGCTGCTCACAAGTTGTCCGAGCTCATTTTCTCAGCCCTTTGCTAAGTGAAGCACAGCAGTTTATGCACCGATACCTTCTGGCTTCTAGCGCTTGTCTGGGGATTTATGAGCAGCCGTTCCACCGTCAAGTTGACTTGAATGCTCGAAGACTCGTATTCATCCGAGATACCCTTCAAGACCTGAAGCTTTTCGGCGGCATTCAGATGGTAGCACCTGAACATCGAATGTCACTGGAGCTGAAGCGGTTGGAGTTGGGCTCGGATGGTCCAATCGTCAAGATATTGGATGAGATTCTCGACAGCGACCAGTTCGTAGATGTCCTGGACGAGTGTGACGCTCTACTGCACCACAAATATCACTTGGTGTATGCTGTGGGCACTCCTATCCCACTTTGTAGCGGGGTGGGGCGATGGAAAGCCGCAGAAGCGCTCCTACGAGTTGTGGCGGATAAATCTCGGGACTCCCGCGTGTCTAAAGTGCTCCAAGCTCCCCATGTCTCGTGTAGTTCACCGGACTATTTGAGCCGACTGGGGGCCTTTGAAGGAACTCGACTCAGCATCGCTACGGAAAAGACGAAGCTGCTACGTGAAGAATTGAAGAAGGCAATGGTTCTGGATCTGATTGACAATGCTCCCTTTGAATTTATGTGGCTCAACACGTTTGGAGCTACTGCTGCTCGTGATGCACTTGTGAAGGTCATCACGGATTCCAGTGTGAGTTTGGAGGAGGCTCTGGGGAGTCAATTGCCAAAGCTGAGGCCTTACATGACGCAGTTGCTTGCGTTACGAGGGTTTGTGGCCTTTGGGGTGTTGGAACATTGTCTGGAGAAGCGCTACCGTGTCAACTTTGGCCTCCCAGCCCCCGATACGCGGCAGAAAAAGATTGCGATCCCCTTCAGAGCTGCGGATGTCCCGTCGGAGCGGTCTGAATTCAGTCACCCTGACGTTTGCATCGTACTTACGTTTCTGGGATATTATCACGGTGGGTTACGGAACGAGGAGATTAAAAGGACCTTCAATGTCCTGCTGCATCTGGACAAGTCGGAGCAGCATCAACTGTATGACCAATGGTATACCAGTGTGAAGGTAGGACTGTCAACGGAAGATCAAGAGGCTCTGTGCGACGTGCGTCACATCAGTCTCGCTAATACTCGGCAGTTCGAGACTCTCTGCAGGGTCTACAAGTTCTGCATGGAAGCGATCAACTTCTTCCTCACTACGTGCGTGTTTCCTAAAGATACCCAACAATATCCACAGCGGTTGTCAAGAACGGCGTGGAATCTCGCGGCTGGAAAGAATAACATTGGCTTTTCAGGGACCAACGACAACCAGCGCTTACTCCCACTTTCAGTGCAACAAGTTGAGCCAAATGAACCTTCGCTGTCGGGGGCGAACGGGAAAATGATTGACAAGATCGTGGAGGTGGCACACAGTTACGAGGTGATTCCTGCAGTCCGTCTCAGCTCAAAGCACCTGTCAATTCCATGGGAGAGTGTTCTTCGCTTCACAGTCCACAAGAAGGCGCAAGCTCTAATTGACACGGGCGCTCTACTTGCTGGAGTGGCGAACGATGTCGCCGCCGAGTTTCTGCTGGACCAACCGGACTTTGGCTTTTCTGGGGTCACGTACTACGACAGCAACGCAGAGAACAACTGCTGGATGATTGCGGAGAAGGCTCGACGTATCAAGGTTCCTCTGAAAAAGGCGTCGATGCTGGAGAAGGAGACGTTTGTGATCTTCGACGAGGCTCGTTCAAGAGGATCGGACATGAAGTTGCTTCCGGATGCAGCAGCAGTGTTGACGTTAGGGCCAAAGCTGACGAAAGACAAGTTGATGCAAGGTGCAGGGCGAATGAGGCAGCTGGGGTGTAATCAAACCCTGTGGATTGCCAGCTTCGACGAGGTGGCGCAGAGTATCTTGCAGGTCAGTGGTCGCTCTGAGGTCTCGAGCGTTTCTGCGATTGATGTCTTGAATTGGGTCATGGACAACACCAAAGCGGAAGCTGTTCGTGGACTGCTGGAGTGGGCGGGCAATGGCATTCACTTCCGCAAGACGCAGTTGGACCGAGACTCGGAGCTGGTGGATGAAAACTGGACGCTGGAAAAGCTGTACCAGGAGAAGCTTCGTGCCGACAAAATCGCGCAAGTGATCAAGTCGAAGGCTCTGTTCGACTTCAAGGACTGCGCCGACGACTTGGTCGCTGAGATCTGCCAGAGAGGACTCCTGTACGGACTGGACGATGAAGTGTGTGTGACTTCCCATACTGACGAATGCGAGCGAGAGCTCCAGGTGGAAGAAGAGGTGCAGCAAGAGCGTGAAGTGGAGGTGGTGGAGTGTTCTCCAGCAAAAGAGAAGCTGTGGGCGTTTGAGACGGTTCTACGTGCAAAGTCAGTTGAGGATCTCAAGACGGTGGTGCGAGTGCTTGACATGACGCAGTTCATTCGCCAGTGGATCTCTCCTACAGAACTGGCGAGCTTGGCCTGGTCCAGTGCGCGAATCTACGGAACGCAGAACTTCTTCTCGACCACTGAGGCTCGAAAAGGTATGGATCGGTTGAATGCGTTTGTACGAGTGATTGATGTCGCGTTGGTGTTCAAGAACCGCCAAGTGCTGTTGGTGTCGGAGTGCGAGGCTGACCACATCTTGGAGCTGCTCTGGTCTACGTCGATTGCGTGCAGCTTCAGTTTCGTGAATCTTTCCTTCGCGTGTGAAAGTCTCGACCGCTTTGGGGTGGACGCTAGGATTCGATATGGTCGTTTGGCTCTAGGCTCCGGTCTGGATCGGAAGTTACCACTGCTGTCGACCGTCGCGTGCCACGTCTTCAATGGCGAAACGACAGTTGCGAGACACCAGGACGGCGTTGTGAGGCCTGCGCTTGGTGAATTTCTTCGTCCGCTGACACAGCGAGAGACGGCGTTGAGTAGCTTCGTGACGTCGCGAGGCAACAGCCACAAATGGACACGCTCGTTCCTGCATGAACTTTGCTGTCGAATGGATCTGGAAGACTGCAAGTAAGAAGATAGATGATACCGTATTGTAAAGTGTGATGAAGTTCTCAACTGTGGCGCTAAACGTTGAAAATGATGCATTCACTCTGAAAACTATCATACTGCATACTGTGGCCTAAAACCAATTGCAACAATGCTGAGGTTTGTGGCAGCGGCGCGATGCCTTGTACCGTACGTTCAAGTTGTACGCGTTCGATCTCTGCAGGTCGCTCCTATTCCGATCCACCTCCCGTCTGTCCTGGCGCAAGCCCCGCTGTACTGCAAGGACTTACGCCGCCACTACTCCTCGTCGGAACCAACGCCGTATCGTTCGCCCTCGGTCATCCGTCCCCAAAGCGCCCTCGTGTGGCAAAAGACGGTGAATCCCGCACTCCGGACGTTCCTCAAGCTAAATCACCACCTGATCATCCCTGTTAGCTTCACTGTCCCGAAAAATGATGGCAACTGGCCTGAAGAGACTCGAGGATACCCTCTAGGCAAACACGCGGAGAGGTTGCGTCTATGGTGGAGAAAAGGAATCCAACTACCGGTCTTCGCTGTACAGGATCTATTGGAAATGGACTTCGCTTTCGACCCCATGCAGTACAAGTGGGACCACTTGATCCTACCCGCGTTGTGCCGCTACTACGAGCTCAATGGACATTCAGATGTGCCTGATAAATTTCGCGTTAAGTATGGAGATACTGAGTGGCCTGAGAAGCTGTGGGGTTTGAATCTCGGGTGCCGAGTCGATGCCATCCGCTTCCAAGGGGCCTATGAAGTTCAGATTGATAAGGACAGGGAGGAATTGACGAGGATAAACTTTTGCTTTAACCTCACCGACCGAAAGTGGGACACACGTGTTCTGCCGTCGCTGGTGGTCTATCAGCAGGAGTTTGACAACTGCACCGTCCCACGAAGATTCGTGGTGCCAGATTGTCCCCCGTGGCCGAAAGCTGCAGCAGGATTGCGTTTGGGCTTCGTTGTCAACAACATGCGGCAGAAGAAGTACTACGCGGAACATAGCGCTCGTGACGCTCATGTATTGGAGAAACTGGGTTTTGTTTGGGAGTATTACTGCGCAAAGTGGAACGACCGCGTATTTCCGGCATTGGAGACGTTCAAAATGGTGAAGGGCCACAACAAAATCCCATCAAGATTCGTGGTGCCGTGTACGACGCCATGGCCCGAGAAATCACATGGACTTTGTATTGGGAGAATCATCTACAACATCCACAGCTACAGCATCTTTTTTGACGAGATTGCTCGAGGTGTTGATCGTCTGGCGTCGCTAGGCTTTGAGTTTCCAGTTGCTCAGAAAAGATGGGACCAACGTGTCGAGCCAATGCTGGCAACGTTTGAGGAGCTGCATGGCCATCGCGACGTTCCGATTGACTTTGTCGTTCCGTCGAAGGCTCCGTGGAAGGAAAAGGATTGGGGTATTCAGCTGGGCAAGTTGAAGCGAAAGGAGAAGTGATGTGGCATTCGAGCGTGGAGAAAGCATTTTGAAAGCGAAAACGAGAGGTTGCTTGCTACTTCGAAGTAGATCCGTTTTACAACATCATCGATTTTACTTTCTAATGGTATCGTCTTCTGTGTGGCACTTCTTCTGCATGTTATCGCGCACGGGGCAGAAATCCGCAGCGATTCGCTGCGCCAATAACTGCCGTCGACCTATCGTCCTACTCAAAAGCATCCGTAAGGCGATCTCATTGGTGGTGCTTCGCCGCATCTCCCACGATTCCTGTCCCCGCACCAAAGCGGGTTCACACCCTGTCGCAGCACTGCTGATGCAGTGTGGGTGGATAGCAGCACGCACTCAGAGATACAAAGAACGATTCCATATCCTGGGGATCGATCTCTCACGTGCTTTTGACACTGTCAACTGCGACAAACTTCTCTCCGTGCTCAAGACACTTCTCGATGACGACGAAATTCGATTGATCCGACTACTACTACAAGACACAATGCTCTCCCTCCGACTCGGCAATCGCCTGCTCTCACTGTTCGAGAGCAATCCAGGTACTCTCCAAGGTGACTCACTTTCCTCTGTTCGTTTTTGTTGTTTACCTCGAAGCAGCTCTGCGAGACCTAGCCAGCCAACTCGACGTTCCTTGCTGACATGATCGTGTACCCCCGACGACGCCGACTTCGTCTGCCAGAGCGCTGAAATAGCTACCGTGATCGAGCTGCCGTTCTGGCCAAATGGTCATTCCAGTTTTGAACACGTCCAAGACCGAACACACCATCGTACATCACAGCCCAACCGCGCAGTCCAACCGGATTAGACGTGCCAAGGATGAAGATTGGCGCATTACGCGCAAATTAGGTTCTCTCCTCGGCGACGCCGAAGACGTCTCCCGCCGCAAGAACTTAGCGACCGCCGCACTCCACCGCATGTAAAAAGTCTGGCAAAGTCCTCGGAAGTTACGCACCTCCGCCTCAACTACAAGTGCTGGACTTGGGCCCTTACCGACTCCGTGCTACAGAGCCTCGAAAGTTTCCATCGTCAACAGCTCCGCAAAGTGATCGGAGTACGTTATCCAGACACGATCTCCAATGACAAGCTCTACGACCGTACCAAGACCCAGCCACTCCGATTTCACTTGCTTCACAGCCGATGGAGCCTTTTCGGCCACATACTCCGCAGACCAGCAGGCATTCCAGCGTACCGCTTCATGGCAGCCTTTTTCAACCCCAATACGACCGGCAAGTGGAGAGGCAGACACCGACTAACGTTACCGATCGTCCTAGATGCCGACCTTCAGACACTTTCCGCAGGACACCGGCTTCAACGTGCCCCAGACCTGTACCTCCTTCGCCTATGCGCACAGGATCGTGCAGCCTGGAAGGACTTAACCGAGACGCTGATAGCGAATGCGCCGCTTAATGGACTCTGGCCGAGAGAAGAGAGAAACGTAGAGAATGAGAGATAACGCGACGTCCACAAGACGCTCGCGCGTTTTCAATGAAAACTTTTCCAACTGGAAATTAAGAACGACTTTTCAAAAAAATATGATTGGTTAAAAATTTATGATGACCCAAAAAAAGGTAACTGACCCATTTAGCGAGGGAGCCTACTTTTCCACTCGTGAATCCGCATCAGTTGGCCATGAGCGCTCCTCCGCCGCCTCCGTCCAGCGCTGCTTCTCCGCCCCCAGCGCCGTCTTCGCCGCGCAACGGCCTCTCCAAGGAGGACGTGGTGGGTCCGGAGCTCATCCATTGGCTGGAATCCAACGGGGCCGACACCAAGAAGCTCTCTCTACAGGAATATGCGCCCGAAGTGCGGGGCGTCCACAGTAAAAAGGTGCTCGTGCCTGGCGAGCGGATCCTCGTGATCCCCAAGAAGTGCCTCATCACGGTGGAGATGGGCAAGCAGACGGACATCGGACGGAAGCTTTTGGCTCGGAATGTGGACTTTGTGGCCCCCAAACACATTTACCTCATGATGTTCCTACTGACGGACATGGAGCACGTGGAGTCGTCCTTCTTCCGCAATTACTACAGCACGCTGCCCTCTACGTTGAGTAATATGCCTATTTTCTGGTCCGAGGAGGAGCTCAGTTGGCTCAAGGGCTCGTACATCATCCAGCAGATTCAGGAACGCAAGGCCGCCATCCGAAAAGACTACGACGTCATCTGCAGAGTCGACCCGAGCTTCTCCCGCTTCTCGCTCGACCGCTTCAGCTGGGCCAGAATGATCGTCTGCAGTCGCAACTTCGGCCTCACGATCGACGGCGTCAAGACGGCAGCGCTCGTGCCTTTCGCAGACATGTTGAACCACTACCGCCCACGCGAGACGAGCTGGACGTTCGACCAGAGCATTGACGCCTTCACGATCACGTCTCTTGGAACCATCGGCACGGGCGCGCAGGTCTACGACTCGTACGGCAAGAAGTGCAACCACCGCTTCCTGCTCAACTACGGCTTCGCGGTCGAGGACAACACGGAGGAGGACGGACGCAACCCGAACGAGGTGCTCATTGACTTCCAGCTGGCTGCGGCGGACGGGCAGCTCTTCTACGACAAGAGGGCGTATCTGCACGAAAGCGGCATCTACACTATGGACGCGCGGCTCAGCTGCTCGCACTCGGATGCCAACACGCGCGAGGGCTTCAGCTTCGCCCGCCTCATTGTCGCCACCGAGCAGGAGTTCTCCACCATGAAGATGAAGAGTCCCGCGCACTCGTCCCCGCCCATTTCTTTTGACAACGAGATCCGCGCGCTCCAGTACCTGCGCGACCTCATGACCCACCAGCTGAGTCTGTACGACACGACAATTGAAGAGGACAATGAACTTCTGGCCTCGAAGCAGTATCCGCTGTTCTCCAACCGCATCCAAGCTCTGTTCTTCATCCGGGGCGAGAAGCAGGTGTGCCGGTACTTCCAGGAGCTAGCAGACAAGGTCATCCCGCTCTTTAGCCTGCCGTTGGCACAGTGTCGCGAGGAGCTGCAGCGCAGCTTTGACGGCGACGGTGACATCGACCGCTACGCGCAAGATGTGATCGCCTATTTAGTCACGCAGGTCTACCGCGAGAGCTAGTGGAGAAACGTGTTCTCGCTCACTCTCTCGATGCTTTGGACAATGTTTTCTGTGGTAAAATTCCGCAGTGTTTTTTTTTTGGGAGCGGCAGCATGAGATAGTCGTGTCCTGGAGCTATCGAAGCAGTCAGCGATGCACTTTAGGGATAAAGTTAGAAGACAGGACAACCACGATACGAACTGTATGGATACTGCTGTGTTCTTCTCTAGCTCGTTACATGGCTGCGTCCTCTTCCTCGTCTTCGTAGAGAAAGTCAAGATTCACCAGGTAGCGCAACTTCACTTGCTCCTGGCGGTACACGATAAACTCGTTGTAGAGCAGCGAGCCATTGCCATCGGAAGGCATGAACTCGCCAATGGGAACAACCACACCGTCCTCCCTGTAGCCAAACACCCGTAGTTAGCTTCACTGTCTACACAAGGCCAGCGTCAACTACTGTTACGTACATTGTCTCGTGGTCCTCTTCAGCTGCAGCCATTCGACCGACTCCGTGTGTACTATCGCACTGTTTCGTCTTCTTTAGAGACGTGTAGGTCAGGTCTTCCGCTTCCTGTGCTTTGTAGGGGGTTCCCAACGCCACCTCAGCTAGGATCAACACGCCCTGCAATTGCCAACGTTTAGTGATCGTATGGTACAGTTTACGAAGTGAATCGATCGAAGTACCTTTGGGTTTTGAGGAGTAGTCCAGCAGTAGTTTGCCGATTTGGACACGGAATCTGCAAAATAAATCTGAGTGGGGGGTTAGTTACCTCTCCGAAGGTAGGCTAGACTACCCAAGACAATATCCGACGTACTCCTTTGCCGAACATGTATCCGTTGTTGGGGGCCTCAGGCGGAGCAACGCGAAGACCCTTGGACAAGATGCCGATGACGTTCGACAAACGAGATCCGTGCCACAGCAACTACAATACACAATGAACTTCAACCGTTAGACCTCTAGTGTCACGACCCTCTTGCCATCAGACGAACCTTGTGGTTGTTTACAGACTGGAAAATGTCCGCGAACTTCTCTTCATCTGGGCGGGCAATCTTGAGGACGGACTTGATGCGCAGCTTGTACTGTACGTGAGTCGGAGCGTGTGTAGTTTCCACATACCTGTAGAGAAAACAAGCAGGAATTAGTCCGAGAATACTTTAAGTACGTCTTTCAGATCGTACTTCTCAATGATCTTAAACTCCTCGGTCGATTCGGGCAATGGCTCCATCTTGACGTTCAGCAGATTGTACTGTGCGTCGAGCGAGTTCAACTTCGCCCCGACGTTCTTCTTGGCGTTTTTCTTCTTTTCGGCCTGCAGCTTCTGCGAAATCTCGATATTGGTCAGTACTTCCAGCAGGTCGATCTTCAGCTTCACCTCATCCAACGAGTCGATCGGAGGTGGCAGGTTTCGGCCGAAGTCGTGTGGAATCAGCGTGTAGAATTCGCTCGAGAGGGACTTCAGACTGCTCTTCAAGCGACGGATTTGAGCAGCATTCGGATTAGCCGTTCGCTTGACGCGCGTTGATCGGCGCGTTCCAGTTCGTTTAGCTGGAGGCGCCTCCTTCGCATTTTTCACAGCCGCATTCAGCTCCTCAATCTCCTCGAGAGACTCGGAGAGCTGCTGCAACAGTGCGTAACCCTGGGAGATTTGAGCCTTTGAAAGCTTGCCTGGTGGGCCAAAGAAGTGTGTTAAAACTGGTTTCGACTTTATATGATCAAGACGATTCACCAACCTAACGGGAGCCGCTTCAAGTCAAGGTTCATGTTCGCCACTTCTCGGGCGATGAGGTCAGCATCGCAAATGAGCTACAGACGCCAGTGTTAGTTCTTTCCCTCTCAACTACCACACAGACACACACACCTTCAAAACCTCTTGGACAGTTTCGTGCAACTTCGACATGACTTCGTCCTCCTTCTCAACCTCACTCATTTCTTCCTCTTCTTCCTCCGGAACTTCATCATCAAGCTCTGAATTTCACCAAAACACCATTAGTCATCTTTAAAATGCCTCATTTCAAGAAAAAAAACTCACCAACAAGAACGTATTTGCCCTCCACCTTCTCGAAAGGTCCTGTGAGCGGCCACTCGTTGCCGCTCTTGTCCAAAAACTTCTTAGTGAAGGAGGCCTGCGCTTTCTCCAGCGACGTGTTGTACCGCTCCAGAGCACGCTGCCAATTGGTAAATAAGTCAATACAAAGTGCAGGACCGTAGTGATTGTCAAAAGGGTCGTAACCACCTGCGGGTTCTTCGCTCCGACGCGTCCCCACTTGCGGAAGACCATAAAGTTGTCCCCGTCCTGGATCAACTGCATCATGTAAAACTTGTTGTTGCTGGAAAGAACATAAAAATCGAGTTAAAAAGCGGCTAAAATGTTGCGAATACCACTTGCAATTGCACCAGGACGCACCCATACGTGCCGAACGAGATGTTGGTGTAGTTGAGCATGAAGCTCCAGCTCGTCCCCACATCGTCCTAGCAGTAAAAAAACGGTTAAATGGAGCCATTTTTGCTGCTGCAAAACTTGTGGATGACTCACCTGGTAAACCTTCGCAGAGCTGGCGCAACCGCTGAGCGGGTCCACTCGCTTCGCTGCACTTGGAGGCGCCATGATGCCTCCCGCCGAAACTTGACAACCAAATGGAGCGGTTGGCTGTATTTTGTCCAATTACAAATGAGAGGACGTAATTGAGATGGCTACAGTGTATTTCGGAGGTTGCAAAGTGTCGAATGTACTCCCTGAATTGATGAACTCCACAAATGGCGCACGGCGCAGTTCAAACATCTTCCAGGACTGAAAGTACCGACTGATGAGGTTCTTTGCCAACGATGAGTCTGTATGCGAACGAAGCATATCATAAAATCAGTTCCACACCTCGTTGGATTACCGGATAAGCTTATCCCCGCTTCTGAGTGAAATATTTCGGCATTCTATTGGGCGCTACATGTATCTTCACCATTTCATTTCAGTGTATTTTAGTGCTTGGACCTGTCCGCTACTTCCGGAAGAAATATCACACACAGCCGATCCCCGTGGGAAATAAATTCAACGATAAAACGGATCCAGCATAAATGCGCGAAAGGCTCGAATGCCACGTTACTTCTCCTTCGGCTTCAACTTGCCGAGCTGGATTCCCCAATCCTTTTCCTTCCACGGGGCCTCTGACGGGACGACAAAGTCAAGTGGAACATCGCGATGGCCATGCAGCTCCTCAAACGTTGCCAGCATTGGCTCGACACGTTGGTCCCACTTTTTCTGAGCAACTGGAAGCTCAAAGCCTAGCGACGCCAGACGATCAATGCTTCGAGCAATCTGGTCAAAATAGATGCTCTGGGCGCGAATGTCTGAGATGGTCACCCCGATCTGAAGTCCGTGCGCTTTCTGAGGCCACGGCGTCGTACATGGCACCACAAAGCTTTGTGGGATGTTGCCATGACCTTTCTCCACTTTGAACGTCTCCAATGCCGGGAATACACGGTCGTTCCATTCCGCCGAGAAATGGTCCCACACAAATCCCAGTTTCTCCAATACATCAGCATCACGACCGGACTGTTTTGCATAGTGCTGCCGGTGTCGCATGTTGGAGACAACGAGGCCCAAACGCAATCCTACTGCAGTTTTCGGCCACGGGGGACAATCTGGCACCTCGAATCCTTGTGGGATGGCGCAGTTGCCAAACTCTTGACAATAGATTCGCAGCGACGGCAATATGAGTGTGTCCCAGTCTCGGTCGGCGATATTGAAGCAAAAGTTTATCCTCGTCAACGCCGCTCCGTCCTTCTCAACCTGAGCTTTAAAGTTCCCTTTGCTGCGGATGCCATCGACTCGGTGGCCAAGATTCAAACCCCACAGCTTCTCAGGCCACTCAGTATCTCCATACTTAATGCGAAAGTTTTGAGCCACATCTGAATGTCCATTGAGCTCGTAGTAGCGGCACAACGCGGGTAGGATCAAGTGGTCCCACTTGTACTGCGTGAGGTCGAAAGCGAAGTCCATTTCCAATAGATCCTGTACAGCGAAGTCCGGTAGTTGGATTCCTTTTCTCCACCATAGACGCAACCTCTCCGCGTGTTTGCCTAGAGGGTATCCTCGAGTCTCTTCAGGCCAGTTGCCATCATTTTTCGGGACAGTGAAGCTAACAGGGATGATCAGGTGGTGATTTAGCTTGAGGTACGTCCGTAGTGCGGGGTTCACTGTCTTTTGCCAAACGAGGGGACTGTCGGGGCGGATGACCGAGGGCGAATGATACGGCGCTGATTCCGACGAGGAGTAGTGGCGACGAAAATCCTCGCAATTCGACGGTGTGTGTGCGAATACAGAAGCGAGGTGGCTCGGAACAGGCGCGAACTGCAGAGATCGCACGCGTATTGCCGCTGTCACCTTCCTCAGCATTGTTAGAGGATCTCCAACGGGCGGTGAAAACTACCATAATGCATATGCGGGACCCGGGTGGTGGACCCGCGATTTTGTACAAACTACTTACTTCGAAGTACGTAGCACTACCAGGATAAAGACCATCACTCAGTAGTAAACGGAAACTTGACCATTGAAGACATACCGTCTAATTCTTGCTCTTGTGTTGTGGCTCCTTCGTGCTGCTTCTACACCCAATAGAAATCGAAATTCTGGAAGTCCAAAGCCACAAGGTAGCGCAGTTGGACCTGCTCGCGACGATACACGACGAACTCGTTGTACAGCAAATACTGGCTGTTGTCCACGACTCTCGGTGTGCCGGTAGGTACCACCACACCGTCCGGCAAAGTCTCAAACTCGTCCTCAGCCGGCGTCATACGCGCAAGACCATGCGTACTGTCACATCCGTTCGCTTCCTTCACCGTCTTGTAGTCCAAGAACTGACAGCCGTACGTGTTTGGCGTCTTGTGTTGTGTGCCTAGGGCGACGTCAGCGAGCAGGAGGACAGCCTGGAAAAGGTGGGCACAAAGTTAGAGTAGATCATCTACAGAGATTCATTGCATGACGTCTCACCGTTGGTTTTTGCTTTGATGAGCAACAGTAGGCGGCCGATTTCGCTAAGACATCGGCAAAGTACAGCTAAATGCACGCAAGAGAGAAGCAATTAGCGATGTACGTGTAAATTGCTGCAACGTAGACAAACCGTACCCCTTTGCCGAACATGTATCCGTTGTTAGGAGCCTCGGGAGGAGCAATGCGCAGTCCTTGTGACAGGATACCGACAAAGTTGGACAGTCGAGAACCGTGCCACAGCAACTACAAATATCCAAGTATTAGTAACTAGTAGCAAGTCAAATGCCCTTTTGAAAATGAAGAACGTACCATGTGGTTGTCAAGCGATCCCAGCACGTCCTTGTGGGGTTCTTCATCTGGGCGCGCGATCTTGAGAATCGTATTGATACTCAACTTGTTTCCACCATTGGTCTTGTTAATGAACCTGAAACACAAATCAGATAACTCGTCGTTAGTACAAGCACTGTGAATCATATCGTCACACAAACAACCACGTACTTCTCGATGATCTCGTACTCCTTGCCATGTTTGCTGAGTGGCTCCATGTTCGTGTTCAGCATGTTGTACTGAGCATCTAGAGGGTGAATCGCAGGTCCACTGGGCTTCTCAGCTTCCTGCTTCTGGAGCATCTGCGAAATCTCCAGATTCGACAGTACTTCCAGCAGTTCCAGCTTCAGCTTGAGATCAGCCATCGTGCCGATCACCGGCGGCAGCGACCGACCGAAATCGTGCGGAATGAGTGAATAAAACTCACTGGAGAGTGCCTTGAGATCCGCTTGAAGACTAGACTGGCTTCTGGCAGTAGCAGCTACTGGCGCTTTCGCTTTGGCCTTGGCCTTGCGTCTGCTCTTCGATCCAGCTTTGCTCTTCTTGGTGGCGGCTGCTTTCGTCAGCTCTTCCTTCTCTTCCAGTACAGCCGAGAGACGTTGCAGGATCTTGTAACCCTGTGAAATCTGCAGCTTCGATAGTTTACCTGTTGATTTGATCAATTAGTACACGAATATTCCCCGATGCACACGGTTACTGTTCGCTTACCCAATGGGAAGCGCTTTAGATCCACGTTGAGACTCGCCATTTCTCGCGCCACCACATCGGGATCGCAGATGAGCTGTCATCACACAGTGAAAGCGTTAGTCAAAGTTTATAATATCATGTCTTTTGTGTACCTGTACGATGTCCTGCACTTCCTGCGGGAGTTTGGAAGGTTCCACATTCTTCTCCTCCACTTCAACCGCAGCAGCAGCCTCCGGCTCGCTATCATCCAGCTCCACAAGGAAGTATTTGCCTTTCTTGCGCTCAAAAGGCTGCTCAAGCGGCCACTTGTTGCCGCTCTTGGCTCGGAAAACCTTCTGAAACTCCAGTTCGGCTGGATCCAGGGAACTGTAGCTGCTTAGCGCCACCTGCGGCGTTTTAGCACCGACTCGTCCCCACTTGCGGAAGACCAGGAAGATTCCGCCGTCGACGATGAGTTGAGCCATGTAGAACTTGTTGTTGCTATAATATGGAGAACCAGGCGTCGACAGTGTAAATAGAAGGCGTACAACGGCTCTGTGAAAGCTGAAGTGCTGGCTCACCCGTAGGTTCCGTAAGAAATATCCGTCAGATTCAGCATGAAGCTCCAGCGCTGGCCATTTGCGTCCTGTACCAAACAAAAGGTTACTACTGTGTACGGGTGGATACAGAAGAGGCTGAGCCTTACACGATAGACCTCTCCACTGGCACCGATGTAGCATAGCGGATCGACAGTGGTTGAGGACATGATTGCAAATTGAATAATGGACATGCCAAGGTATCTTAAGTGTAGAGACCATCACTCACAATATCAGTAACGGACGAATCATCTTGTTTTTTGTATGCTTCAAGTTGAAGACATGATCTTAGAGATACACTAAGGAGTGACAAGTGAAGGTCGACAGCTTTTACAGTTAATGCAATGCCCTGCGGGTAGCCCACCGGTGGAGGAACTTACGAGTAAGCTTTGCAATTGCCTTGAGGAGTGCTGTATAGACTATCGACGATTACTTACTCCTCACCGAGCGAAACTAGTAAATGCACCAGATAACAACAATTGTACTGTACACATATTTAACGCTGCAGGATGCCGTTGCGTGGACAGAGGGATCATCGGTCAACTTGAAAAGCTGCGTCGGCGACGCAGCTTTTCGCAGCGTCGGCATCAGTAAATCGTACTTCAAAAGTACATGTACCGGTACTGAATTTGTATGGACGACAAAAACGCTACGATTTGCGCCACGTTGGAATCGAGCAACTGGACCAGGGCGGCACCGCCACCACCGCCAATACTTGCCACCTTCGTCCATGCACTCGTTGCTACTGTACATGCAGCCTGTTACATGTGCATGTGCATGTGCATGTAGTAAGGATTAACGCGGTATTAGCAGTACCGTACTGCTCGTCGCCAACTGCACAATTGGCAATGCCGATTGCCGAATTCGGTGACGCTCGACTCATAAAACGTCCCACAAACGGCTTTCCCAAGTCGATTTCTCTGTCGCTTTGTCGGCCACCGAATGGTGCCTGTGTCCTCCCTTTACCGGATTAGTCTTCAGGCAGGGCTTCTTGGGCTGCAATTACATGCACCGGTAACCTGCGTACATGTACTCTACTCGCGCAATGTCGGGCACAAGCAGCATCCAAATCGGTTCAAGCTGGTCGGGTGGGTCGGATCTAGACGAAATGGCAAGTCGCTGCCTGCCTGTACGATGGCATGACACCGTCGCGGCTCTGAGCTCGCCCCTTTTTCTTGAAGTGGCGCGGATTCACGTGCCAAATTAGCAGCGCCAACTTGGCACAACACTACCGGTGCATTGCCAGCGCGTGGAGTTACTGTACTATAATATAATCCTTTGCCTGGCACCTGCAGGCAAATGGACAGTCACGCCAAGTGCAACACGTAATGGCATAAAGTTTTCCGATTTCTTCATCGTTTCCTCGTGAAGAGACAGGGCGGCGACGAATAGGCCGCCGATTTATCGTCTGCCTCTCGTGCCCGTCTGCCACTTACAAATATCCAGTCCTCGCTCCCACTCTCACCTCCAAAGCAAGTAATTCAGTCTGTCGCAATAGCCACTCCTCCAATCCTAATGCGAAATCGTAAGGGGGAAGTCCACAACCAAAGACCAAACAGCGAGACGAAGGCCCAAGCGCTCTGTATCGCTCGCCATGCGGATGCTGGCCATGAACTCGCTAATGCACGACGCAGAGCGCAGGCGACAGGACCGGACGTCGCGAGTGGTGCACAGCTCTGGCGAGGAGGACGACGAGCTAGATGACGAGCCCGACGTGGACGAACTGGACCCTGTGGATGGCTTTCCCAGCCCTCCAGCGCGTGTGCGGCCCCGCAGACGCTTCGTCAAGCCTGGACAGACCACGTACGAGTTGTCCTTCTCCCGACGCAACGCCAATGCACGTCGTTCTCGCAGAGCGGGGCTTAAAGAGCAGGAGAATGATGGTAACAGGCTTCAGGAGCGAGACGACTACAGTCCGGCGCTTCCAGGAGCTGCTCGTCCGTGTCCAGCAGTGTCTTCACTCTCCAGTGTCCTTACGGAAGTTATGACGGGCAAAACTAAAGCTCTGAACAATATTGTGGACACGACACCACCCCAGCCGAACGTGACGTACGTGGTGGAACACGCTCCTGACGGGACGCCCTATGTGGCGGCGTCCGATGGCAATAAGTACTTTGAGAACTCCACTATCGGCCAGATCTTCCTCAAGTCAGCTCCCAACCATACAGGACCCAAAGGACGACGATCCGACTTGGACTTTTTGCAGTCCGGAGGTTGGAATCATCAGTCTCAAGCGATGGGATCAAGGCGATCGGACTTTGTAGGGGCAGATGCAGCAGCAACAGCCACGGTGGGCAATTTACCGATGGAAACAGGTGCCAAAAGTGGAGAACAAGGTGCAAACGGTGATATCGACGCCAAGAAAGGGTCCAAGTCGCTCTTGGGGTTCAAAGGCTTCCACATGGGCAAGAAGAAGGACAAGAAGGGCTCAGCCAGCGACTTGAAGGCCGTGCAGGAACAGGAGGCCCATTCACACACAGCAGTGCTAGGTACGCACGACGCTATGGCGCACCAACACGAGGAGAACGACTTCCCCATGCTGGACCACGAGATGGTGGACAGGAACCGCGCCGACTCGAGCTGGGAAGTGCCAGCACCCAAGTTCAACGTGCCAGAAGTCCAACAACCCACGCCTGTCCGGCTGCTTGACTCCACCGGGATGGAAACTGCACAGCAGGCGAGAACGGACTTGCTTACGAACCCAGAAATGATCAATGACAGCGTTGCAAGTGGCTCTAGCTCTCTTAGCTCAGTCAGTGCAGCCAGCTCGACCAGTTCCAGTGCTGCTACTGCTGCTCCAGCAAAGACGCTTCCTCGATTGCAGCCAAAGAAGGACCTGCCGGCGCCACCGCTGGCATTTGATGCGTACGACGAAGACGATAACCCGTTGTGCATGTCGTTCCAGAATCTTCGTGACGTGGATTTGATTCACTCAAAGTCTGACGAGTCTGAAGACGACGAAGACCACGAACACGACAAGGAGCATGACGACGCAGCAGCCGCTGCGGACGAAGACTTTCCGGACGTGGACTCACCTGACTTCGCTGGTCGCGTTCGAGTGTCATCAGGTGCAACGAGCGTGGCGGAGTTCGTTGGCGGCTTCAAGGGCCAACTCTCCAGGCGATCAGGTACGAGCGGCTTGGTAAATCGGAAGCGTGCTGTGCGGCACGCGCGTCTAACAGCAGAGGAGCAGAAGGCGGCCGATCTAGCGCGGAAAATCCGGGAGGCTCGCAACCGCATTCCGCTTGAGTTTCGGGACGAGTACATGTCCCTCGCAGCACAAAATGAACTCAAGAAGAAGAAGAAGTGGCGGGCTCTCGGCCGGCATGTTCACTTTAACACAGACGTGCTGGTGCGGGAGTTCGAGGTCGAGTCCGAGGATGAGGACAACGGCTACGACAGCCCGGACGAGATTGTGGATGCTGTTCAGTTAGTGAGTAAGCGCGATGTTGTGCACGCCGAGGACGTTGTCGCCGCTTTCCCGATGGAGCAGCTGGAGCTTCCGGAGGAGCCTGAGACCATTGCGCAGGGATTCCCGTTACCACCAGCATTAGGCACCTGTGGCGAAGATCAGACCGCGCAAGATGACCCGTTGACGTTCTCGCAGCTTAACAACGACAAGCGCTTGTCGTTCTCAGATCTCTGAAGGAAGGAGGCACCCGCTATGGAGTGGGTAGTAAGTAGCGTATCTATTGAACAGGCTTCGCCGCACATAATTGGAATGAATTTTCAAGGACAGCTTCTTGGCCTGCTGAGTAAATTTACTCGTTGACGTTGTGGTGGATCTGGCTCACGTCTTCATCCTCGTTAAGAGCATCGATGAGCTTGTCGAAGGTCTCGCGCTGCTCTCCCTCCAAGTCCAGGAACTCCTTCGGGTTGTAAATGAGCTCGGAAATCGCCGGCTCCAGCCCAGCCTCCGTGAAACCCTTACGCACAGCAGCCAGCTCACTGGGATCGCACGTGACCTGTGCCAAGCCTTCACGCATTTCCACGTCTTCTGCTCCTGCCTCAAGCTAGACAAGGTGATAAAGTCAGACAACAGGATCAATTACAACAGCACTTCCAGCCCCGTACCGCAATCTCCATGAGCGAGTCCTCGTCAATCTCCGGCTCCGACGGGAGTTCAATCTGAACGAACAAGCACATTAGTATTTTCACTTCGCCATCATTTAATACCGTCTAGAGCGCACCTCAAGATACCCCTTGCGCTCAAACATCCAGGCGACCGACCCGTTCGTGCCAAGAGCTCCGCTGTATTTGCCCAGAACGTGGCGCAGTGCAGGTGCCGTTCGGCGCTTGTTGTCCGTCAGCGTCTCGATCTGCCAGCACAGTCATCAGCTTCCAAACTGAACGTAAAAGACCCAACCAGCAAACACCACGCACCATCAAGGCACTTCCAGAAGGACCTGAAGCCTCGTACAGCACAGCTTCTGCGTTGCTGCCGTCCTTGCCCTCCACCCCACGCTTGATAGCCGCCTCGATCTTGTCCTTAGGCATGTTGGCAGCTTTTGCCTTGTTCACTGCTGCCACGAGACGCTGCATGCACTTGTCAGTAGCTGGTAATAGGGTCGTACACAGATTTTCTTCCAGGTCGAACGCACCACATTGTTCGCGTCACCTCCCACCGCTGCAAAACGGCATAACACTACAGTTAGTCATTTCTCAACAGAGCCAATTGCAGTACATTGAGTAGTCCCGTACACTTGGAGATGACCATAATCTCTCGCGCCAACTTGGCGTTCGTGGCCGTGCGTTTCTGCAAAGAACCAGGTAGTATACTACCTTAGTAGAGTCAAAGGAGATCCAACATAGGACGACTGTACCGCGTCCGTGGCGTTCTTCTTGCCCTGGATGGTGGGGCCACGGCCCATCCATCGCACGTTCTGTACGTAGACGGCAGCCAGCAGAGGGGCCTCGCGCGTGGAGCTCTTGAAGCAGCGGGCGAGCATCGTGTTCACGTGTGGCTCAGTATATTTTTCAAGGAATTTTGATTCCTACAGTATAAATTACCTAGTCTGATAATGCCCACCTCCGGGAACCTCCAAATCGTCGCTGTTTAGCACTAAAACGCCAGATTTTAGATCTAAAACCTGGCTTTTGATATTTTACCGCTCCCCTCTGGCTGACCACCGGTGTCCACCTGCTCCTCCCGTCATTTATCGTAATTTTGGTGAGTGCTGATTGGACGAAAACCCAGTGATAGGGCAGTATACAGTCCATCGCATTAAAGAGCAGATTCGATTTAAGAGCAAGTACGTGATTGGCTAAACCACTTCAACTTGACGTATTTTCAATCAAACGTTTTTTTGTGATACACTGGGTGTTAGAAATACAAGGACACTTTCTAGGCGTGTCCGGGAGTCAAGTTTACGGTTTGTCTGCTGCTTCCTCGAAGTACGGGATCTCGCCTTGCGTGGTCACTCGCACCGCGTGTCGGTTTCCCGGCAAGTAGTCGAACGTGGCGTAGTGCGCCGTGATTCGGTTGTCCCAGACCGCGACGGCGTTCTTGGTCCAGCGGAAGCGCACTTGGAACTCGTGGCCCTCCGTCATGTGTTTGTACAGAACCTTCAGCACAGCGTCCGACTCGCGAGACGAGAGCTGCGGGATGCGTCTCGTAAACGCGGGGTTCACGAACAGAGCCTTGCGCTTAGTGACCGGGTGGGTGCGCACAATGGGGTGCTCGAACTCCACCGGAGGGCGACGAATCGTGTGTCCACGTCGGTCTGCTCGCTCTGCTTGGGCCTTGCTACTGTGGATCGCTGTCAACCCTTCGATGAACTTCTTGAACGGAGGCGTCAGACGCTCGTAGGCTTCGTACGCAGAAGCCCAGAGCGTGTCACCACCAAGTGGAGGGTTCGTCAGCACTTTAAAGCTCGTGTACGACGGAGGTTGGCGCTCGTTCGAGACGTCACTGTGCCATACGTTGTCGGGGTCGAACTGCTGGCGCTGGATGATCCGGTCACTGTTCTCCACTGTATTCTCCACTACCAACACCTCCGGGTGCCCTTCAGGGTGACCCAGATTCTGGTGGATGTGGAGGGGGCCGTAGTAGCGCCCAAGCTCCAGTTGCTGCTCAATATCAATCTCCTGGTCACGGAAGAACACGACGCCACGGTGTGAGACCAGCAGCGCCAGCTCATCTCTCTGAGCGTCAGTCAGTTCGTGCAGCTGAATACCCGACAGCTCCGTGCCGATTTTCGGTGCCAAGTGCGTCACAGTCGCGTCTTTCAACAGGTTTTTGAACGTCGGGTCGGCTTTCAGCCCTCGGTCCTCGTACGGCAGCACCGGAATTGGGTCGTACTTGGTGTCTGGGTAGACACTGCGAAGTTCCGGGTGTTCGAACTCGAAGTGCTGCACCTCGTCGTTCAGTGCGTTTTTGATGGGCTTGGGGGTGGTTACTGGAATCGACTTCTCCACGACGGAAGGAACGGTGGTGGTCTTGCCTACCGTCTGGATGTCTTGCTGTTGAGGAGCCATTGTTGCTGCTACTGAGTGAATTGGAGAATGAGCAGCGTGGAGCACCACCAACGGAGGGAAATTAACTCGACAAGGAGGAAAGGTGCGCCATGTAGGGTTGCAGGCCGTGGAGATGACATTGCGTCCTTTGACGCTTTTCATTGGTGTCGCTTTGACACGTTTGCATGATTGTCACTCGACTCGGATTGTCGAATACTTTTTCACCAAAACCTAAGTTGCGGTTAGCAAATCAACACTCTCGACGGGCACACGTGCTGTTTAACGACTTGAGGACAAGCATGCTTTGCTATCTTTCAGCAGCTGTACTATTATACATGTACAGGAGATCTCAGATCTCCAGGAGATGCCAGCAGAAGCACGTACTATTCCAGGTAACTAACGCTTTAAGATAAAGAGACGGCACTCTAATAGTATCTCTGTCACTTCATGCAGATTGCACAGTTGTCTTTTAAGCCAACGAGGTCTGGTCAGTTTTCTTGGGGCAGCAAAGGATGCGTACTCTTGGGAGAGTCTGCGCAAAACGTCATGGCTGGAATCCAGTCCCGATTGGCCCTAACGTTGCCGAGACCACCCCAAATTGCTGTTCCGCTCGGTGATTGGGGACAGATCGTAGCGAATCATCGACGAGGACAGTCTCACGTTGTTTGCACTTCAGCGAGACTTGTTCGATCGAGTGACTTTCAAGGCGCACACACATAAGAAGATCACGCGTGCGTGTTTGCATCATGACACCAGCAATGGAGACTCCATGGCCTGGCAGTTGAAAGTTGGAGAATGAGTATTAGGAATAACGATGTTGCAAGCTTCTATGGAGTACTGCACTTTGCAAAGTGCACTTCGATGTTTTGCTCTGAAGTTTCGTTAGAAATTCAGTTTCAGCGTATCCTAGCATTTCCGCTGTTTCAGGTTCCGATGTTGCATGTCAACCTCAAGATTTCAGCAACAGATAAAATGGACCGACAAGCGAGTTGAGAGATCTCGCCAGTCAACCGCCCTCGCTCGTTGGCGTCCTGCCGAGTCTCCCCAGCTGTCGGCGTTGAGGTGCATTCGCCTTGCCTATGTCTGAAGGACTCACCTCGAAAGCAAGGCGTTGTCCAGCTTTCGAGCTCGATTGGCCGTGTGCTGGCCAATAACAACAACCAACGCGCCTTACACTTCAACGCGGTGAGCACAGGCGATCTCTTGTGTCAACCTTTTCGGCGTTGACGCTCCTGTCAAGAAAGGACCTTAGCGGAGACTCACGTTTGTATGTCGACGTCGTAGCGGCCCTTTCAAATCTCCTCTCCTGCTTCAGTCTTCCAGTCCATTTCCAAACTCGCTTCCACCTGCAACGAACGATGTCCAAGGTGCAGTCGCCCGCACTCACTCCACAGTTGACGCCGTCCGTCACGGGCTACGTCAACACGAAGCTCTGGGACGAACGACCGGCCAGATACGCCACCCACGTTCTCCGACATGTTTGCATCTTCCTGCTGATCCTCACGGCATGCGAGGAGGTCACGAGCTTCGCCATCGGCCAGTCGCTCAAGAACTTCTTCCAGAAATTGGGCTGGTCCAACAAGGGCTCCACCTCCATGAAGCTCACGTACGACTCGTTCAGCCAGTTCATGTGCATCGTGGCCGGGTACATCGCGGACGAGCGGTTGGGCAAGTACAAGACGCTGCTGTCCGCCGCCACTCTGGACTCGTTCGGGCTGCTCTTCCTCGTGGTCGCCGCTCTACCGGCCGTCGTGGATCACCACCTCGGCGTGAGCAAGGCCATCTTCAACATCGGACTGTTCCTGGGCGTTGCAGTCTCGCAGATCTGTCTGCGTTCGCTCGTGATCTCGTACGGAGGCGACCAGTACTCGCCCAACTCGCCGCCATCGGAGAAAGCGCTGTTCTTCAGTATTCAGTACTGGATGGCCAACATCGGAGCGTTCATCGGTTATGCCGTGTTCCCGTCCGTGTCGATCCACGGCTTCGGAGCGATCCCGGCTGAATACGGATACGTCAGCGTGTACCTCGTGGGTTTTGCTATGCTGGTGATCTTCGTTGCGCTGCTGTGGTCCACTCGCAAACGATACGTGAACGTCCCTCCTACTAAAGAGTCCATCGCTCTGGTTATTAAGATCGTGATCCACCACGCAAAGAAGAACTTCAGCGCGCAGATGGTTGTGCTTGGTACAATTCTCTACATCGCTGCCTTCCTGTTAAACATCCTGGCGTCCGTTCTGGCCGACCACGGGGAAGTGGGCCACAACATCTCGTACGCTTGCGGAGTGATGATCGTCATCGCTACTGTCCTCTGGGTCTACTTCGGACAAAGCTCCGAGTTCATGGAGAGCGCCAAGGACACAGTCGGTGGACGATTCGACCCTGAATTGGTCAACGGCGTCAAGCAGGTGATCCGGATTCTGCCGTTCAACGCCTTCAACGTCTTCTGGTGGGTCTGCCAGAACCAGCGCGGCAACAACCAGTCGATCGTCCAGCAGACCGATACGCGCCTTGGCAGCGGCCCCTTCTCGTCTCAAATGCCAGGCCCCACTGTTCAGATGTTCAACCCCATTGGAGTGCTTATCTTCGTGCCTCTAATGGAGAAGGTGGCCTATCCGCTGTACGAAAAGTACGCGGGGAAGCCTGCGAGTCGGTACGGTAAGGTCTTGGCTGGGTACTGCGTTGCTGTCATCGCTATGATCTGGACTGGATGTTACGAGATCATCCGTCGCAGTACGCCCCCGCTTACGTACGTTGACTCAACCGGAGCGACGCAGTTCATGATCAACGACGACGGCAACCAGGTGATGAACGACATCCCGTGGTGGACGGCCATCCCTCAGTATCTGCTGGTTGCACTGGCCGGAGTGATGATCGCCATCCCTTCGTACGATATCAACTACTCGGAAGTGCCTCAGAGTATGCGCAGTACGTCCATTGCTCTCGGGTTCTTCGTCAACTCGATGGGTAGTACGCTGCTCTCCATTATTGTGCTGCTCTTCGGCAAGTACATCCCGTCCAACCTGAACAACGGACACATCGAGTACATGTTCTTCACGCTGGCCGCCATCATGGTGGTCAACATCTTCTTCTACGTCGTCGTCATGAACAAGATGCAGCTGGGAATGACCCCTCGCGTCAAGAAAACTGGCGAAGAAGAAGAGGCTCAAGCTGGAACGGCTTAAGTTTTGTGGTATAACTTTCGTTTTAGATTTTATATTTGCCATCTAATTTCAACTGTTGACTATTTATATGGTAAAGGCAACTTCAATCATCACTTAGTAGAAGCAAAACTGCATCATGGCGTGGGTGAACCGCACAACGCGCGACAATTGCCCTGGTGGCCTGCACATGAAAGCGGGGACGTCTGTATCTCTTGGTCCTGGGTACTACGAAACTTCTCCTTCCCACCATGTGCGACCGAATGCTACGGGCTTTGGATCCGGCGAGAAACTCGTGCGTGGAGCCAACGCAGGCTCGACGAAAGGGCTCACTATGGTCACACCGGGACCTGGTTCGTACGCTACTAGCAACCAGACGAGCTGGGAATCGCCTACGAAGAGTAAAGCCCCTGCGTCGTCCGTTTTTCAATCTAAATCGCAGCGACTTGGAGGCGTAAAACTCCGTCGAGGATTCACTACGCCAGGGCCAGGAGCATACACAAAGCAAGACTCGTTCGCACAGAAATCCAAGACGCAAGTAACGAATGCTTTTTATTATTGTTTTGTATTATTGTGGTGCTGATCATTACTTTGATAGACAGATACTCAAGTCTTGGAAATCCGCTAGTGCGAACGCCCCCGTCAAATAACAAGATCCGATGGACTCGATTGCCGACTGCCCCGTCGATCCCCACGGTTTCCCAGAGTTTCGGGTACGAGCAAGGGGCCTATGGCAAGCTTGTTCGTCATGAACCCGCCAAAGTCGGCCATACTGGTTGTGGGAATGATACACTTGGACCGGGAGAGTACGAGCCCATGAGAGGCTTGAAAAGTATCAATAAAACGCGTACTACGGACTTCTCCAAGGGCAAAGTAACGCGATTCATTGAGAGTGAAGTCCGGTCTAAAGCAGAAGTACCCGGTCCAGGAGAGTACAAGAATGTAGGAGACGCCGCTGTACTCAAAGACCCTGCGCGTGTTAATGCAGTGTTTAAATCTTCTCTCACTCGGGAGCAAGCGGCTCCGACAACGACGACGAAAAATGTTCCTGGACCTGGGGCTTACCATCCCAACCAAACCCACGGGTTCACGACGGAGACGAAGCCTGAACACCTTCAATTCTTCGGGAGCACGTCAAATCGGTTCGAGACGTCACAACGGTGGGTGGATCTGTTGTTTACAAACGGTTTTAGCGTGGTTTTGTTGACTTTTACGTAGTGCTGGCTTCGCTCCAGGCCCTGGAGCGTATTACTACTCTCCTTCGGGTAACACCCAGCCACGATCAGTTCCTTCGAGGAAAAAAGCTCCATTCAGCTCGAAAAAAGAGCGTTTTGAGGCCCCGAAAGACAATGGCCAGAGTTTGGTGGCTCCAGGGTCCTACGAGGTTCCGTCAGCAGTGTCGGAAGTACTCAACAAAGTGGTGAGAGATGTGGAATGTGATAGTTGTGGGTCATACAGTTACTGATTGCCGTTTATTCTTTCAGACAAGCCGAGTTACAAACTTTGGCAGTACTACGAAGCGGTTCGACACGATTTCATCCGGAGCCAGCCGAGAGACGCTCGAGTCGCAGTTAGAACGAGATATGAAAGCGCAAGAACTAGACCGGCAAAAGCCAGGCCAAAACAGCAAAAAGCGACATCCGCCCAAGCCTTCGTCCATGTTCGCGTCCTCGACAAATCGCCCACAACCAACGCAGAAAGCGACGGGCCCCTCACCAGGAGACTACGAGGTTTGCGTGTTTCAATTCCTTTATTTCTTTACGAAAACTTTTCGCTAATTTTTTTTTTATCAGATTCAACGATCGTGGAATTCGTCGGGGGCACAAGGCGCATTCAAGTCGGGCATTGACCGGATGAAGGAGAAACCAAATCCGAATGTGTTTGTTCCCGTACGATTTAGCTCCTGGAGTGTGTTGTGGTTTGTTTTGCTTACGAATTTCTGAAAAAATAGGGACCTGGATCATACTCGACGGAGCGTTTGGAGCAGAAACCGCTGCACAAGACCCGACCAAATGTATTCTACGCTGCAGTACGTACAATCTTCAGTGCTGATCGATTGAGTCCGCTTCTCACTTGTGCTTTCCCTACTAGGAACCTCGATTCAAGGACAAACTACCGAAAGTTCCAGTGCTGGTACGTCCAGAAACTCTGATCCATATCCAATTTCTTTTAATTAACTTTTATATCTACAGGGGCCTGGCCAATACAATACAGACACAGTCGAGTCGGACTGGAATCGCCCCACACACAACATCTCCATCGCCACGGAGATGGAAATGGCCATGTTCCAGTAAAAATAAACAACAATTTGTCGCTTTTTTCGAAAACAGACGCGCACTTAATACATTCCCGATTAAGTACGAATGTAAATCTGCCCGCAGCGGTGGACATCCAGACCCGAAGAAGTGGAAGCCTAATGGCGGAGTCTGGCCGCGCCTCTTCTTCCCCTCCGCACGACGCGGAAGCGCACCCTACGCCGCCCCTGTCAGAACCAGTCGATGCAGCAGCGCCTGGCGCACCCAACGCGCCTTCTGCGGCCTCCGATAGCGCTGTACAAACCCTCGAATCGGCCTCGAATCCGGATGTATCCGTACCGGGCGATGGCGTCGATTCTACGGCTTCCCAGCGGCCCCCGAGACCGGAAAAGCCGCGCAAGACGACCAACACTCCTCTGAGCAGCTCCAGTGACCGTCGACGCCGCAAAAACGGCGCCAATCGCAGCTCCAGCGGCGGAGAAACGCCCCAACAAACCCCACCGGAAGCTCCTGCTCCTGTGGCGCCTATGGAGCCGGAGAAGCCGCTGCTGTCGGATTCCCAGTGGGAAATAGAAATCGCAGGCTTCGGGACGGTGCTGAACGATGTCGTGCACTGCGTGACGAACCGGGAGCTGGTCGCCAAGACGGCCGAGTACATGGCTACATTCCCGCAACACTCGCTGCGTTTCCAGATCAAGATGAAGCAGGTACCTATTATTTAGTTGTTCTAAAGCCATGTCCATTTTATTTAAAAAGCTGCCGCCACTACACCACCACCACCTCACTCTGGACACATGGTAGACTATTTTATTTATTTATTTCTCTGGAGTGGGTGGCTGACTGTGCTGTGGCAGTTCGCTAAGAGAATAGAGATAGACTTGCCTCCTCTATTGTTCACTACCAAAAGCACTAACGTCAATGTCTTTCTTGTCTTTTTTTACTGCTACAGAGAGCTTATGCGGAGGGAGCGAGGGGATTCCAAGCCAAACTGATGCTGTTCTACGTGCTGCACGAGTTCCTCAAGTCTTTCGAAGGCGAACGACTACAGCAGATACAGCGGGAATGGTTCCAGACCGTCGACGATGTGATCAATGCCTGTGCCAGGGAGATCCGACACGGAGACAAACGCAACTCGGAGGAAAACCGCAAGCGCGTGTTCAAGGTGAAGCTGGCAGACTGTTGTAAAGACACTGGAGACTGTTGTCTAACCTTAACTTGAACTGCACAGACTCTAGCTCGGTGGGAAGAACTGAAGCTGTACCCAAAGAAGATCAAGGCCTGGAAGAGTTTAGTCATGGGAGAAGGCAAACCTCGGAGGGCGCCTGTGCCACTACCACGCAGCGAATCAGAACGACAAGCTGAAGCTCCTGACCAGCTTCAGTCGTTCGACCTGCCGCCTCCCAGCACACCGCAGTTGCAGCTGGATCGATCCAACTGTCCGCTGGTTTTCGAGCGCAGCAACTTCGACAACAAACAGGAGGAGAAGCAGCACTGGCGGTACACGGCCATCGCCTTCATCGACATCCTGTCCCGGTGTCTTGGCCTTAGCAGCGACATCGCACTGACTGCCTGCGTCTTCTTCCACCGCGTGTTCGACCGAGGGATCTACGCTCGGGAGCGATACAAATACGCAGCGGCCTGCCTCTTCCTGTCGGCGAAGGCGTCCAGCAAGCGCATGAAGCTGTTGCGTATGGTGCGGGTCATGTACGACATCCTGGAAACCCCATTACTTGCTGGTGATGAGGAACTACTCGAGATCGAGCGTCTGCAGCTGCTCTACTACGAGATGGAGGTGCTCCAGGGCATCAACTTCGAACTTACGACGGAAATGCCCTTCTACTACCTGCGTCGCGTGTTGGAGAAGATGCCGGATAAGTGTACGTCCTCTGTTTATTTTACTACGTTGGTGCAAGAGTGATGTCTGACTGGATTGTTGTGTTTTAGTCCGCAATGCCATTAACGACGACGCCCAAACGGTCACTGAAGAGCTGTGAGTGGACTGAGTTTAACCACTGGATGAATTTCTGCCTTCTAACAATGTTCCGAATGTGTGCAGATTCTTTTTGCCGGTGTGTGTGGACATCTCGCCTCATTTACTCGGGGAGGCAGCAGCTTACATCGCGACTTGGAACAAGGGAAAGGATTTCAAATTCAAGTGGTGCAGCCCCACAGAGGATGGCAACGTCTTCAACGAGCGAACAGCTAGTACGTGTCCTCTCTCTACTTTTTACCATGTAAACCCCCTGTCTAACACTTCTGTGTCTGTTGTAGGGGACGCACTTCGGAACTACCGATCACTTCAGAGGTGGAAAAAGAGTCAACAGAGTGAATTCGACGCGCTGGTCAAGTCTGCAGGTTCACTAGAAGGCGATGAGGCAGCACAGCTGAAGCTGGCGTTCAAGCTCCAGCTCGGCGGTCTGCGTCTGGACCCGTCGGTTATCCTGAATGAGGCGGAGCTCACCAAGAAGAACGAAGAGGACTCGAAAGAATGGGCTACAACTGGGAAGAAGAGTAGCAGCGGTAACCGGTCAAGGCGTGACAACCGTAATGGAAGCAACTCGAAGCGATATAAAGACGACAACGAACCGCGTATTAAGGTGGAGAATCGGAGCGACGATCGTGACCGCGATCGCTACCGACGCAGTCGAAGTCGTAGCGGGAGCAACTCGCGTTACGGTAGGGGAAATGGGTCATCGTCGAAGCACGAACGGGACGAGAGCCGACCGCGCAGTGGAGATCGTCGTGATCGCGATCGATACTACGACGAAGACTACGACGACAGCGATCGGTATCGGGAACACAGGCGTGAGGACCGATCTCGAGACAGATCTTCCAACTACGACCGAGAGGAGCGGGGCTACGACCGTCGAAGCGCCCGCGATCTCGACTACTACCGCGATCAGTCGTACTTCGACCGTCGTGAGCGCAAATCCGACCACAACGGACGTAGTCGCAGCAACAGCCGAAGCCGAAGCCGCTCGCGTAGCCCGCGGGACTCAAGAAGCAAGAAGCGGAAACGAAACTACAGACACTCGGACAGTCGGAGCCGCAGCTCCAGTCGCAGCCAGAGTCGAGAGCACTACCGAGCAGAGGACCCGTCTCCGTCCTCCAGGAGTGGACGATCCAAGACGAGCAAATACGGCCCCAGTCGCTCCGGTCACCGGGAGGAACGACCTCGCATCAAGCAGGAACGTAGCGCGGCCTAGTGGGGGTGAGATGTGCATCTGGTTTGTAGTTTGGTTGAGTAAAAGTGTTTTGTGGTAAGGACTAACGTATTTGTGTGAACTATAGAGCCGAGGGGATGACCGGGAAGGTGAGACCGAGGATTAAAAGCAGTACAACAACAGCAACGACGGGGTGCAGCTGGTAGGCAGGCAGTTTTTTTTCTTCATGAATCTGGCTTTCCTTTTCGTACTTTTGTATATCTCTTTCTCGTATTAGTTGTCAGACTCTGACCAAAGACTTTTGTTTCTTTTGTTGCCATGTAGAAATGACAAGTACAAGTACTACAACGAATGTGAGAAATTGGCAAACAAATTGATAAGCTTACTTGTGAATTGCTTAAGGTCCAAAGAAACCTCAAGCACATCGAATATGCAGCAAATGGCGCGCTAACACTAGCTCTGAGGACTGGAGCTTCACTTCTTGAGGTATCCGTACGATCCCGAAGCCGAGACGGCGCTCCCCGACGTCTGTTTGCCCAACGCACAGGCGATTCGTGGCGTGACCTTGCCGCAGACAGCGTGGAGGATGATATTCCACTCGGGGGTGACCTCCTCCGGCAGCGGGTGGTTGAGATCGACCGACTCCTCGCTCACCTTGTAACTCTCGTCCAGCTTGAAGTCTCCGAACTTACCGGCCAGATCCCCCTTCTCGCAGACCAGCGGATCTTCGAGGTAGTCGTCCGGGTTGCAGTCGTACTCTGGCGTCTTGAGCAGACAGTCGTCCGTGCCGACGAACTCCGAGTTGGGGCCGCACGCCTTGAGCGGGTCGTAGTGGTTGCCCGTGAGCTTCAGGCCGCACTCCTCGAAGGACTCGGAGTCGCCCTCGTGCGGCCACTTGACGTGGATGTGCCACTTGTACTGGGTCACGTCCTCCGTGCAGTTGCCGTCGAACGCCTTGATCTCGCTCTGGTCCACGTCGCTGAAGTCCAAGTCGGACGTGACGACCACGAAGGACGAGAAGGGACCGGCGTACTGGATGTTGATGGTGCCACTCACACCTGCCGAGTACTCCGGGTCGAACGTGTACGTGTAGGCGGGCAACGCACTCGTGTCGAAGCTTCCACTGTCGTCATCATAGTAGCTACTGCCTTCGTCCGTGTAGTCGCTGTAGTCGTCCACGTACTCATCGGCTCGGACTGCAAAGGTCGCAAGGGCGAAGATCGCGAGGCTCTTGGCGCTTAGCATCTTGAAGAGGTTGAAAGGCTTTTGGTGCAAGTTCTGCTGGGAGAGAAGCAAATTGAGGAATGAACGGACGGTCGGATCTTCGCTGTTGTGTTTAACAGCCTGGTGGCCATTTCACCGTTCGCTTTGGTCCGTTGCAACTCAGTGGGTTAAAGATATCCTGGATGCGAATCAGGCGATACAAGCGGATTTTCGGCTGGCAGTTCGTCTCATGAAGTGAAATTGAGGAGACTCAAACTTGACTGAACCCATGTGGTCCTGATTACGTTGGAGCAAGTACTGCTACGAAGTCATGTTGAACGTGGCTTTCCAGTCCGTCTCCACTAACAACGCACCCATCCGGTGGCAAAAAAGGTTATCTACGATGTGGTAGGACTTGGTGATGACGTCGAGGAACTTTTGCGTCTCCTGCTCCTTGTCTTCGATGCTGTCGTGCAGCACTGGGATCGTCTTGAAAGACGCCTCTACGACAGTCGACGTGGACTGCTGGCCTGCACCTTGACGCGGCACTCGTCGCAGTTTGATCCACCCTCGTTTCTGGACCTGGACACCGCTGAAAGTCACGTCTCCGATCTCTTCCACATCTCCAGTACCCGTCCAGACGATGGTGATGCTGCCGTCTGAGTCAACATATCGGCGAGCGGTGTACTTGCCAGTCACCTTTGAAGTGAACTCCTCGACATCCGTTCGTATATTGAACGCACGAGCTATCGTACTCGTCTGACAGAAGCAGCAACCAGGTCAGTTTAACTTATAGCATCAACAGCTCAAGTGTTTGTTACTCGTACCGACAGATCTGCTTCGTGTCGACTTTGCATCCCATAACCACAGCCGAAGAAGCGCCAGTACGAGTCCGCAGCCACGTTCAACGCAAACGGCAGCGTCGTGCCAACCTGCATCTCCAAGACGAAGCCTGCCTTGATGCTGTTGTCCCACTTGACGACCTCTGGACCCATGGACAACCCCGATGTAAGATACAAAGCTCGGCTTGGCCGTTGCATTTGCATTTGCAGCCTCAACCTCGTCACAATAGCCAACTGATCGGCGTGAATCTCCTCTGCAGGGTCCGTCTTGAAGTTCCAATACCGCTGTGGCTGCTTGACGTGCAACCTCTCGGCTACCTCTTGCTAAAAAGTACTTTCATTAGTCGCATGGTCAAGTTGAAGTTTCCCTTTTTTAGTCCCTCACCTGGTTCTCGTCACATTTTTTCAGTAACTTGTGCAGCTCCACAGATACATTCAGCAGCTCCATCTGTGTCTGCTTTAACTGCTTTTGCTGTTGTTCGACTCTTAGTCGCTCCTTTAACTGGCGCTCAGCGACGCCGTTCCAGACCGAATTTTGGGTCGGATCAGACTCATTCTTGACCAAATTTTTCACCGGCTCCAGTGACTTGGGCTCCACCTTGACGACGTCAACAGTCTGTGCGCTGTGCAGCTTGAGCCGCTTAATTTTGAGCTCCAGATCGCGCACTTGTTGCCTGAGAAACGGCAATTCAATCTGAATACTTCGCACGCGCTTTTTGCCAGAAGCTCTGAGCGGATTCGACCCTCTCAAGCGCAGGGGGTCACCTCGACGGCCTAGATGGTCGAATCCTTCGACAAGCGAGCCAGCCAGCGCCGCCCACGCCTCGGACGTCCTTGTCGCGTCCTGCATTCGAGCCGGTTCCTCGTGATTTGTGACTGTAATAGTCCGTCACAATTCCTCAAGGGACTAAATTTTGAACTAAAAATAAGATCTCCCGCCAAAAGTCGTCTTCTCTTTGATTGGTGGAGCCCAAACTCAAGTCTGGACTTCATTGGTCAAAATACGCAGCATTATTTCCCGCGTCTTTTCTGGCGCCATAATTCGAAGCGGCAGGTCAGAGCACCGCACCTTTGCGCTTGCGTCTCCTCTCGAGCATTTAGCGCAGCTCGGTACTAGTACGTGACATTCCAGACGATAGAGCAGACGGCTGCTCATACGTCGCCATCAGTTGCAGCCTCGTACGCGCTCTGTGGACCGCTGGAGCTTGTCGAACGTCATGGACGTCTCCAAGGCGAAAGTAGCGGATTTAGCGACAGATTCACAGGCCGCAGACCAAGTACAGACAGCTACAGGTGTTCAGGGACCGGATAATGCTTCAATTCACGCGGAAAAAGCGCTAAATGCCGACAAGAAACAGGTTCCAGAGGTGAAAATGCAGCTACAAGTTGATTCGCAGCCGGAACAGGAGCCGGAGGAGCAGATTCAGACTCCAGATCAAGAAGAACGACTCAGTGTCATATCTAACGACTTGTCGCCTCATGACAGCGACTTCGACTTCTTACAGATCCACACGGACGCAGGTTTCTCGCTGCTGACGCCTTCCCCTCATCGACGGAGCTTTACAGATTCAGCTCTAGATGTGGAGATGGCTGCTGGACCGTTGGCTTCTCCTCCGTTATCGTCTCGTGGATCCAGTGCTGCGTGTTCTCCGTCTACTTTCTTCAAGTCTCCATTGGTGACGAGAAATTCCTCAAAGAAGGAGAAACGAGCGGCCAAGACCCCACAGAGACGCACAATTGTGCCCATCAGATTGGCCACGCCCAAGAGGCTGCAGGAAGCGATCGAGTCACTCAGTCAACAGGAGGAACAGGTCGAAGATAAAGCAGCGATCCCCGACAAGCTGAAGATGAAGTTGCCTGAAGGTTCTCAACAGCTTTCAAGCTCACGATCCAGGAAGACGTCGACCTCATCTACACCTCCAAGGACGCCATCCCCTTCCTCTAGACAGCAGATGCTGTCTCGACGACTTAAGGACGTCTTTGATCGCACTGACGAAGACGACGAGGAACGGGAGATCATTCGAGGAGCGTTGAAATCGCCTGCAGTCACTGGCAGACGAGTCGGAACTTCTGCCTCTGCCCCGCTTCTTGATGCAGAGGATATCCAGTGCGTCCCGAGCGGATTCATGCCGAGTCCGAGCGAGCATGACTCGTTCTTCTCGTTCGCGAACTCGCTGTCCCCGCTCATGCCGGCGGACGAGTTCGACAACAGCTTCCTGTCCATGAAATTTTCACCGCTCGTGTCGCTGTCCTCGTACGAAATGCCAAGATTGTACGTCAACTCGATCACGTTTTCCTTTCAAGTTCTAACACCGTGTTGTTTCTGTGTACATGTATACAGACTCCCGCCATTCCCGGAGCAAGAACAAAATGGCGAACGCGTGGAAAGCCCAACTGCTTCTGGCAATTCTTCGATCCCCAAGACACCGAACAACAGATCAAGGAACAGCCGAGGACTTTCATCGGCTGGATCCTTATCTGGCGGCGCTATTTCAGCCCCGGGTTCTGCAAACGGACTAGTGTCCCCAAGCTTTTTCAGCGCATTTCCAAACATTCAGGCTTCCACGAGTGCGACACCAGGACAAGACGAACGCTCGAAGCTTGGAGGTCACAATGTCATGAAGATGAAGCTCCACACGTCGTTCGGCGCTTCACCATCGTTGCAAGACGCGCACCCCACTCGTGAGATCCAGGCGATCAACAACAGCTTGTAAGTGTGTCGAAGTGAATTGTGCGAGGTAGAATGAATAGCTGACATTCTGCTTATGTTTGGATTTTACAGGAAGCGGAAGAAGTACATTCGTCGACGCAAAGCAGAAGGGAAGAGCCAGGCATCGTCCAACAGCGTTCAACGTAAATTATTGCAAACCCCCGTGAAAACTTCTACTTCTCCACGTACAACCCGGTCACCACTGCACCCTTGGAACGGGCAAACACCGGATTCGAACCAGTTCAAGACCCCCACGCCGCGGAAACTGAGTAACATCCAGATGGCAACTTCCTCTTCTCCAGTAGTGCGCCGATTGATTCCAGCGACGGACCCAACACCAGCACCAGCTACGCCTGTCAACAACAAAAGGAAGCGAAAAGCCTCTCAGTGCGTCTCGATGCCTTCAGCTATTGCCAACATTTCAGGCCTCAAGATGCGGAAGTCGCCTTTGGGCATTCGACAAGCAGTGGCTCTTGCCATCACGCCCGCGAAGCAGATCAAGCGGGAGGTTCCAGATGTGAGTGGCATGTTTAATACGCCGAATTCACTCACAGCGTCACTGCAGTCAGGATCCAAAGCGCCACTAGGCCCCGTTGTCTTGGTAGTGCCGGCGCAGGTACCTAAGAAGGCCCCGTGTAATTGCAAGAAGTCCAAGTGCCTCAAACTCTATTGCGAGTGCTTCGCCAGCGGTGGGTACTGCGATGAAAGTTGCAACTGTCTCGACTGTGCGAACACTCCCGCGACGGAGGGTGTTCGACAGCAAGCGATCGCGTCGCGACTGGAGAAGAACCCGAACGCTTTCAAGCCCAAGATCGGCGCCACAGCTTCTGTTGCTATGACTCCAGGAGGAGCTCGTCGCTTGTCTGTCGGCTCATCTGGTGGCAGACGCATCTCTCCTGAAGCTTTCCTGTCGTCACCGCAGTTAAGATTCCAGCAACAACAGCTTGTCAGTGCGGGTGTGTTGGCTACGAAGATGCACAAGCACGGATGTCACTGCAAGAAATCGGCGTGTCAGAAGAAGTACTGCGAGTGTTTCCAGGCCGGAGTGCCTTGCGGAGAGAATTGCCGCTGTATTGTAAGTGGATCTACTGATCTTTCACGAGTGGCGTATTTTCTAACGTTTGTGCCTTTTTCCGTCTACAGGACTGCAAGAACCAGGCTCCGTGTGCAGCTCACGCGAATGGGGTTGCTTCTGCTCGCTCAACTGTGAGCGGCACGCCGTCGCGTATTGCGAATGAGCTAGACGAGACGTTTGTGTCTCCTGTGCTGCTGGGTGCGCGCAAGCGGATGCGCATTGATCGTGAAACGTGGAAGAAGAACTTCTCGTCACCGTTTGAAGCTTCGCCAGCACGTGATCGTGAGCGCACAGAGCTGTTGCAGGCGAGACTTTGTGCATCCAGAGGCTCCAGTAGCTCTGGTGGAACTCCGTTATCTGTGCGGGTGAGGGCTGTCCCGTTCACGTCACCTGCAACGCCTCAACGGAATCGAGTTGGTGCCAAAAGGTCTCGTGGAATGTCACCGGTCAGAGGAGAAGGCGAGGAGCAGCGTGGCAGTAATGGGGCTGCTAATACCTCAATGCTGTCGAAGGCTGATAAAACCACCAACAGTATCGGCAGGGCTGCGTTGTCAGCAGTCGTTCGATCATCGGCTGGAGCTGAACGAGTCTTCGTACTGCCGCTGTTTGGATCGAACCTCCCTCCTTTGGAGAGTGGCGTCACTGCGAAAGTCTTTGGCTTCTTGACGAACGCTGACTTGCACAACGCCAGCCTGGTGAGCCGCCTCTGGAACCAGATCGCGCTTGGAGACACCGTCTGGGACCACGCCAACTTTATCCCGACAGAGGCGAATGTTGCAGTTGCACTGAAGAAGAAAAAGCTGGAGACATCACTGATCAAACTCGAGCCAAGTGTCAGGGCCAAACCACTGGTGACCATCAAGCACGAGCCCAACCTCGCAGTGCTCTCGGCCCTTAGGTAAGTAGGATACTGAAGATAATTATTAGCGTGTAGTAAGTAGGATAGGAACTGTATTAGCCGGACTGCTGGGAAATACACCAGACAAGCAATCAGCGAGCATGTGGCGTGCAAATTTTTTCCCGACTGCAGTGCCGGGAGCGCAGAATTTCGCTCTTTTCTCCAGTTTCCTTCCACTTGAGAAACCATAAGAGGTCATGCATGCACACCACAAAAAAGACTTCTTGATGCCTCAAGCTCGTGGTGAAAGCTTGGGCATGCGGCGTGGGTGGTCGAGCGAGATGTGCTGCATGCGAACAGCGCCTAGGATGATCTCGGGCAGCTCTTCGTCGGATTGGGCCTCCAGCAGGAACGCCATGTCAACCACCAGCGACTTGGTCACACCCTGCACCATTCCCACGACCGTGTTGGCCACCGAGTTGGACGAAATGTCGATGTCCACCTCGAAGTAGTTCTCTCCGCGGTGGTACGGACACTTAAGCTTGTTGCCGAGGAGCGTCGGCTTGGAACCGACTGACTGCTTGATGATGAAGCTGCCCTCGACGACAGTGGGGATGAGCTTAAATCGCGAGTTACGGAACTGGTCGTCGCCGTCGAAAAAGTCGTTCAGCAGCTCCGAGAAGGGCGATCCGTCCTCGAAGACGTTGTCGCGCACCGGCTGGAAGTAGAAAACCATGCAAATGTTCTCCGGGCCAGGGATAATCATGTTGACTACGAACGTGAACTTGGAGCTGGTGCGGCCAATGCTGTCCGAACGGGCCGAGATGTTGTATCTCTCCGCTGGGCTTTCGAACGACAGGAGATCCACTCCCATGGTGTGGAACATCGCTGGGGCCGACGGGATCTTCTTCTTGTCGTTCAGGTAGTTGTGGCCTCGCACACTGAAGAGAGAAGCATCCGGCTCGGCCCACATCTTCTCCGGAAGACTCGTTTGAAGCTTCTGCACGCCCATGACGACGCCCATGGAGTCCACGCTCGTACGTTGCGTGACAACGGAGTCCTCTTGCCCAGCTGCCGATCCTTCTCCTTCGCCCGCAGGAGCCACCGAAACATTAGGCGTGATGAAGTCTGTAGCGCTCATTTCGTCCCGAATACCCACAACACTGCGCAGCATTGGCATCACCAGGTCCACGTCCATGCCGAGCTGGTGGTAAATGCGCGACCAACCGCCCGAGTCGTAGCGAAGCACGTACGTGACCAGCGTACGGATGGATCCACTTGGAACGCGTTGGGGAGCGATAACAAAGCCACCACCCAATAGATTCGCACGGACGTAGTTGTGACGCACACGACACTCCGGATGCTCGATGCTCTGGTACATGACAAAGTACGATCCGTCCTCTTCACGTCTCCAGTATCGCATGAGCACAAGGTCACGAGCTTTCTGCCACAGCGGCCACAAGTGCGTTGGTCGCTGCGTCACGTACACAATGTCCGCGTGATCATCCAGTTGCTGTACCACCCGCATCGTGGCCGTTCCAGAGTCCCAACGCTGGAATCTCTTGGGGTTCATAATGAGTCGGAAAACTTCAGTCGGAGACCCATGCACCACCTGCGAGACTCGGAAGCTCGGGATCTCGGGCGCCTGCGTAGGCGTCACGGCGACGCAGCAGATGGCAATGGCCACCAACGCCGTCATGAAGCTCAGCAGCATGTTGTTCGCGAACGAGTACATGCTGCTGAAGCTCAGAGCTGCACCTACACATGCACTAAAGATCAGTCCGTTGGTCGTGGCTGCACGTTGCGCGAACAGATTGGCGGCGACATTGGGGCCAAGTGGACATTCCTGCATGATGCGGAGGCCTCCTTCCACTCTGGCCAGCCACCAGGCTTGCTCCGCCTTGACGTTGTCAGCGTCCAGATTAAAGAGAGACACGGTGTCTTCGTCCGTCTTCAGCATCCTCGGGACGTGCGTGGGCGTGGGAAAGATCTCGGAGTCCGTTTTGAGCTTCTTCTGGTGCGCCACCAGCTCCCTCAGCGAGCGGACGGCGTTCTCCAGCGCCCGTTTCCACTCCTTTGCGTTCTCCTCACTCTTGGCCCCAAGATCCAGGAATCGGTCCTTCTTGTAGGACTTTTCTCCGCCCACTGCGTCTCCAACGGTAAAGGTAATGCGGAACATCCAAACTGGGCCGTGGTGCTTGTGTTTCTCCTCGGAATTAAACACGGGGCTCACCACACAGGCGTCAGTCAGAATGTAGGTCCCTCGGGGCGCGGGATCGCCGCGTTTGCGGTAGTAGCGGAGCTGGTTGCCGTCCAAGAGGAAGTAGCGCTCCACTATATACATGGACACAAATTTATGATACATAGATTATGTGACTTCCACGAAGGCTTTGAGGACAGGAGTTGCATGGTTAGAAAGAGCGTACGCCATATGAGGTTCATGTGGTCACGGCGCTTGGTGAGCCAGCCCTCCATCGTCGCGAAAGAGGTCGGGAGGTCGTAGCGGAGGTGATGGCAATGTGTCTCGACGCGGCGGATTTGCGACTGAGCAACACAGATTATTGGACAGATTGCGACATTTTTGGTCCTTAACGTAATACGCAGCTGCGATTGGCTGGATTCTGGACTAGAAAACGGACGACGTACTCTGATTATGACAAACAGACACAAACTTCACTAACAAATGGACAACTTGGACCAAACTGAGCTCTTCGAGTTACAGCTTTACTCACTCAACTACTGCAGACCAAGACTACAGCAATGCAGTTGCAGCCTGCTTAGAAGCCCATCCAGCCCGTGTACCAGCGGTTCTTGAACTTGTAGGCGTCCGTCATCTGGCGGTACATGAAGACGAAGCCGAGCGCGCAGCCCACGATCGACATGTAGCGCACGGCCGGATTGCGCACGTACAGCGCCCACTGCGACAGAAGAATCATGAAGACAGCAGCACACACATCGTATCCGCCGACAATCAGCCCTTCGTAGACGAACTGCTGGCGACCTTGAGGGTGGAAGTACTGGATGTTGCCCTTGCGGTCGGCCGTGTACGGCGGCGGGTTGCGGATGATGCAGTACACCATGCCGGACACCGACAGGCCGTAGAACAGCAGCGAGACCGTCATCCAGAGCTGTTTGCGACGCAGCTTGGCCAACACAAAGTCCAAGTGGGACAGCACCAGCTTGGCAGTGAGTGCAGTGGAGGCCAGCGCCATGACAACCAGCACATAGAGGAACGTCTTCGAGCGCTGGATAGTGAACTCAAAGCCCGTGCGTTGCTTGACGAAAGTGGCCATGGCCTCAGCCTCCTTGCCCTGCGAGTAGACGTTGTAGAGGTTGTGCGGCTCCACTTTGGCCTTCTTGGGCATCCTCTCCCCACTGTCAATGGAGCGATCCGGAGCCACATACACCACGTGAGGAGCGGAGGTGAACTCGTACATGCCGAACGCTTCCTGGTTGGCTTCGAAGTCCACCACAGCGAAGAAAACCTCCAGGCCATCTCTCGTGTCCACTTTCACCTGCTTGGCAGTCTCGTAACTCTCCCCAAGCGCCTCAAACTCGGGCGCAACCTGTGCGCACGTCTCGCACTTGTACTTGGCCGCAGTAGCCGTGAATAGGAGCACCAAATGGTACGGACGGTCAGGTCTGACCGCGTAACGCCCGAAGAGCTCGCTGTTGAACGGGATGACGCCGTCGCGTACGCGTCCCTGCAGCTGCGCCAGCTTCTCGTCGCCCTTGAGCGCAGAGTCCTTCGCCTTGCGACTCTTCTTGGCCTCAACAGGAAGCCCAACGACCAGCAGCAGCGTCGCTAGCAGCGCCAGGAAGCGCATCGTTCCCCTCATCGTCGCTCTTGGACACGTGGAGGATCGAAAATGAGGAGCTACACAGCAATTTTTACGGCCAGTTTTGAGTTTTAGCCAATGAGAAGCCTGGAAAGAGCTTGTGTCCGGAAGAAAGTGCCCTGGACACTTCAAACCACGATGGTGCACAACGTGCACTAGGACAGAATCTGCCGGACAACATTTTAATGTGAATCAAATACGGACCATTTTTAGTCCTGCGCAATACGTGGAGCTCTAGTGATGGCCGTCCCGACGGCGGAGGAGAGCGCTCGGCGCTTCAAGATCGTCTACGTGGGGGCGTCGTTAGTGGCCATGCTCATCTCCACGTACACGACGCTGTACGGGCCTATGGACTGGTCTGCTCCCGCCCAAAATGGTCCAGCGCCATTAAACCCAGCGACTCTGCAGCAATTGACACAGGACAATTCAGGTCACTTTCGCTGGGGCACATATCGTCCTGGACTATATTTAGGTCTCCGGTCTCGAACAGAACCGGATTTTGTGTCAGCCGGACTATTATGGACGTCCCAGCTTGAAGACGTGTCACAAATCCGTCATCAATGCCGCCAAGAGGACCGACTGCAACGCTACGGCTGGCTGCAGCACGACGGGAGCCAATTCGGTCTGCAGAAGGTGGAGGACCAGTTTAATCAGCTGGAATTGAGTACCAGTTACGCTAAATTGCAGACGGAAATGGTCCAGGGGTGGGCTGCCAGAGTGCAGGCAGCTCCGTTGACGCCTAAAGACGAGCGTTTGAGCCGCAGAAAGGTGCAAAACAACAAGATTTCCCTCTTCTTCTACGTGGATTTGGGGTGCGGAGACGAGAGGTTGGAGCTGGAGTGTCGGCAAAAGCTGCAGAACTTGGTGGAAGTCGCAGCGGAGCCCTCTACAGTTCAGTGCGGCCAACAGGAGCAGTGTGTGCAGCTGGTGCTGGAGAGTGAGGGACTTGAAGGCCACAAGACACAGGGAGAAGCCCCGTTGACGTTCCAGATGCAGGTGCAATTGAAAACCAAGTCGACGGTCCTCGGTGCTGAGCTCCACTACGCTGGACTAAAAGACACCAACGTCCTCAATGTGAAGGACAGACTGGTGGCACTGGCTCAACGTCCAGGGGGAGAAGGGAACAAGGACGTGAAGGCTGACAAGGAGATCCAGCTAGAGAACTTCATTGAAGAAGGAAGCACGATCGTTGTGGTGCAAGCGATCGTTAACGTCGACGCAGAAACTTTCCAAGAGAGTGATGTGACGCTGGACGTGCTGTTTAATGAAGCGGTGTCGGCTACAGGTGACGAGGTCGTGAAGACCCGTATTGACTCTCTCATCACTGATAAAATGGCCCAGTACTCGCAGCAGTTCGACGACAAATTCGAGGAAGCTTTTCATCTGTCCACTAAGACGTGGCCGTCAAGTAGTGGGGAAGAGACTCCGTTCAACGCTAGTCTTGTGGCATTTGCTAAGGCGGCGTTCAGTAACTTGATTGGCGGAACAGGCTACTTCTACGGGAGTTCGTTGGTGCAGCATGACCCGGAGAAGCCTGAGATTGTTGAGTCGCCTGTGAAGCCTCTTTTCACAGCTGTGCCGTCTCGGTCTTTCTTTCCGCGTGGGTTCGTGTGGGACGAAGGATTCCATCAGATCGGTATCTCGGCGTTTGACGACAGCGTTACGCGCGATGTCATCGCTCACTGGCTTGGTCTAATGGAAGAGGATGGCTACATCGCTCGGGAGCAGATTCTAGGCCAAGCTGCACGTCGTCGTGTACCTGCCGAGTTTGTCGTGCAGCACGTAGAGCACGCGAACCCTCCGACATTGCTATTGGCGTTGGAGAAGATGCTGCAGTGGCACCAGGACGCGGATTCGGACCAGGAGATGAAGGAGTTTGTACGCACTATTTTCCCGTTCTTGAAGCGCTGGTACAGTTGGTTCCTCAAGACCCAGTACGGCCCGCATGACACGAGTTTCCGTTGGCGTGGCCGTCACCCGAACGACGGCAAGTTGATCTCTAACACGCTGTCGTCAGGTCTGGATGACTACCCGCGTGCGTCGCTTCCTAGCGAAGAGGAGATGCACGTAGATCTGCTTTCATGGATGATCCGCTCCAGCAACGTCATGGCGAAGCTTGCCGCCTTCATTGGGCGGGACAGCGACGTCGCGCTCTTCGAGTCCAACAGCGCTCACTTCTTTACGGGTCTGGACAAGCACCACTGGAACGAGGAGGCTCAGTCGTACTTCGACGTGGGCGAGCACAGTGAGGACGGCGTGATCGAGTACCAGGTGGCTGTGCGCTGCCGAAACGAACAGGGCCAAGTGGTGGATGCGACGGCTCCTTTAGCGCAGATCGAGACGAAGCAGGTCCAGTGTCCAACCAGCCACCCGAACTTCCTGTTCCCGTTGGGCGACGGTCGTGGTGGGCTGCAGATGCTGCCTGTCTTCGTCCCGCACACTACGAAGCTGCAGCACGTTAAGCACGTTGGCTACGTGAGTGTGTTCCCGCTGCTGCTGAAGGTACTACCACCCGATTCGCCCAAGCTTCTGGCGCTGCTGAAACAGATCACGGACCCGGCGCAGTTGTGGTCTCCGTTCGGACTGCGGTCGCTGTCGACGTTGGACCAGTTTTACGAGCAGGAGAACGCGCCTGGAGACAATCCGTACTGGCGTGGATCGATCTGGATGAACGCTAACTATCTGGCTCTGGATGCGCTACACCACTACGCGCAGCCGAGCACGGGTTGTCCGTTCCAGAAGGAGTTTGCCGACGCGTATACTGTGCTGCGTGCGAACGTGATCGCCAATATCTACCGCGAGTACGAGCGCACCGGGTACCTGTGGGAGCAGTACAGCGGCGACATCCACGCGGGTCAGCACTACGGAAACGGGCAAAGGTGCCACCCGTTCTCGGGCTGGACAGCGCTGGTAGTGAACATCATGGCAGAAATGTACTAGAGATGGTTTGGCATGCTTATACCTTTTGAAAAGTGAAGAGAATTGAGTTGAATCCGCATGCGAGCGCTTGTTTGACGGTTTGACCAGGCTCTCAAACAATGCCTAGTACCGCTTACGAGCTTCATCTTCAAGCGGAGCCATGGCGTATAAGCCTACGAGCACACTTGTTTCACAACAATTTTGTTGCACGAGTCGAGATCTGGGCAGATGACAATGTAAATCGGAGGATCAGCACCTTCAGCTGTGAAGAGTTTCCGCAACACTTCCAGTTGATTGCTGTCGACGAGATGTGCATGTCCGACAGTGCCATGAAGCTTTGCCTCTCGTGGGAAGAAGAAGGCTGGAGCTTCGCAATACCGTCAATATTCGGGAAATTGCATACCAGACTGGTATCTTCAACCTGAACTCAAATCCACCAAGCAACAGCAACACGTTGGAGAATCCCTGGTGGTTGGTAAGCTCTTCGTAAATTTTACGAAGAGCATTTAATGTCCTCTGCAAGTTTAGAATGCTAAAAACCGAAGAAACTCTCTCGCACAAAATGTCTTTACCAAGAGAATTCGACCTCAGGATATTTGGACGGCTATGATTGGTGGATTTTTTCGCCAGCACTAATTCCCGCCCTAGAATAGTCTAAGATTGGCAGGACCGGCAGTATGACAAGCGTCGAGGCCCACACGCAGGCAGCTTCTGCGCATGCGAGGGATGCAGACGCCGCCTCGGGTATCTTTGGACTGATGAACTTGTCCCCACAAGATGCGCCGGATGAAGTTTTAGCCAAAAAGCTTAAGCTGTTTCAATCCAAGAAACTGCGTGTGGCCTGCACCCAATTAGGCCTAAAACCCCAGGCCGAGTCCTCCACGAACACTAAAGAAGGGTATATCAAGCAGCTCCTCCAATACCGTCGCGCTAAGTTGTGTGGAGAAATATCTACAGGATATCCTGAAAACAAGCAGCTACGACCTACCAGGACCAAACACTGTGGCTTTAAGCTTGTGAACGTGGTCCTCAGTCCTGCTTTGCTGCCGAGGATGATCGAGGCTGGGACAGTTCAATCGTCTGGAACTGGCAAATACTGGCGAGATGTGGCTGAAGCCTATGCCAGTAATGATCCTGCACATTCCAGGATCGTAGGATTTCCAGAACGATACGAAGGTATCGACCCAGTTCGTGCACAACAGCACACCGCACATCAGCTCTGCGCCATTTGGAGGGACCTAACGGCCAAGTACGAGGGTAGTTACGCGCGTTGGAAGCAACTGGGAACTGAAAGTGCAGGTTTTGCCCACTTTTGCGGAGATTTGGCCGTGCAATACCTGTTCGACAGACTGCACCTGCAGTCGTTTCAAATGGAGGTTCAGCCGGAACAAGCGAGAGTCTCGAAACGAGCTAGACTGGGGATGGCAAGTGACAATGTTTCAATTGATGCGGGTCGAGTTCCAAGCGCGAACGGTGTACAAGGAGGACAAAATAACCAGAGCTCCGTCCAAACACAACCGCCAACGCAGCTACGAGCTTCAAGCATAAGAGAAGTTGGTTTTCGTCGTCATCAAATTTTACCACAAGCTGCTCCAGCGCCTGCACGTGAAGATGTGAGAATACCGGACGAAAGGCTCCCACAGACTTTGGACCGTGGTACCTATCGTCGTGAGAATCGGTATGAAGGTGTTATTCAGTCGTCTCAAGCTGTGCGTGACACAATGGCGGCTATTGACGCGCTCAAACGCGGTGGATTTGACCCCGTTGTCACCGCACAAGCCGAGGAAAGTTTGGATGCTATCGTACAGGTCTGGCTTCGAGAACTGAACAATGCAGCACAGCCATGAAGCAGGGTGACACGGGCTGAAGTGGTTCTACATTTGTTGTTGAGATTCTTGCAATAGTCTCCTTACGTGGTAAACCCCTTGTTCCTGGTTGCACAATGGCCAAGTTGTACTGATCGTACGTGCGGCTGGAAGCGCGTTCCGTGTCAACATCGACGAGGGTCAGTCGGTGGGAGACTTGAAGAAGGCGCTCAAGGCATCGCCCGTGACCTGCAACTCTTCCTCGCGAAAAAGTACAGTGCATGGATACGGTCAAATGATTCTGATGCGATTAAATTACGACGTGGAGTCCTTCCTGACGAAGCAATCGACCCAGCCCGAGAGATTGGTGATTTGTTTGGGTGGCTCTGACTAAAACGCACGAGATGAGGACATACCAGAGCCAGCCTTTTATCACAGATCAAGCGGTTGGTTTCTTCAAGCAGATCGAGGGATGCTATCGGTTTCGAGATTCTCCCCTGGTGTGTTAGGATCTCTAATACGGTTCTCGATTGATCATGGCAAATACGACCAAGAACAGCCTGATGGTTCAAGATTTAAAGGCAGACGAAAGAGTACGCTGTATTACATCTAAGGGGTTGATAGCTCGTCAAATTTCGTAGTGCCCTGACGAAGGCTTCCAGAATTTGAAACCACTTGATGTCTTCTTCGTACATATTTGCGATCACTTATCTGATCCGACGCTGTATCTGCCACGCGGGCCTTTTTTCTTTGAGAGGCACACCGTCCTCAAAAAGAGGAGCTTCGTCGTAGCGGCCCACGAACACTTGACAGGCTTCTTCCACTCGCGATCCTGGCTTTACAACGATTTTTTCACACCAGTCGAAATCAGGGCAAAGCACCATAAAAACCGGCGGATCAGCACCTTTCGCGGTGAAGATTTCCTGTAGCCGTTCCAGTTTCTTGCTACTGATGTTATGAACCTTGCGATCGTGATGTGAAGTGTCGCTACTCGACTCTTCTTGTCGGCGGAAGAAGGCTGGAGCTTCACAATGCCGTCAAAGAACGCGAAATCAAAGCACATCGGATACCAGTACGACAACGTATCATCATCTCTCCATTTCTTCAGCTCCTGTACATCATACCCGGCCTCTGTTGCTGTTTCAGAGCAGAAAGCATCACCTTTCTTCACTTCTAATCCGTAGACGACAGATAATGATCCGGATTTTTACTGTCCGTGACGTATTTATGACGCAAGCTCTCCGAGGGATTTGTGAATGCTGTAGAAACGTTTTCTCGTATGTCTTTGAGGTAGTCTTCACTTTCTTTTGCAAACTCCCCAACGGATCCACCAGAAAAGTAAAAGCGGTGCAAAATATCGTTTTTTCGAAATTGTAGATTCTCCTTCCCAGTTCGAAGAGATCGGTTCTCTTCCAACATGGCAACAGACAGCGGTACGTGTGCTTCAACTCACTGAATCCACGCAAACTGGCTGCGATGTCGCTAGCATCCGATAACTGCACAACCCGGCTGGAATACGTTCATAGTCAAATCCATCAAGCAGCAGCCACACGTTCGAACGGTTACTAAGCTCTTCATAAATGTTCTCTGCAAGCTTTGTATCGCATCTCTCCCTTGTAAAAAAACACGATTTTACCGTCTTGGTATCCAAGACACAACAGGCAATTCTCTTGGTTCGCTACAGTCAACTTTCGATACACCAACACATTCTTCCTCCGCTTGAGAAGGAGGTAGAACGCTATCACAATCAACAAAGTCGACTTGCCAATACCTGGCGACCCCATAAGAACACATCGCATTTCCGCATAGATATTGGTGGAATCGCCAGAAGACTCTCGAAACCATCGGTCCAAAAGTATCGACGCTACTTGTTTTTCCTCCTCTCGCCACAAGATTTTCTTCTTCTTCGTGCAGCCACCCAACGGTTTCATGAATTTCGAGATGAGAGGAATCTCGAGCACTTCGCCAGCTTTCCATTGGTCCAACGAACACTCGTCTAGATACTGACCGCAATTATCCAAGGGGGTTAAAGCTGGAATTATTGCAGTTCGAAGGCGGTGCACTTCTGCTTGGTACTGTACCTGTGGTGGAATTACTACCAGCACGTGAATCACATTCTCGCCGAAGAAAAAGCCAGGCCCAAACAGGTCCGGGTTGTTTAGCTGCCACGACCCGCGCATCTCTTTATACGAAGAAATATTTTCACTTGAGAGTGCATGTATGGGTCTTTTCAACCACGCGCCGTCTTTCTTTGCCAAGAAGAGCTGCAGCTGCGGCCAAAGAACCATGATGTCAGTTTTCTTCGACTTGAGCGCTTTCTTCAACTGGTCCACCGACTTGTTCACGTCGATATCGACGGAAAACGCATCCCCTTTGGCTTCGACGATAACACAGAACAGAGTCACCATGTTTCCTCAGGACAGTGGATTCTGGAATGAGTGAGAATTTGAGTTGATTTCCAACAGATAGTCACAAAAAATCCTTTGCAGCAAGATTGGTGATTCTGAACTCGTCCAACCCAAATTTTCCGAGGTCAAGTCATATTTGCCTTGAAATAACGTCCGAGGAAAGTTTGGATTCTACGCACAGGTCCGATAACTGGACAATGATCGACTGCTGATTGAAGTGGTTCGACATTTGTTGTTTTGTGGTTTTAGGAAATTATGATAATCGTGGTCTCCCCACGTCACTCTAGCTTTTCCATCACTTCTTTCTTCCTCATTGCCAAATGGTCAAATTGTTCTGCGCAATCGTAGGTGCGGCGGGAAGCGCGTTCCCTGTCGACATTGACGTGGGTCAGTCGGTGGGAGATTTGAAGAAGGCGATCAAGGTGGAGAATGAAGACATCAAAAGTCCAACCCGCGACATGCAGATCTTCTTGGCGAAGAGGGACAATGCGTGCGGTCGAATGATTCTGATGCGATAAAATTACGACGTGGAGCCATTCCTGAGTCAGTAAGGGAACTGCTGCACGAAGAAATCGACCCAGCTGAAGAGATCTGTGATTTGTTTGGAGATGCTCCAACGAAGAAGTTCATTCACGTGCTGGTGATTGTTCCGGAGCACGAGACGGTAAAACATCAGATGACGCGAAATGAGGCCTTGCCACCCCGGAAGCAAGTCAAGACTGATCCAGTAGAGGTGATTAATCAAGGACCAGTCCCCGAGGGATTCTGCTCGGTTCCGGTGGAATCCATCGGCACGTATCAAGACCTGCAAGCGGCATTTTGACGCGTGGTATCGCTCCATCGTGCTTGCTGTATGGACCTCATCGATTTGGAAAGACAACCGTAGTACTCCGACTTCGGGAATTGCTCGGGGCACACCCGTCAGTCCTCGTTGTCTATCTCTCGCTCAACCCCGTAGTTGTCGAAACGGAGGAGGACTTTTGGCTTGCGCTCTGCAGGACCATTAGGGAAGAAATGGCGTCATTTGGAGAGTTTCAAGATATGGTTCGGCGTCGTGGGAAACGTTTGTGGCTGGCTATTGATGAAATGGATACCATGCTTGGGAATGAAGAACTTACCAGCGATTTCATGGGGTGGCAAATCAACCAATATTTTTTGGGATTTCTTGGAATTGGGAGTGATGCTTTGCTAAGTATGCACATGAAGCTCAAAGAAACCAGCTCCAGTCCTTTTGAACTCTTTCAGATCCAGCCTTTTACCACAGATCAAACGGTTAATTTCTTCAAGCAGATCGAGGGATGCTATCGCTTTCGAGATTCTACCCGGCAGGCTATCATGGAGTATTCAGACGGTGCTCCAGGCGTATTAGGAACTTTAATACGGTTCTCGATTGATCATGGAAAATACGACCAAGAGTGGCCTGAATGGGAGAATTGGTTCAAGATCCAAAACTTCTCCGAGTATCTCATCCGTTGCGTTTATGCGAAGTAACACACTGCTTCTTTGAGATCAGTAGGCCCGACGGTGGTGACAGAGTGCTGTATTGGTGATTCACCAATACAAAAAGTCAACCAATGGTGAATATTCCGAAATCTATTATCATGGATGCGAATTTACCGATTTGTTATCCAACATACTACAGAGTAGAGATAATTGCCCTGGTTCGCATCGGTCCTGTCAAAAGTGTCAACACGATACCCGAGCACGTTCTTCCTTTCGGGTCATCAAACGAGATTAAAGGATCACGAAACCACGAATAAAGTGCTTCTTCGTGAACCTCCAGATTAACGGAATGCTATCTCCAGCGTTCCATTGTTACTACGAGCGCTTCTCCAGATATTTGGTCGGAAATGTCGAAAGGGGGTGGCTTTTGAATCGTCAAGTTTGGGATTCTGGTTAGTGAGAGAGAAAAAAAATCTTCCAAGGGTGGTCTCAAGGTATCTGTACCAAATTCTCGGACCGAATTCCTGTCTTACGACTTTTCCCAACATTCGAGTCATGTTAAGGGCAGAGATGGTTAGAAACTATACATTTACAAGAAAGAAAAGTACGTGAATAAATGTGTTAGATCCGCTTTGGCGCTTCAAGCCGTCTTCCTAGTGCAAATGCGGTCGCTTAACGTCCCCAGAGCGAGCTCCCAATCGGAGAAATGTTAGGGTCACGGACGGCACACCAGCGTATTTCAGTGGAGCCTCCTCGTAGTAGCCCACGCATACTTGACATTGTGCTCCTGAGTTTACAACTATCTTGTTGCATGCATCGAGGTCTGGGCAGAGAACAATGTAAACCAGCGGATCAGCACCTTCAGCAGTGAGAATTTCCTGCAGCACTTCGAGTTGCTGGTCGTCAGCGCTGTGCTCATTTCCGATCGTGACACGAAGGAACGCCACTCGACTCTTCCCCTCGGAGAAAGATGACTGGAGTTTTACGATACCGTCAATACTCAGGAAAGACTCGAAACAGGGATACCAGAATGACAGTGTGTCACCATCTCTCCATTTCGTCAGTTCCTCCTTATCGTATCCACCCTTTAATGTCGCTGTTCTAGAACCGAAAGCAGCACCTTTCTTCATTTCCAACCGCTCCATATCGAAATGCCGTTCTTCGTTTGGCTTGGGTGGATCGTAATCCGCCACGTGCAGGATTAAGGCGTTGTCGATAGCCAAACGTTGCAGACACATAATAAAAGTGATGCGAGCGAGTGCGTCATGGCCAGTGCCTCGTGCCCAGTGAAAGTGTCGAAGAAGCTCTTTCGACTGCATTTCTTTTGTCATCCAGCTAACTGCGCTCACCGAATCAAAAATCTGTTCCCATTCCGTAGATGACAGATAATGGTCACGATTTTTCGTGTCCTTCGCGAAGGTGTGGCAGAAGCGAAAGTAAAACATTCCGTCCAATAAACCAATGCGTTCCTGGTCCCTCATGTAGTCTTCAAAATCCATTGTAAATCCCCGAACGGATCCGCCAGAATAAGAAAAGTTGACCTCCATCTCTTTTTCACCCTCTTCAAACTTGAAGATTTTTCTTCCCAGCTCGAAAAGATCCTGCTTCTTCCAGCACGGTAACAGGCACCGATAGGCATGATCAAGTTCGCTTGGTGTCAACTCAACTTCCTTCGCTGTCGCCAGCACCCGGAACGTGCGCAGCCCTTCTGGAATATGTTTATAGTCATATCCACTCAGCATCAGCCACACATTCGAAGAACCCTGGCGGTTCCTAAGCTCTTCATAAATGACCACCGCAAGCTCAGGTTTGCATCGTTGCTTAGCAAAATACACGAGTTTACCGTCTTGGTACCCAAAATACAACAGGAACTGGACCGTGTTTGTAAACCGACAATACACCAACACGTTTTTCTTGTGCTTGAGAATGAGATAAAACGCCATCATACACAACAGCGTCGACTTGCCGATGCCCGGTGATCCAAAGAGAATACTTTGCATATCTGCGTAGACGTTGGTGGAATTCCCCGACTATTCTGGAAACCATCGATCCAGAAGAATCGACACTACTTGTTGTTCTTCCAGTCGCCAAAAGATTTGCTTCTTCTCCGTGCATCCACCGAAGGGTTTCATGAATTTCCAGATGAACGGAATGTTGTGCACTTCTCCAGCTTTCCATTGATCCAACGAGCACTCTGCCAGACATTTCTTCCGATTATCGAACTGCTTAAACTTCGGGATGGTTGGTGCTGGAGTCAGACTGCCGCGTTTCGGTGGAACTTGAGACGGAATCACCGTCAGCACGTGAATCACATCATATCCAAGGGAAACGCCAGACCCAAAGAGTTCCGGCTGGTTCAGATTGAACGACGAGTGCATGTTCAAATAGGATGAAGTGTTGACTTCGCTTTGAAGAATCGTATCCGCATCGTTGGCTGATAGCCACACGCCATCCTTCTTCACTAGGCACAGTTGCAGGTGGTGTGCTCCAAACTTGATCGTGTTTGAGGTCTTCTCTAGGATCGCCTTTTTCAAGTCAAACACCGAGGCGCTCTCATCAATTTGAATCTTGAGTCCCCCCACTCCAACGATTACACAGACGAGTGTTAACATCTTTCCACAAGACGAATTCTGGAATGAAGACGGGTCCCGTAATTTGTTGGGAGACTAACGCCTTAGATCCGATAGAGAACAACAAATCTCTGAAAGTGGGGAGAAATTTCTTGAAAAGCAAAACCTTTAAAAACAACTCGACATACATTTCATTTCCAAGTCTATACTAGATAGTTGGCTGGGCATGACAGCGGATCCCAGTCATCGGGTTGTTCAGTTCTCCGTGTCGGTCGAATGAATCGCCGAGTGTACTTTGGAGTACCAATTGGACCCGTCGCATCGAACGCAATTTGCGCATTAGCTGTTGCAAGAGCAAAAGCTACGAGAGCGCAGTGGTAGGACCCACCATGATGGCTAAATAGTCCGAGTTCGATCAAATACTCTCGGTCGATGTACGTGCTGCTGTAGTACCACCACGCCAGCATCACCAAAAGCCCCAGCAGTGCACTCGTGAAGCTGGTGAAGGCGTGACAAGCTGCGAATTTGGTCGACGACAGTGCGAGATTCAGAGTCGCGAAAAACACCCACAGTATCATAGTGTAGTTGATAGTCTCCAACACCACAAGACACGCCACATTTTGCGCTCCTTGCATGTACCACGTCAGTTCTCCACGCGTTTGGCACCAGCAGGACAAGGCCTGGGTGACCACTAAATCCTGGTTAATCGCGTTATCATTCTTTTGAACCGAAGGCAGTTCGGTGGGAGCATCGGTGCTTGCACTTGGCCAGTCAACGGGTTGTCTTGAGTTCTCGAGGATGGCGTGCATGAACGGTTGGCACTCTGAACTGCCGTTGCTTAGTCTGAAACAGTAGCCACTTGGAGAAAACGAGAGCTGAACCACTGAATTATCATCGCTGGCTGAGGGTTGGTCGAAGGTTTTGAGATCAACGACCTCCCACGAGTGAAGATGCATCGCCACAAGAACCAACAGCAAAACAGCGAGCTGCAAGACGAACTGGAGAATTTGTAGCATGGTAGTGAAGAGTGAGATCGAATAATGACAAAAAGGCAACACGCTATGTAACCATCTCCCGCATGCAAATCAAAGACGTTAGCCAATCACCGTCGAGGACGTTACGGTTCTGAGCTTCAACATAATGTTTAGGTTGATCCACTTTCGTTCATCCGGACGCCATTCCGAATCCACACAAAAATCCTCAAGCTTTCCACCCCTCCACTAATTAGCACCATGGTAGCCAACCCAGCATTGAGCTCAAGCAGTGCGGAACGTCTTGTTTGACAGAATTCGCCTGCCTGGACGTGTACATGTTCACACCTCCTTGGGAGTTACCTTGTGATGGCCAATTCGAAGTTTGAATGAAGTGAAAACTTTGTTGCCACGCGGGGGTCAGGTCGTCACGTGACGCAAATTAGTTGGTGTGGACACACACTTTGACGTGGACCACCAAACGTTGCGCTTGGCAGCTCACTAGACAAGAGGTGGGTAAATACCATGGTTAAGTGTTGTTTTGCTGCTGGTTATCTAACTGACGAGGAACTTTAAACAGATGCCAAGACAACGTGGACACCGGAACTACAGTAAACCTGAACAGGAGCTGCTGTTAGCTATCCTACAAGATCGACTCCCAGCTAACACCTCAGAGTGGAACGCCGTCTCGGAGTTATACAACACGCAAAAGAAGCCTTTCAGGGGTGACCGCACTGGTATTAGTCTCCACCGCAAGTATGCCAGCTTGGTATCACCTGCAAATCGAACCTCCGACGCTGCGATTCGGGCGTAGCTAGGGCATTAAAGGCGCGGATTGAAGAGCGGTGTTTTACGATGTCAGCAGAGCATCATCATACAGACCAACGTGACACCACCGCTGTTGATGATCCGGTAGTGAGTGACATGGCGGTACAGCAGACCACGGATCCCCCTAGCAAATGAATTGTTCGTGTTTCGTGTTAACGTCACAAATAACGCAGGTTGACCAAATCTCGTTTGATAGGCAATTGCTTTTCTTCGGCACTGCATCCGTTCTGCATTACTTCCCCAAACCGCGGAAGACGCGATATCAACAGTTTTTTTTTTGAAATCGACCGACAATTGAATCCATATCACCGCCCTGAGAATTAATTGCGGAAATCGTCTGCATCGGAATGACGTTTGCGTGTACATGTTCATTATAGCAATCCGATCAAATACAACCAACACAAACGTTTCATCTTCAGCAAATCGGCGAGAACTAAGCATTATGTAGCGTTTTATACACTCTTGAAGCGACACATGTACATCTCGATGTTCTTCAGGATGTCCACGTCCAATAGGAAACAAATGCGGAAACATCTTTGCAAATATATCGTCACTGCCAGCGAACCGATTCGAACTCTTCACCAAAAATGATTTAAGTTTATCTACAACGCTCCGATTACCACGGTTAGCGATAATTGATTCAATAGGCAACACGGTTGTATCATCCAACCGGCCAGAACCGCATTCCACAACGTCCAACTCGCCACGATCACCAGCTGAAACGCTATCCGTAAGTCCCCGAATGGTTTCTTGTTCGCGACTGGTTTCTGCGTCTAAGTTGCCATCGCGTCTGGGACCTCAAAAAAACATGTTCCTGGTTTGTGCCGGCTGCAGAAGTATCATCTTGCCTCAGGTTTGCGGTTGATACACTAGCATAAAGGTGGTTATTTTGCTTGTAAAAACCCGCCTAACTTTTCGAAGATGTTTATCAGTAAATTCCCGACCAACGCTACCTGGAAGCAATCCAAATCGTTAATAGATCTCGGTAAGAGAGAGGCAGGTGGCCCGGGGGTAGCATCAAAAACAACACAATGTAATCGGATACATCGGTGGCGGCCACCTCTCATTACTCTCGTCATCGAAAAATTCGTAGCCAATTGTGTCATGATGCGCTCCGGAATTGGTTGATTCTGCAAGTCGTCTGGCATCGCTCCAATCCAAAATCCATCCATAATCGTGAACTTGGGTAATTTGCATGATAAAATCGCTTTGTTACATTCGCCACATAACATTGTCCACCGACGTCCTCTCATGTAATAATCCCGGTACACACGTACAGTTGTTCTGGGAAGCAAAACGTCCGATAAATTTGAGGCAACTGTAGAACAATCGTTGTGGAGAACAAGTTGCTCTGGGATGCCAGTCGGGATGCAGCCTAGCGCCGACTTAAGTTTCTTCGCAAGTTCTCCGTTTTCATCACCCAAACGTACAGCATTGCACTGGCGAACGTATCGATCCCAAACTAAGCAAACACATTCATCGAGTGCACCAGCACTAAGAGCTTGTCGAAGTCTCTCCAGTCTTGCGTTCTGTTCTTCCGTTGTAATAGGTCTCAAATTTCGAGTTTCATCACAATCAGCACCGTTGTTTTGCTTGGACTTCTTCTTTGCGCGATATCTAGAGCCGTAGGTTCTATTGTTTTCTCGTTCGGTTGTGTGTTCTATATCATCCATCTCCCTTCGTAATTGTGCAGATTTAAACGGGTTTCTTCAGGGTCCGTTTCGTTCTCGTCCTCAATGGCGTTCAATCGTATTTTGCACGATACTTAGCACTCCGAACGCGATTTTGTTTGCGTAGTTTTATCCGCTCATCGTTGCTCATCGTAATTTTTTTCTTTGCTCGATATCTCGCACTGCTTAACCGACTTTGCTCACGTTTCCTAGCATCACCACGGAGAGATCTGTCGTGTTCGACAACAGGAGCGTTCACAGCGTTCCCGTCTAAATTTGCATCGGGAGGGGGGGGGGGGGGGGGGGGGGGGGCTTGTCGTTTTAGGAATAAGGAACCATCAAAGCTTCGCCATCACTACCAAGCCCGAGGGCGTCGCCTTTTTAAATCTGGTTGTCCATAGCTTGAAGAACATGCGTGCACTGGCCGGAAAAATCCGTATTGGCACGGCTAGTATGATTGATCTTAAGCTTGTAGAGCTGAACGACGAAGTAAAAAGTGAGTCACCAATATTGCGAAAGTCCAGCCATTCAAAAACAATTTGCCATAGGTTCCACAGGTAATTGGTTGTTAGAGACAAGTTAGACAGATCGATGTTGAAGTTTACAATACTAGACTTTGCCAGACTACAGTAAGATCTAAAGAATACTGGCGAAATTTGCTTACGTGCACCGTAAAATGAAATCTGCATTGAGAATGACTTATAGCAAATGAATGCAAATTTAACCGTGATTGAGGTCGACTTCGCCAAATTGCTCTGGTAGAACTGTTTCAAATCTCCTAGTTATACACTGTACAAAAGAACACAATCAAACTCGGCCTTGTTCGTTCGGGCATGTAACAACTGTATATACATGTCCATGGTAATTGCATCTTCACTTTAAACTTAAATTAGCCAATCACCAACTGGGAATTGACCCCAAAACAAAGCAACTGATGGCGTTCCGAAGTTGTTTGGTGATGTGAAGGCTTATTTTGGGATGGCGGAGACCTAAGGACGTGGGACACTGCATATTGACTTTCTCATTTGGATTTCCGATTATCCAAGCAACTCTGATCAAGTCGAACAGGTATTAGCCAGCCCAGATAGAGATTCGTTTTGTGAGTCAGTTAAAGCATACGCGGAAAGTATAGTGTCCAACACTATTCCTCTTCCAATCGAATCGGGAAGTTGTCAGAATTGTGGGGGGAGCTACTCCATTACTACTCCGTTTCATATTACTTGTCCCCTTCAACATTTTGCATGTTTCATATTAGTTGTCCTCTTTTTAAACTTAGAAACGGAGGCACAGCTGCCAAATATGGCAAACGTGCAGTCGTCGTTCAAGATGAATTATCAGTTTATATATTAGCATGCGGATGAGCTCGAGTGTGATCGTAAAACGATCCAAGAACTAGGCTTTGACCCGCCGACAGAACTCCAACCGGAACGAATACCCCGACTTTGGATTGCTCAACAGTCAACGTAGAAAAACTATTGATCTAGCCTGAGGTAGTTGTACCGTATTTTCGTAGTCCTAAGCGTCGCTCACTCCTAAGGGTCAACAACATTATAACCAATGAAATAACCAGAAATGTATCATATGTTGTTTTTTCGACTCTATGTCACAAAGTTATTTTAAGGCTGAGGACGAGGTAAAATGTCGCACAAACAAACTCTCGACTCAAGCCTCACGCATCTCGGTGTCTACTGCTAATGGTTCGGCCACGCATCACGGGGAACGGCCGAAATCGAAGGACATATAAGAGAATAGCAGTTGACTACGCACACAAGCGCAACGTAATAGACTACTTAGAGGGAGGGAACGACCTTGACGCAACAATCGAGTTCTTCTACGGTGCACTCACAGGCAAGAACAAGAGAGCCAAGAAGAAGCAAATCAACAAATGGGTGAAGCAAACACAACACATTCGATCGATGTGCGATAGCGGTCGCGGGATCCACTGCAATCTACGCATCGTAGGCACCGGCACGGTCCTTCCTTCTGATGCTGAATCAGATCTGGTGCTGTGAATTAACTCACTTCGGAAAGATGGCGCCCCTGTTTCGCGCTTGATGCTCGAGTTACAAGCCAAAGAAATAGCGAAATAGTGTGGTCTAGGGGGGAAATTTGCGGCGTCTGGCACGTGGATCAAGCGGTTCTTACGCAGACATAAACTCTCTCTGCGGTCTCGAACACACCAAGGGCAGACAACCCCAGAATATGCTGTTGAAGCTGCTCAAGCCTTTCGTGCGACTGTCCTCCAGGCGATCGTCGAGAAGAAGTGCGTACAAGTGCTTAATGCTGACCAAACCGGTACCGTTTCGCTTAAATTTGACATGCAATTTATATTTTCTAATTATCTGTAGCTGTTTTCTTTGAGTATTTACCCAAACAGACAATCACCACTCGAGGAGCCAAGACTGTATGGGTAAAATGTTCGAATAAAGACAAAAGCAGGGCAACGGTAATGTTGTTAGCCGACTGGGAAGGAAAGAAGTATCCCCCATTTATGATGTTCAAGAGTACTCCAGCGACGACGAAAGAGAAACGTGAAGCCAACACTTCTGCACGAAATGGGTTCTGAACTACCGTTTGGAGAGAAATTTCAGCACTACAAAAGGAGACAAATTCCCAAATTTATGGAAACAAGTGTGCCTGGTGGAATTCAGAGTTGTCGCTCAAGTTTCTCGAGTATAATTTTGCCGGCCGCGAGAACATTGACGACAACATACTCCTTCTGTGGGACGACTTCAGCGGTCATTGGACCGCTGAAGTCGTAGAGTACGCCGCATCGCTGAATGTAATTCTTCTCAAAGTCCCTCCAAAATACACGTACGTCTGCCAGCCTGCAGACGTGTCGTGGAACAAACCCTTTAAATCGGGTCTCCGTTCGAAGTGGATTTCATGTCTTCGTGAACAACTAGCAGCTTACCATGCGGGGGAGAATCGTCGAGCGACAAAACGAGCCTAGTTGGACAAAGATATCACTCGTGCTCGTATAGATTTAGTTCAGGCCGAAGCTGACCAGGAGGTGGCACAACTGCGAAATGACCACGTGGAGGAGCCGTTCAAGCTACAAGCCGCTAACAGAAAGGATATAGCACGATGGGTGGCGTCTTGTTGGGGCGATTTGACACCAGAGACGATAACAAGCGGGTTTAGACGCGTTGGCATCTTAAATGACACTCGCTGCTGCGAAGGCGAAGTGGATAGCGACAAGATCGAGAGTAGCATTGTTGAAGAACTAGAGAGCTGTCGTCTTGCGGGTGAGTCAGTCGATTCTGACGACGATATATCCGATAGTGAGCTAACTAGCGATAGCGAAGATGATGAAAACTAGATATGGCGATAAAGCGAAACCCGCTAGTATCTAGTGCTTAGTAAAATGAAGCTTTCTACCGCTAAATCTCTACTAAAAGATCATATGCTTATCATTGGGATGTGTAGATCATGTCGGTAGGCTGACGCTTAGGAATACAAAAATACGGTAGTCCAAACAGTTGTCCGCTAACTAGTTAATCAAATTATTTCCTCCTTTTTAAACTTAGATTAAGTATTATCTGATGGGGTGATGCTACCTAATGATCGTAAGACCGAGATGGTGTAGTCAGAGCTGGGGATGCTCAAGGGAGTATCCCCTCCCGGCGGAGTTTCGTTTTCGCCATGTGGGTGAGCTTGTAGGTGTTTTCGCCGTTTTCGCGAATGCAGGACTCCATCGAGCACTGCAGCGAGAGAAAAATGTTGTTCAAAGTTGTGTCTGGCAATTCCCAGTAAGCCTCAGGTCGTAGCAATCACCAGCTCTGCTACGGAACGCGCTGGGCGCGCTTGTTGCCGGGCTTGGATGGCGTTGTACACTCCAAGGTCTAAGCAGTTTAAATCAGGACTGTTTGGAGACTGAAAACGCAGCGCCACATTAAGGCTTCTTGCCTTTACTGCAGCGCAGAAGTTGGGGTCGTTGACGGCGATATGGGGGGAGGCATTGTCTTGCTGAATCTTTTTGATCTCTCCTCTCCCCCCACCTGGCCATTTTGACTCAATGGCCGTACAGCGTCTTCAGGCGCGTCCACGCAACCCACGCTTTCCATTTTGACTCAATGGCAGGAAGCAGCTTGTTAATCAGCATCTCTCAGTAGTTCACTTGCGTAGCTGTCGTGGCCATAACTAGGGGCGTCCCTGCGGGTCTATTCCGGCTGGCCCGCTGTGCCAGCGTGTGCTCAACAAATGCCTATGTCCCCAACTTCCCGTCGAAAACGCACTCGCCTGCCTCATTGTATCGGGGTCGGGCAACCGCTGCGAGCATCATCACTTTCGTGATGTGGCGTTTGCTTTTGAGCTTCCTGATGGGTTCAGGTTCGTCATGAAGCAAAATGAATCGGCGCTTCACTATCGTTAGGTAGAAATACTTCTCGTCCATCTAAAAACCCTACACCAGTGCGGCGTCTGTCTGTCTGTCCGTCGTGTGTGTGTTCAATGGTGTAGCGCATAAACCTGCCCAGTTGACTGGGTGGAGGTCCATTGTTAGTTACCGTGCTCACCCACCATTTAGCCTATCCCTCTATTTTAAACTATATGCAAATTACAAATATGGGCCACTAACTGTCACACAAATGCGACATCCCTATTGGTCGATTTAAATTCTAGAATTCTTTCATTCCCAAAAGCAAACAGCGTCGGCAGCGACAGAAGACATTGAGCGAAGTGCGCCGCAGCTAGCGACGACAGGTGTGATCGAGCGGCGCAGCCAGCCCAGGGACACGTTGTATGTATCTAAATGTAGTATATCCTTAAATGCTACGTGTAAAACGTGTGTTATACTGGTAGTTGAGTATTTTTACAAATTTAAAAAGACTGTTGTGCATAATATAGTATTTAAATATTGAAAAAGAACAGTGAACTATTTATATATTTTAGAAGGTGCACAGTACTGTAAAATATTTAAGTTATTAAAAATATTTAACAACAGAGGTTTGAACCATAGTAGGGATCATAGAGGGTCACATAGCGAATGTACGGGTGGACATTGAACAATAGTACATATGTGCACATAGGTATCGTGGTAGTGACAGTGGCTATAGAGGCGACATAGCGAGAGAAAGTAGTGACTATTCAATTAGACACAGAGACTACATTACCCGCCATAATAGCACCAAGAGACCATAGTACGACCATAGCGACAGACACAGCAACCATAGAGACCGCAAATACGGACAAAGGTACCCTAGATACGGATGCAGCAACCATACACAGCCTAAGTAACCTTAGAGACAGACACAGCAACCCTAGCGTCAACATGCGTGGACATAGGGACCAAAGTAGTCATAGTAGTGGACATAGCGACTGTAACGTAAACATGTAAGCCACAGTAGCGGTCACAACGGGCATAATGGTACCCAATTAACGGGTACCGTGTCCATAGGAGACACTATACCGTCCATAGCGTCCATGGGTACTGTGGTGTACATAGTACCAATCGTAGAGGAGATAGAGACTTTATCAGTGGACACATGTCCATAGCAGTGGATATAGCCAACATAGCAGCTACAGTGAACACAGCGACCATAGTAGTCGACAGAAGTGAACATAGCAGTCGGTATCAGTGAACGTAGTGACCATAGTAGTAGGTCAAAAGAGACAGAGACCATAGTAGTTGAATATAGATCAACGTGGTGGTGAGCGGTCACGATAAGCTCGGTTGGCTGCCATAGTGCAGCGAAGGAATCTCAGCGTAGTATTGACATGAGCCTGCGAGCAACTGACACGGAAGTCAATAAGGCGTGGTGTTCGCTGTTCCAGCTCACCCCACTACTAATCTGGTGTTTGGTAATCACCGTGGTTCTCGCCGGTCCAGCTTACTTACGTCATGTTGATTGGTCTCCGTGAACAGCGAACACCACGGATTGGAACGCAAAATTATATCTTAGGTACCAACACCTGCCGAGCGCAGCTAAGGCGGGAATGGCGTAGTAGTGGGGCCCAACATGCCCATCCGCCCGCAACGCGGGCGGCACTCGGCTAGTCTTAAAGAACGACTAGAGCATGGTGTCCGTCTGTCTGTCTGTCCGTCACACGAAATCACCATATCGATTTTAACCAATGAAAACGTTCCAAATATAGTTTAGACAATTAAGATACTTCTTGCTGCCGAGCGAAGCGAAGGCGGCCCTGCATTGGCTAGTGGCTATTAAAATAAAATCAAATAGAAGGCCACTATTCTCTCTCTCTCACCATGGAACCCTTCGAGTGTGGAGTTTGCCTTGGTACAATGGTGCCCCCCTCACCTGCCGAGCTCGGCGGGCCCAACATCCCACGCCGGCAGTGCCTCTGCGGTAAGGCGTTCCTGGCCCCAGAGGCACTAGGGAGGCAGCCCGTCGCTGCGGTGGCTGCGCTAGCGGTCCGAAGGCCCGGGAGTTCTGGTACCGCTATCGCGACCTGCTAGAGCTCCCACGCCTTCCAACCGAGGAAGACCGGCGGGCCGCAAGGTTGAGTGCAGTGGCAGAAGCAATGGGCCCACCGCCAGCGACCGAGTCTCCGGATACCCGCCGTCCGAAACGCCAGCGTGTTCGCATGCAGCGTCGGTGCCGCATGAAACATAAGGAGAAGAAGAAGAAATAATGGCTACAAAATACATTGGTCAAATCGGTTTACTTCTCACTTTAAAAACGGTTTTTTTTAATATATGCTTTTACGTTTCAAGTCGTTTTACATGCTACATGTCAACGTTTGAATTTCTCAAGTGGTGGTATGTTGGGGGTTTATATGCGTGTGTGTTTAAGTTTGGGGGTTCTAATACAAAAACACTAACGACAAACGTTACCGATGGGCCTAGATGCCGACCTTCAGACACCTTCCGCACGACACCGACTTCAGCGTGTACCTCCTTCGCTTATGCGCACTGGATCGTGCAGCCTGGAAGGACTTAACCGAGGCACACCATAGCGTACGCGCCGCTTAATGGACTCTGACCAATAGATGTGAGAAACGTGTGAGAGATAACCCGACGCATGCGGAGGTTGAACCTCTCCGGTGGCAACACGGCTCGCGAAACGCGTTTACATACACACAATACTATTTTTTTTACCTAATTATTTACTATATTTTAACCACCGGGGCGTATCGGACAACCCCCCGGTGATAGAATCCAAGTTAACCGCAGCGTAGCGGCGGTGCCCTGCTAGTGTGGATCACGTCCATCATGGCGCTGTACTTGTTTACGGACGTGTGCACGTGGGCGATGCAGAAGCTCATGCGTGCTTGTAAGTTTGCTTCCGTGAGAATTGGCCGGGTCACTCTCATACAGGAACGCAGATTGCCCTGCTTGATGCGGCGGAACTGTGTCGTCGGTGGCACGCCACACGCAACTCCAGCTGCGCGGATCGTTGTCCTGCGCTGCAGGTCAACATGGCGAAGGCGCTCTAACTGGGCTGTTAGGTCGCGAGAGCGTCGATCGGAGCGATGCTTCAGAGATGGCGTCTCGTAGATGCCTTGCTGGGCTGCATTGAGCTTAGCGCGCTTCCACAGCCGCAAAATGGGTTTCTTGTGCACACCGAAGCTCTCCGCAACCCACTTGATAGCCCCACGCTCGGGCTTTCCCCCTTGTGCTCGAGCAAGAAGTGCACTCACCGCCTGCTGGCGTTTCTTTGCTGTCAGCTCCCTTGTAGAGCGCTCGTTGCTTGACATACTGTAGGTATGTAGGATAGTTATTCGCGGTCTGATTCGGTTGTGGGGAGGGTGGGCGATATATTGCGAGTTTTTGGCGCCAAAAGCACGCTATCGACAACCACAATAGTAATAAGAGCTCGTTCTCGAAGCGCTGCACATTATTGAAATGGCGCTGACGCCACGATTCATTTACGGCCAATCAGAGCCATTACGGCACAAAATTGACAAATCCCGAGACGGAAAAGCCGAAGGGGACAAGTAATATGAAACGGAGTAGTATTGGTTTAAAAATTGACGCGCCTTCGAGAATGGACCCATGTGCGGGGATGTTCAGTGCTAAAACCCGAAGTAAAGTGATGGAACCACCAATGGTAAAATGTGGAATATGTGACACTAACTTCAGTTCTCAACATGTTTTACCGCAAATACTCCTGGAACATCGACGGCTATTGCCAGCCTGGGAACGTACGTTGAATCCTGTTGAAATTGTTCGACAAGCTGAATCGGAATTAAAATGTCGAAACACACTATACGACGCGGTTCGTATTGTTGATGAGCGTGGGCGATTCCACCATTTGAAATGCCCTGAAAGTGGGATTGAATAATCCGAAATGACAACACAAGAAAGGACACGTTTTCTACAAACGGTGAATTTGGATAGAATGCCCTACTGCAAAGCTGATCAAGACGTATTTCAAAATGCTCACATTACCCCTCGTATTGAAATGACACCTCCATCACCACTCGACGGCCGAATGTCACAATTATCGCTGGATTACATGGTGTCGGTGCTGGTAGTATTGATGAATCAACATTGGTGGATGATTCGACAACTTTGTTCGGATGGCGACTATCAATGCCTACTCGTGGTCGATAGTGATAGACATGAAAATTCATATGGTAGTGCTGCAGCCGTAAGCACTTTTGACGATTAGTCGTTTCGTGACCAAAATAATGGGAAACATGGACGATTTCACTTTGGGTAGAAGTAAGCTGAATGGAGATGCCCAGTATCACTGGTTTGGTTACTCAAATGACGCTGAAGAAACCGGCTCAAATGCATCAAGCGACGTTTTAAGCGATGAAGAATGTCCCGATCTTGACGATGCTGACACCATTGAACAAGCCGAAACTGTATCAGCGGGCCAAGTTACATGGAACTTTAATCACAAGACTGGTGATATCCTTGACACGAGTGAACTGAATCCTCTGTTTTTTTTCTACCTTTCCCGTTATCAAGGATAGAACCGAAGCTACGATGAGTATTTTCTCGGAATGTGGAATGTTCAAGGATATGACAGCACATACGGCGGAAATGGCGACTAAAACAATCAACCGTACAGATTTTCCTGCATTGCCGTTTCTCAAAACAATGGGTCCGGGATTGTGGTACCGACAACAGTATCACTAATGGTGCATTAACCGCGGCCAATGTTCATACAGATACTGAAGTACGCCAGCTTTTTGTATCAGCGCTCACAAGATCGACTATGAAATGGCTCCCTGGTTGGGTGGATGCCTGAACGGATGCATTGAATGTTGTTGTTTGTGAGAAGCTGATGTTGGAGTTGGGGTTTGACCTAGGGTGTAGAACGGTTATGTCAGAGGTAAATTCCTATCCATCCAATCAACCTTACTAACTTTCAGATTTACATTCGACTACCGATTTTCGTTTGCATACGTGAGCGTTGAAGTTGCTTTTGCATGGGATCTATTAGCAGATATTACTGCATGTTCCAGTTTTTCTTAAGGAGTTCGAGGCTGCAATTTCGTGTAGTTGTTTGTAGGAACCTAGCTGTTATTTTTATCAGTGCTAATTTAACAAATCTCATTCACTGTAAAATTTCCTTCCTGGCAGAAACTTGACTACTAAGCCTCGTTCGCACTCTCTCGATTTGTAACCTTAGTTTTCAATTTGCTGCTGCTTTAATCATTGGCGGTGAATAAAACATAGGATAGGTAATACAGCACCGGTACTTGCATTATGCAAGTTGCATATATCTTTCATACCCGGGCACCCGAGAAGGAATTGAAAAATGTGCTACCGTACAGCGTATATCTAGGCCATGTAAAACCGCTATGCCAGAGGACTACCAACCCACCTTTATTGGGACCAAGATATCCGATAAATGCTTGAGCGGGGTTTCTTCATTCAAAGCTTCTGAGTTAGGGTGTGCCCAATCGACGATTTCAGGTGTAATTGGTTCCAGAGTTCAAGACACATTTCGGGAGGTCACGCGCGAAACCAACAGATATGGTTGTTGTGGTTTGTTGGCTATCGAAAATTCAGACATCCATTCTGTGACCACCATATTATCCAGTGTTTCGCCCTGGACTTTGTATATTGTGAAACCAACTGCACACACAATCAGAAACTGACTTGGTTGAACATACACGCTACTTTTTGCCCCGGATGGAGCTCGTGGAAGGGATATTTCAGATGCCTTATATGCTTGCATGTCGTAAAAGAGTGGATACAACTCTACATCAATATCGGTTCCGATCGAAGCTGCTGTAGGACCTCTTGGTATCCGTACCATAAGGGCTTCAGGCGGGGTACCTGGAATTCTGACGACCATCCCAACAATGCTATCCCTCACAAGCCTAAATGCAGTTCCCATTCGAAAAATAATTTGCTCCAGAGATCCAAGTGTACCATTTGCAACGTGCTTTTCTGGACGCACATTTTGTGTTTCTTGAATTGGCATTCCAAGTACTAGGAAAGGAGCCATTCGCCCAAATTTGTTGTCAGAAGGCCGCATGACCATGTCGATTTCAGATTGGCTCAAATGGTTTAGTTTCCCTTTGAAGTCGGCGACGATTCTGATCGGATATTGTTCTTGTTCAAAATGCGTAGCTGTCGTAGCGACGAAATAATTATTGATCGCTTGACGAGTCACATTTTCTGGAGTCACGAACGTACATGCCGTATTACTTTGCGTATCGAGATTGTCGTCAAGGCTCTGACTTACTACCCGTGAATTTATAATATCGACAAATTCACGTGTTCATATACCGATGCGAGCAAGACTGCATCTATGTCCCCATTCGGGATTTTGTTTAAAACGGACTGATTCATCCAGTAAAGTTGTCGCGAAGTCGGTGAAACTTTTACCGCGGTGCAGGTGGCGTACAGTGACCCAGAAGTACGACTACTCAAAGGATATCAGAGTCGTACGGCGTGGGTGGGCGTGTGTTACCTTGCGGTATCCTCGTGAGTTCGTTGTCTTGGGAATATGACCCTCACCGGAGTCTAGAGTTGGGTTGAAGAGAGTAGGGGTCACCTTGGAGTCTGGTGTCGGAATTCTTCAGGTCCTTCCAGGAGCGTTCGGGAGTCGGGCGTTCTGATAACCAAGTAGGTTACCAGAGTGCTAGTAGTCAAAGCGAGATCAATACACAACAAGAAGTCTGATATCGGTCTCTGAATATCGCTAATTCAGAACCGAGATATCAGACTTCAGAGATAACAAACAAAATATACAGAGTTCAGGAATATACAAATATATACAGCCGCTTCTTATTCTTTCCTGGCCCTTGAGCGGTGGGCTAGTACTCCAGGTCAACTAGAGACTCGTTACCAGACACCTGGTCTGTCTGGTATCCCCGTTCCTTTCGCGCACCACCCTCTAATATAGAGGGAAATAAACCAATACAATCGGTTATATACAACAGTCTAGTATGCACTCTGAAAACGACTGTCTAGTTTCCAGAGTCTGCCCAAACGAGCAATATGAAATGGGCTACCGCAAGAGACAAAACAAACGACCCAACTATGATATGGAATAGGTGGGTCCTCTCGGGTCTCTACGTTACGCTGATCACCACCTAAGGGGACTGAAGGTGGAGATCATACAGCGCTCGTCCTCGACGCAGTGGCCTTACACTTCCTAAGAATCGACGAGTCGACCTCTGGGTTATACGGCAAATTGAACTCTGTTTATCTTTTTATCTCTCTCATATATCTCTGGTATCGCTCTTGTATCTCTCTCTTGTCTTCGTTGACGTTCTTCTTGGCAGTCAGTCTTCGTATCTCAGGTACTCTTGGTCTTCGTATGTATCAGGTATCTTGACTTGGTCTCAGTATGCAGTCAGTGCAGCAGATCTCGTTGAGTCGACATGTAGCGACGTCATTACGGGGGATGTGCAGGTTGCGTTTCACTTGATTGCATGGCGTAATCTTGGGTTCACTTGGTTTCAGTATGGGTCTTGGACTTCGTTGATATCAGAGTCTGGTATCCGGGTTTTCAGAGTCTGAGAACTATGTTCTTCAGAGTCTTGATCATCAGAGTCTTGGGTAGGATATCAGAGTACGGAGCACTAATGCTCAACGCACACGAAGTCTTTCAGGGTTTGCGCGGGTGCGCGGCGTCCGGCGCGTGATACTTGTTCTCTGCGGGTAAGTGTTGTAGATCCTTGAACCATCATCGTCGCGCTGGACGACAACGGGATGAGGTCTCTCAGAGATACGTTCTTCTGAGAGACTTTCCGCCAGTATTTAGGCACTCATCGTCGGGGAAAGTCCGGTGACCAGACGGAGTGTATTTGTTCTTCAGAGATGTGCACACTCTGAAGTACATTTCTGGTCCGTTGGTCCCCTTTGAAGTCAGGCGAAGGTTCTTCCACAATCTTCCACAGATGTCACACGGGTACAGCCGCGTCCCAAGCTCCCCTCTCCCAGAAACCATATTATAATCAATCACAACATAGCGTAACGGCGACCTGTCGCTCGAAAATCGGAAATAGCATCGTGTCAAAACGACACTGAAAAACATTCTCCATAATTCATATCCTCTAAGGGCAGCGGCAGAGCATTTACGTTTAGCCCACGGCTCAACAAACAATGGGTCCGACCCACCTGGGGGCAAATGGAGAAAATCACCCACTAAAATAAAGAATATACATCCAAATGGTATGGTGGGCTTGCGTGTAGCTCTACGTAGTCTCTTGCATAAATCCGCATGTTGAATTTTAGACATCATTGACACTTCGTCAATCACGATAATCTCAAGACCCAAGACAGAACCATTTTGACTGTTCTTTAGTTGAAGCAAAAAGCTCACCAGCGTTCGTCCAGATATCAGAGTTGCCGCTTTACCGGTCATAGCGGTTTTTAACATCCAATCACCCCGTTTCCAGCTCACACAGAGATTCTGTACAGCACCGATCACGCGTGACCACCTTCGCTACCCAGATAAAACAGAAGCTGATCAGATCGGAGTTTTTCTTGGATGTTTTCACTTTCGTAATTGCCATCGTCTGTGTTTTCTATCGTAGTAATAGCGCTGACCCAATGTATCGAAAAGCGACGTGTTGCAATTTATTCAGCGTGAATTTTCGCGAAACCTCTGAAATGGTTGCAATATATTTATCTGGCTCCGGTAAATTCATCTCCACCACTTCAATCTTATAGGTTCTGTAGCGGTAGTCATCATGAGAGCTACAGCATATCCGTGCTCGTCGGTGAATCCTATTCAACAGTTTCAAAGTCGCCGTCTGAATCCGTAACAACCAGGCTTTCCCTTTCTCCAAGATCGTCTTTATCCATGTCAACCAGGCGGCCATCACCGTGGAACACGGAAAACGACAGGCTCAGCAATGGTATCCCTTCGTCCAAAATATCCGCAGCTGCTGTAGAACCGTTCTCGGTAAGTCGTGAGCTTCGAGTTGGTTCGCGCCACGTCACGTTGTTGACCAGGAAATTGCGGCTACACCGAACGTGTCGATTCAAACCCCGTTGGTTGCGTGCAACAAATGCGCAGTCCCACACATAGCAGCAAAACCTGTCTTCATCCCGGTGGGGTTCGTCCTCGTAGAGAGGAATCAGTTGCGCTCGGCGTCATGGATTGCCCGGTGGCAATACACCCTTAAAGGCGTGCGCGCAATGGTTGTTGTAGGCGTACCCAGTTTGGGAGTGGATGAAGTCGCCGCGGATGAAGAATATATCGCCCATTTGTAGGTTGATTTCGGATCGCTTGGACTGAAACGCGACCTGATGGTTCCACCCGTACCCGTTGATGATCGTGTCGTCCATTGCTGAAATAATCATACAGCCTGACACAGACGACACATCTACCGGGTTCACGGCAAACCGCGACAACGGAAAGTTGAGGTGAATCGGTTGATCTGGGGTCCCACCGTGAGTCTTGGAAAAGAACCACGTCACGACAGCGTCAGGGAATAACGTTCGATAGTAGCGCGGAAGCATACTTGATAGCACGGGTGCTACCACGGGGGGTTCAGCGTAGACTCGTCCTGCTGATGGCTGGGAGCTGTCATCAAGGCCTGGGGGACTTGAGGGGTCTTCGTCGGCCCATGCGAATTGATTGCGGCGTGCGATAATCCGAAGGGCATTCACAGCATCGATGTTCATGGCTTTGTACAGCACGACATATCCTTGAGATTGCAGTTTCTTGATGGGTCGCATGTTTCTTGTGCGGAGGGGTGACCCGAGGGGTGTAACCTGGCGGAATATTTTAAAATGAAGTCTGGTGACCTCACAAGGTATCACAAAGTTATTGAGCTATGTGGCAGTGTCCCTCTGAATGCAAGCGTGTGTCATATCTTAAAGTACTAGACTGTTCCGCACCGTTATCGTTGAAGTTTTGTTTTTGCTTTCTGGTACACTATAAACCGCTACCCATATAGTTTATGAAGTATTTGTTTGCTCAGCATAATCCAAATAAAACACGTGTGTGATAATTTGAAATCGTTGGCACCGAGGGCAGCTGTATTTCTACGTAAGCTCTCTAACGCAGCGAAAACATCAGCCGACTTCTCAAATATAAAAAAGAAAGGTTGAGAAGAATGTGTTTTCGCTTAGCGAGTTCGTGTATATATCGCATGTTTTTGCCAATGAAATGGCAAAACGATGGCTAGATATTATAGAAGGGGGTTTTGACCCAAGAAGAATCTTGAATACACTCAGACAAATCGTGAATGGTTCCATCGCGTGGCATGATACGGCACACACTTCGTGGAATATTGACGACCTTTCTTCTTCATGTGCACGAATGAGCCAATCGCATGTGAGACGGATGTGCATTTATTTTAGAATAATAGGCTTGCCCGGTTGGTTAGAACGTCAAAGTGCAACAGGGGATTGGCTACGAGGGGTTAGTATCGTCGTGTTTTGCATAATGAATTCGGAAATGACGGTTTCATGTTTTGCCTGACTGTGACATTGATTGCCATGTAATTTCTCCGATTTCGTAATGTGATTTTTAAGGTTATAGTAGGAGGTGAGTAATTCAACGTTTCTACGGTGTGTGTTTCGTGTGCATGTTTTAAATTATGTATGCTGGTAGTGTAATGGGGGGGGGGGTCTTGTGGTTTGCCCTCGTAGCGATCATTTCCCAATCCGCGCAATGGCAGACCAATCGAAAAGAGAGCGGGTCAATATGACTAGATCAGCTGATTCTTCGACCTCGAAGAAGCTGTGCACTAAAGGTAAGGAAGTCTGTTGGCATATGCTAGCCAGTATTGACTTTTCCTGTGGCAGGCCCAGAGAACGACAAGGTGGAGAAGCCACAGTTGACGACTTGCCAGCGAATGCGTCTTCTTCTAACGGAGAACAACGATCGTGAAAACAAGAAACCCGTCCTGTCGGACAACGAAGTATAGTTGTGGTGCAACAATCCCTTGCTAATCGAGATTGTGTGAGTGACCTGCTATTAAAGACGCCATACGGGAAAACCCAAAATGCCAAGACACTGAACGCAATTGTGCGTATGCGTGTCGTATGGTGTTCACGCCACAGCTTCGACGAAACCAATCTGATTCGACTGCATTTGGTTGATGCGGATTTCACAGAGAGTGTTGAGGACCTTCATTTGGTAAGTGATGCTCGATATCGCACATTGATGTACGATTCAACAAATACCGATATATTTGGCGCAGACCTTCAAGGCAAATATTCACACAGAGCAGCAATTGGTGAACTCTTTGCTTCTCACAGCGACACTGTTCAATGCAGAGAACATTTCGGCTGATGTTCTGCCTAAGGAAGGAAGTATCGTTCTAATCAAGCACTGCTCAAAACCAGAACTATTTTCAGGTCAAGAGGCGCAGGTGGTGACGCGGCTCAACAACATCGTAGTTCAACAGTAGGATAAAGGGGCAATCTACCAGCTAATCGTGTCTGCATAATGTATTATCCTGAAATGTTTTAAAGAGCACCATATTAGTAAAATACATACGTTTAGTGCCTTTTTAACAGAAATTGGCGAATAATCAAGAAAACTGATCTGGCAGTTTTGCAAACAGTTAAATCAAAGTTTTCAATTTTCATTTTTACAATTCTCATCGGGCATACACATCCAAGTAAGCTAACGTTTTTTATGATCAGAAATCATTCTGTGCAGAGCTCACCGAGCAACCTTATAATTTAGAGTGTAGGCCCAGTGAACGAGGCAGTGGAAGGAAGAGATTGAAAGTGCTGAAGACTAAACCAGCCAAATTTATCTGACAGATCTATCAAGAAGTATCCTAGTAACAACCTCACATGAGCTATCTCGAACAATCTCACAGGGGCATGCATCGAATGGGTGCCTTCCAAAACCTACATAAAAAACGTGTTATCAAATCTTTTTATACCCTTTTAATAAGTCCTTATCAGCTTTATCTCGCATAAAATGAGTTTTCCAAAAACGACGTCCAAAACTCCTTTGATCTGGACTGGTCTATCTGTCCCAATTTAAGAAATTGACTTGGAATATGTACGATTGCAGAATGTGGCAGAATTACGTTTGACAAAATGCTATAAACGATCTCTACATTTACAGATGCCAAGCTGCGGCAGCCTAAGCTCCCCAAGTATAGCGATACGTCAGCACTGTTATCTCCACCCACTCCAGAGGTGGGAGCGATGATCCTGCATGGGCTGTCGGACCCGGCATTACGAAGGAGGAGGATGGCATGGCCTACGACTTACGGCGCAAGTGCTCCTGACTTGTGCGAGGTGGTGTCGTCTAAGTTTGCTGGTTTAGGGTGCTCGTTGATTGCATATTTAAAGCAAGACTTGTTTTATTCGGTTGCACATTTAGGGACGATTAAAACGCTGATAAAACCTGATTAAATAATTGTTTGGTCAGACCACTTTTTGGTCTCACCAAACAATTCCGTTTGATCACCAAGTTTAATGACCCCTTTAATTCAACAGATGTCACGTGAATAAACCGTTTTATGGTTTTTTGGAAGGCGCCCAATACTATATGCTTCAATTGCGCATTAATAGGTATGATCAGAAAAAAAAGATATGTTTATAAATGTTTAGCTGCCCTTACGTCGTCCATTTGGTCTTTCAGCTTACGTTTTTTTCTTCCACCGAGCATTCGCAGTCTTTTTCTGGGTAACGTGGCCCTTCACTGTAGCCTTCACGCTATCGAGCAGGAATTGTTTTTCGCGCTGAAGGTGATCCGGTTTCCACGTTTTGTTCAGAAATCACACAATGGGGACGAAGAACTCGACCCCACACTTTGTCATTGTCTCTCCTTTTGCCAGTTAAACCACGGGTCGCAGAAACGTAAGACTTGTGAAAGTCCTCGGCCAAAAGAAAAACATTGCTAACAATGATGCCCCATTGATCGCTTGCAGGCGTGTCCATGTTGTAGCCAAGAAGTACTGAGTGATAAATCAACGAGTCCAAATACACCACATCTCCTGGCCTTTGTACCAAAACGACAGTGTTTTCGTCTCTCACCATTCGCTCAATTTTTTTGTCGTCGGCTCGAAACGATCATCCCTCTGCCGCCTTAAAACTTGTGAAGGCCACCCAAATCTTAAATGATTCCGAACAGCATAGAGGAATAGACGCTATATTCCGTCCATGATCCACATGCCAAGCCGTCTCTTTAAATCCACATTGAATCCAACATCCCATCGGTTCCTTATATCTTGGCGTTCTCGGTAGCTTCAACGACGACCTATAGCCGCACAGCCTATTCGTAACTTGATTTGGTATGGTTTGACTTTTTTCCAGAACAAAACTTGGAATGTTTCTTGTCTTAAGCCAATCGCACAAATGTTCAAAATTCTCCGGAAGTTTTTCACCTTTGTAATTCCAGGCTGTGTTACACCCATCGCAAAACACGTGAATAGTTTTGGATGTTCTTGAGACTGACAGAATCGTTGGAATAAAAAAGTCTTGGCATTTTAGGTCTTTCTCACCAAGGATTCTACAAAATTCTTTGTCAAAAAGTCTGGGTCCAAGGTCGCCCTCCAGTACCAATGATGCAAGATAGTTAACATCGATCTCCATACTTTAAAACGTCACTTCAATTGCTTGTTAAATGCAGTTTCCCACTTGATAAATTCCTTAGAAATAAGAACGCACCCAAATTCCTAACAAGACAATGTTTACAACAACTTCGATGCCAACATAAAAATAAATCTTTAAAAACAATTTCAGCGTTTCATTACCGATGTACCTTGCATCGTATCGAGACTGACCAACGTAACTTGAATGTTGATAAAAATGATATGGGCTTGCAAAGCAGCCTAAAGTGGACAAGTCGGTGGTGACACTAAGCCGGATAATTGAAACAGTTGAAACAGTAATTATCCAGAGCGGCTCTATGAAGCTCTAATGAAATGTTAATTTTTCAAAATTCGACCCCCCCTCCCCCGGCTACGCCAGGACAGGCAATTGAGCCAAATTGGGCCTATAACGTCAGTAGTTTGACAGGTATCCTCGATGAAGGATACGTCGATAAAAAACATACAGATCCAGCTATCCTAGCAGTGACATGTATTTGTGGGAGATGTTCTTGGCGACGTTCACGTCTCAAGCAAACACAGCTCCGCAGACCGTGCACCGGAACACGTGGTTCCCGCCAAGGTTGTCCTTAACAGCACCGCAGACGGAGCACGTCTTGGACGTGTACTCCTCCTCGCAATCGATCACTCGTCCTCCCGCACGAGCCATTTTGTATTTGAGCAAAACTTTCAACCGGTAGTGTGCCTGGTCCAACAAGGCTCTATCGGTTGGACTTCGAATCATTCTCTTCTGGGATGTCACTTGCTCTTTATCCGACGTAGACTCGAGGGTAGCGTCTGTTGCTACATCCACCAAGACATCTCTGAGGTCTGGAAGACGGCAGCAGCACGTTGTAGTAGTGTGCGGACAGCCAGCTGGCCAGCTTCTGGTTCATATCGTTGACGAATCGCGTCGCTTTCCGAGAAGTAAGCAGAATACGTCGGCGCAAACGGTAGCGCTTCTGATGCTGCTTCGTTTTCGAATGCCAACGTCCTCACTTGCGCTTGGTCGGGACTTTGTCGGTATGTTTAGCTTGCTCGCGTTGTCCAGAATTGCAAGCGTAGACTGCAACGCATCCACAGCCTCAAACTTCGTCTTCAGTGCCGACCCGAAATCGCTCACACTGAACGCACGACCTTCCGGATCGTAGACAGTAACGAAGTTTCTGACACCGGGATCAAAGGCGCAGCCTCGAGTCGTCTCTGACCGAGTAATTGCCTTCTTCTGTGGTTAAGTATTGGTCTTCGCGAAGGCACTGTAGACGAACGGACATAGTCAACGCCCACGGACCTTGATCCCATTCAGCTCCCTGAAACCAACATAAGTTGGTTTGAATCGGAGTTGATGCTCGTGCACCACCGTAAAAGATCGCGCTGCAAACTCGATAGTATTGGAGGGGGTGTATTTACCCTTGAATCTCATGTCAGGGGACGAAGCCTTCTCGTCGCTTTTCATCGTTGATAAAACGCCAGCGATGGACGATTTTGCGGCCTTCATGAAGTCTCGGTACGCGGAGTCTCTGACTTCGTCAGGGACCTCGCGATACCGTACCAACCCCTTCTTGTTCCGGAATATACTTGTCCATGGTGCCGAGCTTTGCGATCGGCCAGTACTTTCGCCAAGCTATCTTAAAGGCATCTTAACGTTCTTGTCATGGGTTGCGAGACGAGTAGCTCGATTCTCCTTGAACATTCCCACCATTTTGTCGTACACAGCTCGGTTGGCTGCGAACATCTGGTCGAGCTTCTGCTTCTTTTCCTTCGTGGGGTAGAGACGCAGCTCGGAAATGCTGCTGACCTTGGTAGCATCGTCACCGAAGTCGCCCAAATCCGCCAGCTCATCAATGATGTGTCGGTCGATAGGGGCTGAAGCTATCGATCTCGTCCTCCACTTGAAACCACGACGTAAGCAGCGGTTCCATCAAGCACTGGCCCTCTCGAACACGATGCTGAACATACCTCAGCCGGTCGGTGGGTTGCGCCCTCGTGCTGGCCGTCTCCAGTGCTATCCGGAACTCTCTCTTGCCAGTGCTTGTGATTGGTACGGCGAGGCTCTCTCAGCGGCGTTCGTGGATGAAGCGGCTTCTGCACGGATGTCAGTCGTTGCTTCTCCGGCATCCACAGGTCCGTAGCTACGTACTTCTTGAACCACACAATTGAGTGTACAAACCAAACTCCGCCTTTGATCTTTTCCGCTCGTTGGCCTTGCGTTTTCTTCTTGGCTTGGAATCGTCATTGTCGGACTCGGGAACGATATCGTCGTCGGAGAACACCCGATTTCGTGAACGGGATGGAGCCTTTGACTTCATGTATCGCGGAATCTCCAGACTTATTTAGAAATGAGCAATGCTTCACACGGAAGATCGCCATGAGATTCTCAATTTACAACTCATATTGTCTACCTCATGCGCAAACAGTTCGCCTCGGGTGGGTTTCTTCAGCACTATTGGAAGCGGTGGTTAGTACTGCAAAATCAGCAGCTTTGTCGTCCTTCGCAGCCTTCTTCTTCTATTTTATCTGACGTTTCTTCACGTTCTTGATCACCCTGGACATAGCCTTGCGGTTTTGCTTCTTATCGTATTTAGACGCACGAGGCTGTCCTTCGGTGGCTTCGGACCTTCCTTGATACAGTAGATAGCTTGGACCTTGTCAATCCACTCAATGTTGGCCAAGCGCTCAAGCCCGCGGTTCCGAGACTCACTTTCATCGTTAAGCCATCAAATCACCACGGTGCAAACGAACCACAAGTACGAAGCAGTGGTAAACGCGTTCTTGTCACGCAAAAACGAGGTTGCAGCCACGCTCTAATTTCTTCTCGTGAACGAAGTCAGCCAGTACAGCGTCCGAAGTCAGAGAACTGACCCCGAGTGACATTTACATGGCACTGTAGTCGAGTGGAACACATTCGCGCTCCAAAACCTTTACGAATTCAGTCATGGCTTCACACCGTAGATCATCTCTCGCTGGTGCATCTTCTCGAACCGCTCCCGATGGTCGTCAGTAATCGGTGACAGGTTCCCAAAGTGATAACAAGTCGCATGAATAGCCTCCATGAAGCAGCGACACGTTTCGGAAGCGCTGGCCCCACTAAAATGCTTGTCAGAGAACTGGTAGAAAGTTTGGGGACCACCAGCCTCAACCCACTTATCAACCTCTTCCTTTCAAGTTTCAAACTGTGCAAGTTCTTCTTCCCAGACCCAAGAGGGTTGTAGCCGGGGCGTCTTCCACTTGACCAAATAAGCAGGAGGGGGGGGGGGGTCTCCGTGACGATCAAGGAAATACAACAAGCCGTACTCGTACTGCGGGTCCCAAGGCTCACTTGGATTATAGTGGCTAACATGACGATTACCACGATGGTGCTCCGGGTGCCGCAGCAATGGCACATCATGAACGATAACCATCTGCATCTCCGGTGGCGAATCAACAGGCTCAGGTTTCGCCGCAATCTCTTCGTTAGCCACGTCCTCATGACGGACGGGTGAACGCGGCCGTGAGGCATCACCATCCGGAACAGCAACAGCTACCTCTTGGCGTCGACAATATTGAAGTCGGCGAAGAGATCGTCGTACGAGGGCGTTGGGGATACCACGGCGTTGCGATGAGACGCCACTGGAACAACCACGCCCTGGTCTTCGAACCTAGAATCAATCAGAAAATTATCAAGGATTGAAGCAGCAACGACAACAGACTCTTCCGGTGGTGATATACAGGAGAAGCAGCTCCGAGCAGTCCGACAGGTGCGCCTTCATCATTTACCACCAGGAAGGGGTCGAGCAGAGCAGGGTCAAGGCTGAAGTCCGCCGTGCACGGCAGCGAAGACTATAACGACGATGGCGATGTGGAATCCAAGCCAACAGGAGCGCGCGGAGGGCAGCGGCAGCGAGTTGTTACAACGGTGCTGAGCTCTCGCGAGCAATAGCAGCCAACGTCGACGAGACCCAGGCCAAAGAGTTACCAGAGTCGTCACGAAGATCTGGCATATTCCGATGCGCGGGCAGGCCCATCAAGCTCTACAGGGGGTACACCACCGGCAGTTGCCGAGTTGCCGCAGTTGCCACCGTGAAGCGGCTTCTGGTGCGCGTGAATCGGTCAATCCAGAACTGGCCCAGAATAACCCAATAAGGACGGTTTCGTATTTTGTTTTCATGAATCAGCTTACTTTTGTAAATTCATTCTACACATACAATTCAACCTGCTCCGTGTACATGTACCTCTTGCCCTCGAGGATCTCCGGAGCTGTCCAATAGGGCGTATCAACTCCTGCTGTTATTGTTGCGTCGCTTTTCCCTCGACTCACACCGAAATCGATCAACTTCGGCTCGAGTTTATCCGTGAGTAAAATGTTTTTTTTTTGAAGTGAGGTACATTGATGTCAAGCTATGTTATGACTTCTAATGGCCTAGCCTCTGGGCATCTAGTATCACAAAGCGCCCGCAACGTGCCTCTTGGCCACGTCACTTCCGCCTTGCTGCACGACCCCAGGCTGACAGTAAATCGGCATCCCAGCGCTCAGCCGCGCTGGTCACCCCTTGAGCCCGCAGGCTCCTCCCCCCTCTCTGTCTGTAGGGTTGTCAGCACACACACACGACTATAAGACACCGCAGCGCCTTCCAGGTAGAATCCATGCTCGTCCGTGCCACAGTCCACGCCGACTGGCGCTTGATCCGAGGTCGTCAATTCCCCGAGCGTAGGCCAGGCTTGTAGCGAGATCATCACTCATCGCACCTTGATTGCTGGCTTGTTTCGAGGGTATCCCTCCGCAAGCATTTCTAACATCTGGTATGCTCTTCCCAGGCCTCTTGCCTGTTCATCTCTCGCCGAGCTTGCCGCTCCACTGGACCGGCAAGCCTCCAGGCCTGCCACTTGGCAGGGAGCTTCCCGTCCTGGAGGAGGGGGGGGCAGCCACCAGGGATTCCGAAAATACAATATATATCGATTGCTCGTACGAGCATAAAGTAAATAACTAATGTCCTGCTTCATGTGTAAGAAAATAAATAACTGTGCATGAAGACAACGTGAAATAAGTAACTCGTCAACAAGCTGAAAACTGTTTTATCAGCATGTTTAAATGGCCTTGTCTACAAACAGCCATCTACAGTCGCCACATTCCAATAGGAATAGTTAACCTTTAGGAACAATATCATCTCCTGAGGTAAAGGAGAAAGACGGTGACGCTCATGCCGCAGCACAGCTCGTGCCGAGCTGAAGAGCCTCTCAACCACATTGCACGTGGGATGGATGGCAAACAGCGCAATGTAGGTAGTTGGGGCCTCATCGACCTTCCGGCGCTTGAGAATACGCTCGGCAAAGCTGGCTTGGTCGTCAAGCTCAACCTCCGTTGAGGCCTCCGCCGAGGTGCCGCGACGAAATGGATTCAACGCTGTTATTTCAGACGGCGACAGACTTGCCACGTCCCCGCCCAGCACCTTCACAACAGCTGCCTCAAAGTGTGGTGACTGAACGATCGCAGCGTTTGTCGCTAAACAATAGTATCTACACCATAACAGCGTTTATAAATTAAATAATAACACATCCACAAGCACTTACTTACCCAGGTACTTAGCAAAGGAGGGTTGCACCTCCAATGGACCGTCGAGGAGGTCTAGCGTCCAGCATCGTCAGGTCGGAACTCTGCAGTTTCTTGGAGATGGATGCTACGTCCCGGAGCTCATCGAACAGCTGGCGTAGGCTGCGGTGTGTCGCCCGAGAAGGAAGCAGGTCCTCCGGTTCCTCGTCGACGTTTCCGAGGTGCTCATAGAGCTGGAAGTACCTCTCCAGCATCGCGTAGGTTGACGACCATCGCGTGTCCTGGCGCAGGACTTGTACAAGCGGTGTCTTTTGCCTTTTCAGAATAGTAGTACCAATATTACAAACAATATTAGTACACATATAAACTTGAAAAGAGTAATATAAAAACAAGGATAGTAACGTACCGAAGTTTGGCGGCTTTTTTCAGCGTACGGAGCTTGCGCATGGAACTTTATCAACTGGGGCCACAAATCCATCACGAATGTACCAAAAGGGGCCACAAACGTACCGTAATCAGTCAATAATAGTGTCAATAGTTAAACCAAGACTAAAATCAATTACCAACAGTCTGTGCACTGTTAAACGACACTTCGAAGCTCATAGCAACTGCGTCGAAGACTCCTGAACTGATGCAGCTAACAAAGCAATTGGACATGGCCAGACGACATATTTGCCACCAACGATATCACTTCCCACCGGAGCATCGGCGGCGGTACGATTCGGACACGTGATAGCATTGTGCCCTTCCGCTTTTCCACAGACACTGCACACACCTGGTTTGCTCTGTTGTTTCTTGGAACCGCTCACTTGCTTTGCGAAGGTTGCTAGTAAACCGGTCAGGTTCGACGCACTACCAGCTCGACGTGGTCCAGTAGATGCAGCCAACAGTGGAAGTTCGCCCTTGCAGGGGTTCTACGCTGCCGTTTTGCACGATCACGTGCTGTACGAAGCCGTTGTGCAGATCCACTTTGTCGGTAAAGAGGAGGGGGGGGGGGCTATAGTTAAGTCGCGAACTAACTCACTCCAAAGGAATCTCGATCTTTACTTCTTGAAAGGATGTGTTGAGCCCATGGGCGGCGTACAAATCAAGAAATAGGCTCTTCATCTTTCGGGACGAGTAATTGACATGTGAAAGAACACCAGGAGTTGGTTACACCGTATCTGCCGCTATTCACGCGTCGAATTTCGATTTAAACAGTGTGTGCAAGATACCAAACCAGCGCCAACACGGAAAAGACGAAGCATATCCGAAAGAGTTGACGGCGATGGCTCTACACAGAGGCAGAACAAACTCAAACTTTAAAGAGTTAAGCGTGCTCGACATCGCCTCGGTCATTTCATTGACTGCTTCATCCGTGAAGACGAGCGAGCACCGCTGTGGAGAACTGTCGCGACACCAATTGATTTTAGTCTTGGTTTAACTATTGATACTATAATTGACTGACTACGGTACGTTTGTGGCCCCTTTTGAAAGATGCGTGATGGATTTGTGGCCCCAGTTGATAAAGTTCCCTTTCGCATTATTGTCTGCACTTGTTCGAGGTCGTCTAGCGCCAATCAGACGAGCCATTTTCTTGTTGACAGAGCAATTGTCACCAACCAGAAACTGCACATCGGTCAGTGCCTTACCAAAAAAAGGCTAGAAGAGCTCAATAGCCGCCATGTGACCTTCAGCGTTGAGGCTATCATCAGGTTCGTCCATGATAGGATCCACGGACAGCAGTGGGTACTGTGGCCCATCAGAAGCCCAACCAAAGACGGCCAGGTAGTGCTCCGTGCCAGGTGACCATCCATCGAGAACCAGTCCAATGCACTTCGGCATAACCTCGCCGATGGCTTTTTCAGCGGCCTTCACCACCTTGTCCGTGTCGTTGCACAGCGAATCGACGGAGATAGGTGTGAGGCTAGTATACCTACATATAAGATGATTAGTAATTGTAAAGTACTAAATTGTAAGACAAATGTCATACCTGCGTATTTCCTCCGATTCCCAGAAGAAGAACGGGAGATTGCACATGACAATCCACCGCATCCAACCGAATCGATTGGTGGCTTTCTGGCTGACCCACGGAACGAGCGTCCCGGTGGATGCGGTGGCTGCGTCGTGCATCTCGGCTTCGTACCTGGGGTGGTTGTCGCGTACGTGGGACACCAAGTTGGTGTATCCCGTTCGCGGCGTGCGCTTACGGCTCCTGCCAGACTTGGTAGCCTGTCAGCTCTCTCTCCTCGACGAGGCCGGGGGAGAAGTAGAACCGAGCGACTTGCTTGTTGGAGAAGGGGCGGCGAGCCAGTTGAGAGGGAGCGAAGATACTCATGTTGAGCAGAAGATGTCTTGAGGTCTTGATGAATGTTTGAAAGTGAGGGCAACTAAGCTGTACGTGCGGGATACACAGTTAAATGGAACCGCGGACCGAACCTTGTCCAGAACGGATGGTCTGGAGCTTTTGAAAAAATATGATATTAGTTTCCTGGAAGTATCAAAATAAAATATGATTGGGCTTAATACCTTCGCAAAAAATAAATTATTGCATCTAAAAATACAAATTCGCAGTTCGAAGAACTGCCGATTGGGGCAGGTTCTTGGATGAGATCAAACGACATTCGAGTTACATTTTATCTTGCACCACACGAACGGAAGCGATTTAACAACATCCGCGCCACATTGTGATGGACGTCACATCACATTCACAGAGTCTACATGCTGCCAGAAATCATGATCGCGGAGCCTACAGGCCGCTGGCAAAGAGCTGCAGCGTCAATACGGCGAGCAGAACGTGTGCTGAGACCGCTTCTGAGTGACTTCTGCGAGCCTCAAAGCACCAACTGGGAGGCTGTTATGGATGAATATCGTCTAGTCTCCGACTATACTTAATCTTACTATGTGCAATATTAACCAATCACGAGAGCGGTCAGCATAATAATCCAATCAGAACCATCAATACCCCCATTTCACCCAATCAGAACACGGTTGTCTTGTTGCAGGACTTGTACTTCACCCTCCGACATATCCAGTCGGAGCGCTGGTCAAGATATTGATATGTCAATACAAAACGAGTGTCATTCGCATATCTAACGAATAACACTCAAGCTCCGACATCTCCGACCCGATGAGCCTAAACAACCTCGCGCCAGCTAACACAAAGCGCGCTCGCGAAAACGCGTCGCGCACCTTTCTCAAGTTCCTGGAAGAGGAGAAAGTCAGCTGGAAGTACCTAGAGGCATGCATGACACGTGAAAACGCTGCGCTTGTCTTAGAAGCGGTGATAGCCAAGTTCGGCATGTACCTCGCGTTCAAGCAGGGACGACAGGGCATGTACCAAGGCAGACCTCAAGAGAATGATGGAGTACGTGTATTCAACTGCGGTTACTGCTGCTGACTATCAAGATGCTGCGCTGCTGTGTTTGCTGTGGTTTCTCTTTGGTCGTGTGTCAGACCTTACACTGCTTCGAAAGGCCAACTTGTCGATCGGTTCCGGCAATATCTTCTTTATCCGCTTCATCCGCATCAAGACTTCAGAAGAACAAGGTCTGTCCCTCTTCCCTGACGATGATTTCATCACGTGTCCACTTCTCGCAGTCGCACTTGGATTAGTGACCCAGTCCTCGCCAACCCTGTCGTTGCTGAGCCAGCTACCTGTACAGCCGTCCGTATCCAGTGCCGCTTTGGGTCCAGGCACTCCCTTAATCGACTTGCTTGATCACTCCGAAGATGCATTCCCATCACAGGAAACTGCGAACGCTGCTGGTCAGGCGAAACTTCCTGATGCAGCTCCTGGTGTACACAGCTACGTGAACCGCGTCCTTGACAGAGTCGCAGAGAAGACAGGAGTGACTGAGCGCTTGACATCGCATTCCTTCCGGCGCGGGGGAGCGCAACACACCAATGGAGCTGGTCTGTGTGCGCAGTGGATCTTCGATCAAGGGGCGTGGAACATGACAGCAACAAACAAGGCCTTTGCATATGCCTTCAACACTCCGTCAGAAGACCACAAGGTTGCGCGAGTGCTGAGCGGCCGAGATCCTGATCAGACTGTTCCTCTCATGTCGCTTGATGTCTTCGACTCAAACAGCCAAGCAAAGTTTCGAGACGTGGCAGCTTCGCTCTTCAATGCTTCTTACGGGCTGAACACTGCACAATACAACGTGAACGGAAAGGTTATCGACACCCTCATCACTTACCTGCTGCACCACTAGCCCTCGTTGAAGCGCCTCAACACGAATGGGCTTGCTGTCAAGCGTCTGGAAGAATGTGCCATCGAGAGAGGTCATTCCGTCAGCGAGCTTCTAGCTTGGTTATCACACTTGGGGCGCGCAGAGAGCACGAGTCTGGAATCTACAACGACCCACAGCCATCACAATACGAGCGACATCACCAAGCACCCAATGTTTCTTCACCAAACCGCCTTGATTGAACAGTTAGTAGAGGTTAACTACAAGCTAGACGCTCGCATGGCCTCGATGGAAGCAAAACTCTACAACAAGCAACTGCCAACATACAACCCAAGTGAAGACAAAGGCAACGAGCCAGTATTAAAACAAAACGCCGTACGGGTGCAGCAACAAACCTGAAGGACGTCTGGTTTTCGTGGTACGCCCAAGAACCGCGCATCTGGAACTCTACCGACAGCGCCACCAAGCATACGAGATCCACTGGCAAGCTTGTTGTTGCCTTCTTGAAGCTGTTTCTTGCCGATGGCTTTGTCCTTGATGAGAAGTCTCCGCAGTATCGAGACGACGTGCTTGCTCTTGGCGTCACAGCAGAATCGGCGCTGCTATCGTTTCTGGGCGAGAGGAGTATAAGTGCTCGCGGAGCTCAGAACGTGCTCAAGTCCATGCGCAAGCTTCACAAGGATGGCCATCTCAACGATCGCATTCGCCACTACAAGCAGCCCCAAGCAGCAGGCCGTATCGTCGACCCAGCACCATCTTACACACACAACATAATAGGATTAGAAGATCACGCGTAGTTGAATACAGCGTACCTTACTCCAGTAGCCAGTCGTTCATATCTCTTGAGCTTGGCCAGCCGATCACTCATTCTACAATCCCCCCCCCAAGCATCTTCACCACCATGGCAGCAGTCAAGCCGACCAAGAATCCCATCAGCTCTACGAAAGAGTTCAAGGCTATCTGCGTCGCTGCGCTTAAGAAGCATTCGTTTCGGGTTAGCGATAAAGCACTTCGTCATCTGCGACTTAACATGAACGCCACCGTCTCCTCGACTGGCCACCTTCCAGAGGCGCTCCAAGTCATCTTCGCGTCCCTCGCCAAACGTTCCAAGCGCCGCATTGAACTCGAAGACCTTCGCAAGTGGGTCACGGCTCCTGCCCCGGCTGCAATCCCTGACTCAAGCGATGAAGAAGAGTGGAGCACCGAAGATGACCTGCAGGAGAAACCGCTCCACTTCGTGCGCAAAATCCTCGACCGTAAGCGCATCAACCGGAAGACCTACTACCTTGTCGACTGGGAACCAACGTACGAGCCGCGCGAGCATGTAGGCCAGACGCTCATCGCACGCTTCGAACGGGAACGCCGTGCCCTGGTTCGAAAGACCTATATCGAATACGAGGCTGTGGAAGACAACACGTTCAACTAAACATGAAGATAGAGTGAGCGACAAGGGTAAGAGCTAATACAGGGTGTATTTGAAGCTTAAGACACGCATGTAGCGCCGTATGCGATTGTATAACCGATCTGAACAACAAGCTTAACCTCCATACGGAACAGCAAGGTTAACCTCATTACAGAGTACACTAGCATGCACACCACACAGGTAGAGGCAGCTGTACGTACACGCAAATATACAAGCATTCAAACGCTTAGGTAAAGCCACGGCGATGGTGAAGCACTTGCGTCTTAGGCGAAAAAATTGAAGAATGACACAGAGAATCAGTTTGCGAAAGCCCCCGGCCAATAGATTATAAATAACCTCGGTTTTGAGGTTGTACCCACATCTAGTGGTAATTACGCTCGTAAAAACTTGTAAAAAAAGGCCGACTTTCGAATCTGGCCGTCATTGCTGAATTTGCCATGATGCGTGAACATGCCTCATGGCGTGTGTTTTGCCTAGAAAATACATGTTTTGGCGATTTCTCGGCTCACAGGACGTTTCAGAGCCTGAGAATCCGGCTATAGAATCGATGTTTTGCACGTTGTCCGGACACTCCAATCCCAATTTTATCTCCCCTACCACTTACACAACCAATACATATTATACGTGTGGTCTACACAAACTAGCCTCTTTTCGGTTCCGGTCGGAGGCTGTCGGAGGTCGGAGCTTTTTTTGTATCGACATATACTTGACTGCGCTCGTCCGTAGCACCAAGTTCGTCATTTGTGAGTTAAAACGCACCCCGAACGGCAAGGAAGGCGTGACCGTGAACCTCGGAAGAATGTCTGGACTTACTAACACCCCGTTCGGGTCTGAGTATGCGGCCGCCAAGGCCGGAGTTGTGGACTTTACGCGCTCGCTGTACCAACTCAAGAAGTCGGACAACATCCGCTGTTTTTGCGTGTGCCTGAGCTTCGCTGAGACCAACATGGGCCGTGCGGCTGATGTGAAGATCCCTGAGTACACCAACATGACGGGCGGTCTTTTGCTGGTCAAGGTTATAGGGGACGCCTTTGCTGATGTCATACGCGAGTGTGACAACGCCGGTCGTGTGCAGCGTATCGTGAAGAAGAACACGACGTACTACCGCTTCCCTGGTTGCTACAGGACTCGAAGTTGTAAGTTGGTGCTGAATTCAAGACAACTAACTGTAGTTGTAAGTAATATGCTTGAAATGAAGAGCTTGAGTGTTGGTTATGGATGTGATTCATATACTACATGTACGTAGTTTTACTTAGCATGAAAGGAGCAAATGGATATGAAGACGGTGAGAAGGATGGCGTAATGGCGGTTCTGATTAAAAACGTAAAGAGCACGAAGAGCATCTTGTGCTTCATATCCGAGATAGGAAAAAGTATCGCTTGAATTAAGAGGTTGCCGAAAAAACTACCGATAGTCTTGGGTGGGCGGGAAGCTCATAAAATCTTCTCAAAATCGTTCCTGTTGACACCGTGATGAGCCGCTCTGTCGTGGTTTTTGCTACCTGCAGTGATCGCAGGATATTTCAGCGCGGCTTGCCATCCGGTTACGCTTCGACTGCCAAGTTTGCGAGCCTCGTATTAAGTTGGCACGCTTTCCATATGAAGAGGTTAACATTCGAAGGGCTGGTGACTGTGACAATGCTGCCATCAGACGGAATCCCCGGTGAAGTCGCCGTATACCCAAAAACAGTAGCAGTGATCATTAGTTGGTCGACCGCACAGTAGTCTCGCTTGTAGTTGTCGCGGAACGCTTTCTGCATGTCTTCCAAAGAATCAGATGCGTGTTGATCCACCAAGTGGATACGCGCGAGGTCGCCGGTCTTCACGACGTGGCTTCACGTCCACACAACTTTACCCGTCACCTGTAGACGTACACGGACCTCTTGTAGCTCGACGTCATTAGCTTTGATGAAATCGATCAATCCTTCAACCGTCGTGACCTTCACTTGACCCGTAGCTTGCTCTGCGTGGAGCTGCCTGTAGCACTCCAGCGGTGAAACACTTGACGTCACAGATAGGCTAACCAATGTAGCGCCTTCGCTCAATTGCTCTTGTCCTTCGTCGGTGTTGTTCTCCGTTTGTGGTGGAGATAGAGTGCAAGAAGCATTCTCAGCAGCTTGTTGGCGGGGGCCCCAGGGGCCTTGCGCGGTGTTTTCACGCTCAGGGGCTGCGCCAGTGCCAGTTTCAGCAGCACTTGATTGTAAAACAGTAGCGACCGTGGCGGTGTTGTCGCGTCCGTTGCTCCGAGTCTTTTTAGTGTTAGAAGGAGGTGCGTCGACTTTGCCGGAGGCGCGGCGCTTTTGAGCTGCACCAGGAGACATATTTGCTTCCAGGCTTGGGTTTGGGGGTTGTAGGTGTTCAGGGGAAATTGGGAAGTGACTAAACTATCTAAGTCTGGTGAGACTTCAAGACTTTACGTTGTCTGTCGGGTCGGGTTCCGTACATCAGTAAGTTAGACATCTATCTACAGGTTGTTCTTCGATTGATGGTTCGTGGCTCAGAACGTGCGGTGCTTCTTTGGAGTAGCTGTCGGTTGGCTGAATGTGAACCTTCTTCAGTACAGGTTCGAGAAGTTTCGCGGCTACAACCGTGATTTCCCCCGGTGAGTGTGGTGCCTAGTACTTCGGCATTTCTAAGAAAGGGGAAGCTACAATTCCGGCCAAACATTCATCCACTGTCAGTCCTTATCTATTCTTTGCGCAGTCCATTCTCACATCTTCTGCTGCGCGTACGAACCCCGCGGAAGTCACCAACGCATCACTAGGCCGCGATTCTTTCCAGGTGAGGTGAAGCTTTTATGACTTAAGCTGCGAATTATCTCCACTGACATCGTCGTAATATTTTGAGATTCTCTCCTGACTCAAGCTGACGGACTGCTAACGAGAAGCTGATCTACGCGTCTACTTTTCAGTATCGACTTTGGCTACCCAGGCGAGGGTTGACTTGGCGTCTTCGTGTGGTTTTTGGTGTGAAGTGTGGTGGCAACGCTGCTGTCGTTCTGCGCTTCGTTTGCTTGCTCTTGTCGCCTTCTGGTAGACGCCGACCAGCTTCTCCGAACTCCTCGCGCAAGTCCGATAGGCTCACTTGTGAGATAGATACAATCGGCGGCTGAGTGATCGGGGTGCCTCAGCATCTATCTCAAGCGCGACGCGTAATTCCTGCGCTTTGTGCGCCGGTTGTATGGGGTCGAAGAAACGAGGCGCTAGTGGAGCTACGTGTGCACGTTGCGAAAAAGAGTGTTCGTTTGGAGATCTTTGCTGTGAGCGCTGTAATCGTGACAAAGATGATTTTTCGAGCGTTTTGTTATTCGACCCGGAAAAGTGAGTCAAGGCAAGACTGGACCTAGAGAATACAATTGCTAAAGCGCTACGTGTCTCGGCAGTGGTGCAGAAGGAGGCCAACCGGTCTGTTATCGAAGACGCGACATTGGTCAGTGACATCCTCGTAAAAGTGGACGCGAAATTGAAAGAAGCTACGGCACTGCTGAAACTGGACTTAGTTCGCGCGTTGAAGCGTAGTGTTCCAAAGAAACGACGCAGACTTATATGAAATAGTTTTTCGCGTATCGGTACAATGTCATCGCCAGCTCAAAATCAACAACACAACGAGGCTGTTAAGCGTTCTCGGCAACGGGAATCTGAAGAACAAAGATTTCAACGACTTCGAGAAGCTCGTGAGTACAAAAAGAGAAGACGGGTGACTTCCCAAGCAGTGCCTGCTGTTTTGCAGCCTGTCTCAGATGGTGTACAGCATGCTCCGCTAGAGCGTCTTCGAATTTCGCTTGGAGCTGAAACACTTGATTAAAGTGTATGCGCCGTTTGCGACCGGTTTGAACTGACACACAAAACGGTGATTGTGTGTACCGCTGACAAGTCTACTATGAAACATATGCGGGACCTTTTGAACCCATTCGGCTTGGATTTGCCAGTGAAACGCTTGAAATGTTATTACTGTGGGGCTGTTGACCCGCCGTTGCGTGGTATGCTGTTATCGACTAAAGGAATAGTACCGCCTCGCGAAGGATGTGCGACAAAAATCCGCGTGTGTAGCGACTGCTATGATGCTCTTCAGAAACAATCACTTCCTAAATTCTCTATTCAAAATGTTTTTTTTCGTTGGCGATATGGACAGTCATTTACCTCAACCTACAATTATCGAGCGTATGATGTCCCAGTTGGTGACCGTTGTTGCATTGACGAGGGTCATGCGAGGTGGTGCTCATCGTTCTATCCGATCCCACTGTATGACGTTTGATGCAACACCCGGACCGCCGGCAACATTACTTCCAGCAACTCTGGATACGTTGAGTTCCTTCAAAGTGGTTGTGGCGGGGTCTGTTACAGCAGCACAGCGCGAAAAAATACGAAATCTTCACGTCGTGCGTGGGAGCGTAGTGCATGTACTGCTTGCATTTACAAGCTGAACAATCGTTTTTACGCAGATGTGGATATATCTGGAGAAATCGTTGTGGCTCCCTCCGCTTCAGTAGTCGCAGAATCCGTCTTAGATTTTAATGAAGGAGTTCCGGCGGACCATATAGACCGAATTGATCGCGATCAGTCTCGCGTGGGATCAGAGAGCGACTCCGCGCTGGAAGACGAAGTTGAGATTATTGAAAGGAGTATGATTTTTGTAAATGAAGCAAGTACACGCCCGGATGGCTTCCTAGCGGTCACCGAACTCCCTGCGGCTTCATCGACGTCGGAACGTCGGTTTCTTGTACGTAATTCTTCAACGTTTTTGCGCGACAAGACGGCAGTATTTACAGTAAAATGTTTCCGCATTTATTCCCGTTTGGACGTGGTCACCCCGGGGAGGATCGCTCATTACCAGTTTCGCAGGAAGCTTGTATTAAGTATTACAGTATGCACAGCTCTAGACGGTTTGCGAAGGACGAGACGTTTTTGTTAGTGGCGTTCGATCGCCTATCAACACAGAGAATGTTCATGCAGATTTCGCTGACATGTCAACGGCATCCTACGTTGTTTCGAGGGTATGATGCCATTACGCAGGATGAGCTGTCGGTTGCGCAACGTGACAATGAGCTGCGCCAACAAGGAAGGTTGGCTGTTGGGAGCACCGGTAGTTTGCCTGCAGAGCGCTTTCTCTGAACTGTAGAGATTGGCACCGGCTCCCTTTGGGGAAGTAATTTGGAGAGGAAACGCTGTCGTCGGGAGGTATTTGTTTATCAGACGCGGTTTGGTCAACCAGCGTTATTTGTAACAATAACCCCAAATGTGGTGAATTCGTTTGTTATGGCTCAATACACTGGCGTTACTTCGGTTGACAGCATCTTTGACTGCCTGGAGTCTACTCTTCCGCCAATAGCCGAGCTCCGCAAAGCTGTTATGGAGGACGATGCTGTCTCTGCTCGACTATTTATGAGATACATCGATGTGTTTATTGAAGATGTCCTTGCCGTCGACAAGAAAACTGGATCGCAAAAGCCGTTCCCGGGTTTATTTGGATCTGTAAAGGCATACTGCGGGATGGTTGAGACGCAGGACTCTACATGCCCATTTTATCATCTGGTTGAATAATTGTCTTCGAAACAGCGCAGATTTTGAGAGGCTGACTGAAACAGACGCGGCGCGGGCATCGTTAATTGAATCGATATAAGCGTATTCGTCCAGTATTGTAACCACTTCGTTGCCACTTTCTGTCGAGGATAATTTGTGCTCCGTTTGTGGTTCAAGCTCCGCCTGTATAGTTCCTCTAAAGATACCAGAAGCTGCATACATGGATTTAAAAAAGGACGCGTTGCAGGAGCTGCTTTTGGTGAAGTGTGGAGGGTGGCAAACCAAATTCAGTTCGCACAATGTGTTGCGCGAGGTATTGCTGACCGTCAGTGTGGCCTCCACCGTCCAATGCTGTGACCGATGAACAGATCAATCGTTGGGCTGCAGTAGAGGAAGTCTGTCGCTACGATTTGAAGCACGCTATCAAAATTGTTAAGCATCGCGAATATCTGCGGCGATGCTGCGGCGAACTGGAGGTTACTGCTTGCAACCAAATTTTCAGCTCCGAAAATATTTACGACGACCCGATCTTGAGACTGATTGAAATATTGCCTCCAGTATATCTCGACCGGCAATTATCAAACCAAGACTCCGAGTTCATGGTATCGGCCCTTGTGCTCCTGCTCAACGAGCATTGGTGGTCGCATACCGGACTGTTTTAAATCCTCTCGTGTTAGTTCGGGTAACCGGGTCTGTCGCTACTCGTTTCCACGTGAGTGTGTGCCGGCTACGCAATTCCGCAACCAAGGTGTCGTATTATGCAGAAAACCGGCCCATGAGTACATAAACGGTTTTAATCGCGTGCTTATGGCGTCGTTTAAATCAAACCACGATATCCAGATACTCCTTGGAGACAAAAACGTGGCCAACCCCATATATTATTGCTGCAAGTACGTTATAAAAGCTCAGCACCAAATTGATTCAGTTGCAGCAGTCGCCCTTGCTGCGTTTCGACGTCGGCAGGAAAATTACGAAATCCACATCTAAACATGTTTTGTTCCAGTCAGGCCACCCGCTTGTCGACACGTACTGCCTTGGTACCCACTCCTGTGACCTGGTTCCTATAATACTTGGTCCTAGTATGCCGTACGTGAACGAGGACTCGACCGAAGAGGTAAAGGCGTTACGGTCGCGAATAGCTCTGGTGCTGTTCAAGACTTTCCGCAGCTTATTGGATCTCGTTGGTACCTTGAATCCAACCGATACGGATTGGATAAAGGCTTATACTTGGTGGGAAACCCTTCGAGCCGAGTTTGATAGAACCATTATGGCGAGCATGGACGATCATTTTTTTGGGCAGAGAAAAAGCTGCCACTGATCATAGTTGCGTCGAAACCCAAGCAACTACTGACAGTGATTCTAACGACGCGGGTTTTGAAGATGTTGATGTGGATATAGATGCAATGGCCAATGGACGTAATGATGACTTGACTGACAACGGTTTTGACCCTGCATTTGATACCGAAAGCGATCCCGACATTTGCAAGACGGTGCTTCTAAATCCGATTCCTTTTCCTGGTATCCAAGATGCTTCTAAACATTCGACGGACATTGTCAAGCTTATTATCACCAATGACATGCTTGCCAATCCTGCATCCCGTACGACATCAGCGCTGCGTCACTTAAACGGTGATGATGTCCCCGCAAAAGTGCTCTCACCACTCCCTTCAACAGCATTTCTAAAACAATGGGTCAAAAATGAAAATACGGACAACAAATTGATTGTTGAAGGTAATTGCGAAGCTTCCACCGTAAGGTCAACCCAAGTCGTCGAGCTTATACTCGATGCTTTACAAAGTGAGAACATGCTGTGGAACAGTAGCAATGTCGGCGCCGCGGCAAGTTCTGCGTACCTGACTTTAGCCGCGGTATCAAGGGAGTATACTTTAAATCCGCTTCAACACAAAGCATTTTGCAAGATTGGAAAAGCGCTGCTAACACGGTGGCTAAAATCGGAACCCGGGGAAGGTGACTACGGAGGACTGAATTTTGAAGACGAATTATCTCGGGACCAGCTTTTGTTTTTAGGGGGTGCTCGTGGGACTGGGAAAAGCCGCGTAATTGATGCGGTTTCCCGGTTCTGTTGCGGCTGGAAAAGAGGTAGGTGTATGCTAACCACGGCTTTGACAGGAAAAGCTGCCACCCTGATTCGCGGTCGGACTCTGGCGAGATTTTTGTTATCTCTGGAAAGGTCGAAAAGAACCGCTTCTATTGGCGTTGACATGATTGTAATCGATGAAGTATCCATGATGACTAAGCCTGAATGGGTCAAAATGGATAAATTACTCAGGCAGTACAAGCGAGTTTCCGGTGTGCCATTCGGAGGCATACACATAATACTCATCGGTGATTTCTTACAGCTGCCTCCTGTCGGGCTTGATCCCATATACATCGATCCCCGAAACAAACAGCAATTTTCTACCGTAGACATCGAGGGGTTTCTGTTATGGCGTCGTTTTGATGTGGTTATTGTGCTAGAAGAGTCCGTGCGTTTCCGGGATGATCCTGAATGGGGAGCAGGGTGTGCAGCGGCTCGGTTGGGGAGTTGGTCTCAGCCATTTATCGATATAATCAATTCTCGCCTAGTGACGAATAACCGTACAAATAAGTGGAACACAGATACGGTGTTTGTGACGCCTGACAATGCGACACGAACAGCTATAAACAACGAGTTCATTACAGCGGCAGCTAAGCGCCTACCACCAGGACACTATCTATTTCGGCTCGTGGGGAACTTTAAGGGAGCTTTGTCTGGCTTAAGCCGCCGCGATGTTGAATACGTGATGGGTTTGCCAGACACAAGATTTGGGCGCATGGCACCATTCGTCGACCTCGTTGAATGCATGCCTATCCAGATTACCCAAAACGTTCGACCGACTAAAGGTGCCACAAATGGAACACTGGGGTGTCTAGAACGTTTGGTGTTCAGCCCGAGTACTCGGTTTAAGCTGTCCGGGATAGCAAAGCTGAAATCACGGTTAAGATTCCAAACAAACCGCCCCTCTGTGCAATACTTCGGATCTACCAGGGACCAAATGCTTCTCCCTTTGATAATGGCGCAGATGCTGAACTTTTCCCAGTTTTTTTGTGACGCCCAAGCCTTCAACAAACATCAATATCACTACCGCGAACACCAAACGGGGGCAAGCGATCCTTATCGGTGAGGCTACAACAACTCCCTATAGTCGCTGCGGTGGGTTCGACAATCTATAAAGTACAAGGCGAAACATTACAGTCGATGGTTGTTGTGGAATGGAAATCTCCTGTCAGTATCGTAAATAAAACCCAACAAACCTATCTTCTCGTTTCACGGGTCGTGTCACGGAACGCTTTTGCTACGCTAACGCCGTTTACGAGCGACTTAGCCAAATGGTCTCAACCGCCCCCCTGCAGCTCTCGCGGAGGAAGTCCGATTACAACACCTATCCCGCCGCACTCTGGACAAACTCCAAGAAGAATTTTAATAAGTAGGATAATACTTTTAATTCAGTTCATGTTGTTTTAATGTTGCATGAATGTCAACCGATCGTTCCTCGTAGCCCTATCCCTTCGAACTGCGAACCCTTCCGGGTGAACCACGTGGGCCCCCAATTGAATATTTATCCTGGTAGTGCTACGGCAGTAGTACGGACAGCCCAATCGGGATTTATTCGCCATTTGTGGTGCACACCATCCAAAAGTATACAAACTTCAAGTGGTTCGTTTAATAAAATTCTCGTTTGCCATTCTCTTTTGTGGTTTATTGATTTCTGCATCTATTTGTTTAAATAGGTCGTCCCTGAGTGGCCTGATGTTTTTTTTGCGTTGCACAGCATGTCGGCAAGGGTCGTGTGTTGGATGCTTGTGTTTGGTTTTATCTACTTGACGTGCGTTGCCGCGTCGCTGGACGAGGTGAAGACAGAGTAGGAGGTACGTGGGCCGTCGTTGCTACTGTAGTGGGACCCAAGAATTAAGACCGACAGGTGTGTGCGATGAGGTTCTTCGATACAAGCAACACGGTGGTTGAACTGTTTAAGGGCTCTTCGCTGGGCGATGACGGTGGTTTTCGTTGGCTGCCGGAGATTGTGACGGCAGATGCAAGCAACGCGCTAGTTGGCGCGGCCTTGGCCACAGTGCCCACAACGGTCTGGTCGAAATCGCGGAATCAGTCGAGGTTCTCGCGCGTGAGCTCGCCCCAGCAGTTCTCGGGGTGCTCGAGCGAGCGCTTGTGCATGGCAGCATGCCATGTGCCCCCGTGCACCGACCGCAACAATTACCTGGAGGTGACGGCGGGGCTGCCGGAGATCGTGGCGGCGTCTCCTGCTGGAGATCATGGTGGTGTGGAGAAATAGGATTCGGTCGGCAATCCCGTCGTCGCGGTAGCGGTGGTGTCCCCGGAATGGAGAAGTGGCTACCGTGACGATCGGGAGAGCTTGAATGAGCAAACTCTACTCGGAATCTGAGTTCCAGAGTAAGTTCTTGAAGAAATGCTTAGCAATATCTAAGCAATGTGTTTCTGGGAAAATTACAGGGTTTTCTTAGTATTATCTTGTAGAATATTCCGTTCCAAGAAACTTTCATGGCAATTGGTTTCAAGGAAAGTGGAGGGCGCTCGTTGCAACCAGCGATTCGAAGTGTTTTAGGCGAAATGGTTACAAAGGCGACGCAAGAGCTATGGCTTTTGCGAGCGCGAAATCAAGCGCGGTCCTGCCCGGGCCATTTTCTCGGAGCTGGCTGTAGTGGTTGGATGCAACTTCCGTGTATTGGAATTGGAAATACCGTGGTGCCTGTTGTAGTGTATGGTACTGATGTTCTGGCGTTTGGTGATTGTTTGTATCATGCTGTTTAGAAAACGGCTCGGCACGCGAGAGTTGGTTGTCCTTTTGGTTTTGACGGGTTGCGGCATGTTTTCGAATTGCGGGTTAAAGTTGCTATCGAGGCTGTGAGACTTCTGGAAGAAGGGACGCTTGAGAATGATTTGGCAATTGGGTCGCTAGACGTTGGGGACTTAGTTGCGATGCCAAGGCAATATTTGAGGTGCTCTGGGGAAATACCAATTACGGATATGGCATGGTTGCTAAAACGAGTGGTTGTTGTTCTCTCTAGCGAAGGGATTTTTGATGTGTATCCGTCTGACGCTCCATTCCTAACTGGCGAGTTGAAATCGGACGACGTGGTTGTTATTTATCACTGCGCCGCTGGTCGAATTACGGACGCTGTCGCGTTTGGGAAGAGGAACCATTATATACCTGTGTTTTTCGCCACCGATTCGGATAGGAGCGCTTTTGTTCTAGCGATTTCATCCTTCTGTGCCTTTCGAGGGACTACCTTTGCCGGCAGCATGTATGAGGTTGTAAACCCCCGCCCCCGTAAAAAAAACGAGATTGTCTAGGCTTCCAAATATGGGTGGCGACATGACAACGTGTCAATCTGGAAATTCGAACTGTGAAAGCGAACGCCTCCGTAAAAAAAACGAGATTATCTAGACTTCCCGTTACAGACGCAAATATGGGTGGCAACATGTCAGGAATTTGGACTGTGAAAGCGAACGCCAGAAAATTGAAACCATCGCTGAAACAGATGCCTTCGGTGATGAGTTAACATCGTTGATTGCAAGAGCAACGACATTAACTGATCTAATTGTCAAGGATCTCGAGTTACTAAGTCGTAACTATACTCGGCATCCACTGTTGGCCTTGCTGTATTTCCACTGTTGTTCTACGCATCCCGATGCGTACGTGAATAACGACGAAGTGTTAGCTGGATCAAAAGATGTACCTACTGTGCAGAGGCTGGAAGAGGTTCTTGACGAACCTGTGAGTGCGGAAACTATTCGTTCTTGCCAGGAGCGGGTTTCTAAAACTTCGGGGTCTGCTGGCGATTTATGGGTTTGTGTATCTTGCTGCGAGATTATAAACACCATGGATGGCAATGTAGCATTTGTGGCAGTTCACAGTCTCCACCACAATTTCAAATTGACGGCCTCGCAGCTAGTGGAATTCAACGCTTAACCACCGGCTATCGCTAATCAACACGTCCAAGCGCTTCGCATTGGTGCTAAAGTGTATCATTTAAACCCAGATCTCGTCCCCGATTCTAGTGCTATACCATTATGCTCTTCCTGTGTAGGGGACCCGCGCTTGTCGGAATTCAGCATCGCTTCAGGGCATGATTATGGCAGGTTTGGTTGCCTCCCGGAGCTCAATGAGGTCGCTAGCAAGTGCATTTCTCCTGTTCGATCGTATGGTTTATCTATCACCGCGTCTGGAAAACACGCCGTGGGCCATTCAATCTGCTTCCCTTCTAATGGGCCAGCGTCCTGTTCCACTGTGTTACCGTGTACATCTGAGGACTGCATTCCGAACGTGACATTTATTGGTCCTCGCGATCAATGTCGAATGGTAAAAAAAAGATATAGAAACCTGTATCAACTACCCGTCGAAAGTATGTACGCGTGGATGCGTGTATTAGCGCATACACATTCGTATTTCAAGGAGAAGAAGATACGAATCGACGAGTCCGTTGATGCGAGAAACGCCTTAATCGAGCTTGAAAGGACCATCGATAATACTGTGGAAATTTTGGACTCTGAGCAAGCTTGTTCTTTGGATGAGCAAATGTTTTCTGAGCGCTATCGCGACGAATACCAAAGTACCGCAACAAACGACCCCGTTATTGCGAAAACCGCTGCGTTGAAGACCGCGGATGCATTCGATCTCACTGTCACAAATGCTGCAGCGGAAGCTATGATAAATATTCTTGGATGTGAGTCTGCGGATACCTCGGCACGTACCGTGGTGATTCGTCGTGATGCAGACCCGCTAACTGAATGGGATCAGAATGGGAACATGATTGCAGCGGCGTTTCCTCTATTATTGTTGGGGGCTGCCCCAAGGCACTTGGCCAACAAAATTTATAAAGCATTTAATGTGCTACTACGACGGGCAGTTTGAAAAGGATACAAGATTAATTTTCACATTATTTAACCAGCTTCAAGGTCATATGGCGGTACGCAGAGCAGCTCGGGTGGGAACGTCGAGGGCTTCGACGTTAATTCATCTTGGGAACCTTTCGAATACCCAAGAGTTCCGATTGATGCTTATTTACGCTCGGGACAACCCCGATTCTGCCCGAGCTAAGCGGGTAAACGCGTATTTTCTTCGGGTTTTGTCGCTTCTGGGCGGGTGTGTGCCGTTTTCGCAGTTTGAACGAGCTACTACACGCCCAAAGATTGGTGCTATTAGAGCAAGATACGGAGTTGCTCAGCACTGGGTAACCGTTGCTCCCCCGGAGCACTATGATTTAGAACTGTATCGTATTGCTCAGCTTAGGCGAATTGGAAAATGGAATCAACGAGCAATCGTATTCCAGCGGAAAGAGTGCAAACAGGAAGATTTACCGCAAGAACTTCACTTGGATACTTGACAGAAATTGGCGATTTCGAGCACGTACCCTGGTCTTTCTTCTCATGTTTTCGAGCGTCATGTGGGACAGATATGATATTATCATGTGTAAGTGCGCCGCGGAAACTAGAGTATCGAGGGACTACTCCCAGCGGCAAAAATGGGCGTTTGGAAAAATGGCAGCGTATCTAGCTGTTATAGATCCCCAGGTTGATGTAAGGTTGCACATTCACATGTGTGTGTACGGATCTACTTACCACCCAGAATTGCTTTCGCGTATTGCTTGTTCTAAGGCTCTCTGCGACAGAGCTGCAAAGTGGCTGGAATCAGTGTGCTGTACAAAATTTAACAATGAAGTACACAAATGGCGGGTAGATCGGTTAAAGCAAGGAGCACTACCGAAGGTATACGAGATTTCGCTGCCGGATGCTTATTCGAATAATGAAGCCTTCCTCCTGGCGGCTCAACTGCGAGCGGCAGTGACCAATTTTCATACTCACACTTCGACTTGTTTCAAGGGGAAGTGCGGCAAATACATGTGTCGTCTCGCGCAGCCCTCTGGTACACATGATGAACCTGGTAATTTCGCGTGAAAGAGTTGGAGATATGTCCGCTGGGATCTCGCCAGTGGTCACCGGCCATCATTTACCGGCTCGAGCTCTCAATGACATTGACGCTGGCTATTTGCCTGCTAATGGACAGTGTTTTCGGCCTCACGCCGAGGGACCAATACTGTGGGAAATGTCGCGGTCTGTGCAGGATGCTAGTGTGGTTGAGACCAATCTAGTGCTTGCTGCTCTAACGTGTTCGCACACCAACTCATCGATTATCAATGGTGAAGATTCTGGGGACATGGTGGAAGAATATCAGCAGGCATATATGACAAAAGACGACGTCGCATTAATAGGGGCTGCAGCCGCTCTTTTGGGTGCTATACTTCACGAAAAAAAATTCCGAGTCGAGCTGAGGACTCGAAGTCTGCTTTACGAGTTGCCAAGTATTTGGCGACCAGGACGGTTAACAGCTTTGTTGGGGCTCACGAGTGGTCGCATGCTTTGATGGTGTATGCAATAACCGGCAACCGGTCTTTTATATCGAGCGACACGTTCTGGTATATATTTCCTCCTGCTTTAGTAGCCTACGTGATAAAACTTCGTGACATTTCACCTGTGAGTGTAACAGCGACTGGGCAACGTGTCGAAGACGAGTTAGAAGTCCTCGCGAACGAAACGAACCAAGACAATTCCTCGAGTGGTGGTGTATCTTCCGGGGGTGGAGCGAGAGCGTTCCGCGTAAACGGTGAATTTTTTTTCTTACTCAAGCTGAATCTTATTATCACCCCGGTGATAATTTTTTTGCCTTCTCCCCCGCAGAGTTTGAATGTATCGTTGACATTTTGCCAGAAGCGTCCATGGTTGCGTCAAAATCCCGTGTAAAGCGTAGACCGCCCCGCGTTGGCTTCCGGCTTGCGTTGGGCAACTTTGCGAATTTTACGTTGTCGATACCGTGGGTGACTACATTCGAGTAACCATCTTCAACGATGGTGTCGACAAATTTCGTGACGTCCTGATCCCAGGAACAACTCGTATTTTCTCCGGTGGTCGTATCAAACTAACTGCATTTGCGTCTGCCGCGACAACTTATGAAGCCACGTTCGGTGCCGACGCGGACATTCGCCCGGTTACCGACGACCAAGCGTTGTCTACCGACCCCTCTCTGGACTATACCGCTTTTGACAAATTGGAAACATTAAACTCGGGGGACACCGTTGCGCTTGTTGGGATTGTGCACGCAATTGGAGCGATGAAGCGCATCACCACGACTAAAAGAAATATTGTGGAAAAAAGGGAATTCGCGCTGGTTGATGACGCTAACACGAAGGTTATTTGCACGTCGTGGGGATTGCTTGCTCGAGAAATTGGCAACGGTTACGAAGGCCAGCCCCTAATAGTTGTTGGAGCCAAAATTTCGGACTACAACGGTTCTCGGTCTATCAATATTGGTTTTGATGCCACGGTTCTGTATGATCCCGTCACGGCGCATTCGGATCGGCTCCGTAATTGGTATGCAGCTCTCCAGGCAAACCACAATTTCACTACCATTGGGTAGCTTTCTCGGAATGAAGTGAACGTCTTCACTATCGTCTCTCTTCCTTCATTGGAATATCCGGATTAAGTTACCAATTCTTCTCTTTAATCAAATTCTATATCACTGCATGTTTTTACAACAATCTTCTTCTCTTTCTATACATTTCACATTGATTAAATCGCCTTGCGTTTTAGGACGATACAAATCGACGTTACCTTTCTTTTTCCTATCGGCTACCCCTGTGGCTTTGTCTTCAGAGCTACCACTGGTACATGTACAACGATAATCCTACGGATTTCCTCAAGTTCTCATTTTTAAGTATCTGATTTCTAGCGCAATAAAGTCTACACGCATCCGACATTCAGCACTGAATCGCTGTTAAATGGCAGATAGAACATGCACAACAAAGATTCCTTACACAGAGCGTCAACAAATGAAGGAACGATTAATAAAATGAACTAGCCCGCACGCTTAACAGATTTACTGTGTCCTTACAGCCCATTAGGTAGACGGCAATGCAGCTCGAAGAATAGTCGATGTCCATCCGTACTTTTGCTTCACCCAGGCAAAACCTTTCACATCGCACCAACTTGGTTGGTTGGTCAGTATCCAACGCACAATATGCAGATGACCCTTTCGTAGAGCAGCAGCATATCCATTGATGGTGCAACTTGCTTCAAAAGTACGCGAAATAAACTGGAGCATCTCAACATTCCCTGCTTCAACCGCCCGATCCACACCGTTGGTGATACAACGTGCGCCACAATCATAAAACCACCTCGCTAAGCTGAGATCTCCTGTTGCAATAGCTCCGTCCGTTGCGCTAGACGTGCATCCTTCGTTACGATTATTGTGTAGCCAAAATACAACCCTTTGGTGGCCTCCAGCTGCAGCGCCATCCATAGCATCTGTTGTCGCTCCATCGTTACGATTGTCGTGAAGCCACTTCGCTACATCCAAGTGTCCATTAGTAGCGGCGTCATCAATTGCAGACACGGTACATCCTTCGTTACGGTTTTCGTGCAGCCATTGGAGTACATGCAAGTGCCCGTTTGCAGCGGCCATATTCATCGTGTCAGAGCTGCACCCTTCGTTTCTGTTCTCGTGGAGCCACATAACGATTCGAAGGTGCCCTCCTGCAGCCGCCCAATCCATCGCTGCGGTTGTGATCTCAACCGGAAATCCAAGCAATCGTTCTGAGTTCTCATGTAACCAGATAACAATTTGAAGATACCCAGAAACTGCAGCATGCATAAATGTTGCGTTGTGATATTGTGCAGGAAAATTGTGCACAAGCCAAATAAGCACCTGCAAACGTCCTTCTCGCGCTGCTAAACTATACGCCATTGGCGAACAGCCCTCCCCGCTGTAGTCATGAAGAAACCGCATCACGCTCAGATGATCATTTTGCGCTGTGCGATCCATGGCTTCCGTGGAACAGCCATCTGTTCTATTCTGCTGCAGCCACTGGACAGCTTCAAGTTTACCGATGGCTGCCGCTGCGTTCAGTGCGTTTACCGTTCCAAATCCGCCCAATCTATGAGCCCACGTTAAAAACTCAACATCACCACGTGCAGATGCTGGATCCAGCGATAATATCAACTTAGCTCCGCAGGTTTCCACCATCCACCGGGCAGTACCCAGCTTAACTCGCGAAACATGAATATATCCGTTTGCCGCCGCTTTCGAAGCTGCATTCGTCCATATTAAATCCGGAAAATGCCTTTTAAAGCTTCGCAACGTATCAATATCACCAGAAATAACGGCTTCGTCGATTCGCGTATTCAGCACGGCATCTACTAAACATTGATCTGCTAAGTGCCTGTTTTCTCCGGCCATCATTCGGCTCAACAATCCAGCGTGTCCGTGCTCCAGAGCAGAATCAAACGTCCATTTTGTGATAGGATCCAGATATTCATGTATCGCCAATGCAAGTCCTTCTTCTCCAGCGAGGGGGGACATTTCCCAAACCACATATACCCGCAAAAGAACATTTCCCAGCCTCTCACTTTCATTGGCGCCATCGTTTCCACCCCGCGACATTCTTATAGTGTGGGTGGCTTCGGACAAAATTTGACACTGCTCCCCCGAAGACAATCTTCGAACCGTTTTTCGGAGAAAATATGTGGCGAAGTTTCAGAAATGCCCTTAAATTTTCTTTTGTTTTCTTGGTGGAAAAGTACTCCGCGCGTGGAAATTTCTTCGCATCCACGCGCAAGTGGTACTTGCTTAGGCCAATGTTAGTATTACACAGAAAATTTATGGCGAAATTTCAGAAATGCCCTTAGATTAGAATCTGAACTTCAGATTGCTCGCAAAAGTATTATTTTGCTTTGAAATAGTTAGTGATGCCAGCAACAATATGGTGTCAACTTCTGGGAAACTTACGCCCCAGTAGCCAAGGCAGAGTCGGTGAGATTCATTTTACTTCTAGCGTTGAGCCTGGGCTTGCTGTGTCGGCAAGTGGATTTTGTTACGGCATTCTTGAATGGATCACTTGATGAAGCCGAGATCTACATGGAGCAGCCTGACTATTTTGACGATGGTACAGGACGCGTGTGTAAGTTGCTGCAGAGCCTCTATGGATTGCGGCAGGTACCAAGGATCTGGTATCAGATGCTTGATAAGTATCTTAGGAAGTTGGGTTTCAGCCGGACCAAGATGGATGCCGGAGTATACATACGAACAGTGGGAGAGTTCGCTTTGGAGTATTGTCCGTCTGAGGACATGCTGGCGGACATCCTGACGAAACCTCTCGGTCCAACCCAATTCAAGAAGCTGAGAGAGCTGTTGAATGTCAAGCCATTTCCTACGATTTGTGAGGATGAAACGAAAACTGGCAAAGTCCGGAAAGGCTGATCGAGGAAGGCCTCAAGCAACAACTGCAGGCGCCAGCAACATGAAGTGGGAGTGTGAAGAAGATCGTGTTCCTGCCTCAGTTGTACATGTATAGTGGATGTATACTGGTGTTGTATAGTGTATACGACCGTTGAAGTATAGTTGCAGTTCTTTTAGTCTAACAGCAGAGGGGGTTGTCACCTGCGAGGTTTCTCCCTCAATCCCAAACTTGCTCAGTGGGAAGCACTCGTGTTCTTCGTTCTACTTACAGTCTAAGAGACGTCCTTGACACCAGCCTGCGCATTGTGCCAGGTAGTAGTTTTGTTATCAGGATGATACTGTATCAACGTTAATGAAAGACTCCCACAAATTTCAAAGGGTTGTAAAACGATGCTCACATCATATATAACAGGATATCAGTGATAACACGGATCAATTAGGACAGGATGATCTGTACTTGCATTTAGTATTTTTAGTACAGCCCCCCCCCCCCCCCGATAAGTGATTGAATTTATCCCGTTTTCACAAACAATAAACATCGATACGACTGTACAGGTAACGCAACTGGCATCGCTGTAGCCGTTTGACTCCGATAATTGACAAATTGGATAACTGATTAACCTGCCCATGTAATAATATATGTCTCGCGCACGCCGCTAATATATTGTTTTCGTTTACTTCTCAGCAATGTAACGTGGGCATTCACATCGATTGAAAGTAAATCCAGGCCCGTAATCGAACGTTACCTCCTCCCCCACCTTGATGTCTCGAACGGCGACGATTCCCATTCTGTACACCCCCGTCACAGTCCATTGTTCTGCTCTGCAGTTTGGGCGACAACTGTGGTTGCAAAACCGCGAAATGTTCCCCTTATATTGGGCATCGATAAATCTCCCCTTCCCGTACTCCATTAAATAGTTCCTCCCAGTACGATTTTCTCTGTGCTCTTTCTCGGAGGTATTAATGATTTCCCCGACGTATTCAGACACAATTGTCCCCGCTCCTATGTTTTCCAACGTGTAAACGCCTTGTCCAACCCGTTCTGTCACCCGGGTCTCTAACACGGGTGGCAGATTCTTGAATCTTGTCCATGGTCTGTTAGAGCAGCTCCTCCTGGCACTGCACGTATCCCAATCACATTCCACAAAACGCCGTCGATTTCTACAGCCAAAGTCACAAGTTTCTCGACATGCGCATTTCCTCTGTCCTCTTTTACTTCGCGATAATTCCCCAATATACCAAGATATTTCGTTGTAGCTATCCTTGCTTCCGGTATCGCCGCGGCTCTCTCCACTCTGATAACAATGTGGCACCCTTAGATAATACTCATCAATTTTTCTCTGCACCAAAGTTTTATCACTGTGTTTCCCTGCCAGTTGGGTTGTGAAGCCTAGATTTCTCACGTATTGAGGGATACTGACTACTGGCAATATTTCTGTTATCCTGCTTATTTTTACAACGTAATATTTCTTTACGGCGCTACCAGCCCAATTCTCTAGTTTTTCGGAATGCTGGGTGGCTGAAATTCTCTGAAATTTATTTCAGAGCTAAGAAATGAGGTCTGATTATCCATATATTGAAACCCTTTTTATGATGATACAATAGATTTCAACCATATAAGGAGGTAAAATACAAACTGAAGTGTCATCTGTACAGTGAAACAATTGGAAACTAATACCTGGAACATATTTGTATTTTAAACGAATGATACCTGTGTGGTCGCCCCTATTCTTAACTACGATTGCTGTGAATGGGTTAAGGATGTTACTTGAAGGAAAAATTGGGTGCCGCATAAAATAATAGTGCCTGGGCGGTTGCCAAAGTTGAGGACTTCTAGTCGTCATGACTCATGAGTCTTAGTGCTAGCGGAGACCAAAGGGGAGAGGACGCTGGAGAATGGTCCACGCTAGTGTCTGGTGAATGGATTGCAGAGCGTGGGTGCTCATTGCAGGCAATAAACACGGTGCAAGTTGACGAGTAGTCTAGTAGTAGTAGTAGTAAGCGAAACGCGCACTAACGTGAATACTACTACTACTACTAGGAGGGCTCTTAGAGTAGTAGTACATGTAGCAGGGATCGGAAAAAAATATTTTTTATACCGTAATAAATATTTAATTTATTTAAATGTATATTATTTTGGCCATAAAATAAGTTATTATATTGGAATATTTCCTGCTTACAAAACCCAAGTCACTAACATATTTTTAAAAACAATCGCCATAATAATTGGTAAAAATATTTATTATTGCAGCCTTTATATTTCAATGATTATTATGGAGCAAAATTGACCTCAATAAAATAAGATATTATATTATCCGATCCCTAACATGTAGTACAGATAACTCGCAGCCTTTTGTGCTATGCGCTAGAGGCGTTTCTTCATGTCCCCCAAGACCGGTCAATAAGTTGTCTTCTGCTGGCATTATGCGCTATCTAGCGCTCGCGTGCGTAGATGCTTAGGACCGCAACACTCCTAAGTTAGGAGTGTTGCTGTCGATGTTACAGATAGAATCGAATTTTTAAACTATTTTACGCCTTCGGAGCCCGCGCCGCTCGAAACACGTCGCCTCTGCGAAATTGAGGGAATATGAGATCGGCAACAGCAACGCTAGCCGCTTTACTGACGTGTCTTCGGTATCAATTACTACATGTAGCTCCAGACCAAATTTCAGAGCTTCTTCGCGCAGCGCGCGACTTTGTGGATCTCAAATTGAGATATCGATGGATAATTGTGGTCAATCGCCCGTGCAAGTACTCGAGCGCCTGTGCGATAGCGACGGTCATTTGGATTTTATCCCTCGCCCACGACAACAAGTCGTGGTTCTGCTGGAGATAATCCTGCAAGTTTCCTCGAGGGAAAAACTCCATCACCATCGCCAGGTTATTGCGACTATTCCACGCGACGCCGATAAACTCGACGGTATTCGGGTGCACTAGACTGGCAGTGAGCTCGATCTCTTCTGCAAATGCCTGCACGGTCTCCGCCTTCTGGTTGCCCTGGAGCAAGCGCTTCACCGCGACGTCGTATCCACCGAAACTGCACAACCAGATCTCTCCCGCTGGACGGAGCCAGGACCTGCCGTGGGCTCCGACTCAGCTTCATCTGATACAAATGCTGTCAGTGCTGCTTAGAAGGAATTTAAATTGATGGCATTGCCGACAATGTTGCTTGCCATCCTTAGTCTCTACATGCAGTTGAAGTGAAGGTGCTTTATTGCTAATTCGTTCTCCAATTCACGTAACTTGGTTGTCGCTCTGTGTATTAGTGGCGACCATTCATAGCTCAGTCCTCGGATAACTGCCATTCGTGAACTGTTTCCAGCGCGATGGCTTCACGCAAGCCCCGCAAAGGCTCCGCCTGGGCTCCAGACTCGACCGAAGCTCTTTTTGACGACGGAATCAGCGACGACGGCAGTCGAGAGCGATGGAAACGGGCGCTGCAAGCCCAAGAAGAGGACCAGACTCTCCTGCACCAGACGGTCGTAGCTTCCAAGCGACAAAACCTCGAACTGCAATACGAACGAGTACGTACAGAACACATTGTCCTTCTTCAGCTCTAGCCAGTATTTGACTGTGTCTTTTACTCGTTAGGTCGCCAAACAACGCGCCTTCATCCGCCGAGAGAAGCGTAAATTGTTGCTACAACACGCACTTTTAGCCTCGGAGCGAGAACGCTTCGACGCTTCTCGTGCGTCCGACTGGTTCTGTTCCGCAGCTTTCCCTGCCGCCAGTGATCGCCGCGTGACTGTGGATGTCGGTGGGCAGCTATTTGAATTGTCAGCTGCAGTTGCTTTGAAAGACCCATCGTCACTACTGGCAGCTTTCGTTCAGGACGATTCGCCCCTCACAGCGGGTGAAAGGGGCTGCTTTCGCGTGGATCGGGACTGGAAACTCTTCCGACACGTTCTGCGCTTCCTTCGTGATGGAGTTTTGCCGTCCGACCCAAAGCTGCTTCGCGCCTTGTACATCGAAAGCGAATTCTGGCACTTCGAATCGCTCTTGAAAGCCATTGAGGCCAAGAACAAGGAGTTGTGGCAACTGAAGCAGGCAAAAGCTGCAACAAAAGAGACGAAGGACTCGAGTGAGTGGTGGCTGGGTCCACCGGCTTGGTGGGGAGCAACAACCAGCAAGACCAAGGAGAAAATGGCCAAAGCAACTTTGTTAACGACACTCCAGAAGCGAAAGAGTTCAATGAACGAGAAGAAGACGAAGAAGAGTATCAAGGAAGAAGAACGTGAAGAGTGGTGGAAATCCTCTACGTACAAAGGCACCAACTACATGGATATTCTCGCAAAAGATAGTCCTCTAGTCACGAATCATACCTGGGGGGCTTCGATGGCACCCAGGAAGTAATACAACCCTCAGTAGCCTGTTGCTGTTGCTCTAGTTTGGCTTGTAGGAAAGAAACTCGAGAGTCAGCGACTCAAAGTGCGAGAACGAGCACAGCGGGTGATCGTTACCTGCAAAGGTCACGTACTGGTTCTCGTACCGAGGTTTGATGAAGAATTCGTGCGTTGCCGTGCTTTCGTACACTTCCAACGCCAGCATCGTGCCGTACTCCGGGAGCTGCGAGCCTACATCGATCTGTAGCGCACCCAGCAGAGCCACAATCGAGTTGTCATGCGCTGAGAAGAAGGAGATCTTGGCTGGCTGCTTCTTCTCCACCACAGCGTTGACGAACGCGTAGATTTCCTTCACGCCGTCCTTGAACGCAGGGTAACAAAAGTCCTTGCGGTGATACAAACGCTGCCACAGCCACGTGTCGTAGGCCTCAACCTGCTCAAAGATCTTGTGGTCCACGCCCTCAGGGAAAGGCCACCCGTGCGCTTCCCGACACGTCAACGCGTCTCGAACTGCCGTCCACGACAGAGGTTGGTCGTCAGGAACCCCCAGAGCCTCTCGCAAATACACTCGGAGTTTCTCAATGGCGTCCCTCTCGCTTTCACTCCTAAGCTTCAACACGTCGTCCTGTACGATGAGTTCAATCTCATTGAACACCTGCAGCGGGTGGTTGGGCGCCAGGACGTTGTGCTTGTACGTGCGCACGTTGAATTGAGGGACCTCCTTGTCCTCGAAGAAACCCCGCAACAGACACTGCACCGACTCGATGGTGCGTGGTACGCTGCTGGACAGCACATAGACGTCCTCCTTCTTGACGTCGCCGTCCACCAGCTGCCCGTAGCGCTCTCGCAGTGCGCGTCCTTTTCCGGTCATGTGCTGGACGCCCTTCTGGGTCAGCAAACCGTACGGGAACTGGGACTCCTTGGACGGTCGGATGACTGGGGGCTGCGTCTCATCCGCACCCACAGGCTCGGCGGTCTGTTGCAGCAACTCAAGCTGCTCGGACGTCGCCACTTTGGACGCCCAGAAGTCCTTCTCTTCCTGCGTGGCCTGCACTTTTGAGCCAATGGAAGTGAGGACTGGAGTGCGGTCTCCGTGGCGATGGAAGATGAGGACGTGACGCAGTGGGAAGTCGTGACTAGATGAAGAGGACATTGTTTACAGGATGCTTTTCGCTTTGAGCACTAGCCAGGTCTGCTGGAAGATTGCGAAGTGACAAGTTGAGACCTTTACCCACGTACTTGAATCTGGTGAAATTATGTGTTGTACACCATTTACGTTGAGCGAATCAGATGCGAGGTTACGTCGTGCGTGTCATCGAGGTGGACACTAGGAGGACACTACAGTACTTGGAGATTACAGTGCAGCACCGACCTGCAAGAAGCACTGCGCTGCCTGCGTCAACACTGAGAACGGACACAAAGCCGAGTGCTCGTGGCCAGTGAAGGTCACCGCGACACCTTCGAACAACACCTTCACGTAGAATTCGCCTGTGACGCGGTGCCGGAACACCTCGAAGGTCAGCATTGCTCCGTACGGAGGGATGACGCGCGGAACCTGCAGCTGCAGCGCGTTAACGATCGCCACTAGCGAGTTGTCGTGCGCGGAAAATAGTGACAACTTGTGCTTCGAAACACCCTGGGGAAGGAACATTGTGAGTGAGTGACTGCAGCTAAGACCGAGAGCAAACCTGAAACGAACCTGAGTGATATCATTCAGGTACGAGTAGATACGCTGCACACCGGCCTTGAAGCTAGCTCGGCAGAAATCCATGTTGCCGTATAGGTGGTGCCACAGCCAGGCATCGTACTCGCAAATCCGTGCGAAGAGCTGCTGGTCCAAACCGTCCGGGAACTGCAAACCGTGAGCATGGTGGCACACCAACACCTCGCGCACTTCAATAAATACACAAAGTAAGCGTCAATGTCCAATATCCAACCTATAAATCAAGCAACATACACCCAGTCCAGGCCACCTGCTTGCTCGATCCTGCGCCAATGATCACGCTAATTTTCTGTGATGCTTCTGCAAACTCCGGGGGTGCATTTTGCTTCAACTCGCTTGCCAGCATCTTGCCCAGATCCTTGTACAACTCGTACGAGTGTTGCGGCGCCAGACTGTTGGAGTCGTCTGCATGAATAACGAAGAGTCCGTCCCTCTTCATCATTTTGCCCGCTTGAATATTCTGCAAGAACTTCCGGCTGTCCGGCTGCAGCGTCTCCCTGACCATTAACTTGTTGTCTGCATCGACATTCACGAAGTACTCCGGGAATAGGCCAGCCAGAAGACTCTGGGCGGACCTGATCGTGCGTCGGATGTTGGTGGACTGCACGTAAACCTGTTGTACAGGGTCTTGAATACCGTGTAGTAGACCTTTGTAGTTCTCTCTTAATTGCTGGCCTTTGGCTCGCATCATATCGATTCCTTTGGCAGTCAACTGTCCGCACGGCCAACGTCCTCCTTGTTGAGGCGGTGGTGGCACGTCAAATTGCTGGCCGAAGCAGCAGTCCTCACTGCATTGTCCTTTGTGATAGTTAGCCACTCTGGTGCCGCTGTTAAGTGCTCCAACGACGCTGAGTTCCGCCAGCCGAGAGATCCAAAAGTCCGTCTGTGACTGGGTCATTTTCACCTTGGAGCTGATGTTGCGGCTGATTGGGGACCGATCTCCATGGCGGAACAGAACGCACACATGATCTAGGACCAGATCTTCCTCGTCAATACTTTCCAGTCCCGCTGCAGGCCCTGTACAGCTCGGAGCAGGAGACTCCGGACGTGGAGCCATGTTGAGCTCCAACTAAAATGATGCGCAAGCGTTGCGCCAGTTCAACGTGAGGTGCCTTGAAGGTCGTTTGAATGTGAAAATTACAAATGTTGCTCCAAACACATACATTCACTCTTCGACATGCTTGGCAGCGCAACTCGAGGCGTCATGCGGCGCGCGTTGCTGCGCTCGTTGTCGACCTCCGCGGCCTCCCGCACGTCGCCTGCGGTCTGTACAGACGTCAAATTAGTACTGGAGAGCAGCATCGACCGTCGTGAGTCTTCGCGCGCGCTTGCGGCCTTCGACAAGCTGCAGGATCAGTCCGAGAGTCACGACCCGCAACTTCTGCAGCGTCTGGCGCTGCTGGTGGCCAAGCGCGGACAGCCGCATGAGGCTCCAAGGGCGGCACAGATATTACGCCAACTGCTGGCCAAGCCAGGCTTTGAAGCGGGCGATAGCACACAGCTCGCGGTCATTTACACGATGGACGCTTGTTTGCGACAACGCCGGCTGGAGGACGCCCTGTTATTATTTCGAGCTGTTATCGAGAAGGGATTGCTGGTGGACCTTCCGGCGGTGAATTTGTTGCTGAAGAACTTGGTGGACGACCACAGGGTGGACGAAGCGGCGGACATTTTGAAGAACGTGACGACGCAGCATGATGTGCATCCTACGGAGCAGACGTTCCAGCCAGTATTAGTGGCAGTCATGCAACAGAGGAGATACGAGGACGTAGTGGCGCTCATTGAGCATGGGAGAGTCAATGAAGTGGACTTTTCCCCCGAGGTGAGGGAGAGTTGGAGGACAATCGGTGGACGAAAAGATTCTTGACTGACTGGTGGGCGTTTTTGCTTGTAGACGTACGATCCCCTCGTGGATCTGTCGCAGGAGCAATACACGACGGAGAATGTGGAGAGACTAGGCGTCTTCATGCAGTATGTGAACGACGCACTGAAAGCGGATGGGGTGGGTAGCTTACTTGAGGTTGAAATGCCAGAGACTGCAGGCACTTACCATTTGTTGTGAACAGTACTGGGAGGACGATGATGATGATGATGAAGATGTCGATGGAGTTATCTATGACGACGATAATGATAACGACTTCGATGACGACGACTTCGATGATGAAGACTTTGACGACGACGAGTTTGACTAGCTCGAGGTAAGCTGGGCTACAACACCCTGCTCACTAATAGATGGATGGCTTTAGAGCCTTTGCATTGCTCATTTGTCGTGTTCAAGCTTATAGACAATGCGGTGCGGTTTCCAAGGTTACGTTTTACTTTACAATGGGTAGTGTTCTCCTTCGTTGCTTTTGCTTTCTTTCCCTTCCAGCTCTCGGATCAGCTGGTGAGCTGATGGACGACTCGAAGGGTCCTGTGCCAAACATGCCGAGCCGATTCGCTGTATACGTGGAGGGCAATCCACGGAGAACGTTGGTCGCAGCGTACCTGAAACAACATCCTGCAAGATCTGGACGGGCTTCACTTTGCTACCATTGTTTGTCAACGCGTCGTGGTACGGGATTTTGCCAGTGTCCAGCTCCGATAGCACGACGCCGAACGAATAAATGTCGGCCTGTTCGGTGTACCTCTTGCCTTCCAGAACCTCCGGAGCTGTCCAGTACGGCGTCCCAACACCCGCAGTCATCGTAAGATCAACAGCTCCTCGACTCACGCCAAAGTCAATGAGCTTCGGCTCCAGTCTCCTGGTCAACAGGATGTTGGTCGACTTGAGGTCGCGATGGATCAAAGGTGACGCGTGCCCGTGCAGATAATCCAGGGCCTGGGCGATTCCGATGGCCATGTGGATTTTATCGCGAGCCCAGGACAAAAGATCCGCGTTTTTCAGCAGATAATCCTGCAGACTTCCCATGGGAACGTACTCCAGCACCATGATCAAGTTGTTGAGGCTATTCCACGCTACACCGATGAAGCCGACGATATGGGGGTGGTCAAGACTGGCAGTGAGGCTGATCTCCTCGGCAAAAGCTTGGACGTTCTCAGCTTTTCTCTCTTTCGTCTGGAGCAGGCGTTTTACTGCGACTTGCTGGCCGTTGTGCTCGCAGCTCCAGACTTCTCCCGATGATCCTTTGGCCAGTATCTTCTGGTACGTGATACTGTCGTAGGGCATCCGCTTATCCATAAGTTGCTGACTCTGGAGTAGAACCTTGAGTATTTTACAGGACCCAGCACTCTCGAAGATTCCTCCTCGGGTCGACAGGAAGGTTCCTTGGCTTGTCAAAATCATCGGTCGATGTGCTTGGTCAGGTGTGCTGGAAACGTATTTCGGAAGCGGAACAGTGTTTCCACTCAAGTACTGAGGTGAAGTTTCAACAAAGTCGCATGTGGTGGACGCCGTCTCGTCAATTTTACTGCTCGTCTTCCTTCTGTAGTACAGCCACCCGAAGCCAAGCGCAATTACGAGGACGGCTCCTAGGATAATGGGGATCAGCAACAGCATGTTGAAACCTGACCCATCGCCTTCCGAGAACTCGTCCTCGAGCCAAGTTGTCACCCAAGCGCTTCCAGTCGGCGTGTTCATTGTTGCCATCTCGTCGTCCGTGAACTCGTCTCTCCTATGGCAAGGCACTGTCAAGGCTCCGTAGCCGTCGTCTTCAGGACACACATTCCAAGCTGGATCATCGGCTACTGACGTGGTGTGGACAGCGTAGACGCTGTACGCCTCCTCCGTGACCGGATCCACCCACGAATGATCTCGCAGGCGAATGTACGGAGTCATGTCCCGATCTCCACCTACAGACCACATGGAGCCCATGTAACTTGTCGCAGCCGCGTCTACGAACGTGTCCGCGACGCACCTGGAAACGTTGACCATCTGAGCTCCCGAGCAGATAAGTGTATAGTACGCCAGCTCTTCGTTCGGCTGTGTGCAGTTCTTGAAAGTGCATCCTTCCGCGCTGACCTGAGCTTTGGGGACTGAGATGTCCGCCATGGTGTAGTCATCTTTCGTCCAAATCTGCACGGGGTCATTAGACGGTGACAGTGCGAAACCGGTGTCCCAGAGCACAGCGCGTTGCACGAGGCCTGGTAAATCACTGAACGTGGCGCCGACGGCGTTGAGGCGGGTACTCACTGCCGACGGGATTGAGCTAATGGAGACTTTGGCGTCCGTATCACCAGCTTTATGGCGGATGTAGAGCTGTCGAGCGATGTCGGAGTTGGAGCCATCGAAGACGAAAGACGAGGTGGACTCCAGACTCCTCAGGCTTATCGTGTACGCCTGGGCCATGCTCAATTCCGCTGCTAGGGATGCGAGCGCAGTGGCGCGTAGCATTTTCACGGCGAGTGTCGGAATGAGCTGCTAAGTTATCGTAGCGGCTGGTGTCTGCGTGGCTGGGATTTGCTTCGAGTCAGAGCATGACGTCCGGACTTGACCAAAACGGGTCAAAGCAGCAAAAGCAGCGACAGATGATCGGGTGCGCTGCAAGTCACAGCGATGTAAGTTTCCCAACCGCGCGATTAATTGAGCCTGATGCTTTCCGGTACCTTAGGACACGCAGATGCCCGGACCATTCGCACCAAAAACAACTGCAACAAGTGGCTGTTGGTATATGCCACTTGCTCGTTCCTGCCATAAGCAATGCAGCGACAAACTGCACCGAGATGAACCGTGAAGTGTATCTATAAGGTAACTCTATTTACCGGTCACCTTCCAGGTCTAAAACTAACTGTTGTGCAGTTGGTCGACTCAAAGGATCGAAAGCCAAACAAGCCGAGCCGATGAGTTTTATCCGAGGCGGGCAGTCTTCCGAGAAACTTGGCTGCAGTTCACCAGACACGACACTTTGCAGAATTTGAACGGGTGTCAACTTGTTGTCGCCTGCGTTCAACGCGTCGTAGTACGGTATTCTCCCCGTGTCCAACTCAGTCAACACGACGCCGAAAGAATAAATATCCGCCTGCTCTGTATATCTCTTGCCTTCCAGAACCTCCGGAGCTGTCCAGTACGGCGTCCCAACACCCGCAGTCATCGTAAGATCAACAGCTCCTCGACTCACGCCAAAGTCAATGAGCTTCGGCTCCAGTCTCCTGGTCAACAGGATGTTGGTCGACTTGAGGTCGCGATGGATCAAAGGTGACGCGTGCCCGTGCAGATAATCCAGGGCCTGGGCGATTCCGATGGCCATGTGGATTTTATCGCGAGCCCAGGACAAAAGATCCGCGTTTTTCAGCAGATAATCTTGCAAACTCCCCATGGGAACGTACTCCAGCACCATGATCAAGTTGTTGAGGCTATTCCACGCCACACCAACAAAGTTAACGATGTGAGGGTGGGAGAGACTGGCGGTCAGCTCGATCTCTTCAGCGAACGCCTGCACCTTGTCGGCCTTTTGTCTCTTGCTCTGTAGCAACCTCTTTACCGCCACCTTCCGTCCATTGAATGTACAAGCCCAGATTTCCCCTGAAGCTCCTTTGGACAACGCGTTGTCGAATTTCAGAGTCTCGTAGGGAATACGTTTCCCCTGTAGGTAGTGGCTATCCAGTAGAATCTGTAGCGTTGTGTGGGAACCAGCGCTTTCGTACGTTCCAGAACCAGGGGACTCCAGAGTAGCAAAGTGACTTGCCACTACTTCCTGCTGCTCTTCCCCCCAATACGGAGCTCTGTCTCCGAGAACCCACGCAGCAGGTGACTTACTCGGGGTGGCAGTTTTCTTCCTCCTCCCATACCAAAAGAACCCCAAGAGAACCACCACTACGACACTCAACAGGATCGGGATCAACAATATCAGGTCAAAACCCGAACATTCCGTCGCGAACTCTTCCTGCAGCCATATCGTGACCCACGCACTGCCATTAGGCGTGTTCAACGCTGCCATCTCCTCGTCGGTCAAGTTATCTCGTCGATAACAGGGCACTGCTAAGGCTGCGTAGCCATCATTAGCTGGACATTGACTCCACGTCGCGTCTTGAGAAGCCGAGGCTGTATGAACCGAGTAGACACTATACGACGCCGTGGAGACTGGATCCGTCCACGAATGCTCTCGGAGACGGATCTGCGGCGCCATATCCGGGTCTCCCCCTTGTGCCCACATGACGCCAAGGAAATCGGCAGCTCCAGCGTCTTCAAAGGTATCGACAACGCACCGAGATACACTGAGCATCTGGTCGCCGGAGCACACGGACGTGTAGAAAGCCGTCTCGTTATCCGGTTGGGAGCAGTTCGTGAAGGTGCATCCGGCGTCGCTCACGTCGTCTTTCGGGACGGCGATATCCGCCATTGTGTAGTCGTCCATCGTCCACATCTGTACGGCCTCATTGTCAGGGGAGAGGCCGAAGCCCGAGTCCCAGAGCACCGCACGCTGAACGAGGCCGGGCAGATAGTTGAAGGGCACAAGCTGGTCGAGTCGGCTGGTAATCGCTGTCGGAACCGTGCTAAGTGCGACTTGGTCGACGGAATCCCCCGCCTTGTGGCGCACGTAGAGCTGCCGGGCGATGTCGGAGTTGGTGCCGTCGAACTCGAACGAGGAGCTCTGCGTCTCGAGACTGCGTAGTGTTACGCTCATGGCCACGGACCTCTAGTGCAAATCTCGGAATGATGTGTAGGCGGTGCCACGACCAGGACCCAAAGTTTGGGCCGTGGGCTGAAGGTCAACGGTGTGTAGACCCTCGCACGAGCTCCAGACCGATCGAACAGCGGCCCTGACGCTATGAACCTGCTGGTTCTCGCGAAGGTAGAGAGATGGCAACGATGTACGGGCAACCGTTGATAACCTGTCGACTGGACGACTCGCTTACCCGACGAAAGGTGTGGGATATACTGACTACAGCCACACGATCAATGGATGGAGCTGCAACGGGGTCATTTACTGTACTCTACTCTCAAAACTCAGCACTTAGAACGAATAAACTACTTCCGTCGTGTTGCCCTCCAGTTCTTGGACCAATTGACGCGCGGTTGGTCGGTAGGAAGGATCGAAGGACAAACACGCCAACCCCACGCGTTGTATCCGAGATGGACAGTCTGATGTGAAACTTGGTCGCAACGACCCAGTCATGACTTCTTGGAGGATCTGGAACGGCTTCGCTTTACTGCCACTTTCAGTCACAGCATCATAGTACGGGATTTCACCCGTGTCCAGCTCGGATAAAACCACTCCGAAGGAGTAAATGTCCGCCTGTTCCGTGTATCTCTTGCCCTCAAGGATCTCCGGAGCTGTCCAATAGGGCGTACCAACTCCTGCTGTCATTGTTGCATCACTTTTCCCTCGACTCACACCGAAATCGATCAACTTCGGCTCGAGTTTATCCGTGAGTAAAATGTTATTGGATTTGAGATCACGATGGATAATTGTGGTCAATCGTCCGTGCAAGTACTCGAGCGCCTGTGCAATAGCAACGGCCATTTGGATTTTATCCCTCGCCCACGATAACAAGTCGTGGTTCTGCTGGAGATAATCCTGCAAGTTTCCTCGAGGGAAAAACTCCATCACCATTGCCAGGTTATTGAGACTATTCCACGCGACGCCGATAAACTCGACGATATTCGGGTGCACTAGACTGGCAGTGAGCTCGATCTCTTCTGCAAATGCCTGCACGGTCTCCGCCTTCTGGTTGCCCTGGAGCAAGCGCTTCACCGCGACGTCGTATCCACCGAAACTGCACAACCAGATCTCTCCCGAAGCTCCTTTCGACAAGGTTTTCTTGAAAATTAGACTTTCGCACGGAAGACGTCGACCTTGGAGGTACTGATTGTCTAGTAAGATCTGCAGTGTGCAGTTAGACCCAGGACTCTCGGAAAGAGACGACTGATGCGTCAAAAACGTCGAATTGGTGGGCCATTTCCTCAGTTCAGTGGTCCCTCCTAAGTAAACTGGTGATTCCACTTCGAAGTCAGCTGTGTCCAGTGCTGGTTTCTCCGTTCGTTTGGATCTCTGCCAGCAGAACCACCCGAATCCCAGCAGAAGAAGCACCGCAATAAAAGCTCCTAAAGAGATCAGAATCAGCGTGAGCGTGCTAATGCCCGAACGTACAGCGAATTCCTCATCCAACCAGGTAGTAACCCACTGCGTTCCTTGTGGAGTCGTCATCATCGCAGCCATTTCCTCCGTGATATTATCTCTCCTGTAGCAAGGCACAGCTAAGGAAGCGTAGCCGTTGTTGAGAGGACATTGGTTCCACGTCGCATCCAATGAATCGGGGACTGTATGGACAGCGTAGAGACTGAAGGAGTCGTTCGACACTGGATCCGTCCAGCTGTGCTCCCTCAGGCGAATGAGTGGAGCCATGTCTGGTTTTCCTCCTCTCGACCACATTGCGCCTAGGAACTCTTTTGCCGCGTCGTCTCGAAACGTGTCGACCACACAGCGAGAGACGCTGAGCATCTGCGTGCCGGAGCAGATTCGAGTGTAGAAGGCAGTGACGCCGTTCGGTTGGGGGCAGTTCTTGAAGTCGCAACCAGCTCCACTGACTTCCGCTTTCGGGACGGCGATGTCGTCCATAGTGAAGTTGTCTATCGTCCAGATCTGCACGGGGTCATTTCCAGGCGACAAGGCGAAACCAGAGTCCCAAAGCACCGCACGCTGCACGAGGCCAGGCAAACTGTCGAACGAAATGTGGAGCGGTTCGAGGCGGTTCTTCACAGCGGTGGGGACGGACGTGAGTTGGATTTTATCTCCAACGTCTCCATATTGGTAGCGGTTGTAAAGTTGCCGAGAAATGTCCGAGTTGGTGCCGTCAAAGACGAACGAGGCGTCCGAAGATGAAGATGATCCGAGACGTCGAGAGGGCATTTCGACCTGCAGGTCAAGTTGGAGAATGTAAAGCGTAGAAATACTCAGAAGGAGATCGAATGGGTACGAACGAGTTCGTTGCTAAGAATGGACGGCCTAAGAAAGTTCAGAGTTGTGATATCGTCTTGAACTGAGCAGCTCCCATTCGGGGTCACAAGTTGCGACTTCGCCTGTCCTAGAAACGGTCGTGACGCTGGAACGAGATGCCTCTCTCTCTCTTCGAGCGACGGGTTCACATCCAAGACCGTTGTGTTCTACCTAGGTCAAATTGTCCAGTACTTTCGCTATTTCTCCTGCAGTAGGGCGTCTGGGAGGGTCGAGCGAGAGATCACCTCCTGCAGAATCTGGAAGTGCCTCGCTTTGCCTCCTCCTTCCGTCACTACATCGGTATATGGAGTTCTACACGTATCCAATTCAGCCAACAGGACCCCAAACGAGTAAATATCTGCTTGTTCCGCGTATCGTTCGCCTTCCAGGACCTCAGGAGCAGTCCAGAACGGAGTTCCTACCCCCGCCGTCATCGTGACGTTTTGAACACCGCGACTCACTCCGAAGTCGATCAATTTTGACTCCAGGGTGTTCGAAACTAAAACGTTGTTCGCCTTGAGGTCGCGATGGATCAAAGGTGGAGTGCGAGCGTGTAGATAAACTAGCGCATTCGCTATTCCAAGAGCAAAGCAACTTTTGTGCCTGGTCCAGACTTGGGTTGAGTTCTTGTGTAAATAGTCCTGGAGACTTCCGTTCGGTAGAAACTCAATCACCAGGAGCAAATTGCTGAGACTATTCCACGCCACGCCAATAAATTCCACAATATTCGGGTGATCGAGGCTTGCACTCAGTTCAATTTCTTCAGCGAAGGCTTGCACTTTGTCGGAATTCAGGTCTTTGCCCTGTAAGAGCCTTTTCGCTGCCACTTTCCATCCATTGAAGTTGCAAACCCAAATTTCTCCTGACGCTCCTCTTGAAATGAGTCGTTCAAAAATTAATTCTTCATACGGGATGTGTTTTCCCTGCAATTGTTCACTTCCGAGTAGAATCTGGAGCGTTCTACTGGCGTTTGGACTGTAGTAAGTCGGAGCTGTACTTGATGATCCTCTGGCGCCTTCAGCAAGTGAACGTTGAGGTTCTTTAGCTCTCCACAGCCAGCAGAACCAGAATATAAAGACCAACCCCAATACCATCGGAACTACCAGCATCTCGTCGAATCCAGATGTCTCCTGTGCGAATTCTTCTTCCAACCACGTCGTAACCCACGCACTTCCCGCAGTTTTGGTCATATTTGCGGCCATTTCTTCGTCCGAGAATTGGTCTCTTCGATGGCAAGGAACAGTCAGGGAAGCGTAGGAATTCTCAATTGGACACTCGTTCCACGCTGGATCCTTCTCGTTGGACACTGTATGCACCACATGCACTGAGAACGTGATATTGCCACCGAACTCGGCAATATCTTGCGTCCACGTATGATCTCGCATTCGAATGAGAGGAGCCATATCGGGATCTCCACCTACAGACCACATCATTCCTAAGTACGTTCCAGCCCCCGAGTCCTCGAAGACTTGGGCTACACAGCGAGAGACATTGAGCATCTGCCAGCCAGTACAATACTGAGTGTAGTGGGCAGTGACTCCGTTCGGTTGGGAGCAATTGAGGTACGTGCAGTCCACATTGGTTACTTGGTACTTCGGCACTGCAATGTCCGCCATCGTGTAGTTGTCCATAGTCCAGATCTGAACTGGGTCGTTAGTAGGAGAAATCGCAAAGCCAGAGTCCCAGAGCACAGCGCGTTGAACGAGGCCAGGGAGGTCGGTGAACTGGATGTTATAAGGGGCGAGGCGGTCAGACACGAGAGTTGGGATGGATGTGAGCTGAACTGGAGCATCGACATCCCCAGCTTGATGACGAACGTACAGCTGCCGAGCGAAATCGGAATTGGTGCCATCGAATACGAAGTTCTGGCGCATTGGAGTGGAGATGACACCTGTGTGGTGAATGGAGAAATGGATTCATGACCGTCGAGCTGTCAACTAGATACCTTCGTTTGGGTACTGAAGTGATTTCCACTGGAATCTTAGTCAAAAATAAAAGTTTGGAACGCTAAGATTCACAGAATCTGAAAGTGCTGCTCCTTCCGCCACTGCACCGGTAGCAAGCCCAAATTTCTCCTGACGGTCCTCTTGAAATTCTTCATACGGGATGCGTTTTTCCAGCAATATGGAGTTTTACACGTAACACGTTTCGTCTTCGTCGTTGGATTCTTCTCCCACTCCTTCGCGCCCGTGCTCCCCGCACGAAACTCGTACGAAGTCGTTGGTGGACTGGTCACCACGGTGCTCTGCTGCTGAGCTGGCCTTTTTACCATCGCACCCGATAGTTGTATCATCATCTTGCAGCTCAGGAAAAACTCGCCAAACTTCAGCGCGGTTAATATGTCGCGGTGGCCCACGGAAAAACAGTTTTGCTTGTAGGATCATGTCCGCAACGTTAATAACTCCACGCTGGAGTTCTAAGCTCATCAATAGCACTGCCTTCTATGGTCACCCCTGGCGGTAGTGATTCCAGGCAATAGCTTCGAAACCAGCGGCGAGACATTGTGGTTGTATCCAACTGAAGAGAAAAGAGGTCTCAAATAGTCAATCTAAATCTCAATTCTGGCCATTCAAAATCGTTGATGATCTTTTACTTTAAGCTTCAGGAATTATTACAATGTTTCGCTATACCTGCCTTCAAGCCATTGTATTAACTCGCGCGCTGTCGGACGCTCCTCAGGATCAAGAGCCAAACACGCTGCACCAATTCTGTGGATTCGAAGCGGGCAATCCTCGGCAAAGCTTGGGCGTAAAGTACCCGACATAACCTCCTGTAAAATTTGGAAAGGCATCAACTTGGTTCCGTCGTCTTCCAGAGCGTCAAAGTACGGGATTCGACCCGTATCCAGTTCCGAAAGCACCACTCCAAACGAATAAATGTCCGCCTTCTCCGTGTATCGATCCCCCTCCAAAATCTCCGGCGCCGTCCAGTACGGAGTCCCGACACCAGCCGTCATTGTGAGATCAATCTTCCCTCTACTCACTCCGAAGTCAATGAGCTTCGGGTCCAGATTTTCCGTCAGTAAAATATTGTTGGACTTGAGATCTCGATGGATAATTGCTGGCGTTTGCGAGTGGAGATACTCGAGAGCTTCAGCTATGGCCAGCGCCATGTGGATTTTATCTCTCGCCCAGGAGAGAAGATCCGGGTTTCTGTGTAAATAGTCCTTCAAGTTCCCCCTAGGGACGTACTCCAACACCATCGCCAAGTTACTGAGACTATTCCACGCCACTCCGATGAACTTGACAATGTGAGGGTGGATTAAACTGGCCGTCAGCTCGATTTCTTCCGCGAACGCCTGAACATCCTCCGCCTTCTGGTCTTTCGTGTGCAGCAGCTTCTTGACTGCGACTTGTTGGCCTCCGTACTGACAGATCCACACTTCTCCTGATGCTCCCTTGGATAATTCCGACTGAAAAACGAGACCGTCGTAAGGGATTCGATTCCCGTGAAGGTGTTGACTGTGCAGTAGGATCTTGAATGTTTGGTTAGTTCCAGCACTCTCGTAGTCGTCCGGAAGACTGGAGACAGAGGGTCCGTAACAACTGGACGGGTGACTCGTCATCACTGTCGGTCGAAGAGCTTGTTCACGTGCTACCGAGTAGTGCGGAGACACGACGTCGAAGTCCAGAGACGAAAACCTTTCACTTTTCATCATTTTCGTTCGTTTCCAACAGAACCAGCAGATTCCAAGTGCAGCAAGAGCAACGAGAAGGATCGGAATCAGCAGAAGCTCGTCGAAACCAGAGCTCTCCTGAGCGAATTCCTCCTTCAACCACGTCGTGACCCAAGCGCTTCCCGTTGATTTCTTCATCGCCGCAACTTCCGAATCTGTAAACTCGCTTCTCCTATGACAAGGGACAATTAACGACGAATAGCCATCGGAAGGACATTGGTTCCACGTCGGATCATCCGCACTGGAAGCTGTATGAACCGCATAGACGCTGTAGGAGATGCCAGTGGTTGGTTCTGTCCACGAGTGATCTCTAAGGCGAATCTGTGGAGCCATTGTCGAGTCCCCACCAGTTGACCACATGACTCCAAGGAAATCCGTCGCTCCCGAGTCTTCGAACGTATCAACCACACACCGTGACACGTTGAGGATCTGCGTCCCCGAACAATACTGACTGGAGAAGGCTGGATTGTCGTTCGGTTGGGCGCATTCAAGCAGAGTGCAATTAACTTCCGAGATGTCAGCTTTCGGCAATGCGATATCAGCCATAGTGTAGTCATTCAGCGGCCAGATTTGAACGGGGTCCCCATTCGGAGAGAGGCCGAAGCCCGAATCCCACAGAACCGCGCGTTGCACCAGTTCTGGTAAGTCCGAAAAGGTTATCCGGAGGGAGTCGAGGCGGTCGTTCACCGCTTTTGGGGCTGAGTTGATGGAAACTGCAGTACTTGTATCGCCTGCTTTGTGGCGGATGTAGAGTTGTCGAGAGATATCGGAGTTAGTGCCATCGTAGACGAAGGAGTCCGCAGGTAGAGAAGATGATAATGCAGGGTCTTCCTCTTTGAGGCTTCGGAACGTGATGGTATGGTCTTGAGCCATAGCGGAGGTCGCGAGAAGCGTCAGGAGGCCTGACACTCGCATGACTGCAGTTCAGTCTGCAGTTCGATGAGTGGGGAACATGCGGGCAGGCGGAATATAGCGGTCGCTTTACAATAGGGATGGCGACACTAGCCACTAGGGGAATTGGCACAGATGGAGGACCATCAGCTGGGGTTTTAATGTGGCGTGGAGTGCATAACCTACCACGAAAGCCGAAGCAAATGGTAGGCATCTTTTAACAACAAGAGGTTATTGAAACATTTTTTTAGATTTTACTTTTCAGTGTACATGTGGCCATTATAGAGTGTAAATTCGGCGCCGAACATCCATCCACAGCACTTGAGTGAGCTCGGCCGCTGTCGGACGTAAGTCTGGATCATGCTGCAAACACTGTGCGCCAATAGAGCGAATCCACCGAGGACACTCGTCGGAGAAAGCTGGAGTCAAAGCGCCATCCAGTACCCAGTGCAGGATCTGGAACGCCTTGGGCTTCTTCCCTTCCGCAGTCAGGACGTCCGAGAAGGGCATTTTGCACGTGTCCAACTCGGACAACACCACGCCGAAGGAGTAGACGTCCGCTTGCTCCGTGTATCGTTTGCCTCGTAGGATCTCAGGCGCAATCCAGTACGGGGTGCCTATTCCTGCCGTCATGAAGCCGTCGTTACGTGAGCGACTCACACCAAAGTCGATGAGCTTCGCTTCTAACGTGTCTGTTAGTAAAATGTTCTTGGACTTGAGGTCTCTGTGGATAATGGGCGGCTCTCGCTCGTGGATGTAGCGCAGAGCTTGAGCAATTCCGACGGCTACGCGGATTTTATCTCGCGTCCAGGACAGCAGACGCCCACTGTCAGTCAAGAACCTCTGTAGATCTCCCATGGGGTGATACTCCATCACCATTGCGAGGTTGTTACCATTACTCCACGCCACCCCAAAGACCGACACAATGTGCGGGTGGCTCAAACTTGCAGTGAGAACGATCTCGTCGACAAAGTCCTCGATGTCTTTGAGAGAATGGTCGTTCGTCTGCAGTAGCTGTTTGACTGCGACGTGGTGGCTTTTAAACTGAGCAAGCCACATTTCTCCCGACGCCCCATTTGACAGTGTTTCCTTGAAACGAAGACTCTGGATCGGAAGTCTCTTCCCCGTCAACTCTGCACATTCAAGCAACCTCGGGGCTATTTGGTCCATGTCGATTCTTGGCTGTACTCGATACGTCTCGTTGATTCCGAAAGGCTTGGAGCTTGAGTCAATCGACAGAGTGTGCCAACCTTCAGAACTCGATGGTTTCTCCTCGTAGGACTCGTACGGTTCGGATCTGGGTAGATCAAGTATAGGAGACTCCACGATCATCTCCCTACTACGCTGATTCCTTTGCCGTCGGTAGCACAGCCCAATCCAGACGATTGCCACAATGATCAGAAAACCGACCGCGAGGGGAAGCACCAGCCACAGGTTGAACTGAGGGCGTCCGGATCCCTTCTCCAAGTCGGAATCAAACGACCCCGAAGCTTTAGAGCCGAGCAATTCTCGACGGAAGACATTGGCACGTTCGACGGCTTGAAGCATGGGAGATCGATCCGATTCACAAGTGACGGGATCGCATTCGTGTCTACCAGCCGGTAGGAAGTATCTGTCAACGGCGCCAATGCCTGACAGCGTTGCAATCGTCAGCGGCCATAGCGAGAAATCGCAAGTGCTTCTTCCGTCTCGATCTGACCGAGGTCGAGGCCAGCAGCTCAAGACCGCAGGATTCAAGTACAACGTGGTACTATGACCATCACGGCCGAAAAGAGCTTGAACCTATTTCGTTGGTGGTCGATTCGAATCGACCGCGCCGTCTCTTCTGAAAGCACACGTCCAATGTTTGCCAGTTACTCTCTTCTTTGGTCATTGGGTTCGGTGTCACCTGGTGGTGAAGCTGCTGCACCTAAACTTTAACGGTCTCACTACTGGATTTGCGTCATTCCTGAACCCGACAAGCCATGTCGGGGAGTTCCGATAACTCCATCCTCCTGGATGGTTCGAGCTCCGACCTCGCCCGACAGTTTTACTACCGAGCCAAAGCCAACGACTCCATCGCCGTGACGCTCAATGCCGTACCTGACGCCGTCCAAAGGCGTCTAGAGGATACAAATCTCGACTGGAAGAAGCTTCCTGGTGTCGCACAACTGGCGCTGCTCTGGGACTCCGGATTCGCCATCAATTCCAACTCTGACGCCGTCCAGATGTGGACCTTGGGAAACAATTCCATGTCCTCTTTAGCTCTCACATTGGACGAGTACGAAGATGCTGGCTGCGAACCGATGAACTGCACCCAACCGGACGATACTGTCGCGTTCGACAGCTACCTTTGCAATGGGGCGCAGATGAACAACGCTGCCAAGTGCGTCGTGCAGGAGTTCGACGACAACACCGACTCCCATATCGCCATGTGGGGGGTTGGTGGTAAATCGGAGTCGGCTCCTACCATTCGGATGGCCCGACACGCGTGGAAAGACAACAACAGCGGCATCAGCTACGTCGTCATGGCGCTGCATACCGTGGCCTCAGAGAACGAACCAGGCTGGAATGAGTGCTATACCAGCGCTATGAATGACGGCTACGGGTCGCTCAAGTTCCCGTGTAGAACGACTGCGAACCTTACAGCGATAAACGAACAGGAGATGAAGAACGTCACTGGTAGTGCCTGGGTGACCGAGTGGCTGATGGAAGACTACAAGGACATCGCAGCAGTCGAGTCAAGTGGGTTTGACAAACTACTGTTGATCCCCATCATCTTAGGGGCGATAGTAGTCGTTGCCTTGCTCTGGCTGGGGTTTTACTGCAGGAAGAAGCGACGACAGAGAGCTCACAAGGAGTTCGAGACGTCTACAACGGAGGAAACAGCGTACGTTGCTCCACCGGCTAAAAGTTTCGACTCGACAGCTCGACCTACCGTGGCTGTTAGTGAAGATATGACGACGACTCACACCGGAGCCGACCAAACGATTCAGTTCCCAGGGGGATACGGAGAGGAATTCGTGTCTACAGGGTCCAACACCACTCTGAAAGTGCTTCTGGCCAGCGAATCCCTTACTGGGCAGCGTATCCCTCTCGAGAGCTTAATTTTCGAGAAAGCTTTGTCCAAAGGAGCGTCAGGAGAAGTCTGGATATGCGAATACGCAGGCCAAAAAGTAGCAGCCAAGCGTCTGCTGCAAACCAAAGAGAACAAGGCCGAAGACGTACACGAGTTCGCCCTGGAGATCGAACTTAACGCGCGTCTGCAACATCCCAACATCGGAGGGTTTATCGGCGTCGCCTGGAGCAGTCTCAACAATTTAACGATGGTGATCGAGTACTTCCCCCTTGGAGATCTCCAACGATACTTGAAGAAGAATTCTGATCTCCTGTCTTGGGCCAGGGATAAAATCTACATGGCTCTGGGTGTCGCTCGAGCGCTCGAGTATCTTCACGGGTACTCGCCCCCGATCATCCACCGGGATCTCAAGTCCAGGAATATTTTACTTACGCGTCAACTGGAAGCCAAAGTGATTGACTTCGGCATAAGTCGCGGCCGTCTCGACAACACAATGACTGCAGGTGTCGGCACTCCGTACTGGACTGCTCCAGAGATCTTGGAAGGCAAAAGATACTCCGAGCAGGCGGACATTTACTCCTTTGGAGTGGTGCTGTCCGAGCTGGACACGTGTAAAATACCTTTCCACGACTGCGTGAGTGCGAACGGAAAGAAAGCCAAGCCGTTCCACATCCTCCAAGAAGTCATGTCGGGTACTCTCCGTCCCACTTTCTCTCGAGACTGTCCACCTCGTATTCGTCGCATTGGCGTCGCGTGTTGTCAACATGATCCAGCACGGCGACCTACAGCATCTCAGCTTATTCAGTTGCTTCAAGGCGAGTGAGTAAGTTAAAACTTTTTCATTGTCTTGAAACTATCCTATTATTATTTTTCATAAGCGCGTTATGGCTGCGCTTCAGCCTTCCAGCAATCGCACAAGCTCCGAAGCCGACGGTCTCAGCTTCGGGTCGTGCTGGAAACACGCGACTGCTGCTCTACGGATCCGCTGGGGACATTCCGGTGTTAAACTCGGCCTCAAAGTGCCATCCACGACATTTTTCAAGATGTGGAACGGCTTCATCTTCTCCCCGTTCGCCCCCAACGTGTTGTGGTACGGGGCTTCGCACGTGTCCAGCTCCGTCAACAGTACTCCGAATGAATAAATATCTGCCTTCTCCGTGTACTCGGTGCTTTCGAGCACTTCCGGTGCCGTCCAGAAGGGGGTTCCGACCCCGGCCGACATGTCGTTGGGCACCCACAGCCGACTCGTTCCAAAGTCGATCAACTTCGGTTGAAGTCGCTTGGTAAGTAAAATATTCCGCGCTTTCACGTCGCGATGAATGACCTCCCGAGTGTGCAAGTAATCAATGGCTCGTGCGATTCCAATGGCCATGTCGATCTTGTCCCTCGCCCACGTCATTAGGTCTCCATTTCGCTTCAGATACTTCTGCAAGTCGCCTCGAGGGAGGTATTCTTCCACCATAGCCAAGTTCTCCAAGCTGCTCCACGTTACGCCAATAAACCGGACGATATTCGGGTGATTGAGACTCGCGGTCAATTGGATCTCGTTCGTGAAATTCTCCGTCTCCAAAAACGTGTGCTTTTTCGTCTGCAACAACCGCTTGACGGCCACCTTCTTACCAGCGTATCGACACGCCCAGACCTCACCGAAAGCGCCTCGAGACAGCAGTCGCCCGAGTTCAATGCGCTCCCACGCGATCCGCTTCCCCACCAAGTTGGAGTCCGTCGTTAGTGTGTACTGGACGTTATCTGCAGCCGAGTAGCGACAGAAAGTTTCACGAAGCGCAGGGATGGACTCTCGATCGGCTTGAATCGAGTCACGGATCGACGGCATCAGCTGTAGGTCCGGAGACATCGACGAAGATTCCCGAAGTGTCGGCAAGTGATCACGAGCGGCAGGAACTTGGCTTCGTACTTCCGATTTGCTTCGACTTACTGCTGGGAAAGCGGATTCACGTGCTGAAGACGAACTTCTAGCTGTCGATGGACGAGAAATCCGAGCGGATGATTGTCGTGTGGAACTGGACACTCGAGCAGAAGACGGACGAGCAGGAGTTGAGCCTTGACATCCTTCAGTAGTAGAAAGTCGAACCTGACGAGCTGTTGCTGGCCGACGAGGTGACTGCATTCGACGAGCAGGTGTGACGCTGCGTGTTCCTTGCGTTGAGCTGTAAGTTGCTGGCATCGTTCCTCTCCGATCTCCTGCTACGTTGGTCTGAACTGCCGGTAGAGTTCCTCTAGCTGCTCTTGTAGCTGGTGCAGTGTTTCTCCTCGGACGGGGAAGCACTTCCTCGATAACAGGGGAGGGTTCCTCAACTGGACTGTCATCAGCTCCTGGAAGAGTTAGTGTCCGGCTAAACTCTCCGATTGTTTCTTGCTCTGTTCGACGAAGACTCGTCCTGTTGTCTCGTTGGCGAGGAGCAGCTAGCGGCCCCATGGGTTTCGACTTCTGACTGGAGCGACACTCGCTATCTGCTGGGGAATCCCTCTGCCAGTAGACCGATCGCAGTCGTCGGCGTTTTCTAAACACTGCGAAGACGATCAGCACGGACGCTATTACCGCTGCGAGGATGATCGGACCCAACAGCCACAAGTTAAATCCACTGCCGTCGTCCGACGTGCTGTTCACTACCGTGTCCGACGTCGGCTGGTACTGCTTGATCCACGTCGTGACCCACGGACTGTGCACTGGCGCCGACATGACCGCGACGATATCCGCCGACGTGTTGCTCATCGGATAGCAGGGCACCACCAGCGACCCGTAGCCGCCTTTGTTGCACGTCCCGTACGCCGGTTCCTCGTCCACCGTCATCGTGTGCACTGCAGACAACAAGTACGAGTCGTCCGTGGACGAATCCAACCAGCCGTGCAACACCGCTCGGATCTGCGGGACCATGTCGGGATCTCCTCCGTCCGACCACATGGCCAAGTGCGAGCTCGTGTCCGAGTCGAAGCTGTCCATTAAACACTTGGCTGCAGTCAGCATCTGCGTGCCGGTGCAGAATTCGTTGGCGTTGTACGTCGAGTCGTCCGGTTGGCTGCAGTTCAAGGCGGTGCATCCGGTCGTGTCGAACTCCACCTTGGAGACGGCCAAATTGGCCATCGACCGGCCTCCCAGCGTCCAGATCTGCACCGCGTCGTTCTCGGGCGAAATGACGTACCCCGAGTCCCAGAGCAGCGCTCGCTGTAGCAGCCCCGGCAGGTTGTCGAACGAAACGTTCAGCGGCTCCAGTCGATCCGTAACTGCGATTGGAATCGTATTGGGCGTGCAACTTTTGATACTTTGGCCTGCTGCGTGCCGCAGGTAGAGTTGGCGGGCGATGTCGGACGTGGAGCCGTCGAACACGAACGAGTCGTTCGTCGGCAGCTCGGAACCTGCTTGGGCCTCGGACGTGAAGCTCAACATTGCATCAGAAGCGACGAGATCGGCTACTGCCGCTACCGAGACGAGCGCGACGAACGCCGAAAGCCGACGACGCATCCACGTCTTATGTCGCTGTGACTGTGACTCAGTCACTCGCCCACCTTCCTGGACACCGGCAGAGTATTTGGAACTGATCGAGTAACCTGCTGCTCCTGTGCTCACGACGACAAGTTGTTGTAACCCACGCAGAGGGGACGTCCGCAAACACCAAGGCCGAGGCATCTTTCATGTGCCGTCGTGTCCACAGCCTGAAGTTGACGGGAAAACGTATGCCCTTCTATCATGATGATTGTCCCCGTGCACCGAAAGGTCTGGAACTTTAGAAACGCAAGATGAATTTGATGGCAATAAGACCTCCAAAACTCGTTTACTCGTGAAAGAGATGAAGCTTTTGGACAAAGTCAGTTGGGGCTTGTGCGATTTGCCTAACGCGGCCAGAGACTGCAGAGTCTCCAGAGCGATTTGCCAAAGTTCTGGCAAAGTTTTGCCTTTGCATCACCGGTGAAACGATATGGATCGATCCTTTCAGCTCTCACTTTGAAGCGAGTCGATCGGCACGAAAGATGTTGTTCGCATACACCCGCTCTCAGTGAAAGCCGAACGACTACGATTGAAAATGGACTTCTTGAATCGACTTGATGCTTTTTGATGCAGGTGCGAGTGCGAGATACGGAGACATCTTCGGATCGGGCGCAAATGGCACCATCTCGCCTGGTCTGGCATGTTCATTGTTTCCACTGGCGGATTCGAGTCGAAAGTCCACATGCCGGCCGATCCATTTGCTGAGCCTGTCCAAAGCCTAACTGCCTGCTTGGCGAGTCTCTGCGCATGAGGCTGTCAAAGAATTCGAGAGCTGGCAACTCATCGAACGAGGCTGGTAACCCATCTACGGGTAATTTACGCAAGTTGAACACTTGCCGGCAAAACCAACGCAAAATTTGCCAGGCTTTTGCAATTTGCAAACAACTTGGTGTCTCAATCTTTCGCGCATATTTGCCATCAACACGTGTCTGCTTTTGCGTTGTTGGCAACAGCTTGCAGCGTTAGTACCTGGCTTCGCATTGTTAGCCACAGAGTGAGAAATGGCTCGAATCCATGGGGCTTTGGGGAACTCGCCCCCACTTGAGCTCATGGCCCGTATTCACGCGCATATGCTGTGTGAGCAGACACTTTGGCCACTCTAAGCGATACAAATTGCGTCATGCTGCTGCTGATCGTCCGTCAATCGACATGTTCGCTAAGCGCCCGCCACACGAACGCTCGACGGTTCAGTGCCAAACATCGATAAGCTGTCGACCACCGCAGCTTGAAGTGGTCGTTGGTCGAAGTTTGGAGTGGCGTGGAGGTCTTTCGGAACGCGGAGCGTAGCAAGACATGAAGACCACCTAGACGCCATTCAATACTGGATGGCGAGCTCACATCGGCTGTCATTACGCTCCATTAGAGACACTCGCATAGGGTCCAACTGTGGCACCACAGCTCTGAACCTCAATTCCACTAGACGCGGCCAGTTCGTGATGCGAGCAGAAGCTCTTCTAGCGCTGCTCGTGAGTCTGGACTGTGCGAAGGGAGAACATCGAAGAGATAACGGGACAGAAGACGCCGTTGAGCCACTCACCCAATCAACGCGACGGCTGGAGGCGCAGGAGAATTCTGGGTTCAACAAGCTACTGCTGATCCCAATTCTCCTCCTCGTTCTGGCAACAATGGGCACTTGCTGGCTCTGCTGGAGGCGACGAACGAGCGGACATGTGAAGCTGTCGATAACGGCCACGAGCGGTCGAGATGACAGCTACCAGCCCTATCAAGGGGAAGAGCTAGGACGAACCAACGACCAACCTTCTACTTCGAAGAAGGACAGCAAGAGCGCAGATACGAACACGACTATGAAGCTGTTACTCGGAAGCAAACACCTCCGTGGAAAGCGCATTCCGTACGAGAGTTTGACCCTGGAGGAGGCTCCATTATCAGGGGACGTGTCTATCTGCGAATATAATGGACAGAAAGTGGCGGCCAGGAAACTCCCTCAGTCTGAGCAGAACGCGGAGAAAATCGAGCTCAATGCCAGTCTTGCGCACCCCAACATCGTACAGTTTATTGGCGTAGCTTGGAGGGATCTCAGTGAGTTGACAATTGTGCGCGAGTTCTTGCCCATCGGGAGTTTGCAAGCGTATCTGCAAGCGAACGTGGAGCTTTCGTGGACGGAAGAGAAGACCCGTATTGCCCTTGGTATTGCTCAAGCGCTGGAGTACCTACACGGACGCAGACCACATGTTACCCACGGAGAGATCAAGGCGAAGAACGTTTTACTGACAGAAAATCTGGAGCCAAAGCTGGTTGAAATTGGCAGTCGTGGGGCTACAGCGTCGTACTGGACAGCACCGGAAGTTCTTGAAGGCAAGCAATCCACGCAACAGGCCGACATTTATTCATTTGGCGTGCTGTTAACGGAGCTCGACACGGGTAAAGCTCCGTACTCGGACACAATGACGAAGACTGGCATCAAGCTCAAGCCGTCTCAAGTCCTACAACTGGTAAAAACTGGTAAACTACGGCCGCACCTGTCCAAGAACTGCTCTCTTCGGATCCAGCGACTTGGAGCCGCTTGCTTAGCCCACAATCCATCGAATCGACCCAGCGCCCGGCAGTTAGTGCGGCAACTTGAGGGAGTGTGGTAAAGTCAATCTACGACCATCGGGACCAGACTAAGATGGATTTCTAAACTGATATATACTTCGAAGTACAGTAATTGAAGCGACCAACCAACGATATGAGATGCATGTAGCCAATTACGAGGGTAGCCAAGGAAACCTTCCTGTGTGTCAGCCAGGTTCAGCCACATTCCAGTCCAAGAGCTCAGATAAATCGGTATCTGCACCCATCCACTCAAACTCTCCCCTTCCCTACCATTACCACATCAACCGCGTCGACAGTAGAGCAATGTTCATCTTTTCACTCTTTTGGAGCTCGGTCGCCGCTCAAACAATCACGTTCCGGAGTTTAGCGGCAACTTCCTCCTCTTCGAACGCCCCGTTCGTGTTCGATGGCAGCAATTCCGACATTTCGCAACAGCTTTTCATCCGCCACCGAGCGAATGACTCAATGGAGAAAGTCGAGCTCTCGTCCGTCCCCAAAGCGGTGACAGACCGACTGGATCCGCTCAATATCAACTTCCAAGACCTGCCAGGCACCGTCCAACGTGCGGTGCTCTGGGACACAGGCTTCGCCCTCTCGCCAAAGCACGACCCCGTTCAGATCTGGACTATTGGCAATTACAGCATGGCAGACCTCGCCTCCACTCGAGACGAGGCTAAAGACGCAGGCTGCACCTTCGTAGACTGCGTGCAACCGAACAATGTCACAGCCTCGTATGTCCAGGGAGCCACTGGAGATCAGATGCTTAGTGTGGCACGCTGTGTAGCGGACACGTTCGTGGACTCGGAAGCTACGGAATTCCTCGGTGCGATGTGGTCGAATGGTGGGGACGTCGCTATGGCCCCGCACATCCGTCTTCGAGATCATTCATGGAATGATCCAGTCTCGGGAGTCTCGTATAGTGTTTATGCAGTTCATACAGTCTCCAGGGATGACGAGGTGACGTGGAATCAATGCCCCTCGGACGGAGAATACGCATCCGTGACGGTCCCTTGCTATCGAAGGGATAGAGTCACCGATGCAATTGCAGCTACGATGTCCTCGGTGACTGGAAGCGACTGGGTTACGACGTGGCTGAAGGAAGAGTTTGCTACCAATTCCGACTCGAGTTTCGATCTGTTGCTGCTAATTCCGATCATTGCAGGTGCTGTAGTTCTGATCAGTGTTCTTGGACTCTTTTGGCTCTATTGGAGGCGAAAAACACAAGAGAAGACGCGCAGTACAGTTCAAACAGCAGAAACATCTCCAAACTTCGTGGGGGTATCTACACCAGCAGTAGGGACAACCAGTCAGCATTCGACTCGCGGATCTTCTGCTTCAGATACCTACCAACAGCTAAGGTCGAACCACACACTGCGGATCTTACTAGGGAGCGAGCACCTTCGAGGGAGACGAATCCCATTCGACGCCCTGGAGTTTGAACGAGCTCTCGCCAAGGGAGCGTCAGGGGAGATCTGGGTCTGTCAGTACAAGGGCCGCAAAGTGGCCGTTAAAAGGCTCCTGCAGAGCAAAGAACAGAAGGCTGAGAACGTGCAAGCGTTCGCCGAAGAGATCGAGCTCAACGCTAGTCTCGTTCACCCTCGCATTGTGGAATTTATCGGCGTGGTCTGGAACAGTCTCAACAACTTGTCGATGGTGATCGAGTACGTTCCTGACGGAAATTTACGAGATTTCCTCCACCAGAACGCAGGCAACTTGTCGTGGGCTCGGGATAAAATTTACATTGCCATCGGAATCGCCCAAGCTCTGGATTATTTGCACAGTCGATCACCGAAATTGATTCACCGCGACCTCAAGTCAACCAACGTCCTACTAACGAAGCAATTGGAGCCAAAGCTCATCGATTTCGGCGTAAGTCGAGGGATTCTAGACCTCACGATGACAGCAGGTGTAGGCACTCCATTCTGGACGGCACCTGAGATCCTGGAAGGCAAACGATACACGGAGAAGGCAGATATTTACTCGTTTGGAGTGGTTCTATCGGAGTTGGATACCCAAACGATCCCGTACCAGGAGCTGCTAGCGAATACGGAGAACAAAGTGAAGCCATTCCACATCCTACAAGAAGTTATGGCTGGTACATTGCGTCCGAACTTCTCTGGGGAGTGTCCATCACGTATTAGGATGATAGGAATGGCTTGTATGGCGCAGTCCCAATCAAACCGTCCAACAGCGACACAAGTTCTGCAAGCGCTGGAAGGTGACGGGGCTGAATGGGAGTATTCGCTTTAGTAAATGTACATTTCAATGATAAATCTTCTTGTTTCTTGCTTAGTCTTGGAGCATTTTAACGACTTGGTTAGAACTTGGCCGGCTGGCTGGATCGTGCTGACAGCAGGCTTCACCAATACGCCGGATTTTATCTGGACAAGCTGCTGAAAAAGTTGGCCGTAAATTCCCAGCTATCACCTCTGCCAAAATCTTGAACGGTTTTTCGCTCTTCCCTTCCGGTGTCAACGCATCGTGATACGGATTTTTGCCAGTGTCTAGTTCAGATAGCACCACTCCAAACGAATAAATATCCGCCTGCTCCGTGTATCGTTTGCCCTCGAGGATCTCCGGCGCAGCCCAGTAGGGAGTGCCAACACCCGCCGTCATGGAATTATCTTGTCGCCGTCGACTCACTCCGAAATCACTGAGTTTCGGATCTAGGTTTTTCGAGATCAGGATATTTTTCGATTTGAGATCACGATGGATAATTGGGGGAGATTTCGTGTGCAAATATTCTAGTGCCAACGCGATCCCGACAGCCATGTGCATTTTATCCGTCCTCCACAGCAACAAATCGAAGCTTTTGCGCAGATATCCCTGTAAATCTCCAAGCGGCACAAACTCCAGCACCATAACCAAGTTACTGAGACTGTTCCAAGCCACACCGACGAAGCCTACGATGTTCGGATGCACTAGAGTCGCACTCAGTTGGATTTCCCGTGCGAATTCTTCCACTTCGTCCACTAAATGGACTTTGTTTTGCAGCAAACGCTTCACGGCCACCGGTTGTCCTAGTAAATCTGCCGCCCAGACCTCTCCGGACGCTCCTTTAGACAACATACGCTCGAAGACAATGCTGTCGAACGGGACTCGCTTCTCGGCCAGTAATTCGCTCCCGATCGTCGTTTTCAGCGTTAAGTTGGACCATTCTTGGTTTGCCAGATACGTTTGGTTTAACGTACCATTCCCAGAATCACCGCTGTTACGGGATTTTGTTTGGTTTTCGGGAGAAGACTGTGGTCCTTCGGACAAATTCCTATTCGTGAGTTGCTTTCTGCGCTTGAAAACAGTCAGGACAGCAAATATCCCGATAGCAACAATAATCCCTCCGATAATTGGTACAAGCAGGATCGTGTCGAACCCGCTGGTTTTCTCTGTGGCGTAGTCTTCCTTCAGCCATCGAGAAACCCACGCAGAACCTTCAACTTCCACCATCTTCTCCATCGTCGCATTCGAGATATTTGCAGTTGTAAAACATGGTAAAACCAAGGACCCGTAGCCCTTGTTCTGCGTTGGAAGAGGACACCCGTCCCACGCAGGCTCGTCGACAAGCCTCAGGGTATGCACGGCAAAGACGATGTACGAGCGGTTATCGCGCTGGTCGTCCCACTCGTGCTTGCGCACGTATGGAGTAGGGATAACCTGAGGATTCCCGCCCATGACCCACATCGCAGCGTGAATGTCACTGTTATCAACGAAATCCTCCACGACACAGCGAGCAGCTCGGAGCATTTGCGTGCCTCCGCACCATTCGTTACTGTAACTGACTGTATTATCAGATTGAGGGCAGGATTTTTCCTCACACCCGACAGACCGGAACGTGTCAAGCGGAACTGCGAGATCTGCCATGGAGTAATTACTCAGCGTCCAGATCTTCACGGGGCGGTTGTCGTCTGTGATGCCAAAGCCGGAATCCCAGAGTAGCGCTCGTTGAGCGATTCCCGACAGTCGATCCCATTTAACCTTCAGCTTTTTGAGCCGATCTTGAACGACGGAAGGGACTTTGACGTCCCCAAACGGCGAGATGGAACCGTCATCCTTGGCGCGATAGTACAGTTGACGAGCGAGGTCCGAGTTGGTCCCGTCGAAGGCGAACGAGCTATCGGGTGAAGGAAGCTCGGCATCGGCAGACGATAGGAAGCGCATCGACTTGGACGCCATCTTGGGTAGTGGAGACGAAATTCACTTGAAGCGACGGGTGCGAAATAACCTATGGACACATTCTGCCAACTCAGAAGGGTTGCGCTTTTCGATGGGATCCGAGTTCCTGGTCTTTAGCTAATTACGTTGGCAACTTGTCCTCAGTTAGGTTGCGTTTATCGATAGGTACCGTATCAGTGTTTTAGACAGTAGAAATGGAATGAGGTTTGTGGCGGTGGCGCGACGCGTGCGAACTCTGCAGCTCGCTCCTGTTCCGAGCCACCTCGCGTCTGCCCTCGTGCACCCCCCGTCGAATTGCGAGGATTTTCGTCGCCACTACTTCTCATCGGAGTCAGCACCTTACCGGGTTCCCTCAGTCATTCGCCCCCACAGCGCCCTCGTGTGGCAAAAGACAGTGAAACCTGCACTACGGGCGTACCTCAAGCTGAAGAAAGACCTGCTCATCCCGAATAAATTCACTGTTCCTATAAATGATAGCAACTGGCCCGAAGACACTCGGGGATACCCTCTGGGTAAACATGTCAAGGCGCTGCGTATATATCGGAGAAAAGGCAAACTGCCGGACTTTGCTGTACAAGATCTATTGGAAATGGACTTCGCGTTTGAAGTCAGCCAGTACAAGTGGGGCCACTTGATCCTACTTGCGTTGTGCCGCTACTACGAGCTCTATGGACATTCAGATGTCCCTCAAAACTTTCGTGTTAAGTCTGGAGATGCCGAGTGGCCTGAGAAGCTGTGGGGTTTGCAGCTCGGCTATCGAGTCAATGTTATCCGCAACAGTGGGGTCTTTAAAGCTCAGGTTGAGAAGGACATGGAGGCGTTGACGAGGATAAGGTTTTGCTTCGACACCAGTATCTATGACCGAGACTGGGACACACTATTGCTGCCGTCGCTGCGGATCTATCGGCAGCAGTTTGGTAACTGTGACGTCCCACAAAGCTTCGAGGTGCCAGATTGCCCTCCGTGGCCGAAAGCTGCAGCAGGATTGCGTTTGGGCCTCGTTGCCTCCAACATGCGAGCCTATAAGTACTATGCAAAACAGTCCGCTCGTGACGCTGATGTATTGGAGAAACTGGGTTTTGTCTGGGATTATTATTCGACGGAATGGAACGACCGTATATTCCCGGCATTCGAGATGTTCAAAGTGGTGAATGGCCATAACAAAATCCCACGAAGCTTTGTGGTGCCGTGTACGACGCCGTGGCCTGAAAAATCGCACGGACTTCGGATCGGGGAACTCTTCGGCAACATCCGTCACCAGGGCCACCATTTTGACCATGTTGCTCGAAGCGTCGATCGTCTGGCGTCGCTAGGCTTCGAGTTTCCAATTGTTGAGAAAAAGTGGGACCAACGTGTCGAGCCGCTGCTTGCTACGTTTGAGGAGCTGCATGGCCATTGCGACGTCCCAATTGAGTTTGTCGTTCCGTCAGAGGTCCCGTGGAATGAAATGGATTGGGGCATCCAGCTCGGCAAGTTGAAGCGGAAGGAGAAATGATGTACACAGGTTTCGTGCTCACGGCGATCATTCTGGAATTGTATAAAAGCCGCACACTGGATACGACCAATGTTGATCCCAAAAAATCATTTGCAAGTATTGAGATATGTTTTCAAAACAACAGTTCAAAGATGTAAATTCTGAAGTCACACCACAGTGTCATCCCCGTTCAGAATCCTTACCACTTGGGCTGCAGTCGGACGCCTAGCCGGGTCGTGCTGGCAGCATGCCGTACTAATACGACTAATGCGAGGCGGGCAGTCCTCTGAGAAACTCGGGCGCAGTTTTCCACTCATGACGTCTTCCATAATCTGGAACGGTCTCGGCTTTTTGCCATCGGGACGCAGCACATCGTGGTACGGGAACTTGCCCGTGTCGAGTTCCGACAAGATGACACCGAACGAGTAGATATCTGCCTGCTCAGTGTACCTTCCACCTTGCAGAATCTCAGGGGCAGTCCAGTACGGCGTCCCAACACCCGCAGTCATCGTGTTTTCGGCCAGGCCCCGACTGACACCGAAATCAATGAGTTTCGCCTCCAGATCGTTCGTCAGCAGAACGTTCTTGGACTTCAGGTCTCGGTGGATGAGCGGAGGCGTGCGGGTGTGAAGATATTCCACTGCTCGTCCGATTCCAGCAGCAATGTGGATTTTATCCTTGGCCCAGGACATGGCCTCTGCGTTCTTCTTCAGATAGGACTGTAGATCCCCAGTGGGGAAGAAGTCCAGCACCATCACCAAATTGTCGAGCGTGCTCCAAGCCACTCCGATAAAAGAGATGATATTGGGGTGGCTGAGGCTGGCACTGAGCTCAATTTCTCGAGTGAATTCCTCCACTTCATCTGCGTGGTGAGTGTTGGTCTGGAGAAGTCTCTTGATGGCCACATTCTGGCCCTGGTGTCTTCCGAGCCAGACTTCTCCGTTCACCCCCTTGGATAACGCCCGCTCGAACGTGAGACTGTCAAAGGGAATGCGTTTGCCTTGCAGGTGTCTGCTGCTCAGAAGGATCCGCATCGATTGGTTCGAGCCGGAGCTGAATTCTCCGTCGAAACTTGGCCGAAACCGGATTGTACTGTCGATGCTTCTGCGTGAACCAGTGTCCGCGTCTTCACTCGTTGCGACTGTAGGTCGTCCTAGGGAAATGTTGTCTTGGGACGAACCGTGGTCCTTCACAGCGCGGTATTGGTCCATTGAAGGACGAGGCTGGTACTGAACAGGAGGCGTAACAGGATCCCGTTGATACGCGGCATTGGGACTTGCTGCGTGGTTCTCGAACGATCGATTGTCCGCGTTTTGGTCACGTCTACGTGCGAGAAACACCGCTAGGACGATCAGAGCGACGATAATGAGGGCTCCACCTACGATCGGCACGAGGTAGATCAGTTTAAAGCCACCGTCCGTCGCTGAAGTTGAACTCGTTGAGCTGCCTGAACCGATACCTCCACCTCCGCTCGAGTAGTCTTCTGCAATCCACCGAGAGACCCACGGACTCCCTTCTACCTCCTCCAGAGCACCTCGAATGCCGTCGGTAATGTTCGCTTTCGTGTGGCAGGCCAACACAAGTGAGCCATACCCTTCGTTTTGCGTATTGGTAGCACATTCACCGTATGCAGGTTCATCAGCAATGTCGACAGTGTGAACGGCCAGAACGACGTACGAAATGTTGCTAGAAGCGTCCTCCCACGCGTGTTTCCTCACTGTTGGAGTAGGGACCCCCTTAGGGTTTCCACCGGTAATCCACATCGCCAGGTGGATCTCTTCAGGGTCCTCGAAGTCCTCCATGACGCACCTCGCAGCATTGAGCATCTGCTCGCCATTGCAATAGAGGTTGCTAAGACTCCAAGTGCCGTCCGGTTGCGAGCAGTTCCTCTCGACGCACCCCACTGCGTTGAATTGCACCAACGGAACGGCCAGATCCATCATCGAGTGGCCGGCAAGCGTCCATATCTGGATGGGCTTGTGGTCCAACGTGACGCCAAAGCCAGTGTCCCAAAGAAGCGCACGTTGCGCGATTCCGGATAAGTCATCCCACGAGACCCCGAGGTCGTCTAGGCGAGCTTGCACCTTGTCTGGCACTGCGAAATCGGAGAACTTGGTAGCTTTGTCGCCTGCTTTGCCTCGGAGATAGAGTTGTCTTGCCAAATCGGAGTTGGTGCCGTCGAAAGCGAAGTAGGGGCCAATCGATGGCAGAACAGCGTCCGCGTACGATGGTGAAGACTCAAGTCGACGTCCGGGAACAACCTTCATTTCCAAGGTTCTTGAGCAGGAGAAAGCAGAAACTGGAATGGAAAGCTGTATAACGGATAGTTTCATTCGTCGGAGCATCTGGAATGAGGACGGAGCTATTTTCTACCTCACATCTGGAGTTTACCACTTGAGGAGGACGAAGTCCCCAACAAAAATGGGTGAAAAGGTTTTACCCTTTTTTTGTGCTGAAAACCGTTATACTGCATACAATGTATGTAGTACAGTACTATTGGTACTAGTATTAATACTTCAGAGCGCAGAACAATGCTGAGGTTTGTGGCGGCGCCCTCTGCAGCTCGCTCCTGTTCCGAGCTACTTCACGTCTGTCCCCCCGCATGCACCGCCACTTTGCAAGGAATCATGTCGCCAATACTCCTCGTCGGAGTCAGCACCGTGCATGTACCAAGTTCCCTCAGTCATCCGCCCTGACAGTCGCCTCGTGTGGCAAAAGACAGTGAAACCCACACTACGGACCTACCTCAAGCTGAAGAAAGACCTGCTCGTCCCGATTAAGTTCACTGTCCCTATAAATGACAACAACTGGCCTAAAGAGACTCGGGGGTATCCTCTGGGAAAGCACGCGGAGAGGCTGCGTCAATATGGGAGAAAAGGCAAACTGCCGGACTTTGCCGTCCAAGATCTATTCGAGATGGACTTCGCTTTCGACATCAGCCAGTACAAGTGGAACCACTTTGTCATGCCCGCGTTACGCCGCTACTTCGAACTCTACGGAGATTCAGATGTTCAAAAAGATTTTCGCGTTAAATTTGGTGATGCTGAGCGGCCTGAGAAGCTGTGGGGGTTGAAGCTTGGCTCCCGAGTCGACAATATCCGCACAAGAATGGACTTCAAAACTCAGGTTGTGCAGGACAGGGAAGAGTTGACGAGGATAAAGTTTTGCTTCAGTGTCGCCGACCGAGACTGGGACACGCGTTTGCTGCCGTCGCTGGTGACCTATCGGCAGCAGTTTGGTAACTGCAATATCCCAACAGCATTCGTCGTGCCAGATTGCTCTCCATGGCCGAAAGCTGCAGCTGGATTGCGTTTGGGCAAGATTGTCAGCCAACTACGACGCAGGAATATCTATGTGGAGCAATGTGCTCGTGACGCTGATGTATTGGAGAAACTGGGTTTTGTTTGGGATCCATCCTGGGTGAAGTGGGACGAGCGTATATTCCCGGCATTGGAGACGCTCAAACTGGTGAAAGGCCGTAACAAAATCCCACAAGCTTTGTGGTGCCGTGTACGAAGCCGTGGCCCGAGAAATCACATGGACTTCGTATTGGGGACATCATCAACACCATCCACTACCACAGCTCCTATTTTGACCAGATTGCTCGAAACGTTGATCGTCTGGCGGCTCTAGGCTTCGAGTTTCCAATTGTTGAGGAAAAATGGTGCCGACGTGTCGAGTCGATGCTTGCTACGTTTGAGGAGCTGCATGGTCATCGCGATGTTCCAGTTGACTTTGTCGTCCCGTCAGAGGCTCCGTGGAAGGAAGGAGATGGATTGGGGTATCCAGCTCGGCAAGTTGCGAAAGGAGAAGTGGTGAACTTCCAAGTACTTAGTACAAAGTTTGTTGTTGTGTCATTTGATTAAAAAAATGGCTTTATCAACATGGCAGTGTAAATATTGGATGTTTATTAGGATTGCTACCTATTTAGGTGTGCTCGCTTGATGACCACCTCGATCTATCTAGGGGAACTGATATCCGGGATAGCAGTTCCCCCTTCCGTTTGAGCCCAGAAGCTATCATGAGGCAGAAGCAACTGTGCCGCAAAACAGCAACTCCCTATTTCCGTCTCCTGCGATCATGCTGACAATTTCCGTCTGAGCTAAACGTGGACTCTACCGGCGTCGATCTCCTACTACAGCACATATTTACCTCATCTTGTCCTCCTCGCTCATTCGGTTTTTTACCGTCTCCCAAGCACCTCCACGACATCCGCTCTACCATGGAGGTAGGCTACGACCCCCACGATCGCGTCTTACTAGAAGAACCCTCGTTCCCATCGAACGAAACGTATTTCTCGTTCGACGGGACCCACTCGGACCTAGCTCGTCAGCTCTACTTTCGCGCCAAAGCTGGCGATTCCGTTCCCCCGTTTGAGAACTTGGAGATTTCCCCCGTTCTCCAGAATCGACTGGATGAACTGCATCTTGACTGGGGGGATCTACCAGGAATCGCCCAGCGTGCGTTGCTATGGGACTCCGGCTTTGCTGTTTCACGGGCGAATACTTTGGTTCAGATCTGGCCGCTCGGTAGTTGGTCAATGGTCGATCTGGCGGTCCCTTTGTCCGAGTTCAACGCCGTCGGGTGTGTTGAAAGGAACTGCACCCAACCTGACAACTCCACGAGTCTGAGTAACTTGTACTGCAATGGCGTGCAGATGCTCAGTGCTTCTCGTTGTGTGGTAGAGGACTTTGAAGACCCCAGCAATACACACACTGCTATGTGGGTCACGGGGGGGAAACCGGAGATGGTTCCTACGCCGTTGATTATGAGGCACATTTGGGAAGATAGCGGCGACAACAAGTCGTACGACGTGGCTGCCATTCACACAGTGAAAGAGGAGGACGAACCTGCTTACGATTTCTGTCCGGGGGATCACCAGAATGGTGGATTTGGCGCCCCAGTCTTCACCTGTTTATCGCTGGGGAAAGTGTCGGAGGAAATTCAAAACCAAAGGCAGGAGGTGAAAGGCAGCGACTGGGTATCTCGTTGGCTGGCGGAAGACTACGGAGGGTCCTATGGCTCCTCCAGCAAGTTTAACCTGGTGCTTTTGGTTCCAATTATCGGAGGAACTCTCGTCGTCATCGCACTTATAGTGCTCTTCATTGTCATCAAACGTCGACGGAGTAAACATGCAGGTCACCGCGACTCAATGGAGGAGAACCCAGGCACCCCCAGTACGGACTACCAGGGCTGTAAAGATTTGGAGGAGAATCGGTACAACTCGTCTCAAGGACGACGTACGACGGGCACCATGAACGGCACAGACACAGCGTCAAGTATGCGCACAACCAACAGGTTGGACAGGAGAATGTCTGCTTACGAGTCGGATTTGAGCTCTGAGTCAAACGTGACTCTGAAGATTCTACTCGACAGTCCGTTTATCGCTGGAAAGCACATTCCTTACGAGAGTATCACCTTCCAACGAGCACTTTCAAAGGGAGCGCACGGAGAGGTGTGGCTGGGAGAGTACGAAGGCCAACAGGTTGCCGTCAAGAGGCTTTTCAGCGACAAACAGCACAAAGCGGAGGACGTGGAGGCGTTCGCAAAGGAGATCGAGCTCAGTGCCAGCTTGGAGCACCCCAACATCGTTTCGTTCGTTGGGGTAGCGTGGAATACGCTCAACAATCTCGTCATGCTGCTCGAATTCTTCCCGACTGGCGATTTACAGGAATATTTGGCCAGAAATGCGGATTTACTGTCCTGGAAGAAAGACAAGATCGACATCGCAGTGGGAACAGCGCGTGCCCTTGAGTACTTGCACTCCCGCTCCCCACCGCTTATTCACCGAGACCTTAAGTCCAAGAATATTTTACTGACCAAGAAGTTGGAGCCGAAGTTGATCGACTTTGGAGTGAGTCGAGGACGAGATGAGTTTTCAATGACTGCAGGTGTTGGGACACCGTACTGGACGGCACCCGAGATTATGGAGGGAAAGAGGTACACAGAACAAGCGGATATCTTCTCGTTCGGAGTGGTCTTGTCGGAATTGGACACTGGTAAACTACCTTATCACGACGCGTTGACGTCGGATGGGAAGAAGCTAAAGCCGTTCCAGATTTTGTCCGATGTGATGGCAGGAAGGCTACGTCCAAGCTTCAGTGAAAACTGCCCTCGTCGCATCCGCCGCCTCGCTGTTGCCTGCTGCCAACATGACCCGGCTCGGCGACCTACTGCCGCTCAAGCTATTCTGACGCTCTTCGAGGAAGATTAGTGTTCTACATGTTGAACATGTACTATGAATGTAGTACTACTGGTAAAACACTAGTTTACGGTACTACCATCACAGTCTAAGGGTTAACCATCATGAAACTATCAAACTACATATTGCTGTCCATTTTCATTCCGGGTAATGCTAAGGTTTGTGGCGGCGGCGCGACGCCATCTTCGCGTGCAATCTCTGCAGCCCGTGCGTGTTCCGAACCACCTCGCATCTGTTCTCGCGAATGCCCCACCCCACTGCAAATGTCTTCGTCGCCACTACTCCTCGTCGGAGTCAGCACCGTGCATGTACCAAGTTCCCTCAGTCATCCGCCCTGACAGTCGCCTCGTGTGGCAAAAGACAGTGAAACCCGCACTACGGACCTACCTCAAGCTGAAGAAAGACCTGCTCATCCCGATTAAATTCACTGTCCCTATAAATGACAACAACTGGCCTAAAGAGACTCGGGGGTATCCTCTGGGAAAGCACGCGGAGAGGCTGCGTCAATATGGGAGAAAAGGCAAACTGCCGGACTTTGCCGTCCAAGATCTATTGGAGATGGACTTCGCTTTCGACTTCAGCCAGTATAGATGGGACCACTTTGTCATGCCTGCGTTGCGTCGCTATCACGAGCTCTACGGAGATTCCGATGTGCATTTCGGCTTTCGCGTTAAGGCTGGAGATAGTAACTGGCCTGAGAAGCTGTGGGGGTTGAAGCTTGGTTTCCTAGTCGATGGTATCCGCAACAAAGGGAATTTTAAAGCTCAGGTTGTGCAGGACGTGGAGACGTTGACGAAGATAAACTTTTGCTTCGAGTCCAGTATCATCGACCGAGACTGGGACAAGCGTGTCCTGCCGTCGCTGGTGACATATCATCAAGAGTTTGGCAACTGCGACGTCCCACAAAGCTTCGAGGTGCCAGATTGCTCTCCGTGGCCGAAAGCTGCAGCAGGATTGCGTTTGGGCCAAGTTGTCAACAACATGCGAAGGCAGACGTTCTATGTGAAACAGTCCACTCGTGCCGCTGATGTACTGAAGAAACTGGGCTTTGTGTGGGATCATTTCTGGGCAAAGTGGAACGACCGTATATTCCCGGCATTCGAGATGTTCAAAAGGGAGAATGGTCATGGCAAAATCCCACAACATTTCGTGGTGCCGTGTACGACGCCATGGCCTAAGAAATCGCACGACCTTCCGATCGGAGTCATTGTCAACAACATCCGCTACCACGGCTTGTATTTCGACCAGATTGCTCGAAGTGTTGATCTCTTGGCGGCGCTAGGCTTCGAGTTTCCAGTTGCTCAGAAAAGATGGGATCAACGTGTCGAGCCGATGCTTGCTACGTTTGAGGAGCTGCATGGCCACCGCGACGTCCCAATTGATTTCGTTGTTCCGTCAGAGGCTCCGTGGAACGAGATGGATGGGGGAATCCAGCTCGGCAAGTTGAAGCGGAAGGAGCAATGATGTAGAATTTCTAAAACTAGAAATGGCTAAAAAAAATTGTTTCAGGTGAACGCAAGACGAGAAGCTTCGCGTTAGCTGACTGTAAACGCAACGAATGACTGTCAAGTATTGACACGAAAGCTCTTGCTGGATCCATGTCGGTACGGAGAGTTGAGAGTGGAACTGCAAGGTGGGAATGCAGATATGATATCTCTTCGGCGGCTGCAATTCGCTTGTCGGCATCAATGGCTCCAAGTCATTCCGAGATTTTCCGTCGACATGAACGAGCTCGCTCGTCTCGTACTGTTCTTAGCGAGCTGCAGGTGCATCCGCGCCCAAACGATCACGTTCCGGAGTCTGCAGGATGAAAGCTCGTCCTCCTCCTCTTCGAACTCGTCGTTCGTGTCCGATGGTCCCAACTCCGACCTCTCCCGGCAGCTCTACAGTCGCAATAAAGCTGGGGATTCGGCAGCTCAAGTGGAGCTCAACTCCGTCCCCACCGCCGTGTCAAAACGTCTCCAGCCACTCAATCTCGCCTTCCAGGACCTCCCGGGTCTCGTCCAGCGTGCTGTGCTATGGGACACCGGCTTCGCGATCTCTCCGGACAACGATGCAGTGCAGATGTGGCCTATGAACAACTACAGTATGGCAGATATTGCCATCCCCAAAGCAGACGTGGCCAATGTGGACTGCACCTTTCTCAACTGCTCGCAACCGAACGAAGTGGAAGCCTACTACACCCAGTACTGCACAGGGTACCAGATCTTAAACGCGTCTCGCTGTGTCGTGGATGTGTTCGAAGACTCGGGGGCTGGCAGTTTCTTGGGGATGATGTGGTCGGTAGGAGGAGATCCCAGTATGACCCCCGAACTGAGACTGAGAGACCACACGTGGACACAGGACATTGAGGTGTTTGGAGGGAATGTCACCTTCTCCGTCTACGCAGTACACACAGTCTCCAGCGAGAATGATCCTGCGTGGGACGTGTGTCCGTCCGGGTACGCGTCGTTGACGATCCCGTGCCATCGAAGAGACCAATTCTCGGATGAATATATGGCTGCAAACACAAGTGTGCCCATCGGTAGTGCGTGGGTGACGACTTGGTTGGAGGAAGAATTCGCACAAGGTTCAGGTTTCGACGAGATTCTATTGATCCCGATCCTCCTGAGTGTTTTTCTTGTGGCTGGGGTCGGCTGGTTCTGTTGGAGACGCAGAGGGAAGAGGAAGACGGAGAGAGCCCCATCAGCTACTGCAGACTACGACTTCAACTCGACTTGTCACTATTGGGGAGGAGGCACGCCCGATATGGTTCTTCGACCTATGATGGTGACTAGCCAATTGAGTTCTCAACTCTCGACCCTTTCGATGCAGTACGAGAGTGCGGGATCCAACACAACGCTCCAGATCCTACTTGGCAGTGAGTATCTCCAGGGGAAACACCTGGCCTACGACAGTCTCGTGTTTGAGAAAACTATCTCGAAAGGAGCATCGGGTGAAGTGTGGTTCTGTGACTACAATGGGCAAAAGCTAGCGGTGAAAAGGCTTTTACAGACGAAGCGCCAGAAGGCCCAGCACGTACAGGCGTTCGCAGAGGAGATTGAGTTGAGTGCCAGTCTGGTTCACCCAAATATTGTGGAGTTTATTGGTGTAGCTTGGAACACTTTGAACAATTTAGTGATGGCGCTGGAGTATTTGCCGATGGGGAACTTACAGCGCTATCTCAAGGTGAATGCCTTGTTATTATCGTGGTCAAGAGACAAACTCTACATGGCTCTTGGCATTGCGCAAGCACTCGAGTATCTACATGGACGCTTTTCGCCAATAATCCACCGAGATCTCAAGTCCAGTAACATTTTACTGACGAATGAGTTGAAGCCAAAGCTCATCGACTTTGGAGTGAGCAGAGGAAAGATCGACCTTACGATGACTGGGGGGATAGGAACTCCGTACTGGACGGCACCAGAAGTACTCGAAGGCAAACGATACAGTGAGCAGGCGGATATTTACTCGTTCGGCGTGGTATTGTCGGAGCTTGACACGGGCAAAGCTCCGTATTGTGACGCAGTGACAGAACACGGTGGGATGCCAAAGCCGTTCTACATTCTACAGGACGTGATGGCAGGTCGGCTACGCCCTACATTCTCCCAGGAATGTCCTCTACGTATCAAAAGTCTTGGTTTGGCATGTCTTGCACTGGATGCAACACGAAGGCCGACTGCACAAAAAATAGTCCAGGAGCTGCTCCAGCAGGACTAAATATTGTAAATCCTAAATGTATCCAGATTTCTTAACTTGTTCCTGTCAGCATTGCTACCACTTGTGATGCAGTAGGTCGTCGAGACGAATCCTGCTGACAACACGCGACGCCAATGCGCCGGATCCTGGACGGACATTCTTCCGAAAAGCTGGGGCGCAGCATTCCTGCCATCACATCGGACAAAATCTGGAACGGTTTCAGTTTCTTCCCATCCGACGTCAACGCGTCATGATAAGGTAGTTTGCCAGTGTCCAATTCCGACAAGACCACTCCAAACGAGTAGAGATCTGCCTGTTCCGTGTATCTTTTGCCTTCCAGGATCTCTGGTGCTGTCCAGTACGGTGTTCCAACACCCGCAGTCATCGAGTATTCCTGTCGAATGCGACTCACTCCGAAATCAATCAGCTTAGCCTCTAACTGATCGGTCAACAGGATATTCTTCGACTTGAGGTCGCGGTGGATCAAAGGAGGTGACCGAGAATGCAGATATTCGAGCGCACGGCTAACGCCCACAGCAATACGGATTTTATCTCGAGACCAGGATAATAAATCCGAATTCTGGGCTAAATACGCCTGCAGATCTCCCGTGGGGAAGAACTCGAGCGCCATCACCAAGTTGTTGAGACTATTCCACGCGACGCCAATGAATGTGACGATGTTCGGGTGGATTAAACTGGCGCTGAGCTCAATTTCCCGTGCGAACTCCTCCACTTCATCAGCTCGGTGAGTTTTAGCTTGTAATAACCGCTTGACAGCCACTTGCTGGCCTTCAAACTCTCCCAACCACACCTCTCCGCACGCTCCTTTCGAGAGAGATTGCTTGAATCGAAGACTGTCGAAGGGAATACGTTTTCCAACCAGGAATTCGCTTTTTAGGAGGATCTGCAGCGTGGAATTCGATCCGGAATCGAAGTCACTAGCTGAACTGGAACTTGGCAAGAACTTGATGGTCTTGTCGACGCCTCGGTGAGAAACCGACGTAGTATCAGCGAGAGTTGACGTGTCCATAGTAAAGTCGCTCTCACGCTGCTTGTCCTCTTTAAAACCCTGCGAACGGCACGTCTCTAAGCCGATGAGGGAGTTTTCAAGTGCATCCGCTTCGACGTTCCGTCGTTTTCTCTTCACAAGCACAACAAGAGCCAAAATACCGATAACAACTAACACACCAGCAATAGGAGCGACCAGCGCCAACTTGAAGCCCCCACTACTGAAAGTCGCTGATGTTGACCTGGACCCTGAATAGTCTTCCTTTAGCCAACGAGACACCCAGGGCGAGCCTTGCACTTCTTCCATTGCATCTCGGACCCCCTCTGAGATGCTGGACTCCAGATAACAAGGTAACACTAAAGACCCATAACCACCATTCTTTTTTACCGTCGGACATTCACCGTACGTTGCTTCTTGCTCCAGCTCTAACGTGTGGACAGCAGCCACAACGTATGAGATGTTGTTACCTTTATCCTTCCACTCGTGCTTTCGTATCTGAGGCATTGGAACGACCTCAGGATTGCCTCCGGTCATCCACATAGCGAGGTGGATCTCACTCCCTTCTTCGAAATCGTCAACAACACAGCGGGCAGCCGTGCGCATTTGCTCTCCGTTGCACTGCAAATTACTGAAGCTGCTGACGTTGTCCAATTTAGGGTGTGTGCAGTTCAGCTCCGTACAGCCCACAGCGTTGAACTGGGACATCGGCACGGCCAAGTCCGTCATGGAGTGACCGCCGATGGTCCAGACCTGGACGACCTTGTTGTCGTACGTCACGACGAAGCCAGAGTCCCACAACAGGGCGTATTGAGCGATGCCCGGGAGCTCGTCCCACTGGAGATTGAGGCTCTTGAGGCGTTCCTGAATGGCATCCGGTAGAGCCAAGTTGACGTATTTGGAGGCTGAGCCACCGGCTTTGGCGCGCAGATACAACTGTCTGGCCAGGTCCGAGTTGGTGCCGTCGAAGGCGAAGAACGTGTCGTTGGTGGGCAGCAGCGCGTCGTCGGTTGAAAGTCGTCGAGAGCTCATGGTAGGAGAGAGACGAAAGCGGAGTGAAGAGCGCTACGAGCTGAGCCTGAGTCTACGAAGGTTTCCATGTGCGTTTCCCAACGGATCGCTGCTCAGCGCAACGCAAGACTCGATGTTGATCAACCATCGCTGGCCGTTGCAGCACACTTGAACCCGTGGAGAAGCGTTTTCCAAAACGTTTCCAAAACGCTTCTCCAAAACGTTTGGACAAAGAGAACCCAACGGCTCGCATCCACGTCCCTCTCTTCTCAAAAGCAACGAATTATCGTGAACGCTATCGTGAACCTATTCGACATCCGGCGACGCCAAGACGTCCAGCGTGATCGCGACGACATACTGGTTCACTACGATGAAGATCGCGCCGACCGGAGCGTCTATGACACCCTAATGGAAGAAGTCGAAGCCAATAATCGTCGTCTGGATGTGCGCACACTGTATTGTAGTGCACTGGAGACCGCAGGTTGCTTGGGAACTTCACGTGCTAGGGAACTTCACGTCACGTGTTTGAGAAGCTCGGAGATTAGAGAAACGTGTAGCTGTATTAAGGTCGAACAATGATCGTTGCTGCTGCATACTCTAGAACACTAAAGTACAAGTGGCGCACATCCAGACGCGGATGGTTGGCCTCAACCGACTGCAGTTCCTCTTCCATTACGGCTTGATCATGACCTAGAACGAAGCCGTCGATATCAGCATCGTAGCGACCTAGTATTTCGTTGCGCTCGTCTTGAACAATTCGCTCTCGACGCGCGTCGAAAAAGCCAACGAGGGTTCCCACCCAACGGCGACCGGCGTCCAGCCTACGGGCGTACTTTTGGAGCAGATTGAATGGTATGTTACATAGCGCATCGGTGTAGCCGAACTCAAAGGTCTCCGCCAACACCGACCGATTGCCGGGGTGGAGAACCCCTCGTGCATGTTGGCGAAGGCGGAGGCCTTGGCGGTCGAACAGATTGCGCACACCGCCCTCCATGTGCTGCATGAGCAGACGGTCTGAAGGCAAACCGTCGATACAGAGGGCGTAGAACGGCAAATAGCCCTCGGTCGGAAACCCCTGGTCAATTAGCCCTGAAACCATTCTGTTTAACCGTTCTCCGATTGCCCTCGTGGTAAAACCGAACTTTGCTGCATACCGAGTTCGGTATGCAGCAATGTCGGTGTCTTGACGCCGAAGCGTTGAGAAAAAAGTTGCCAGTTGGTGACAGGGTCAATCCCTGTGTGCGGGTTTGCTGGGTGAGGGGGGGGGGGCAAGCCGGACAAGATAGATCACGTTTCTCCTGCGCAGCTCGATGGCGTCTTGTCGGCGAAGACCAACCCCATGTCTTGTTGATAAGAAGACCTGAGGTCGACGCACAATAATTTCGCTTCGCAATGCACGGCGAGCTCTCACATCCTCCCGCAGCTCTTCGCGAAGAGGACGTCTTCCCAAGAAGAATTCACCTTGTCTTTGGACAAACTCCAGCTGGAATGCGGCGCGAATTATAGCGAGGTCTTCGTGTTTTGGAGAATGAGCGCTAGGACAGTCGTGGATGAAGCGTAGCAATACTTGAATAAAGCGAAGTATTATAATACTGATACTACTATTTGAATCAACGCCGCGCCGTTCCAAAAACAGTTGAGAGTGACGTGGGTGACCGGGCTCCATTTGCCTGAACCTATTTTGGCGAGTGGAAGCGCACTTCGAACAGCAGATCTGACAGTTGCCGAGTGATGAGTCCGCTCAGTCCATCTGTAATCATTCAATTTACAGTTGAGCAGCATACCGACATATTCCATTCAAAAATACATCTGTCTAAGCTGTCCAAGCCGAACTAACACTATTTAATCAGCTCTCCAACCTTCAGTTACTAATGGGTACATCGTGTGATATCTCTCCAAACGACTGCCCGTTACGCCAACTGCACCCCACGTCAAGTCGCGCACCTTCGACCAACGATTTTCCTGTCGGGACTTCCACTTGACATCATTTCGGCTTTTCCCTCGTGGTCCGTAGGCCAATGCGGCTGACTTCCAACCTCCCGGTGCTGCTTGCAGTCGTTTTTCCTCTCGCTCAAGCGCACACTGTGACATTCCGGAGTCTGGAAGAGACTTCCTCCACCTCCGGTTCACTCCCGTCCTCTTCGTCCGACTACGTCTTCAATGGCTCGGACTCGGACATTGCCAAGCAGCTCTGGATCCGCCACAAAGCAGGCGCCACCGACAAGCAAGTGGAACTCACGGCAGTTCCCAGTGCAGTGACCGACCGCCTCGACGCCATCAACGTCGACTTCAATTCTCTTCCTGGTCTCGTCCAACGCGCTGTCCTTTGGGACACTGGTTTTGCCGTTGCACCAGGGAACATACCGGTGCAGGTCTACCCCATGAACAACCGAACGATGGATAATATCGCCATCCCCAAGTGGGAAGTCTCGGGGGTGCAGTGTACCTTTACCAACTGCTCCCAACCGAATGACATCACGGCTTTTTACTCTCACACTTGCACTGGGTATCAAATGCTCAATACTTCGCACTGTGTGGTGGACGTCTTTGAAGACTCGGGTGATGCTACGTACCTGGGCAACATGTGGGCTAATGGAGGGGATCCGGATGTGGCTCCACAAATTGAACTGAGAGATCACGCCTGGTCCGAGGACATCGCGGCATTCGGTGGGGTGACAAAGTTCTCCGTCTACGTTGTTCACACGGTCGCGAGCGCAGATGAAGCTGCGTGGGGCCAATGTCCCGATACCGGTAAATTCGGTGCAGTGAGTATTCCTTGTGCCAGACGGGACCAATTCACGGACGACTTCATGACGGAAAACACGACAATACCCACTGGGAGTGCGTGGGTGACGACGTGGCTGGAAGAGGAATTCAGTGAAGGCTCGGGATTCGACAAGCTCTTGCTGATTCCGATCATTCTGGGGGTTCTTGTCGTCGTTGGAGCGATTCTCGGTTGGTTCTTCTGGAAACGGAAGACGAAAATGAGTGCACAGAAATCGCCAAATCCTGGCTACGACGTGGAAACAGACCGGTATTTGGCTCTCGGTACGCCGGAGATGGCTCTGGGACCTACTGGTTTGACCACCCAGGGCTCCACTCTGTCGAGTCAGCACTACGAGAGTGCAGGATCCAACAAGACGCTGAAGATTCTTCTGGACAGCGAACACCTTCAGGGCAAACGTATTCCGTACGACAGTCTCGTGCTGGAGAGAGCAGTGTCCAAGGGAGCGTCAGGGGAAGTCTGGATCTGCGAGTACAACGGACAGAAGGTGGCGGCCAAGCGGCTGCTGCAGATCAAAGAGCAAAAGGCCGAGAAGGTGCAGGCTTTCGCTGCCGAGATCGAACTTAGCGCCAGTCTCGTTCACCCGCACATCGTTGAGTTCATCGGTGTGGCTTGGAACAGCCTCAACAACTTGACGATGGTGCTCGAGTTCTTCCCCATGGGCGACTTGCAGGATTATCTGCAGAAGAACGCGGACCTTTTGTCGTGGGCGCGGGATAAAATCCACATGGCCATTGGCGTCGCCCAGGCGCTCGAGTATCTGCACGCTCGCGAGCCGCCGCTCATCCATCGCGACCTCAAGTCCAACAACATCCTATTAACGGACAAACTGTCGCCGAAGCTGATTGACTTTGGCGTGAGTCGTGATACCGTCGACCTCACGATGACCGCAGGAGTGGGGACGCCCTACTGGACAGCTCCGGAGATCCTCGAGGGCAAGAGGTACACGGAACAGGCGGATATTTACTCGTTCGGCGTCGTTCTCACGGAATTGGACACGTGCGCGATCCCGTACTCGGATGCGGCCACTGAGCAAGGAGGGAAACCCAAACCGTTCCAGATCCTGCAGGACGTCATGGCTGGGAAGTTGCGTCCGACGTTCTCTCAGGACTGCCCACCGCGGATCAAGAAGGTCGGATTGGCGTGCTTGTCCCTGAATCCAGCGGATCGCCCGACGGCCAAGGAGCTGGTGAAGGAACTGCAGGGGTAAAGATCTGAGCCATAAAATCTGAGCCACAAATCCTAATTGCAAGTTGAAGTGAAGGGAATAATGAGTTCTGATTGGCTAGTTCGTGGCTGATGGAAATTCAGTTTTGGCAGCCACAGTGTAGTGTAGGTCTCCGGTCTGGGAATTACGAAATCTGAGCCATTTGGCCTTTTTCAAAAGCAACATGAAGCGGAAGATCATTGCACTGATACAGTTGTTGCTGTTGGTAGAATGTTGCCATGGTTGGAATCATCCCCACTCGTGCGGAGACGGATCGGATGAAAATGCTCCTGTTAGTTCGACACCTTCGCCATCGACACCTTCTTCGGGGTCCGGCGGTAGTTCCAATGAATGCGATTGTTCATTGAATTCACCACTGGTATCAGCTTCAGGGAGTGCGACTGACGGTGTAACTTCGGACTTTGCCCAGCAGCTCTACGACCGCTATCAAGCAGGAGAAGAAATCGACCAAATGCAGATAAAATCAGTGCCAGAACTTGTCCAAGCAAGGCTGGAAAACGTCTCGTTGGAGTTCCAAGACCTCCCGGGGTTGATGCAGCGTGCAATTCTTTGGGACTCGGGATTCGTCGTTACCACCGACGACCAGGCCGTGCAAGTGTGGACGCTGGGTGGTTCGACTATGGCAGACATCGCAGTCGCTGTCAATGAGTTCGAAGCTACTGGATGCCAGACTTTATCGTGCACAAAAGCAAGCGGTGAAGAGGTTCAGATGTACTCCACTTGCAGCCAAGGTCCGGTTCAAATTCTATCGGCTTCGAAGTGCGTCGTGGAGGAGTTTGAAAGTGGCAACAGCTCAAATAACGGCGCAATGTGGTCTACTGGTGGGAATTCGAGCTCCATTCCAGATATTCGAGTGGTCACGAATTCAGGAACGACCGAATGCGGCTGTGAATTCACAATCTACTCGATCCAAACAGCGACTTTCAACGGACAAAGCACGACGGGAGAATGTCCCATTGGGGATTGGACTGGTTCGTTGTCGATCCCTTGTTACGGGAACAACAGCGTCCCAGACTCAGTCAAAGCTCAAATGACGCCTCCAAACGGGTCTGACTGGGTAACAGAGTGGATCTTGGAGCATGGCAAGTCCTCGACGACATCGGAATCGTCTGGAGGCTCGATGACATCGGAATCATCTGGCAAAGGCTCAGCATCGGCGACAACGGAGTCGGGAAAAAAAAGTGGAGGAGGCTTCAGTTTGTGGTGGCTGCTGCTCATTCTACTCATCATTCTACTATTGATCATCGCGGCAATTGTTGCCTGCAAGCATTGCCACCGACTGAGCCGCTTCCACTCTCCTCCAGACAACACGACGTACATCTTCGTCGGTGGTCGAATGTGGGCGGTGCAAGACGAAAGCCCTAGTCGAGGCGCTGGTTATTGGCTCCGATTTGCTAACTGGTGCAGGAAAACCTTCAATTTCTTCGAGTAATGCAACTCTTTCGAAACGTGTCAACACATATTTCTTTTTCTCCCAGTAAGTCCATTGTGTGTGGCCATGAAAGTGTGTTCGTGAAACCTTTTTCCAGCAAAAAAGAGATACAAAAAATGTGGGGCGGGAGGAAAATAGTTTTTAGTGGATTCTAAAATATGTGGCGTCCAGCACCGCTCTTCCTCAAACGTTTGTTGTGTTCCAGTTTCATTTGCGCCTTCAAGATGTCAAGTGGCAGCTCCAGTGGATCCAACAGCTTCAATATGGGGCTATTGGTGCCCATTATTGGCGTTGCGGTGCTGCTTCTCCTCGGAGGAATCTGCTGCTGTTGGATGCGTCGACAGTGGAAAAACTCGGACGAAGACGTCTACAGCGACACAATAACCATCACCTTCGGTCAGTCGAGCGAAACGAGCGACATCATAAGCTCCAGAACACTACAAACCAGTGGGGAAGAGACCTTCTCTGTCCGTCGAGTTCCCCGTCGAGAAGCGTACGAACTGGGCTCGGACTCGGGACCAAACTACGTGTGGAGAATCCTCCAGGAAGATCGCAATTTGGCCAGGAAGAGGATCCCATACAAGGAAATCAAACTCCGCCAGCGGTTGGCCAAGAGCCAAACGAGAGAAGTTCGACTGGGTGTGTACCAGAATCTACCGGTTGTAGTGAAGAGGCTGCTGAAGTCCAAACGCTCACACCTTTTCCACGTTCAAGAGTTCATTTACCAGATCCAGATCCGCTCGACGCTTACTCACCCCAACATCGTAACGCTGGTCGGTGTGGCGTGGAACGGCGTGTCTGACGCCATGTTGGTCATGGAGCATTATCAACTGGGAGATCTGTTCACGTACATTAACGACTACAGCTATCTTTCATGGGAACGCGGCAAGTATCGCATTGCCATTGGAATCGCTCGAGCCTTGGTGTATCTCCATAGGCAGCCAACGCCAGTCGCCCACCGCGATCTACGGGCGAGTAACGTGCTGCTATCGGAGACGATGAAGGCGAAGCTCACAGGCTTCGACTCGTCGTGTTTAGACGAGCACAGTAACCGCTGCCACGTTGCCGGCGCTCCATACTGGTCAGCACCAGAGGTTCTACGAGGCAAACCGTACACCGCCCAAGCCGACATTTACGCCTTCGGAGTGCTGCTAACGGAGCTGGACACTGGTACTTCTCCTTTCCACGACGCCATGTCGCCAATTGGCACGAAACTAAAACCCATTCAGATCCTGAATGAAGTAATGCAAGGCACGTTACGTCCAAGTTTCACTCCGGACTGTCCTCGACGTATTCGAGTGATTGGCGTCGGATGTTACCAGCACGACCCGAGTCGAAGACCCAGCGCTGCTCAACTGCTTCGTCTGCTTGAATCCTAGTATCTGTATGGATAGCGTTTTGTCGGTTGCATCGTAAAGTCACCCGTGGCGTTAGTTTATCGCCAGTAGCACTAGAAAAACGCAGAAGACGTTGGCTTTCGCTTTTCTGAGGATCACTTGCGATTTTGCGCTGAGTAAAACAGCGAGAATTCAATGGTTTTACGACGAGAACTCGAGTCGTGGGAGCCAACTGGCAGCTTCAGCTTGGACGGGAGTAGTTCGGACCTCGCTCTCCAGCTCTACTTACGTTCACAGGCCGGCGACAACGTCTCTCGTTTGAATTTGGCTTCAGTACCAGATAGCGTGACTTCAAGGCTAAGTGCGGTGGATGTGGCGTTCGACGACCTCGACGGCTTCGCTCAACGTGCGGTGCTTTGGGACAGCGGCTTTGCCCTTACACCCGAGAACGAGGCGAAGCAGATCTGGACGCTCAATGGCTTGTCCATGGCGGAGATCGCTTTGACATTGGACGAGTACGAAGCGACTACGTGCGTAACTTTCGAGTGCACGCAGCCGGACGATACTTCCACCTACAACAACAACGGCTGCACTGGGACGACAATGCTCACGGGGGTCAAGTGCGTAGTGGAAGAGTTCGAACAGACCAATTTGGATCTGGCTATGTGGTCTATTGGCGGGAAGTCGACTTCGATCCCGGAGATTTACCTCGCTAAGCACACGTGGGAGGACTATAAGGTCTACGCAGTGCACACGGTAGATCCAACCACCGAACGCAAGTATGGTGCTTGCCCTTCCACGGAGGCCTACGGGTTTCTCAACATTCCGTGCTATGGCTCGGATGATGATTTATCCGGTGAACTAACAGAACCGACGCCCTCGGACTGGGTCACGTCCTGGGCTCAGTCTTTCGCTGTTAAATCCGACTCAGCTTCATCGTCGACTGGAGGTTCAGGCTCGAGTCAGTCGAGGTCCGACCCACAGACGCCCGATACGTCACCTCCCGATGACAATGGAGACGACCACAAAAGTACCAATTCTGCTGTATTGGGAGGAGCAGTAGGCGGTGGACTGGGGCTTCTGCTCATCGTTGTAATCGTAGCTCTGATCGTCGCTGCTCGGAAACGAAGGAATTCGTCGGAATCGGAGGATCCAGGGACCCCGAAGGTTACTCAACACGTTGAACTGGTGTCGCCGGCCGAGAAGCACTGGGACGACCATCGACCGACAGCATCAACGCACCCACGCTCTACCCTTGACGAATCCGTACCACATTCTGGAGTCACAGCACCCGTTTCCGACGATTCCTGGTCCAACGGGGGTACGGATCGAGGTGTTCCTCCTCAGTACCAAGGGGTCCGCAGATCGCCTTCTCCTGTCACTCAACCTTCACACTACGTTGCAGCACGTCCTATTCAGAGACAATCAGCTTCCGGTCCTACTTGCAACGAACCGAGCGAGCGCATATTTGAGTCCGAAGTCGCTCCACCAGCGTATGAAGAAGCTCTTCGGATCAGTAACAGAAACTCTCAAGTCCGAGAGTTAACAGCTCCACAGCAGATCGCACAAATCCGCGGCTTAGGACCGGACAATGCGTTGAAAGTACTTGCCGCTAACCCAATGCTCGACCACAAGCGCGTGCAACTTGACCAGGTTCAGATCGAGCGACAACTTCCAATGACGACCCTGCAGACCGATTCGTTCGTCGGTTGGTTCAATGGAAAGCAGGTTTTACTCAAGAAACTCGTTCCGGATCCGATCGTCAACGGTCCTGCAGTTGAAGACCTCGCGTTTGAGATCCAACAGCGAGCACACGTCGGACACCGGAATCTGGTACAGTTCGTCGGTGTTGGGTGGAATTCAGCTCTAGATTTGGGGTTTATGGTGGAATTCCAGCCTCGAGGCTCTTTACGAGCGTATCTCGACCGAAACAAAGCGAATTTTAGCACTTGGACGCCTCAAAAGACGGAAATTGCAGGTGGAATCGCCCGTGCGCTGGAGTATCTGCACAGACAGAAGCCTTCCTTCATCCACCACGACATTTGCGCCAGAAATGTGCTTCTCACAGACCAAATGGAGGCGAAGCTGGCCAGCTGCGGCTCAACAGAGACGAATCCGTCTGTTGGTGCTAAGCGAAACTCTCGCCAGGCGTTCTGGATGGCGCCTGAAGTGCTTAATGGAGGATCCTACTCTCCTGCTACCGACGTCTACGCGTTCGGAGTGCTTTTAGCAGAGCTGGACACGTGCGAAAGTCCGTATTTCGACGCGCGATCGAAGAGCGGAGGGGCTGCGGAGGCTTCCGAGGTGCTGGATCTAGTGCAAAATGGGCGGCTTCGACCAAGTTTCAGTATCGAATGTCCTCAATTCATCCGCGAGTTGGGCATGGCGTGCTGTGAACAAGACCCTGATAGCAGACTCACAGCTCAACAGATCGTACAGCTCCTGGAAGGAAAGTAGTAAAAAGATATAAAGTTGGCCATTTGGTGACCTCCATCTGCAGACTCTCTCCTTTACGTCGATTTTTGGATCTCCTTCTGGCAAGCACCTTAAAGCCATCTGGGTCATCGCCAGAGATTATGTCTAGGCGATAGTGCAGGTGTTGTTCAGTAGGAGGTCCTAGGAGCTAGGGGATAAGACCGTCATGTTGGTCCCGCACGTTTTAGGTAGTCGGTTCCGAGTTCCTATGGAGCTCAGTCCGCCATTTTACCACTGGCTGGAGCGGTTGCCATTCGCGTATTCCGATGGAAATGGTATGCGGACAGTGAGACGGATGCAAAAAGAACTGGTAAACTAACGAATTTGTGTCTGTTGCGTCGCAGTCGAAGGCAGGGAGGAAGCTCCAGGGGCTCATTGGTTCACTCGTAGACTCAGTATTCGGTAGTGGGGATACTACATCAGAAACTACCACACCAGCCCCTACTACTACGCCTGCATCAACTACTAGAGCTCCTACGCGAACGCCTACGCCAACTACGAAGACTCCAGCTCCGACTACGAGGACGCCAGCTCCTACCACTAAAAAGCCTGTAACGAAGACACCTGCGCCTACAACCGCTACACCAACGCCATCTCCAACGCCTACGCCCACCAGCACACCAGAAACTACACCTGAACCGAGTAGTTCTACCACCGGATCACTAGAAACGGAAGCTCCACAGACTCCGCAGACCCCAGAACCGACGATAGAGACGAACAACACGTTGGTCGACTCGTTTTCAGCATCAAATGACGCAGATATCACGTCGATTTCCAGTTCGGGTAGTATTGGCGGGAGTTTTGGCCACTGGAGTTCGGACAACTCGCAGATCGACGGGTTGGCTGCAAGTCAAGACGGCGATGTTTCTACTGGCACAGTAGGGGATACCTGGATGATCGTTGCCATCTCCTTAGCGGCCGTGTCGATGGTTCTACTCTGTATCGGGTTCGCAGTCTTCCGTCGACGTAGGAGACAAGAAGAAGACGCTTCTGTGATCCAGCGCCACTTTATTATCAGTGACTCCAAGTTCGCAGTCGCAGGGGAAGACACCGTTAACACTCGTCTCGATACTTCTTCAACTGGACCATACACTGGCGGTCAACACGGAGATGGCTACTCTGTATCTCAAGGGGGACTCTGGGAGGACGATGTCATCACTGCCATGCGGATCCCAATGGAAAAACTCACACGAGGGAAACTACTCAACAAAGGAGGCTACGGGATGGTTTACCGAGGCTCATATCGAGGAGAGTCTGTGGCTATCAAGACGTTACTCCCCGAACAGAGGAAAACCCTCCGCCAAATCAACGCCTTCTTAGCGGAAATCAAGCTGATGGGGGTGTTGGAACACCCTCGTATCGTCCGGTTACTCGGCGTAGCTTGGGATTCTCTAGCCGATCTCTGCTCCGTCGCTGAGTACATGGAAGGAGGAGATCTACGGACGCTTCTCAACTACTTCGAGTATCACGAGTGTCGTCCGCACGGTTTCGACCTAGATAAAGCACGGATCGCCCTGCACGTCGCCCACTCCCTCACGTACCTGCACTCACTCGATCCGCTGGTGCTTCACCGCGATTTAAAGTCCAAGAACATCCTACTGACGGACAATCTGGACGCTAAGATCACCGACTTTGGCGTCTCGAGAGAAAGCAGCGACCGGACGATGACTGCGGGCGTTGGGACGTCGCTCTGGATGGCCCCAGAGGTGATGATGGGGGAGCGATACGGCAGCAGCGCCGACATCTTCTCGTTCGGCGTCGTGCTGTCCGAATTGGACTCGCACGTGCTGCCGTACGCCGCCGCCAAGGAGACAGACTCGGGACGGGTAATCCCGGACACGGCACTGCTGCAGCTCGTGTCTCTGGGGCTGCTGAGGATCGAGTTTTCTCCTCACGCACCGCAGGCGCTGGTAGATCTGGCCCACGCGTGTGTGGATCTCGACCCTCAAGCCAGACCGGATGCCGGGGAAGTTTTGTATCGACTGCAACTCATTATGAAAATGTGCGAGAACGCCACGCTATAAACAAAATATATCCAGGATGAATGGGCCCTGAACTGCCGGAAGAGACTTTCGATCGGATTTTTTTCGCCGTCTTCTGTTCTTTGTCAACACAACGTGAAGACTCGTCACGTGGTTACAGGGGAAACGTTGAAGTGTGCAAGCCGCTTGCCTGTTGCCCCTCGTCTCTCCGGGATGCTACTGCGATCAGTTGAGGCCATTGCGTGGGATACTACGAAACTTTCGCGTTGGTCAAGAATCGACGTTGATGATGACCAGAAGTTCTGCTGACCGGAGGAGTACGGTGCGGTCACTCGCGACGACAATGTCCATCGGTCTCGCGTCCGTAGCGCTTTGACTCGATCCAAGCAACTTGTAAAGCACTTTTCGCCGCTCTAGAGATGAAGGAAGCGCTTCTTGACTCCGTGGTGAGTACGGTAACCGGTACCGTCGACTCCACCGCTAACGCGTTGACAGGAACAACCGCGACAAGCGATAACACCTCCACTACATCTGCACCAACCACCACGTCTGCTCCAGCTTCGACAACGTCCACACCGAAAACAACGATAGCAACGCCATCTACAGCCACGTCCACTCCAATTTCAACTCCGAAATCGACCACTTCGGCTCCAAAGGCAACAACGGTGACTCCACTCACGGATCGGAGCAGTCCAGCCGCATCCGATACATCTTCGGATCCAAACAGTACCAGCAATTCAGGGGTATCTGGGTCAGCAACTACTTTACCTTCTACGTTGGCACCAACTATGACTCCATCGTCGTCTAGCAGTCAAGGAAGCGGAGAAGCAGGGGTCAAAGACGTTGCAGACACTACGAGTCTCAGTACGACCAGCATTGTCGGTCTCGTTCTGGGTGCGTTGGGAACAGTCCTCATACTGGTTCTTCTCGTTGGTTGGTGCTTACGAAGGAGACGAAAGCAGTTGATGAGCTCCTTGAACCACGTGAGGCTCGGGGCGACAGGAGATCTTCCTGTGTTCAACACGAGAGGCACCGAGCGGTTCGAGACGTCTTCGTCGTCTGTGTCACTCGATCCATTCCACACGGCACGAAGCAATTCGACGTTGAGTGGAACGAGACGCTCAGAGTTGTGGAGAGACGAAGTGATCACTGCCATGCGGATCCCAATGGAGAAGCTCACCACGACGAAGCTGCTGAGCTCTGGGGGATACGGAGAAGTCTACTGTGGTGTTTATCGAGAGGAGACTGTAGCGATCAAAGTGTTGTTGCCTGACAAACAGAAGGACCTGGAGCAGATCAACGCCTTCCTAAAGGAAATCAAGATGATCGCGACCATCGACCACGCGTCCATCGTCCGGTTCTTAGGCGTAGCTTGGGACTCCCTTTCAGATCTGTCAGCCGTCATGGAATTCATGGAAGGCGGTGACCTCCGTGCTCTACTCGACCGATTCCAACAGGAGCGAAAGCCCCGGGGCTTCGACTTAAACAAGGCTCGAATCGCCCTCCAAACCGCCCAAGCATTGACCTACCTGCACTCGCTCGATCCGAAAGTCCTACACCGGGACCTCAAGACGAAAAACATCCTTCTCACGTCCGACTTGGAGGCCAAACTGTCGGATTTCGGTGTCGCCCGCAAGTACACGTTCACCAGTATGACTGCCGCAGTGGGAACTTCACTCTGGATGGCTCCTGAGGTCATGCTGGGCGATCGGTACGATACCAGCGCCGACATTTTCTCGTTTGGTGTGGTGCTTTCCGAATTGGATTCGCAACTGTACCCGTACGCCGAAGCCCGAACGACCAACAGTAGACAACGGGTGCCCGACGCCGCATTGCTGCAGCTCGTAGCCATGGGCCAGGTGAGCGTCGACTTCTCCAGCAATGCACCAGCAGAGCTGGTCGAACTGGGACGCGCCTGTGTGAGCGTGAACGCACGGGCGAGACCCAGCGCCAGCGAAGTGCATTACCGTCTGCAGCGTGTGTTGCAGTTGTACGAGATGTACACGCTGTGAATCCTGCAGAGCTTCACCTTCGTTATCTAGGTAATTACAGTACATGTACCAGACTGTTTGCCACCGAAACTTTCTCTAAGCGATCGAAGCCACCGAAAGCGACAGCTTGCACTGCAGCAGTGCGCTTTGTGCGGTGCTCCAGGATGGCGCCTAAAGATGTGGCCGTGCATAGCGCCCGACACTTTGAAGCAGGAGCTGTTCACTGATGCTCGTCGTTGACACGGGGCCGGCCGCACTTTCCAATGTCGCTTCTGCTGTCATCGGTCTCCCCCTGCAAGACCAGTTCGGAACGCGCTGGGCGCCTAACAAGCAACTTCCTCGGTCTTCACAACCACATAACTGTAGAAGTCACCGCGTTATCCGCCACCACCGAACTCAACCAGCTCGCAATCTTTGCAGCACCATGTCACTCTTCAGCACGGCAGCGGACATCGTCACGGGCACTGCTGATACCTTGACCGGCACTTCGACGACCCCCACCCCAACGACAGCCACGCCTACTCCAACGACAAGGACACCAACTCCGACGACAAAGACACCAACGCCAACCACAGCAACCCCCACAACGACTGCACCTGTGGCAACGACTGCAGCCCCCTTAGTGACAACAGCAGCACCGATAGCCACTTCTTCGACGTCGACAACTAGTACAGCAGACACCTCAACAACAAACGCAGCTTCGGAAGTGACGACGTCGACGCCAGCACCCGCTTCAAGTTCCAGTTCAAGTTCTGACAGTGTTTCAGAGACTTCAGCCCCAGCGTCAGCTACTGCAAGCGCCAACGCATCAACGACCGTGATCATCAATGTGAACTCCAATTCAGGTGACAGCTCTGCATCGTCAGGACGCACAACTGTAGAAAGCAGCGACAAAGGTGAGATCACGATGCGAGAAGAATAGCTGCCAGTTCTCTAACTGTTTTGATTCCACACGGACAGGTATTAGCACAGGAGTCGTCATCGGTATCGTCGCAGGTGCCGTCGTGTTCGTCCTCCTGCTCGCAGGGCTCTCGTTCTGGATCTACCGCCGCAAGAAGCAGAAAATGACCTCGAGATCCCCGTCGTTCGACGCTTCGTACGCGATCGCCCCGGTCACTCTCCCTGCCGTCGACCCGGTCGTCTTAGAGAGTTACATGCCTTCGCCTGCCATTGTAGTGAACGACTTGAACAACTTTGACAGGACCGTCGACCTCGACAGCACAGGGGGACTCGACTCCACACTGCGTCTCGAGAGCTGCGCAACGTCAGTCCCTACCACAAATAAAACCAAATCGGGCTCGGAGTTGTGGGAAGACGAAGCCATCTTAGCAGCTCGAATCCCCATGGAGAAGCTCATCCGCAAGGAGCTGGTCAGTGAAGGAGGCCACGGCGCAGTCTACCACGGCCTGTACCATGGCACGTGCGTTGCAATCAAGGTGCTGCTCCCCGACAAGAGGAAGGACATGCGTCAGATCAACATTTTCCTGTCGGAAATCAAGATGATGGCGAGTGTCGAGCACCCGAGAATCGTCCGCTTCGTTGGCGTGGCGTGGGACGCACTCAGCGACCTCTGTGCCGTCTCCGAGTTCCTGCCGAGCGGAGACTTATTCTCGCTCCTGAGGCGCTTCGACCGGGTGGACCACCGCGCGCAGGGGTTCGATGCTGACAAGGCCAGGATCGCGGTGCACGTGGTGCAAGCGCTCACGTACTTGCACTCTCTGGACCCGATTATCCTGCACCGCGACCTCAAGTCCATGAACATTCTGTTGTCCGAGGACTGGGACGCCAAGCTCACGGACTTTGGCGTGTCACGCAAGTGGACGGTGGAGACTATGACCCAAGGGGTTGGTACAAGACGCTGGATGGCTCCGGAGGTCATGATGGGCAAGCACTACGACACGAGCGCCGACATCTTCTCGTTTGGTGTGGTTTTGTCCGAACTGGACTCGCACCAGCCGCCGTACGCGAGCGCGATCGCCACTTTGACGTCCGATTCGGGCGAGAAGGTGACGGAGACGGCGCTGATGGAGATGGTGGCGATGGGGCGAGTCCGTGTCGAGTTCTCGCCCAATGCACCGGCCGCTCTCGTGAATCTCGGACACGCGTGTGTGGACCTGAACCCGAGAGCGCGTCCAAGCGCCGGTGAAGTGCATTACCAGCTGCAGAAGATCTTGCGCAGGTACCAGAAATACACACTGTAGTCTGTTGTCTACTACTGAAGGCATGGGCAGCTCCATTAAGCCACTAGAGCACCAACCTCGACCGCAATCTACCAGCGATCGTCGTACTAACATTGGATAATTCCACTTCAACTTTACACTTGTTGCGTATTTTCCAAAATTTATTGAAAGTTGGCACTTCTACTTTCGCTTCAACTTGCCGAGTTGAATAACCCCAATCCATTTCCTTCCACGGGGCTTCTGACGGAACGACAAAGTCAATTGGAACATCGCGATGGCCATGCAGTTCCTCAAACGTAGCAAGCATCGGCTCCACACGCTGGTCGCACCTTTTCTCAACAATTGGAAACTCGAAGCCTAGCGACGCCAGACGATCAACACCTCGAGCTATATGGTCAAAATGGTGGCCCTGGCAACGGATGTTGTTGAAGAGTTCCCCGATCCGAAGTCCGTGCGATTTCTCAGGCCACGGCGTCGTACACGGCACCACAAAGCTTTGTGGGATGTTGCCATGACCTTTCACCACTGTGAACATCGCGAATGCCGGGAATATACGATCGTTCCACTTCTCCCAGAAATGGTCCCAGACAAAACCCAGTTTCTTCAATACATCAGCGTCACGAGCACACTGTTTCGAATAGTGCTTATAGGCTCGCATTTTGGTGACAACGAGGCCTAAACGCAATCCTGCTGCAGCTTTCGGCCATGGAGGGTAATCTGACACCACGAATTGATTTGGGACGTCGCAGTTGCCGAACTCCTGTCGATAGATCCGCAACGACGGTAGCACACGCGTACCCCAGTCTCGGTCGACAATACTGGACTCGAAGCAAAACTCTATCTTCGCCAACGCCTCCCTGTCCTTCTCAATCTGAGCTTTAAAATCCCCTTGGGAGCGGATTTTGCAGGCTCGATGACCAATACGAAGCCCCCACAGCTTCTCAGGCCACTTAACATCTCCATACTTAACGCGAAATCCGTAAGTCCGGCAGTTTGCCTTCTTTCCAGCGCCGACGCAGCACCTTGACGTGTTTGCCCAGATGACACCCCCGAGTCTCTTCAGGCCAGTTGGCATCGTCTTTAGGGACAGTGAAGCTAAAGCTGAATAAAGATCTGATGTCTACTCTTAGGCCTATAACGTCAGTAATCTGACAGGTCTCCTCGACGAAGGATACGCCGATAAAGAAACATGCAGAGCCAGCTATCCTAGCAGAGACATGTCCTTGTGGAAGATGTTCTTGGCGGCGTTCACGTCTCGGCTGCGAGTCTTCCTCTTCTGGGATGTGACTTGATCTTCATCCGAGGTAGACTCGGGGTAGCGTCTGTTGCTACATCCACTAAGCGCCCTTGCACCATCTCCGACGTCTGGAACGCCGGCAGAAGGACGTTGAAGTAGTGGGCCGACAGCCAGCTGGCCAGCTTCTGGTGCTGTCGTTGACGACTCGCGTCGTCTTCCGAGACGTAAGTCGGATACGCCGCCGCAGACGGCAGCACTGCCCCAGGAGTGCTGCTGCTGCTGCTTGGTCTTCAACCGCGATGAAGTAGGCGCCTTCTGTGTACTTGGCAAATCCAAAAGTGAGAAGAGCTCTCTCGCTCGAACGGAAGAAGCGCAAGCCACCCTACTCATCCTCCGCAGCCGGTACTATAATGACTGGAGAAGGCTGGAGAAAAAAGGTTGATGAACCCAGCTCCATCACTAAATTGTTCCATGGCACACCAACATTCAGCTTGATATCCTTCGAAAGTAAGTGGAGTTCGCACAGAGATTGAGCGTGGTTTCACCGTTTTTTGCCACACGAGGACGCTTTGGGGGCGAATGACTGACGGTGCTTGGTACGGTGCTGACTCCGATGTGGAGTACTGGCGACGGAAATCCTTGCAAAGTGGTGGTGCATGCGGTGGAGCACACGTGAAGTAACTCGGAACAGGCGTGAGCTGCAGAGGTCGCACACGAAGATGTCGTCGTGCCTCCGCCACAAACCTCAGCATTGTCCGAAAAATGAAAAATAACTGCCTGAATTACAATATGCAGTATAATGGTTCGATTTCGAAATACAATGTTGAAATTGATGGTTTTAGTTGATCCTTGGAATTAATTTTCCCCTGAAATGATTATGTAGTCACTCAAGTGGGGATCACCAGCTCACTCACTTATCAGCCAGCGAGATCAATGGCGACGACACCTTCCGACGCTGCGCCTCCTCCGGCTCCTGCCAATGTGTACGCCACAGCGGCTGCGGACCCGAGCCTACCCAAGATCTACCCGAAGCCTGTGACCGTCCTGGTGATCGGAATGGCTGGTAGCGGCAAGACGACGCTGTTGCAGCGACTGGCGGCCTATGGCGTGGACTCGGGACTGCGCAACTACATCGTCAATTTGGACCCAGCAGTACGCAAAACTGGGTACACTGCCAACGTGGACATCCGTGATACTGTGGACTACAAGCAGGTCATGAGTGAGTACGGCTTGGGACCTAACGGCGCCATTATGACGTCGCTCAACCTGTTCGCCACACGTTTCGACCAGGTGATCGACCTGCTCGGGAAGCGCAGCAGTGACCTCGAGTACGTACAATATCAAGGTTTCTATTTGTGTAGATTACTGACTGAAGTTAATTGTTTTCAGCTATGCTATTGTCGACACTCCTGGACAGATTGAGGCCTTCACGTGGTCGGCCTCGGGCCAGATTATCACCGAGTCGTTGGCCTCCACTTTCCCGTCTGTAATCGTGTACGTGGTGGACACGCCACGTACAGCCAGTCCCAACACCTTCATGTCCAATATGCTATACGCCTGCAGCATTTTGTACAAGTTGAAGCTGCCATTCGTCGTGGTGTTTAACAAGATCGACGTCATGCGTCACGACTTCGCCACCGAGTGGATGACGGACTTCGAGGCCTTCCAGACGGCGCTGGACGAGGTGCAGGACGATAGTTACATGGGAAGCTTGTCACGCTCGCTCAGTCTCGTGCTGGAGGAGTTCTACAACAATCTCACGTCTGTCGGTGTGTCGGCTGCCACGGGTGAAGGGATGCCGGAGTTCTTCGCTGCCATTGACAAGGCAGCCAAGCAGTACGAGGAGGAGTACCTGCCGGACCTTTTGGAGCGTATCAAGCAGAAGCAGCAGCAGAAACACGAGCAGGAAGAAGTCACACTCTCCAATGTCATGCAAGATATGGAGATCTCAGCTCACCGTGACGCAGAGGACAGCACCCCTGCGAGCATTGCTGGCGAGCGTACTGATCTGTAATTAGCCCAAAACATGCATGGTTTACCTGGACGTACCTCTTATGTCTAAATGTGTAATTTCAGTATTTTTTAAATGACTACCATGACGTCATCAGAGTGATGGTCACCGCAATTTAGCCAACCTTCTTCCAGTTTCAATTTGCCCCCCGAGAAGCCATATGGAGCCACGTCCGCGAGGGCTCGCACCGGCGTCCACAGCCTTCTACGGGCGCCTAATCCCGCAGACAACCGACAAGGAAGAGGTGGCAGCTGCTCTGGCAGCTTTGGAGGCCCCAGGCGACGGCTTGACGCGTAGTCGAGCCGTATCGGCTGCTCGAACGTTGCGGAATGCCGTTCTAAAGGAAGCTCGCTTCTATCGAGTATTACAGGAGTCGAAGCTGTACACGATCGACTTTGGCGGGTTAGGAGACTCTTCAACCGCTGAAAACGGAACTGATGCGGGTGATAAACTCTCCGAAATGGACGAAATGAGACGTCGTGCGTCTTCCTTGGCCGAGAGCGACTACAAGGTCGTGCGGATCCAGGAGCTGTCCAAGCCCAACGCCGGGCGCACGTCGTCTGCTAGGAGCAGACAGCAGATGCAGCAGCAGGACCGCAGTGCTTACAGTGTTATGAAGATGCCGGAGGAAGTGGTGGCCAGTAGCGGACGTCTGCAGTGTCTTTTCGGAGCTTCGAATGCTCCAACGTGGTTCATCCGTTTGGCACATGTGGAAAATGCATTTATGATGTTGTCCACTAAAGAAGCAGGCAAAACGACCGAGACTGGAGTGATAACGGAATTTTTGGAGCCGTTGCCTGAGGAAGAGAAGGCTATTGTGAACAAGGGCAGGTTCTACTATCGCGTGCTGGTGCCGATTGAGCTCCGCAAGGCGCCGGATCTTCTAGCGCCCGTCATTTCTAGACACGTGTTCAAGAACGCAGAGGAGATTATCGAGTGTCACGAGACTTATCGCTGTCCGCAAAGCGGAGTGACCTTTGTGAAGCTGGCGTACGAGGACGGATGGCTGTTTGAGACTCTGAATTCAGGGATTAAGGTGCTGGAACGACTGGCCACAGAACCAGATATTCAGTACGGACACTTCTTCTACGTGGTAAAGATCCCAGTTGGCATTCGTGTGGCTCCCCATATTATGGCGCAGCGTTCAGGAAAAGGTTTTAAGCTGCACTCGATCGTTGAAGCCTCCCAGAGATTTACACCACCTGGAAGTAAAATCACGTATGTGCGTGTGTGCAAGGACAAAAACTCTCGATGCGGTTGCTCAAGAAGCCACGAGGGTAGTGGTGCTACAAGTCCGAAGTCCATGGAGCGAAAAATCAGCGCTGGAGGTGGTGAAATTGGTGCGGAAGCCCCAACTGAGGATAAGCCGTTTGCGACGTTATCTGCACCGTCCTCGTGCCACGGTGGCTGGATCTTTGAGACAACAATGGACGGGCAAGTAGTGCTGGAGCCGATGCCTCAACCTAAGACACGACAGGTAGAGCGGCTATTTTATCGGGTTTTGGAAGACGTGGATGTGCTTCATACACCTGCAGGCGGGAAGAGGATCGTCGTTTCAAGCCCATCGACCCCATCTAGCCCCCAGCAAAGACGTAAACGTCTGAAAGATACGCTAATTGAATGCAGCGAAAGACTGGTACCTGCAGTGCCACCAGCCGTGGCAGACGCTGGCGAACCTGATCTACCGGATATCGGTTTTGTGAAGCTGCGTCACGATGTGGGGTGGATATGTGAGCGTCAATTGCACTCTCCTTATAAGCTGCGTCTCGAACAGGTTCAAGGATATGCTGTCACGCGTGACTTACCTAAGTTCTACCGTGTGCTAGTGCCAGTGTATCTGCGGTCGGCGCCGGATTTCGAGTGCCCAAGATTGCCTGGTGTGGCTCCGATGACTGCAGGCACCGTGTTCGAGAGCAGTCTGCAATACACACCACCAGGCAGTCGTATCACGTATATCAAGGTGGCGAGTGCGTCACATCCGACAGCAAATAGCGCGTGCAATGGTTGGCTGTTCGATCAGACTCCTAGCGGTGACGAAGTGTTGGAAGCTGTGGATGAAGACCCAGAAAAGAAGAATGGCAAGTTCTTCTTCCGAGTAATTAGCGAAAAGAAAGAGGTGCTGCTTTCACCCGAGCGGACGAGTGAAATCGTGCGCTATCTGTTTACGAACACGATCTTCTCGGCTGAAATGGAGTACACACTACCGCGGACGCAGGAGACGTACGTACGACTCACGAAAGAGAAAGGATGGGTTGCGCTTGATCCCCCAAGGCCGCGAACAGGCAGCTTTACGAGTCGTCCATCGAGCCGAAACATTTTCAGCATACAGACGAGTGAGAACGAAGATAGTCCGCAGCGAACGCTTGTGCGGATATCAGAGGAGCTGTATAATCTTTATGCTATGCCACCGAGCTGGGTCAGCATTGGACACCCGAATCGCACGTGGTTCAAGGTCCCCGACGAGAACTGCCGTACCGTCTTAGCGGAGGAAACAATCCTGCAGATGTCAGTTTTCGAGTCGCGGAACATTTTGGCATCGAGCTCTCAAGGTCGTGAAGGTGTGCCACTCTCACGGAAGGGAACTCTTAGCTTGGACGATGGCAGCACCGTGTGGAACTGTACGCTGGAAGAGATCAAGCACCCTGCCAGCGCACTGCTGTTTACCTTCCCGTGGAAGCAGGTGTGGTGGATCTTCGAGTTGGAGGGGTCGGACGAGCGGCACTCTGTGGAGCTGCAGCACGGTCTCCGCGGCGGCTTCCGCTCTATTCTGCTGGATGGCGAGCCGCTGCTGCAGAATCGAAGTGTGTCCGACATGTTGTGGGACTCTGGCAGCGAGTTCACGTTCACGTGGAACGACCACACGTTCAAGGTGCTGATTACGCTCGAGGGCGCCTTCTTCTCGCAGTATCTGCAGTTCTACAGCTACACGCTAGTCGTGGACGAGGAAAACATCGTGCCTTTGGACCAATAACGAAGATATTAAGGGCAGTTATCATGATAACAGAGACAGACAGCACGGTGACGTGAGCAGGGCAGAGCAGAAGCAGGTTTCGTCAACTGGGCCAGGTTTTTTTTATTAACCGCGATCTTATAGAGAACAAGTGCACAGAGAGTTGTGAGTCTTGACTATTGCTGCTGTAGGGACTGACTGCGAGTGAGTGTATGATATCCGACTTGGACTGGAACGCATCGGATTAAGGCGTGATTAAGCGGCTGATTTGAAGTCACTGCTCCATCAACGTTATCAGGAAGTCGAGCGCCTCTTCCAGCGGCGGTAAGTCCAGTGTGCTGCTTCCAGCGTGGATGACTGCGTTAAAGGCCAGTGGTTGTTCTGTTGCGTCGACTTCCTCCTCAGGTTCGGATACGCTATCGTCAAGACTGAGGCGGAATTGCACGGGGCTAGTGCATGGACTGGAGCTGGTACTCGACGGTGGGGAGACCGCTGCCGCCACTTTCGTGTTGATCTTGAGTGCGTTGGGGTCGCTGACCATGACTTTGTTGCTGCCCATACTCTTCATGAATTCGCAGAAGGTGACGACGTCGTCGTCGATACGGTGTTCGACTCTTGCCCAGGTTTTGCGGTCCTTGCGAAGGCCTCGGACCCTCCTCATGATCTTCTCGTAGTACTTCTGTGTGTGGGTCTGCACTTGCCGGACGGAGCGAGTGCCGACAGCTGAGGCGATGCAGCCCCAGGGACCGCGAGGATACTCCTTGATGGCGAGCAGGAAGCGGTCGTGCTCGTCTTCGGACCAGATACCGTGCTTCATGACTGGTGGCAGATTGATTGTATTCCTTGGGAATGGGGAAGGTGGAAGGCTTATACCGAGCTGGTAAGGCTGTGGGAGGCTCGCGCCCTGCACAACGGATTGGAGAATGACGCATTCGTTCAACGTGCAGCGCAACGACTGGCCCCTCTCTCTCACAAAGGTGTGGGCTTGAAGTGTCTCGATGACAGAGCAAATCAACGGCAACGTTCCCTTGACCGATGGCAAACAGCAAAAAAATCGAAAGGACCGAAGGCTCCTGAAGGCAAGGGAACGACTCATTCAGTCAGGGAGAGTGAAGCTAAAGCAAAGCGACGCGCAGACGTTGCAGACAAGGGGCAACAGTACTTGGCAGCGGCAATCAGTGCACGTAAATATAGTGACAACGGAGCGGAAGCGGTGAAGTTTGGGCATTCTCACCCGACCAAGAAAATCCAGGCGAACCACGCCGGACTTTAGTTCAGTGACGAGCTTTTGCCGCTTTTAAGCGGCTCCCGTTTGAGATGGAGCGACTCAAGATCCGCAGGTAACTATCGTTTTCCATGCCACTTCAACACTCTATTACGGCATAAACTAGTGTAATACATTTTTGACATTTTTAAAATCAAGTCTATTGGACCTATGATTATACATAACCCCTACATATAAACATTTATTTCGTTTTGGATGTGGTTACACCTTTTGCAACTGGTGACACCCGGCAAATTTTGCCTGGAGTGCAAGTGCAGGTGCGGCGAACGTCACCGCGTTACTTCCCTGGCCAGCAACCCATGTCAAAGTGTGTATATCGCCTCGAGTCATGTCTGTCTGTCAGCACTCGAGTTTGTCCCCATCGAGAGTCTGAGAGGGTCAATGACATCACTACGCGTGCTTTTGGGTTTAGCTGCGAGGGCAGACCGCTTGGACACAGATACTAGAAGCAGGACACAGATCCAAGAAGCCCGAAACAACTCTTTCTCGTGGTACGGCAACGAGTACAACGAGTGTCCGCCCGATCTCACGGGTGGATTTTCTCGCGCTGGACGCGTTCGTGTCGGATGGAGATCTCATGACTTGCCCATAACTGTACACGAAGGCGAAGGGTGGTCAGAAGAGGTGTCCTGTTGCCTTGATTGATGTTCTGCAAATCTGAGCTTTAGCATACATTTGTGTGCTGCTGCAGACTGCAATGAGGACTAACAAATGGCTAACGGACAAGCTGAGCTCGGGTCTGTGAGCCTGGATTTTCTTGTCGGAAGCTTCCTCTGCAAAAAAAACTTGAAGCTGGCGACGAAGACTTCGCGGAGGTCCTTCTCAGGTTCACACTTTGTGTTTACCGGTGTTGTACAGGAATGAAATTCAGAAAAGCAAATGAAAATGAATTTTCCACTTACAAAAAATGAAAAGTGTAGACGAAAACTTGTACTTTTACATGTTTACCCTTCAAGATGGGGATGGAGAGCGAGCGCTCTTGAGGAGCCTCCGAGTGCACGATTCTGATGCTTGCACGTTTCACAATACATTTATGTATCCAGCTTCTCAAAGGTAAAGGTCCTTGATTTGCGTCAACTCTTTTTCCCTCGAAATCGACTAAGTGGTCCTTGCAAAGTAGACACCTCCTTGCCAATCTCGCATTCTCAAAGCCGGTCCAAGGTTTAGTCTGCCCCAAAGTATCAGATGTGATTTTGTTGTTGCAGGGACCGTGCACTGCACCGTGCAGCACGGCATGAAAAGTGAATTGAATTCACCAAATAAGGTTACACGGTACAGTACCTGGTCCACCAGGTACATGTACTTTGACGAACGTGTCAAAACGTGCAATAGGTTCCCTGAAAACCACCGGAAGTCACTGCCCATTTGGCTATGCCACCAAGTTGGTGGCACCAACTACATGTGGAATATCAGGGTCAGGCCTACGCTTCGCCTTGCAAAACCTCGAGGTCACGTGGTCTGCATGAAGCTATTGGGCCATGCGAGCTGGTTTGTAAACAGCGGATGCATGTTATAGACGCAGGAGAAATCCGGTGGCTTCACCACTCGAAGTCAGACAGTCTTCGGATGCAAACATTGTTTGTTTCTGTTGCTGCATAAGAAGAATCGACAATCCAACCAAAATTTAGTTGTCGTGCGTAGGTAGGCTTTTGTATGTGAAGCGAACTTGAATTGTGCTTTGTAGCAGTATTCTAAACAACAATTGCGCGAGTATCGCGTTCTGTCGATATTGGTGCATTATTTCATTTTCCGTCGATCTAGCTAATGAACTTCTTCTTTTCATTTTCCGTCAATATTGCACAGGTAGCGACCGTCTTACTGGCACAGCCGTCCGTCAACTCTTTGATGCCCCCTCGTGTTTTAAGCAGAAAACTACACAGCCCGTCGTGTGAGTTTCAATGTACGTGCAGCTCAACACTTCTACATTGTATTCAGCCTACTAAAAAGGTCGCCTTCGGGTAAGTGGGCACTTGGGGACGGGGACATTTACATTTAGCCCCGATTCAATAGATGAACAAGGGCTGAAGAAATGAAAACAATTTTTTTGCGCCGGGAACATCGCAAACTTCGACAATGCCACACGGGCCATCGCGTCTTTCCTCGTTAACTATGAATTTCAATGAATCCAATGTTTGGATACCAGTTTCGATAATACGTTTTTCGGATGTTCAAAATTAAGTTATCATTGATCGATCGCAGTTAGGCTCTGCTGTACGTGTGGCATTTGGAGGTTGCCCTCTCGTGTTGTCCCGCAATCTCCGCGTAGATTATTGTAGCTTGTCATCAACGATTATGTTTTATTCCACTTGAGCAACGATTGCTAAGGCTCCAGACTGGTGGTTTCCGGCGTCAGTAGTGACGGAGACCAGTTTTCCGTTGAACGGGAGGTTATTCCGGTCCGCATTGCGTCGCATGACAACGAAGCACCGTCCCGTGCGACTTTCCAAGGAGCAGTAGCAGTAGTTAGGAGCTCATTCGTAGTTTTACCTACTGGGTAGGAAGCGCGAGCAACAACAGTAATTTCCAACCCTCAAGTACAAGCCTAAGCGACGAAAGATGCCTGCACTTCGTCTCCAAGTCGGTGCATACCTGCTAGTCCGCCCTGAAGACGTTGAGGGGGCCGTGACACGTGCATATTACGCTACAGTGACCAGAATTGCTCGAACGAAGGTTACTATCGACCCCCTTCAACCGGGCCCTAGCAACGCCCCAACCGAGTTGAAACGACGAAATGCCGAGAGCCGCGTGGTTCCGAGATCGGAAGCAAAAGGCACACAGCCAGGAACGTGGCTTCGGTCGGCCGTATGGGTGTCTATAGGGAACTCGTACCGGAATGGTCAAGTTCGCGACTACAACGGTAGCAAACTAAAAGTCTGGACCGCCCAAGGCGAAGTAGCAGTCACACGCCGTCAGATCATGGAAGAGATACACCCCATCATTGCTCTGGCCCTGGGCTTTCAGGCTTGGAACAAACGTACATGGCCAAAGTCGCGGCTGCTAGCGCTTCATGCAAGCCTCACATCGAAGCTCTCGACTATAAAGACGAGAGACGCTAATCCACCATCTGTGGTCGAGTGGCCTGATGAAATTAAAACCCTGGCCACGATAGACCACCTTGACGCGGCGCAAGTCGAATGGATGGACGCGGTATCCGGAGCTGCCAAGACCTTCTCGCTGCACCACGCCCTGCTCTACGTGATGTACAGTGAATACGGGAGCAACACCTCGAGACATACTCTGAGCCAGCTAGGTAACTCGATGACCGATGAACCTCGCTCATTCCGCGCCTGGGTAGGTGGTAACACCACGCCAAATGAGACTAGATCTGCCCAACCAGCCGCAATTAATGCACGGGCATTCCTGGCGTCACTATCAGACGAAGACGACTCGGGCGGTGAAGGTAACACCATCGTTGTGCCAACTCAACCAGTGTACGCGCTGGCCCCTGCGAGACAAGTAACTGACTCCGCCCCAGCAAGTGTAGCACGTCCAGCCACAGCCAGCCTATCTGGCGATGCGAATAGTGTCCTGAATGCGGCCTCGGAGATTGAACTCATTCAACTCATCAGGGAGCACAGGCCGGACCTACTGCAGGTGTACTTACACCGTACCGACATACAGGGTTCGCGATCGAACTCGACCACCGGAGTCCGTACAGCAGTCAATCCTGCCCCTCACAAAAGGCGCAAGAACGGCTTCGTCGCAACAGCAGACCAAGAGAGGGTTCATCAAGTCGTTACTTCAGAAATTCACCGAGGTAAGGACGGTGAGGAGTACATGGAGTTTCTGACGTCCTCGTCATTGCCCTTTGACTTTCATCCAGGGATGCTGTCCCGCTTGTATGATCTCGGCTTCAGCTGCAGAGGATTATCGATCGGCCATTTCGGACGCATCGGCTACCTAGACAGGCTTCGCAGGGCTGCACGTGCCACCGTCGATACAACCGATTTCACACTGCCAATTCCCCCATGACGACATGGTCCCAACTCCACGCTGCTACAAGCGGTTTCTTGCAGTACTGTACTTGTACGTGTGAACCCGTCACGGTCCAAGTGGCGACGTGTCTTGCAAACTTCATTCTCCAACTGGAAGGATGGGATCACTGGCTCCCCGAAGAGCTACCTACACTAGTACTATGGATTAACGCTACGCTGGAACGGTACCGCAACGCGGCAGCGCAAGACGCGATGTCGGGCGGCGTTTCCCGTGCAGCAGCCTTCGACTGGTTTACAAACACCAATGCGGACCTTCCAGCACTGCTGCTTACAACAATATCAGAGCGAGCATCTCGTACAAAAGCGGGTTCGTCCAGGCCTGAGCCCCCGCGCAAGATACACGACGCAAAGTCTCGTCACACCAAACATTCTGGCGAACGAAAACTTCCTCCCGACGTTGTATCTGCGTTACCCCGTCAGGATGGGAAGGAAGTCTGTCTCCGTTTCTTGTCCAAGCGTGGCTGTGCGTCGGACGACCCTGCGGTGTGCAAATTCCCCAACCTCGTGCACTTCTCGTCTGCAGCGCTCGCTCCTGTCGTCCGTCAGTACATCGTGACCAAGCTGGGCGGAGTAAACGAGAAGTATGCGGAGACTAGTTGAAGACGTCCAAGTTGCGGTGATCGTACGCAGCTTGGATCACCTGTCATCAGGACGGGTCCAGTACAATTTCGACAGAAGGAGATAGCCCCCAGACTCCCAGGAAGAAAAGACCACCAGACCCTTTCAGCGAAAAACGACACAACGATCATCGATTGGCAACGAACGCAATGGGAGCCAGGTGAACTCCATCACGAGCAGTCGGAGGCTGGCTGCAAGCCGCTAGCCTCGAATTCAACATGCCGAGTAGAAGCAGTCTCGCCTGAGCCGACTCCATCATCCGCCAATCATGCTCTCAGCCTGCTATACGAGGACGTGCGAAATATCCTGGAGGAGAAGCTACAGAGGGAAGAAACACTACGCGACCTTCGCACGGAAGCTGTTCTAGCTAAACACAGAATTCCAGCGGCCTCTCCAGGTGACGAACCGGCTAGCCCGACTGAAAGAGCACCAAAACATCACCTCGACGCCAGAAAGCAGAGCGCATTCTCAGAATTAATTCTCAAGCATGGTTTTTCTCTGGTGCGCTCTGCTTTCTGGCGTCGAGGTGATGTTTTGGTGCTCTTTCAGTCGGGCTAGCCGGTTCGTCACCTGGAGAGGCCGCTGGAATTCTGTGTTTAGCTAGAACAGCTTCCGTGCGAAGGTCGCGTAGTGTTTCTTCCCTCTGTAGCTTCTCCTCCAGGATATTTCGCACGTCCTCGTATAGCAGGCTGAGAGCATGATTGGCGGATGATGGAGTCGGCTCAGGCGAGACTGCTTCTACTCGGCATGTTGAATTCGAGGCTAGCGGCTTGCAGCCAGCCTCCGACTGCTCGTGATGGAGTTCACCTGGCTCCCATGGGCTTCTTCTTTTTGCTGCGGCGCGGCGAATATCTGGAAGACAAGGGCAAAATGAAGCCTTACATTCTGCTACATGCTGATGTCAAGTGCCTCGGACACGACGGCAAGCAAGCTCGCAGCGAAAACGACGCAGAATCGGTCCGGGTGACACTCCGCGGGAGCAAGACAGACCAAAGTGGCAAAGGTGAAACACGCGTGTTAGAGCGCTCGGGTTTATGGTGGGCGTGTCCAGTACGGGCGGCATGGCTTCTGTTCGACTATCGACTAAGAAACGGCATATCTAGTTGTGAGCCATTGTGCACTGTGGAGCATCGGAAGCGTATCAGGGCCTCCGACATGACAGCGGCGATTAAAGAAGCAGCACGAGTAGCAGGCGAGAACCCTGAACGATTCGGCACACATTCGATGCGAAGTGGCGGGGCGACTGCCCTCTTCACGGCAGGGGTGGACCGCCTAGCCATCAAACGCTTTGGTCGCTGGAGGTCGGATGCGTTCGAGCGCTACACCCGGATTGATGGGCAAACGGTATCGGGGTTAGCTACCAACATGGTGTCGACCATCTCCACAAACCACAGCCTTCGCTAAGCACAACTTCGCCAATCAGTGGGGGCTGCTCCACGACATTACGACGAGGAGCGGCTTAACAAAGTCAACATGGATTGAGTTCTGGCCCCCAGCCGAGAGTGACAGCGGAAAATATAAGTGCATTCGACTACAGTGACCAGCACAACTAATGGAGTGTGGTGTGTGGTGAATACCAGTAGTAGCTGAACAAGTTTGTGTCAACACGAAAGTTAGTAAGAGTGTCTACTGTGTTGTACTGGCCTAGATCATTCGTGTGGCAATTGAAACGCTGGGACACTGTTTCTTCTCGTGCCCAGGATTAAAAGAAATGTGGCAGTCACTATGGTTGCTATGGAGAAAATGTAGTACTATGGATTTTCGTGACGATTTTCGGTGGGATGGTTGATTTGCGTGTTTTTTAGGGCAAAAAATCATCTTCTAACGAAGCTGAATCCTGGTCCTCAGTGCCAGCAATGACATCGGCGATTAATCTCACTCGAGTTATTGTGTGTTGAAAGCCGGACTCAAGTACTATCATGATGACAGGCACTTGGTCCGAAGAAGAGCACGACCGCTCCCTCGTTGCCATCAAAAGTACCCGCGTGGTCCGTGGGCGGCCATCGCACAAGCAGTCGGAACTCGATCCGTTCGGCAGGTGTAAACCCACACATAAAAAAACTACGAGAAATCATGCGACGCGTGCGCGGTCTCCAGAAGAATCACAAGACCTGGACGCGCGTGAAACACTGAATCGACGACGACATTTTGGCATTCTACAGCCTCGTCAAGACCAAGGAGCCATCGTCAGTTGCGATCCCTCCGAACGTCATGCAGAAGCCGATCGACGGGTCGTCTTCGGCGAACGACAGCAGCAAACCGGCCACTACCGACGTAGACGATGGATTGAACGAAGCGTGCCTTGTATTTGATGCCAACGAGCTGGGGAAAGTGCTCGATTTTGACGGTACCGACGTGACCGAGGAAGAAGCCCTCACCTTCCTCATTTCCATCATGGAGCAATAAGCTGGAAGCTGTAGTAAATAATATCTTGATACACGCTAGTTACATACTCTGCTGTTGTTGAAGTTATTGCCTATCACTGTCACCGCTACTCGCTGTGCGTACTGAATTATCACTCGCGCCGTGTTCCGCTTGTCTATGAAGAGTGGACGGAGCCACGGCACCTCACCGAAAACCCGCTTCATTCTCCAATTATCTCCCAACCGACCACTCAATCACCCGATGCCCAGAACTCGGCAACTCGGCAACTACAAAACCGGCATCTGGTCGGAGGACGAACACGACCGCTTTCTTGCCGCAACCCGTGCGTTTCCTCGAGGTCCATGGCGCTCAATCGCCAAAGCGGTCGGCACTCGATCCGTCCGCCAGGTGCAAACGCACACTCAAAAGTACTACGAGAAGGTCATGCGCAGAGTGCGTGGGCTGCGCAAAGACCGCAGCACGTGGGCACGAGTCGAGCATCGCATCGACGATGACATCCTCGAGTTGTGCGCACTCTTGAAGTCAGAGAAGAAGACTCAAGTCGAAGCTAAAGCTGAAACAGCGGCGTCACATGCCAAGAAGACCAACAGGACCAGTCTGCACAACAATCCGTTGCGTCAGTGTACTGAGGATCTGCCCCCGTTAGAAGAAGCGCTGGATTCCTCATCGATCGACTCTCAAGATAAGTTCATCTACACGTGATCAGAATAATCCTTCTTCACTAAAGATTATCAAGAGAAAATAGTATTTGCCTGTCCACATCCAGTTATCAATTCTCGTCACAGTGCAATTTGGATGGTCTCGTTCCCCGCTTTCCACAAGCGATCGATCAAAAAGTCGAGGGATTCGTCGATCGTCGGGAGTTGGCAGCAAGTGAAAGCATAGGAAGAAGGAGCGACCGTGTCGGCTACCCCATTCGAGTCCACTCCCCCGGGACTCATCGAGCCTGGCGTCGACTCCAGCAAGAGCGGGACCATCAACTCAATGGAGCCGAAAGCCGGTTGTTGGTGGGGCGACAGCGACGGTGACGCGTCGATGCGGTTGGGCAACACGACGCCGAAGCCCTCGCCGACCTTGCAGGCCGCCAGCAGATCGTCGTCGATGCGATGTTCCTTGCGACTGGAGCTGCGACGGCCTTTGTGCAATCCGCGCATACGTCGCTTCACCTTCTCGTGGTACTTTTGCGCGTGGGTTTGCACTTGGCGGATGGAGCGAGTGCCGATGTACATAGCAATTTTACGCCAAGGGCCGTGGGGGTAGAGCTTGATGGCCACGAGGAACTTATTGTGCTCTTCTTGCGACCAAAGACCAGTGAGCATTGTGTCGTTGCTGGTGGGTTGTGTACGTAGTGCTGGTACGTCTTTAGCAGTTCGAGAGTAAAATTCAGAGTGCTGCAGGTTGTCACTCACGAGCAACTGCAGGTCTCAAGTGTCTTCCGCTCGCCAAGATCGACGTTTTTCTGGTCATGCGGCACGGGTGAATTCAATGAGAGGAGGAGGAAACGTCGAGAAGCGGAGCCTTTGGTGGTCGACTTGGAGTCCTGGTGCAATCCGCTGCTTTAATTTTTGGCCCCTGGTTAGCCATCCGCTACGAGGACTCGCAGACCGAATCAGAGTTCCAAGAGCACACGTCCACGTTTTGTATTGCTTCGAAGATATGCCAAGGTGACCACTATGGGTTTTCAAACACACGACGGACATGGCTCCATTCGTTAGGAGGTCCAGTATGTTCATAACATACTGATAATTCATCTTGCATCCGGTCTCGAACGTCCTCTACTCTCACCTATGTACACAACTCTATTGAGACTCCGAGTCCGTGGAGACTGCGTCGAAAAACTCGTCATCGTCTTCTGTGCCATCGGTGGCCTCGCTTTCGTCGTCGTTGAAGAGCTCCAGCTCCTTCGCGTGTCCATTGGGCAGATCCACGGCGGCCAGCACTTGGATGGCGGCCTGGAACGTGGTCAGAACGTACCCTTCGACCCCTTTGCCGCCTCCGTTCGTGAAAAACGAGATGAACGCGATCTCCGCCACAAAATCCGAGTCTTTGCCACACAAACGCGGACACTCGACCAGGAAAGCGCACAGAATGGGGATCAGCATGTCCGTGTTCGACGCCGACTGGTGCAGGAGCTCAGCGAAGCAGCAGATGCTTCGGAAGGCATCACAGAGCAGCACCAGCTTCAGCAAAGGCGAGGATGTCTCCTGCATCATGATGACCATCTTCGCTTCCGCCTTCTGCAGATCTTCAGCCAGTACTGGAAGCTTCCCATTGCCAGCATTTTGACTCTGGTGCGGCAACTGCAGCAGCGCCGACGAGTGATACTTCTGCTCTCGTCGAATCTCTCCCAAGTTGTTGGCAAAAGAAGTGGCAGCAGTCTGGAACGTCCGCTGGAACTCGCCGAACACCAGCGCGTGAATGTCGTCGTAAATGATCCGCTCCACTGCCAGTGTACAGCTGCTCACAGCTTCCGGCGTGCTCGATAAGCTCGGGAAGCACTGCAACGTCGCCCCCATGACATGAGCCACGTACATCTTGGTGTCCTGGAGCGTCTCCTTGGCCAACGCGCGAAGTGCTGCCGCCTCTGCAGTTCTCGAACTCCCAGAGAAACTCGATCTTCGCAGTTTCTTCTGGTGTCTAGTGGTGAACCGCTTCCGGAAAGCCTCACACAGCTGAACGTTCATTTGCCCTAGAAACTCGCTAGGTGAGGAGAAAATGCTGAACAGGAAGCGATACACCTCTGCGTCATCAGGTCTTGAGCTTCGATCACTGGAAGTAGTCTCTGCTCCGTCCAGTTGCTGGTGCCTTGGATCTGGCAACTGGAAGCGACGTGAAAACTCCGCATCCTTCATACAAGCCTCGTCCGACGGCGCGCCTTCGAAGTTCTTCTTGCAGTTCCAGCAGATCTCCATGGCCCACTCGCCCTTCCTCAGTCGCTCCTTCCTGCGTTGTGCTGCCTTCACCTTTCCCTGATGCGTCACAGTAGCCGCTGCTGCAGCACTCGCCGTAAGTCCAATACCCGCCATGACTGTCTCCGCTCCGACACTGGCCACCAGCAGGTTTAAGCCAGCCAAAACGCCAGCTGCAGGTCCCATAGCAAGCGCCCCCACTACTCCACCTGCAGCCAACACTGGGGCCAGCTTCTTGGCCATCTTGGACGCTGTCTGCAGCTGGTTGTGGGCTGCTCCACCTTTCGCCACTGCTGAGGGTTTTCCTACACTTGGGACGCTGCTGCTGTTGAGCTCCTCGATCAATGTCGCCAATGTGAAAGCTTCCGGCCTTGTAGAGCTTCTGGTTCCTGACTTCTGGGTCGAAATCTGCTTTTCCTGCTCTGGTGGTGGGAACAAGAGTGTATCTGCTGGTGGTGGGGAATGGGTACACATTGGCATGAGGCTCTGGTGGCCTCTACAGTAGCGATGCAGGTGCGAGAAGCTCACACATTCTCGATGAGCGAATTTGCCGCAGCTTAGACACTGGCAGATCTCTGAATTGGAGGCTTTGACGGTAGTAGAAGGGGGTTTAGAGACTGAAGGAGCTCTTCTTCTGACGTTGTTGGGCTTCCCGATGGCCAGGAGACGCTCGTGGCACAGCAAACAGTCCCGGAAGAAGAGAAGACTGCGGTCTACAGTCGGTAGAAGACGCAGCTTCACTGGGGAAAAGCTGTGGCTGTGTAAAGGGTCCGAGAAGGAGCCGGCTGTGTCACGGAGGTAGGCGCTTATATTGAAGATTGAATTGTGAGCGTTGTAGAGGGAGATGGAGAGTGAGACCCGCATGAAAAGAGACACAAGAAACACAGGAATATGAGGGACGGTTAACGAGCCATCAGGAGCAGCAAGAAGAGGAGATATGCTACAGCAAGTGGCCATACCTGAGTGCGCCATGTATTCGCATTTTGCGTTCTGACTCAGAATTTCTGAGGAGAACGAACTTAACACCAACGTTTTGTTCTGAGAAAAGCGAACTTAATGCGAATTTAGCGAAACGACATCTTCGTGTGCGACCTCTGCAGCTCACGCCTGTTCCGAGTTACTTCACGTGTGCTCCACCGCATGCACCACCACTTTGCAAGGATTTCCGTCGCCAGTACTCCACATCGGAGTCAGCACCGTACCAAGCACCGTCAGTCATTCGCCCCCAAAGCGTCCTCGTGTGGCAAAAAACGGTGAAACCACGCTCAATCTCTGTGCGAACTCCACTTACTTTCGAAGGATATCAAGCTGAATGTTGGTGTGCCATGGAACAATTTAGTGATGGAGCTGGGTTCATCAACCTTTTTTCTCCAGCCTTCTCCAGTCATTATAGTACCGGCTGCGGAGGATGAGTAGGGTGGCTTGCGCTTCTTCCGTTCGAGCGAGAGAGCTCTTCTCACTTTTGGATTTGCCAAGTACACAGAAGGCGCCTACTTCATCGCGGTTGAAGACCAAGCAGCAGCAGCAGCACTCCTGGGGCAGTGCTGCCGTCTGCGGCGGCGTATCCGACTTACGTCTCGGAAGACGACGCGAGTCGTCAACGACAGCACCAGAAGCTGGCCAGCTGGCTGTCGGCCCACTACTTCAACGTCCTTCTGCCGGCGTTCCAGACGTCGGAGATGGTGCAAGGGCGCTTAGTGGATGTAGCAACAGACGCTACCCCGAGTCTACCTCGGATGAAGATCAAGTCACATCCCAGAAGAGGAAGACTCGCAGCCGAGACGTGAACGCCGCCAAGAACATCTTCCACAAGGACATGTCTCTGCTAGGATAGCTGGCTCTGCATGTTTCTTTATCGGCGTATCCTTCGTCGAGGAGACCTGTCAGATTACTGACGTTATAGGCCTAAGAGTAGACATCAGATCTTTATTCAGCTTTAGCTTCACTGTCCCTAAAGACGATGCCAACTGGCCTGAAGAGACTCGGGGGTGTCATCTGGGCAAACACGTCAAGGTGCTGCGTCGGCGCTGGAAAGAAGGCAAACTGCCGGACTTACGGATTTCGCGTTAAGTATGGAGATGTTAAGTGGCCTGAGAAGCTGTGGGGGCTTCGTATTGGTCATCGAGCCTGCAAAATCCGCTCCCAAGGGGATTTTAAAGCTCAGATTGAGAAGGACAGGGAGGCGTTGGCGAAGATAGAGTTTTGCTTCGAGTCCAGTATTGTCGACCGAGACTGGGGTACGCGTGTGCTACCGTCGTTGCGGATCTATCGACAGGAGTTCGGCAACTGCGACGTCCCAAATCAATTCGTGGTGTCAGATTACCCTCCATGGCCGAAAGCTGCAGCAGGATTGCGTTTAGGCCTCGTTGTCACCAAAATGCGAGCCTATAAGCACTATTCGAAACAGTGTGCTCGTGACGCTGATGTATTGAAGAAACTGGGTTTTGTCTGGGACCATTTCTGGGAGAAGTGGAACGATCGTATATTCCCGGCATTCGCGATGTTCACAGTGGTGAAAGGTCATGGCAACATCCCACAAAGCTTTGTGGTGCCGTGTACGACGCCGTGGCCTGAGAAATCGCACGGACTTCGGATCGGGGAACTCTTCAACAGCATCCGTTGCCAGGGCCACCATTTTGACCATATAGCTCGAGGTGTTGATCGTCTGGCGTCGCTAGGCTTCGAGTTTCCAATTGTTGAGAAAAGGTGCGACCAACGTGTGGAGCCGATGCTTGCTACGTTTGAGGAACTGCATGGCCATCGCGATGTTCCAGTTGACTTTGTCGTTCCGTCGGAGGCTCCGTGGAAGGAAATGGATTGGGGCATTCAGCTCGGCAAGTTGAAGCGGAAGGAGAAGTGATGAACACAGGTTTTCGCGATGATAAAAGTTTTTTGCGACGATGATCGTATCTGTGTACATGTACAGGTGGTATTTATTTTGGAGTCACCGCGCAAGCGAAATGAAATGCTGGCGAGGATACTGCACAGCAAAAGAGATCAAAAGGGCACATTCACCATTGGTGTGCTGAACCCTACAGCACTATGATAGGGTACACGTGCTACAAGTACATGTACATGTATTTGGTCTCGAGTTGATTCGAGGAATTTGCTGAAGACTGCCATGAACCTGAAAGCTTCATCAAAAGTGGCCACGATTCACCCAACGGCACTGGCTGGCAACGGCAAGAGTTCCGAAAGATATGTTTACGGTGTGCGGCGGTGCAACGTCACCAGTCATCGAGGAAGCGTGATTAAAAGTGCAATGATGATGGAGAGGTCTTCACAATCGCAGGACCGGAAGTGTCCAACGTCGACCAACGAACTTGTCGGTTGCGGCTTGTCTCGCTGGAAACGATCACTTATACAAAGGTACCGGTTCGCTAATCTGGACATTGCATCATGGCGGTCGACTAACCTACCGCCTGTCCAACGTGTCGGCTGGCAAAATGGCTCCACAAATAACGGACTTATCCGAATGTTGATCACCAAATCTAACCGTCAACGTCCTCCAAAGTAGCGGTTAACTGCGGCTTTATCCGAAAGCTCAAGGTACAAAACCATCTGAACTCTCTGACTTTCTTCATTCTTCAAACGGCGGGCAGCTACGCAGGTCTCCGCTATGGCTCTCCATCGCTTCCTGCTGGTTTTAACCATCTTTTCATGCATAACACGGAGCTCAAGCGCCTACGGACTCCGGACGCAGCACCGACAACTGAGTGCCGATGACCAGGAGGTCTACCAGAGACTGTTAGAGGAGCAGGCGGCCATGGCAGACGACGCTGCGGCCTGCAACGCCAGCGCCAGCAGCAGCGTCTTGTCCACGTACTTATCGGCTCTACCGTCCGTCGCAGGGCTTCAAGGCTGCATCGCCACGAACATCGCGCTGCTGTACCCATCCATTGCGGCGTCCGGCTCACAGTGCAACCTCACGACGTTAAGTTCGCTGGTGAGTGGAGACTCGAGCGACTCGACGGCGTTCAATGAGGTGCTGAGTTTGCTGCTTGCAGGCGTCGTGAGCTCCAGTGGATCCAGTTCCAGCTCCGTGGACTTGGCCGGTTCCTTGTCCTCTTGGGCGGACGATAGCAGCACGTTGCAGGGATTCTGTAGGGTCATGAACTCACAGGCCGGACCATGCGTCGATACGCTGTTACCGGGGCTCATTTCCCTTCTAGACAGTGACGCAACGTGTTGTAGTGAACTCAATGGGTACCTGGAAGTGGCGAAGCTCATTGTCCCTAATGGACAAACACTGGAGCAGACGCTGATGAGTCTCATCAATGGACTCCACCAGACTCTGTGTACGACCACAAGCGCCGACGACCAGCTCTGCTCTGTGCCTCTAAGCTCGTACTTATCTGGAGTTGTAACTAGTGACGAGTCTTCGTTGCTGGGAGCCATCGTCTTCCAGGCGGGTGTTCCGCTTTACGCTGCGTCCGAGAACGACGTGTGCTCGTCACTGGAGACGTCGAGTCTGGCTAGTGGACTGGGAAGCGGCGGCATCTCGTACTACGCGGCGTCCTGCTGCGCTTCAGCACTTTCAACTTTCCTACAGACTCTGGACTCTGTAGCCACGCACTTGTCCGGGAACTCGATGGCCGAGCTCTTCACACTGATCACGGGTCGACAGAACGCTGCAACGAGATTTACTGCGCTGTACTCCACCATCTCAGGATGCAGCTTCGGTTCTAGCTGTACGGCCCCATCCTTCACGATTTCAAGCTCGAGTTCTGGCGCTGGTTCTTCATCTAGCAGTACCGCGGCTTCAAGCAAGACTCTGTCCCCAGATAACGTGACGTGCACGTTAGTGAACTACTGCGATAGTGACGACGTGTGTAGCCAAGTGTGCGAGGCTGGGACGGCTCTGATCGAGCCGTGGGTGGCTCGAGCCATCACGTATCAGCGCAACTTGTCGTTCGCCGAGAGCTTGTGCTACGCGGAGATCCCGGCGACGCACAACAGCGTCATCACCCAGGCCCGCGGCTACGGAAACCGAGACCAGCTCTTCAATGCCAAGCTAAACGCGTCGAAGACCAACTCGTTCATGCGCACCAGCAACCAGTTCCTGAGTCTGACGGATCAATTGGACCTGGGCGTGCGCTTCCTGGAGCTGGATGTGCACTACTTCGCGTCTTCTCTCCGTAATGCCCACTGCTCCGAGTTCGGAATCACCTTTGTGAACGACGCAGCGTCTGCATTGGTCTCGTCTCTAGGATCAGTACTGGACGCCAGTGGAGAAGACAGCACGGTGCAGTGGGGGTCCGAGTTGGTGGGTTGTCTGCCTTCTCTTAGCGGCATCCGGGCCGATGAACAACGTCTGCACAACGACTCACTGGCTGAGATAGCGACGTGGCTGTCGGACCACCCAGAAGAGCTCATCGTGATCTACACGGAGATCGGAGATGAAGTCAGCACGTACTCCCAGATAGACACTCTATTGGAGCTCTACACGAGGACGTTCGGCGACGTGCTCTTCTCTCCGTCGAACTTGGACGACGCGGGAGGAGACTGGAACAGCTTCACGCTCGAAGAACTCATCAGTCAGGGCAAGCAGGTCATCCTCGTAGCCACCCCAGAGGCGAACGACCAAATGTTCTACATGCGCGAGCTGTGCGCCGGATGGGCGGACGTCCCGAGTAGTACGACGGGCTCGGCCGGCACGTTCTTCGGTGAGACGATGAACGCCGGTACGCTCGTACGCGCGTTTAAGAGCGTGTTGCACTACGCCACCCTAACGGAAGACGCGTTGAGCGGTGGTAGTGTGGAGTTGGATACAGCTAGCGAGCCTGGTCACGTGAACGCTTCCAGTCTCCCGGTCTTCGTGGACGCAGGAGTGAACGTGCTTGCCCCTGATGGACTGGACGGCGCTATCATGGCTGCGCTGGTCTGGTCTTGGGCTGAAAATGAGCCGGACGTTGCTACAGCCACAGCCGTGCAGCTTTCAGCCGCCGATGGCCGGTGGTCCGGCGTAGCGGACGCGTCCAGTATCAGTCATGTGGCTTGTGTGAGCAGTAGCAACCGTACGACGTGGACGGTTGTAGCTCAGGGCGCCAGTTGCTCGGACGGATACACCACAGGTGCACCACGCCTGGCAGTGGAGAACTCGGCGTTGTTAGCGGTTCTGCAGGCTGAGGCCAGCGACGCGACGGCGCAACTGGACGTGGATCTGTCCAACTTTCCTGCCATTTCAGCCGCGGACCAGGCCGCGTATGACGCCGGCGACAGCAGCAGCAGCCAGTCGCGAGTTGGTCCTGACGCCGGTGGATCTACCACTGGCAGTGGCAGCACCGTCAGTGGAGCGACTTCATCTACGACGGCTGTTGCTTGGAGTTGGGCCATTGCGATGGCTGTGGCGATGGTACTGAACTAGGAGGTGTATACATATTGCGATACAGTAATAAAGCTCATCAAGTGCTACGGAGTCTTTGTACATTTGTTTGTACGGTCATCCGAAATTCCATAGAGCGCGGAAGGATTTGATGGTACGTTGCTGTTGAAGTTGTCAAATTTGGTTTTTGCTGTCCGTGAGCGTGTTTACCCGATGCGCCCGCTTGGTCATCCCATCATCGTTTTGCTCATCATCTGCTGCAACCGACTCAGATCGCCTGGATTTTCTGGCAATACGAACAGCAAGTAAAGATCGAAGTGTGCAATTTGATCAACTCGCGTGACCGACTCCATAGTGACACTAGAATGAGAATGAATGCTGGTTTCCTTATAAGTTATCTCCATGTCGAGGTGGCCGCTATTCCTTGCGGTGGTTGTCAGCTCCCGGGTCTATCGGGTACTGGGGGTCGTTTGCCTATGCTACTACTGAACTACACTGCACAATACGTTCGGGGAACGTTACACATTGACGACGAAGTTTCCTCCATTGCTGTTGTCCATTCCGCCCAACACTTCGATCAGGAAGTCCAGACACGAGTCGTCAAAGTCCGACAAGTCCACGCCAGCGTCGCTGTCAGTAGTAGCTGAGGATGAGCTGGAGCTCGGACAGGGGCTGGGCGGCTCAGAGCACATCAAGGACGCCGCCTGCAGCCCCTCCTGGAAGGATTTGCGCTGCTCCACCGCCAACTTGGAAGGAGACGATAGCGGAGCGCGCAGGCGACTGGCGAGTGTGGGGTCCACCTGTCCACTGGGATCTTTCCTGTCCTTGGCGAGCAGGCAGAGCTGCACCATGTCCTCATCCAGGCGGTGCTCGGGTCGCACGAGCTTCTTGCGGTCCTTGCGCAGCCCACGTAGGCGACGGCCCACCTTCTCGTAGTACTTTTGAGCGTGCGTCTGCACCTGACGCGGCGAGCGCGTGCCTACGTAGCAGGCGATTTTCTTCCAGGGTCCGTGCGGGTAGAGCTTGAGCCCTTCTAGGAAGCGGTCGTGCTCGTCTCCCGACCAAAGTCCTCGCTCGATGGAGCGTGTGCTGTTCGCGGGTTTCAACATGTTTTCGAACACCTAAAGTGGTAAAAGGAGCGTCCTTAGGCTCACGTGGAGTGTGCGGTCTGAGGCGAATTCCGAACTGAGGTGAGCTGGACCGCCGCTGAAGGTCGGCGCGCGGTCTCTACTGCAACGCGTGCGGTGTGCCACGGTGTCCGTCTGCTTGTCCTGGTGCTCAGATTATGATCCGTTGGTGTTTAGTCGGCTTTTAGCCTTGCCGCTTTGTGTCAAACTCCACATCGGGGGATCCATGGACGGAGAACATGAGGTGGGCGAATATCCACACGGAGCTGAGAGTCAAACGCAGGTTGGACACGAACAGTTAGCGTCGTGTCACCATAACAACAGCGTCAACACCGACAAAGTGCATAAGTGGGTTCATTTCGCTGGGGCTTTCCCGCTCTTCCGACGCGACGATTGTCGCATCAGAGGCCTCTGCAATACGCTGGCAACAGCAACATGGCCGCTAGAACTTCGCCAGCAAGCCGTTTCCCCCGGAAGAGCGCGAAAATCCACACGAAGGAAGTCAAGCCATGAAGTTGGAGCCAAGACTGTCGCTTGCACTTGCACTCAAGCTCTTCCTGAGCTCGAGTTGTGACTAAGAGTGGATAGCCCAGAGAGGCTTACAGACGGTTGTCCCGCCTCAGTGCGCGGTCGCCAGGCGCGCCAGCTGGACACCAATTTTTTGCATTTCGTTTTGCTGTGCGCGAAGATCGCCACTGTGTGGCTGCTGATACGTCTGCCAAAGGTTTTTGTATTACGGGGTAGTGGATTTTCCAAGACGGTTGCGGCGTAGCGTCCGTGAACGAGAACGGCGCTGCAGACGAGCAATGGCAGATGCCCGGCCGCGCTCACCTCAGCGTGAACATGGCCGGGAATAGCAAAGGCTTTGTGGACACTCAAGTGAGAGCACTGACGTCGCCACGTTGATTTCCAGGCGGTTTGGCCTCGCACTTGCACATATTGATGGATCCACTGGGGAAATCCTGCGGTGTCAAACAGAGTGGACCTCCCGACGATCGGCAATTGCCTGTCACGCACTTCGTTTCGATGTCCACGCCGCGGTGTCCAAGGAGTCTAATAAGCGTGAAATGGAGCTAATGGAGTCCAAGTATCAATCGAATCTGCACGTGTATGTATCAAGCTATCCGGACTTGTACGAAGGAACGAAGGCAAAGCTTGTTAGACGTCCATCAAGATGCCAAAGTTATCACTGTTGAATCTTCAAGGTGCGGTACGCTGTACCAATCGCTAGTCGAAACGCAAGTGTAATCATGACCGGTCGTAATCACAAAATGTACCCATCTTTATTCACCGTTTGACTCGGAAGCTGTCCGCTGGTGATGACTAACTGTGGCCACTGCACTACTCCCTTGTGTATGACAGCGCGTGAGGAACTTTTCGAGCGAGAGAAGAACAGCATGAGACGCGTTTTGGTCGTGAGCCGCCTTGATGACGTAGTTGACGCTGTCCTTGCCAAGCAGCCGCTGCTGCAGCGCGTGTTGGAGTTTGCTCAGAAGCTTCTGATGCCACACAGGCAGCACCGGAACAATCCCTTCCATCTCCGTTTCCGACCAGAAAAACTCCACCACAGCGCGACTACAGTGCGGGAGCAGCGCCCACTGGTCGAACGGCAGTCGGTTCGTCTGAGAAAAGAGTCGCAGTCTGCGGCAGTGCACGCGACTGAGCTCTCCACTCTTCAGACCTTGCAGGATATCAGTGAGCAGCGCCATCGGATCCACCGGGCGGATCAGCTGCCGAGCACATACAGCGACGATTTCTCCAGCGCGAGTGTAGATGGCTGTGATCTGCTCGTACAGCTCGGCCGGTGGTCGGTCTCGCTTCTTCCCAGTGGATTTATGCAGCGGACGAATGCTCTCACCTTCCTTCTGAGTCATCACGGTGGCTAATTGCCAGGTTTCGGAATTAAGAAGCACCTTCATGTTCTCCACCGTGGCGCGAGACAGTTGACGGGTGAGAACTTGCAGCATTCGACGAGGGCGTTCGGGTTTCTTGAGTACTCCAATACTAAGCAGGAGCTCTTCATCTTCCTCTTTGGGTCTCCAGATTCGCAGGACGTGAGCGCCCCACAGTGCGTCACTAAAAGCCGACGTTGCCGTGATCAGATCATACCAAGAACGTGATGTCACACTGAGTCGATGGAGCCCGCGCACAGTGAGGAATTCGTTCAGTCGAAGGAAATTTCCACGGCCGTAGTCAACTACCCGCACACCACCGGCAGTCAACGCATGCGACCGGTTGATCATTGGTACAGCTCCAAAGCAGCTAGAAAAAGTCTCTTGATGAGTCTGGTACAGGTCCGGGTCCAGTTTGTATCTCGACTGCTGGTACGTCTTGCTCTGCTTGGGCTGTCGCTGTGGACCAGAGTTGGTGAGTATCAAAGCTGGTGGCTCCAGCCTCCCATTAGGCGAATTACATGTAGATCGGTAAGCTAGTGAGGTCACTGGAGATGGATGCCCTTCTGCATGATTTTGCTGTGGTGATGTCGGTAGGAAGGGATCTGCCTCGCGTTTGGGGGCTGCAACGTGCAAGAAGTTAAAAGTATTCGGGTCGTCCTCCGGTCGAGATGGTCGTCTCGTGAATGTTTTGGCTTTCCGTAATTGCTTGGTCTTTGCCACTGGAACCTTGCAGTCATTCCCGCCTCCGAGTCGCTTTCCCGTGATGCTGTCACTCCGACAGAGTAACTCTGGACCTGGTTGGTCGCTTGCTGAAGACGCCATGGATGTCAAGCCAGTCGCAACTCGATTCCGCTTCGTTTTCTCTTCGCTTTGGGTGTTTGAAGACCCGAACGTGACCTTGACACGAGCACTGAGTGACGGCGAAATCCGGATATCGCCCGCCTCGATGCTCTCTCGACACGCTGTGGAACAGTAGGCTCGAGCCACGAGCGACGCACGCATCGAGGAAGACACCGGCTGACTGGACGAGTCGGTGGAGGTTCCAGCTGGTCGTTTGACGTGTGGACGGAAGAATCGCGTCTTGCAGTTCCAACATGTTGCCAGCGGTATATTGTTCGAAGACGCTGGCTTTCGGAGCGGAAACGAAGGTTTTGAGGCGGTTGGAGGCTTGGCAACTTTCGGTTGCTGTACTGGTACACGAGGGGAAATCAACGGGAAGACGAGAGAACCCGCTGAGCTCGTGACAGCCGACGGCGTAGGCCGATGAACCGTTTCCAGAGCAGAATCCACAGAACGAGCGGAATCTGGCTGATTCGTAGCGACTGCCTTCTCCAGTCGACGCTGGTGCTTCTTGAGCTTCACGTACTCGTCTTGGAAACTTTTCCAGCTGTTGGAAGTCTCCACATTCTCAAACAACTTACGAAGCTTTGGCACTGGGGTGTCAAGCAGTATTTTGCCAGTAATTTGCTCATAAACAATCACTTGCGCATAGCTCCCAAGGTGTTTGGTGTTGAAATACTGCGCCAGTTCAAGCGCGTCCCAATATCCAGGCATCAAAGTAACTCCTTCGTCGCCATCGTCGTTATTTGCGCTTGCTGTGGACGAGCTCCCTTCCTTCTCCTTTGTACGCGGTGCTGCTGCTCCCTTCCACTTCGTACCACGCTTTCCTGTATGGGAACTCCTGCGCCAAGCCTCCCTCTCCACATCCACAGCCACTTTAACGTTAGCTAGACGATCTTCCATCTGCACGATATCGTTTTCCAGCTCCTGAGCAGTGGTCGACATGCTTTCCAGCAAGAAAATCTGCTTCTGAGACCTTTATTTATACGGAAGTGTAGCGACCTATTTCGATGGGAATGGCAGATGCAGCGCTTGATATAGGAAGGCCATTTCCATTGCACTCTCTTCAAGCTGTTCCAGTCGTCCACCACTACCGAAATGTCCCTCATCCTCCGTCATTTTCAGTAGCAGCAGCCTCTTCTCGCGCTTCGGTAGCGACGCCTGCACTTTGCGCATCTTGTACATCCACTTGGCAGGCTCCCAGAACTGCACTCTCTGGTCGTTCAGACTGCCGGTCACGAACATGGCAGGATACGTCTGATTCTCGCGCACATTCTCGCACGGGGCGTAGGACTGAATGTACTCGCGCACTTTCGGGCCTCTTGGATCGCCCCACTCGCCGTATTCGTGAACTGTAAGCGGCAACGTCGGGTCTTGCATCGTAGCTAGGATGTCCACGAAAGGCACCTTCATTACCAGAGCCTGGTACAGCTGCGGATACTCGTTGGCCACGTACCCCATGATGAGTCCACCGGCACTAACTCCCTTCCCAGCGAGACGTTTAGGAGTCGTGAATCCTGCATCCAGCAAGTGATGAGTACACGATACGTAGTCGTCGAACGTGTGGCGCTTCTGCATGCCCTTGCCTGCCTGATACCATTGCAAACCCAGTTCTCCACCACCTCGTACATGCGCTAAAGCGATCACCCAACCACGTTCCAGTAAACTCAAGTGCTCCAACTCAAAGTCAGCTTCGAGGTTCGTTCCATACGCTCCGTATCCGACCAACAGCGTCGGGTTCTGCCCATTCAACGTGATATCGCGGCGATGGATGAGGGTCAACGGGATTTTGACACCCAAACTGCTCATGCTGGGCACGTAACAGCGTGTGCAGGTGTACTTGTCCGGCTCAAACGAGGATTTTATGGCATTGTTGTCCCTGACAGGAAGAGATCGGTCGGTCAGCTCCGTTTCTTTGAGCACGTGCAGCTTCCGGTTCTTCATGTCGTAGTCGAACACGACCTCTGGGGTCAGTGGCGTGGATACTTGAAAGCGAACGCAGTGTGCGTCGTAATCTCGATTAACTCCAGGCGAAACTCTGCAGATTTCGTGCTCTTTGGGCAACGGAATATAGTGAGGAGGACTGGAATTGAAGTTGTTCTGCTCCTTCAAGTCGCACACTCGAATACGCGGCACACTGTTCACGCGTTCATACAGCACCAGATAGTTCTCGAACAGATCCACATCCTCGATCTTGACATCTTCATGCTCGGGAACGAGCGTCTCCCACTTGGCTGCATCGGAGCCCCATTTCGACGTCGCGATCTTGTAGTTGAGCGCACCGTCAGCGTTCGTGATGATGAAAAACTGATCGGCGGCATGATCAGCGAAATACAAAGTACCAGCTTCTCTTTTACGCAAAAGTTGCGGTTGCGCGTTAGTGTCGTGGCCGTCCATGGCGTAGATCTCGGACGTGTTCTTGGAGTTGCAGTTAATGAGCACGAACTGAGCGTCCTTCGTCTGGGATACATCGACGAAAAAGGCCTCGTCCTGCTCCTCAAAGATCTACACAATTATAGGGGTTAAAGATCGTGTCATTTGCCACTTCAACTGTAGATATTTGTCACGTACCAGTTCTTGTTCGTGTGTTGCCAAATTGTACCTGTAAACGGCAAACGGTCGTCCGTGGCCGTCCACTTTGGTATAGTAAAACACTCGGTTCGGCGGCGGTGCTGAGCTCCATTCCACGTTTTTGATCCCGTTGACGTCGGTCAGAGGCTGCAATTTGCCCGATTTCAAGTCCCTCAGCACCGCTTGACACTGTTCGTTGTCGTTTTCCATTACCAGCAGCAATTGCGTCGCATCTGGAGAGATTTTCATGCCCGACACGTACTGAAATCCGTGGTTAAGTGAAGGCTCGACGTTCTGGTTTAACACCACTTCCTCTTTCGTTGAAGTTGCCTCTGACTCCGCACTCCGAATACGACGGTAGTAAACAGGGAAATTTTCACCTGGCGCCTGCCTCATGAAATACTCATACTTGCCAATACACTCGGGGATGCTGAAGTCTTCGCGCAAGAGGCGGTTGCGCAGCTCCACATTGAACGCTCGCTCCACTTTGCGGAATTTTGGCTTGGACAGTTGATTCGCCAGATAATTTCGCTCCAGCTGATGAAAGGCAACAACAACAGGAACTTTTAGCAATTGTGACAATTCATTGCCACTGGAAAACAAACCTTGAGGAAACGTTGCAAGCGAGGACTCTCGAGGTCTTTGAGCCACTCCCAGGACGAGTCGACAGCTGCGAAGCATCCCAGTTGCTGCTTGATTAGCGCAGAGGCATGGAGTCGTCGTGCAGAGGCTCGAGACGACGCGGAACAGTGTGCGACAACGGCTAGATGCCTCGCTGTGCGCATCATTTGTAGCCTCTCGAAATAAGGTTTGGTCCGAATTGTGCAGATATATTTTGGTCCAAATTGTGCATGCTGATCTGATTTTTATTCTTTTTTTCCTCGACTAGCTTTTTGCCATATGCCCCAGCCACCACCTTGACTCGCCACGTATAGTATCTTCAACTGAGAAGCTTATGTTTGGCGTGAAGCCCTCGCCTTAATGATAATCAAACAATTATGGCGTTGAAAGCCTCCTCCCCCCAGTGATAAACACTGAAAATCCATGGCAGTGCATGCACTTGACCCATCGTCAAGGTGTCGTGACGCACCAAAATATGTGCGCTACACCAGTGAAGCCACTTGCACCGCACTTCTAATTGGTAGATGCCATTTTTGCCCTATCCGCAGCTGAGGAGGGGGAGCAAGCAAAGGCACAAGGAGAAAAGGAGCGTCGAGCGTTCACTCGCGCAGACGACAGCAGGCAGGAGCTGCCACTAGCGTCAGTCTAAAGGAGGAGGCACTCACTCTCGAGGGGGAACTCACCACGCCAAGTGAGAACCCAACGCGGTATCGAAAAGGCGGAAACCAATGGAGGGAATTAAGGTGCGCAATATCTTGCCTCCCCTGTCGCTTTAAGCTTGTGCTTGCCTCCCTGTCGCTTTAAGCTAGTGCTAAACCTGTTTTGCCACTGCACTAGGTATACGCACCAGACACAGAGCACGTGTGGCTGCCTGGTGTGATCTGCGGTGCCAGCAGCGATGGAAAAAAGCTCACAGTGCGGCTGGACGAGGTCGTGGGCCCCAAGGACGCGTCTGTGCTGGAGCAGATCCCATCTGAGCGGGAGCTCCACGCGTTTGCTGGCTCACAGCGCGAGGTGAACCTCACGGACGCGTCAGTACTGGAGGCGCTTAACGCCAAGAACACGTCGGTGGAGTCCGCAGACAACAAACCGTCATTGCCGCTACAAAACACGAGCGAAAGTGCCAATGGTTTTGAGGATATGATTCTCATTGACCATTTGCACGAAGCGTCCATCCTCTTTAACCTTCGAAGGAGGTTTTTCCGCCGATTGCCATGTACGTTGCCGTTTTGCCTAAACAAAAGTGATTGTCATTGTTGCATGCGTCACTGACAATTATTCTCCACTGCTTTTCGTACATGACAATTATTGTTTTTGCAGATACGTACACGGGGCGCATCTGTATCGCTGTGAACCCGTACCAATGGCTGGATCTGTATTCCAAAGCAACAATGGAGAAATTCAGCGACGGCAAGCGCGACAACAAGCCTCCGCACGTCTACGCCGTGTCGATGGAGGCCTTTTTCAACATGAGACAGAAGCAGGAGAACCAGAGTATTTTGGTGTCGGGAGAGTCTGGAGCTGGCAAAACCGAGACGACGAAGATTGTCATGAGCCACTTGGCGGCTCTTGCCACCAACTCGAACTCCAAAGTCATCCAGCAGATTATCCAAGCCAACCCGTTGCTCGAGTCTTTTGGCAATGCCAAAACTGTGCGCAACGACAATTCCAGTCGTTTCGGTAAATTCACGGAGCTTCAGTTCACCATTGAGGGTCAACTGATCGGTGCCAGGTCGCGCACGTATCTATTGGAAAAGAGTCGTGTCACAACGCAAGCTGATGGAGAGCGCAATTTCCACATCTTTTACCAATTGTTGGCACAACGCAAACAATTTCCGGAACTCGAACTGGATATGGTGAACTCGTTCAAGTACGTGTCGGAACTGGCAGAGGCCCCCGGTGGAGACGAAGAGGGCGATCTCAGTCGCACACGAGAAGCTCTGGAGCTTGTGGGCATTGAACAGCCGCTGCAACAGGAGATTATCCAGATTTTGGGCGCTGTACTGCATCTGGGTGAAACGGAATTCACCACGCGGAATGGAGACGTGGATGCCTCGCAACTGGTGGATTTCAAACACTTTTCTGTCGCTTGTCGTCTTCTCGGTGTTGAGGTGGACGCTTTGGAGCGTGCAGTGTGCAACCGCAACGTCTTTGTGGGGCGTGAAGTGATTCTCAAGCCGATGACGCATGACCAGGCGGCGGATTGTCGCGATGCACTGGCGAAAAGTCTGTACTCGAAGCTTTTCTTGTGGCTGGTGGAGCAGATTAACCAGACTATTGGCGTGAATGTCAAGGGCGCCGGCTCTTTTATTGGCATTTTGGATATCTTCGGTTTCGAGCACTTTGAGACGAACTCGTTCGAGCAGTTCTGCATCAACTACGCCAACGAGAAACTGCAGCAGAAGTTCGTGCAGGATGTGCTGAAGACGGTGCAGATCGAGTACGAGGAGGAGAACATTTCGTGGTCGCACATTACGTTCGCAGACAACCAGGACGTGCTGAATCTCATCGAAGGCCGCTTGGGTGTCATCAGCTTCTTGAACGAGGAATCGCTGCTTGCCACCGGCACGGATGCGTCGTTCGCAAGCAAATTGGGAGCCGTGATGGAGAACAACCCGTTGCTGGAGACCCCTCGTCTCAACAAGTGCGCCTTCTCCGTCTACCACTACGCTGGTAAGGTGACGTACGACGCGACCGGCTTCCTTGACAAGCATCGCGACGCTATTCTCCCGGACATCAAGCAGTGCATGAGCAAGTCTAAGCTTAAGATCCTGTCTAAAATGTTCACGGACGATGTGAACGCCAACTCCAGCAGCGCCAGCACCAGTTCTTCGAATGCCCGTGGCCGAACACGCAGCAGCAGCACTAAGAAGGGAGGTCACGCCCAGACACGCCGGACTACCGTTGGCACACAGTTTAAGGAGAGTCTGTCGCAACTCATGGAGAAGATCAGCCTCACGGAGGTTCACTACGTGCGATGTCTGAAGCCGAACCCTCTCAAGAGTGCACACTGCTTCGCGCACGGCGACATCGTAAGCCAACTGCGGTGCGCCGGTGTCATCGAGGCCATCCGTGTGTCTCGCAGCGCATACCCGAGCCGCATGCCCCATCTGGAGTGCATCAAGAAGTTCCGCGTGCTGCTTACGGGTGCAGTCCCTACGCAGAACAAGTTTATCAGCGATTCGGACACGGAGCACATCAAGACTCAGTGCGAGGAGCTGATGGAGAAGCTACTGCCTGGCCGCAACATCCAGGATTACCAGGTCGGTCTTACCCGCGTGTATTTCCGCGAAGGAGTTCTGGAGGAACTGGAGACCAAGCGCGGTTGGGCGCTACGCAAGTACGCTATCGTGCTGCAGAAGAACGTGCGCTGCTGGCTGATGCGTCGCCGTTTCCTGCGTCAGAAGCAGCAGATTGTGGTCATCCAGAAGTACTGGCGGCGTTATGTGGTGCACAAGCGCTACTTGACGCTTCGCAGAGGTGTGGTACTGCTGCAAGCCCAGGCTCGAGGTAATTCGGCGCGCAAGATGTACCGTGTGCTCAAGTTCGACTACTGCATCGTGCGCTTCCAGGCGTACTGCCGCATGCACACGGAGCGCCAGCACTACTTGAAGAAGCTGGCTGCCGTTCGAAGGCTGCAGGGATTCTTCCGCTTCTCGCTGTTGCGTCTGGTGTTCCTACGCAAGATGGAGAAGGAAAAGGCGTACAAGGAGCTCGGCTCTAAGGTGGCGCAGCTCCAAATGAAACTGGACAGGAAGCAGGTCCACACTGGCGCGAAGATGTCGCCTTCAGGCAAGAACCGGTCTCTCAGTCCGTCAGACGTGCCACATGCGTCCGGTCCAGGCAGCGACAGAGGCACCAACAGCAGCAGTTCGACCCGTGGCTCGATGCTTAACAGTCGGTTCAGCGGCACGAGTGGCATTCTCGATGAAAGCCACGAAGTGATCACTGCGCTTCACGAAGAGAACGAGAAGTTGCGTCAACAGCTGGAGAAGCAGGAGGCGGAGATTCAGCGGCTTAAAACGGAGAACCGGACGCTCAAGAACTGGCAGCAGTCGAAGGAGGTGGGCGAACAGGTGCAGAAACTGGCCCACCGCGACCAGGAGAGCAAGGACCTGACGTATCTGGCTGCGATCGAGACGGAGTACGAGAAGCTTCGCGCGTACATTTGCGAGTCGCGTGAACTACCGACGGATATTGGCAGTATCACGCAGGCCAACAATGCTGCGCCCCCTACCGGTGGTCGGGGCTCATTGACCTCGTTGTCGTCGGACAAGTCTCTTCTTGCTACGGCGGCTGCGAATGGAATTATGGATCAGAAGTCGGCCGAGGCGCACCACTTGCTGCTCAAGAGTGCTGCACGTATTGCGCACGCCAAGAGCAAAGTGTCAAGCAAGGGCAATGCCCGTCGCGTCAAGGACCACTGGGAGGAGATCCGCAATTACCCGCCCCCGATGCACTACTCGCTCGGTTCTGTGCCCTGGAAGCGGTTGCTCACGGATTGGGCCCAGGGCAACCCGAAGAAGCTAGACTACATGACGCGTTGGCTCAAGAACGTCCTGGACGGCGGTCCCATTGTGTCGGACACGTTCCCCATGGGTGTGGAGCTCAAGTACGTGACTCCGATGATGCTAGATGGATTTATGCAGTTGGTGATCCCCAAACTGGCCGAGCGGCCAGATATCCAGGTGCACGTGCACACGAAGGAGTTTATTGGCACGAGCATGCGGATTACCTTGTCCCAGTTGGAGCAGCAGACTGGTAGCCAGCGGTCGTCCACGGCCCACCCGCGGGTAGAGCGCTCCGCACCGATGGAGGTGGAGGATTTCCAGCGCATCTCGATCCTCGCCAACTCCAATAGTCGCAATTCCAGCAGTCGAATGTCCGCGTCGACGTTGAGTCTGTCGCCGATGGAGTCGAGTTCGGCCATTTCGTCCGGCAGTCCGAGCAGCTACCGCTCCAGTATCTTCCGCTCGGGCCGTAGCAACCACAGCGGGGGAGACCACAACCCGCGCAACTCGTTCTTCCATCGGAACAAGTGACGGGTAAAGGCGGCGGGGGAACTAGATCGAGTGGCAACCTATGGATAGGTATGTGTTTAGTGGTAGATTGGGGAGCCATGAGTGACACCTGGAACAGCTCTGGTGGCGACGAGAAGCCTCGAATCTTGTTCGTCGTCCCAGAACCACCAGGACACTAACAGAAGGACAGATTGATCATACTTGATGAAGGTGCATGTGTCATGGCTTGAGTCTGATGTGGAAGGCGGTGGTAACGCTGACTTGTTCGTTCTCGACAGCTTCTGGCCACCAGCAAACAGGAACGAAGGTGGATCGCCGGCACTGCAATCGTTCGTCTTTGATCTTGGAAAAGCGGGAAGCCTGCGCTGGACTGAGGCCTCGATTTAACCCTCTCTGGAGCCAAGTCACCACTTGTGACCAAGACTCACGCATGCGTGCGCCGCTAGCTCTGACCAGTGGACAGAGAATGAGTCGGCGTCTTCGATGAGTGCGTGTTGTGGTTGAGGGACTCCAAGGACAGCCTGCGATATGAAAAAAATGACCAGGAGACGTCCACCTTCCTGAATCTTCAAGAGTTCTTCTACGAGCTGGAACAGGCTTCGAGGTGTCAGTGTTTGCCGTTGCAAAACTCGTGTCGAAGCTGCGGGAATTCAACTAACTCGGACGCGGTTTCAACCCGTCTTAACACATTTGCCAACGTTGGCAAAATTCTTTTTGACGGGAGTGAGCTCATTCGTTCGCGTCGGTAGTGGCTAATGGCAGAAATGGCTAAACCAGAGGCAGTACGTGTCGAGCCCACCGAAAACTGCAGCAGATGTACACTCGCCCCGATCTTTCGGGTTGCCACGCCATGGCTTCCACGCCGGCAACAAGTTGATTCCTGACCGCTGGCCTCAGTCCTGGCAAATGAGCCCCATCCGGTCACTTGAAACCAGGCGCTGGTCAGCTTTCGCTGGAGACTTTCGGCCTTCTGTGTTCAAATATCTGGACTCCAGACCCATCAAAGGCGGCGCTGCATGCCGGAATAGCGTGTGCAGTCCGCTTCAACTTGGACGCTCACTACATTTTGAAGCTCACAGTTACAGCACTGGGTATTACGGAACGGAACCGTCGATCAAGCCTGACAACGCTGGTGTATGTGGCCCAGAGTCTCCGCACGTGTGTTGACCGCAAGCCTGTCCCAGCGTCTTTGTCCTGTTACCGAGTGTTGTCCTCGACACCACCAGTCATTCTTCAATTTCCCTCATGGCGACCATCGCAACAGCACGAGCTTCAACCAGCTTCTCAACTGACAGCACGACACCTTCGAAGATGCCGATCTCTACTTCTACTAGCAAAGTCAACACCGGCAGGAACGCCCACCCAAGTCGAGCCGTAGGCGTTTGGTCCAGTGATGAGCACGACCGGTTCCTCGAAGCACTTAAGAAATACCCACAGGGGCCCTGGAAAGCTATCACGGAGTACGTCGGCACTCGATCGGTCCGCCAGGTGCAAACCCACGCACAGAAATACCAGGAAAAAGTCTCTCGCCGTCTCCACGGGATTCAGACTGGCAAGGCCATTCGCCTACGTCGCGAACACCGCATCGACCACGACGTGTTGGCCCTACACACACTGATCAGTATGCCACCGGAGCTGCGAAACAGACACGCACGGCGAAGTCACCTCCACGGGGTTAAACCAGTTCCGATTGTGGAAACCCCCGACCAAGTGAAGACATCGGAGTTGTTCCAACGTCCTACCATCGAGCTAAACAACGAAGAATTCTGTCCGATTACGGGTGCTAATGGAGCTTCACCGTCTTCGGTGTCGTCGTCGTTCCTTTTCGATGACTCGGTCTTCGCTCTCATGGACGTGGACGACCTCCCGACTCTGAGCGAGTCGCTAGATTTCTTCATCAAGAACTTCGCCTAATGCCGGTGAAAGGCGATTCTCAGTCGCGTCTACCCGTCTGTTCGTATTCTCAACTCCGCCCCATACTGGTGTTGCAGGCGTTTTAGTTAAACTGCGTTGTGCTTTCAGCTGACCGCGAATATTAATCTGTAGGTTCTCCATTTCGTTCTCATACAATATTCTTCATCCCTTCTTCCTATTTTTCTTGCAAAATCATTTTATCGTTAAATTTAGTACTAATGTAAACTTTTAAAGAAGAGACCACTTCATTTTGAAAAAAAAAAAAAAACCTTAGGAAGGGTTAACCCTTTGTCGATTTTTTTTTCACGCCTCGGTTTCAACTTTCAGGTTTAGAGTTCAACACCAACGTTGACTGTACCCGCGCCGCTGGTCGTGTCGATCGTGAATTCCGCGCACAAGGGGTTCGTGATGTTCTCCCCGTACACGTTGCACCACGTGTCTGGTTTCACCGCCACCACGTACTTGCTGTCCTCCACGATGCGCTTGAGCCCCTTGCCGAACTGAGGCTCGTACACGCCCCAGTCCTCCGCCGACAGCGAGAACGAGACGTCCGTGGACTCGCCAGCCTGCAGCTCGATCTTCTTGAACTTCTTGAGCATCTTCATCTCCGGCACCGAGATCTTGCGGAACGGCTGGATGAGGAACAGCATCACCGTCTCCTTCCCAGCACGCGAGCCAGCGTTCGTGACCGTCACGGTGGCAGTCAACGTGTCGTCCGCGTTGGCGATGGTCGTCTTGTCCAGGGTAACGGACGAGTAGTTGAACTGCGTGTAGCTGAGACCAGCACCGAAGTCCCATTGCATCCAGCAGTTGTCCCACATGCAACGCGTGGTGACACGGTGGTTGTAGGGGATGGCGATGTTGGCGGCGTCCTTGGGGTACGTAATTGGGAGTTTTCCACTGGGGTTGACGTCGCCATAGAGGATCTCCGCCATCGCTTGGCCTCCCAGTTCGCACGGTAACATACCGTCAATAATGGCAACGGCGTTGTCCGGGATTGAACCAAGAAGACGCGGACGACCCTCAAATAGGATCACGATGACTTTAGTCCCCGTGGCGGCTAGAGCCTCAATGAACTTCTCTTGGCCTTCAGGGAGAGAAGGATCATCGATGTCTCCAGGTTTCTCCGTGTAGTTCGGCTCACCGATGGCCGCGATAGTGTATTCGTGCTGACCAGCCAGTTCCACGGCCTTAGCCAGATCTGCGTCAGAAATGGATCCGTTTGACATGAGTCCATTGAAATAAGTGAACGAGTCGTTGCCGACCAGGTTCTCCATGCCCTTGCGGACTGAAATGCCGTTCTTGAACATTTCGTTGCCAGCGTATCCCTGCCAGATAAAAGTCCAACCACCGCACTGGTAGCCGACGTTGTCCGCCGAGTGACCAGTGAGGAATACCGACGCACTCTTAGGAAGCGGCAAGACTTTCTTCTCGTTCTTCAGCAGTACGATCGACTCGCGAGCCATCTCCAACGCAGTCTCCTTGTCTTTGTCGTTGGCTACCATCGACACGTACTGCTCTCCGGGCACCGGGTTGTCGTACAGTCCGAGTTGGAGTTTCAGTTTAATGATACGCTTGGCAGACTCACGCAGTCGAGCCTCCTGGTCCGGGTTCTCCTTGAGCATGGTTAAACCGTACTCAATGAAGTCGGAGTCTTGAGCTACCATGCTCATGTCGATCGACGTCTGCTTTAGAGACGTAGCGACAGCTTCTTCACGGGTAGCGGACACCCGGTGGAAGTCGTGCAGGTTGTAAATTTCGTTCCAGTCCGACAGCAGTACGCCGTTGAATCCGAGATCCGTCCTCAGGAGGTCGTTCAAGATCTTGGCACTGGCAACGACTGGGTCACCGTTCACTGAGGTGTAACTCTCCATTGTCGTCAGAGCTCCAGCTTCGAAAGCAGCCTTGTACGGCGGCAGGAAGTAGTTGTACAGGTCGAAGTCCGGCATGTTGACGTTGTCGCGGTCATGGCCTGTGGGCGTCTTGGAGTACCCGATGAAGTGCTTGATGCACGCAGCCGATTGGTTGTAGCTCTGAAGGCCCTTCACAAGTGCAGCGCCCATGACAGAAGCCAGGTGCGGGTCTTCGCCATACGTCTCGTAAGTACGAGCCCACAGCGAGTTCTGCGAGATGTCGAGGATGGGACTGAAGATCCAACTCGCGCCGGCCGCCTCGCTGTCCCGAGCGTTGATGCGACCCACCTCATTGGCCAAATCGGGGTTGAAACTCGCGCCCTGGTTGATCTGGTGGGGCAAGAGGACGGTACTGGAGACGTAGCTGGCACCGTGGATGGAGTCGAGGCCGTAGATGACAGGATGACCGCCGTTCTCTTCCATGCTCACCTCTTGGATACGCTGCACAATGGCGCGGAACTCGCTGGCGTTGTAGCTGTATCTACCCATGATCGGCTTGTCGCCCCAGTTCGTGTTGAAGTACGAGCCGACGCCGAGTTTCGCGTACAAACGCAGCGCCGTCTCGTTGATCGTGCGCGTGGATCCGTTCATGACGGTGCTGAGGTCGAGCTGCGTCATCTGGCCTAGAACTTGAGCCGTTGACAGTCCGTCCACGATGACTTGGGCTTGAGCATCGTACGAGTCGAGACCGCCGGCAGCTACACCAGTAGTGACACTAAACATAGGTAAAAGAGCTCTTATCAACCAGGAATCCAACATTACGTCGCTTTGCTGGAGCGGATGCTGTACTGCGAGGCAGTTGGAAAAAAGAAGAATGAGTTGCAGGAGTTGGTAGAGGTTCAACACTGGTACGGGTGGCTGGCCAGCATGACCACATAGCAAAACTACATGAACTCCGATGCCCTGGCGCTCGGAACTGCCTCAAGAATATGTACTTCAAAGTACTAGTATATTGTTTGTTGGAATGCGTCGACGTCCGGCTCACATGCGGGTTCAAACACCATTTCCGATAAGTATCGGGCTCTAGAAAAGAAGAAGCGGAATACAACAGTCTAAGGCTTAACACCTCATGCATTTCGGCAACTATCGGTAACTACAGCGGTCGATCAGCCCCTCTTGGAAGCAATGCTTCTTACTTGCATTCTATAAGCTATACTCGTATTTAAAACCCAACGAGCTTCATCAAATCGGAGATACAAATCGAGCGAATCGATTCAGTTAATTGAACTTTACGCATTCTTGGATGACAGGTCAATTCCAAGAAGTTGTTGCAATTACAGTACTGAGTACTCCACATCTCAGCACAAAGTAAGACGTGCGCTACTGCTGCATATACTTTTTGAGTAAATGCCATCACGGAATCCGTGAAATTCACGGATTGCAATTCTGAAAAAGGCGAGGTCATGAAGACCCATGTAGCGTGTAGATGTGGGCAAGATACTTGCCCACACTTAATCCCTAACACGACCATTTCATCACCAAAAGAAGAGGTTACCGAAAGGCAGTTTAGTTGTATGACGCGTTTAAACTGGCATGAATAAGTCCAGCTAAAGTTAATCAACTTTTACCTACCTTAAACTGGCATGGATTCTAATTTTTAATTTTGTAAATTATTTAAAAAATTATTACATTTAATAAAAACTGCATGTTTTGGTTGATAATCGTTTGCATTCTATATAGGAAATGTTGTTGCATGTATTACATGTACGTGTCCCACAAGGCGTCATGCATGTGAACGTGCCAGGCTGCCCTCGTGTCTACAGATCGAAAATAATCATTGAAGAAATGTTACAAACTGGAAAAGACTTGGACAGCAAGTGATCAGTCTGACGAACACACACCGGTACTAGTATTCATGTATTAATACTAGTAGCACTATTTGGCTCGACTTTGATGGTTTTTCGCTTCGAAAACCTGTCGTTCTTATGTCAACAGCAACCTTGATGCTCAGCTACGAAAAAGGAGTTCTACCAGAAATGTGTGATACATGTAATGGCTTCATGTTTGAGTCCACATGAACTTGCTGCAACTGTTGCATTCTACATTTGCCACAATCATCACCATCCGATCGATCTCCGATTTGAACGTTCGTGGCTAAGACTTGTTTTATAATCCTGAACCGAAAGATCCTTTAGGTATACGGTGTGAGCAAGTTTCGGTGAGGGAGTGGCAAATGTCGGCTCTTCCAAAGGCACAACGCCAAATTGCAAACCTTTATTTCCTCTAAAAAGCTGCAGGCCGTCCATCCGGAACCCGAACGTTCTGGCGTTTGAGAATTCTAAATGAGACTGTACGATCCTGTGGGTCAACAGCGCAAATCGCCCGCATTGTCAACGTGAGCACCGTTATCCATCGTGGAATATCCCAGCGACAGACGACCACAGCGTAAGCCGATAGCCACGTTGTGTTTCTCAGCGATGGGAACCCTACACCACATGTACAGCCCTTAGCCTACACTGTATTGACCACTCTTAAATTCTCTCACTGCACGGCGCAGTACATCGTGAACCAGAAGCTCAAACCTGATGCTCCAGTCCTGGTTGGCCGCTGTTTGCTCTGCGGTGGCATTTGCGACTGCAGTTGCCGCTGGTGACGCCTTCGATGCTCAAGCTCAAGCCATCGTCGACGGGTTCTCCGCCGAGCAACTACTGGGACAGATGACGCAGCTCACACTTAGTGTCGTCATGAACGAAGACACTCGGGAGCTGAACGAGACTGCGGTGCGCTCGTTCGCCAAGCAGCACGTGGGCTCGTACCTCAACACGTTCTGGGACAAGCCTATCAACGGCAGCTACGGCTATAACGCGTCCGAGTTCCGCTCCATCATCCAACGCATCCAGGAGATCTCCATGGAGGAGAACGGAGGCCACCCCATCATCTACGGCATCGACTCCGTTCACGGCGCCAACTACGTGGACGGCTCGGTGCTGATGCCCCAGCAGATCAACAGCGGAGCTAGTTTCAACCCGGATCTGGTCTACGAGGTGGCACGAATCACTGCTCGCGACACGGAAGCTGCCGGTATTAGCTGGATCTTCGGTCCTATCCTCGACATCTCGCAGAACTCGCTGTGGGCTCGTACTTACGAGACGTATGGCGAAGACCCGCACCTGGCTTCTGTCATGGGCGCTGCACTTGTGAAGGGCCTTCAGAGCTACAACCAATCGGCTGCGTGCATCAAGCACTTCATCGGGTACTCCAAGACGCCCACAGGCCATGACCGCGACAACGTCAACATGCCGGACTTCGACCTGTACAACTACTTCCTGCCGCCGTACAAGGCTGCTTTCGAAGCTGGAGCTCTGACGACAATGGAGAGTTACACCTCAGTGAACGGTGACCCAGTCGTTGCCAGTGCCAAGATCTTGAACGACCTCCTGAGGACGGATCTCGGATTCAACGGCGTACTGCTGTCGGACTGGAACGAAATTTACAACCTGCACGACTTCCACCGGGTGTCCGCTACCCGTGAAGAAGCTGTCGCTACGTCTCTAAAGCAGACGTCGATCGACATGAGCATGGTAGCTCAAGACTCCGACTTCATTGAGTACGGTTTAACCATGCTCAAGGAGAACCCGGACCAGGAGGCTCGACTGCGTGAGTCTGCCAAGCGTATCATTAAACTGAAACTCCAACTCGGACTGTACGACAACCCGGTGCCCGGAGAGCAGTACGTGTCGATGGTAGCCAACGACAAAGACAAGGAGACTGCGTTGGAGATGGCTCGCGAGTCGATCGTACTGCTGAAGAACGAGAAGAAAGTCTTGCCGCTTCCTAAGAGTGCGTCGGTATTCCTCACTGGTCACTCGGCGGACAACGTCGGCTACCAGTGCGGTGGTTGGACTTTTATCTGGCAGGGATACGCTGGCAACGAAATGTTCAAGAACGGCATTTCAGTCCGCAAGGGCATGGAGAACCTGGTCGGCAACGACTCGTTCACTTATTTCAATGGACTCATGTCAAACGGATCCATTTCTGACGCAGATCTGGCTAAGGCCGTGGAACTGGCTGGTCAGCACGAATACACTATCGCGGCCATCGGTGAGCCGAACTACACGGAGAAACCTGGAGACATCGATGATCCTTCTCTCCCTGAAGGCCAAGAGAAGTTCATTGAGGCTCTAGCCGCCACGGGGACTAAAGTCATCGTGATCCTATTTGAGGGTCGTCCGCGTCTTCTTGGTTCAATCCCGGACAACGCCGTTGCCATTATTGACGGTATGTTACCGTGCGAACTGGGAGGCCAAGCGATGGCGGAGATCCTCTATGGCGACGTCAACCCCAGTGGAAAACTCCCAATTACGTACCCCAAGGACGCCGCCAACATCGCCATCCCCTACAACCACCGTGTCACCACGCGTTGCATGTGGGACAACTGCTGGATGCAATGGGACTTCGGTGCTGGTCTCAGCTACACGCAGTTCAACTACTCGTCCGTTACCCTGGACAAGACGACCATCGCCAACGCGGACGACACGTTGACTGCCACCGTGACGGTCACGAACGCTGGCTCGCGTGCTGGGAAGGAGACGGTGATGCTGTTCCTCATCCAGCCGTTCCGCAAGATCTCGGTGCCGGAGATGAAGATGCTCAAGAAGTTCAAGAAGATCGAGCTGCAGGCTGGCGAGTCCACGGACGTCTCGTTCTCGCTGTCGGCGGAGGACTGGGGCGTGTACGAGCCTCAGTTCGGCAAGGGGCTCAAGCGCATCGTGGAGGACAGCAAGTACGTGGTGGCGGTGAAACCAGACACGTGGTGCAACGTGTACGGGGAGAACATCACGAACCCCTTGTGCGCGGAATTCACGATCGACACGACCAGCGGCGCGGGTACAGTCAACGTTGGTGTTGAACTCTAAACCTGAAAGTTGAAACCGAGGCGTGAAAAAAAAATCGACAAAGGGTTAACCCTTCCTAAGGTTTTTTTTTTTTTTTCAAAATGAAGTGGTCTCTTCTTTAAAAGTTTACATTAGTACTAAATTTAACGATAAAATGATTTTGCAAGAAAAATAGGAAGAAGGGATGAAGAATATTGTATGAGAACGAAATGGAGAACCTACAGATTAATATTCGCGGTCAGCTGAAAGCACAACGCAGTTTAACTAAAACGCCTGCAACACCAGTATGGGGCGGAGTTGAGAATACGAACAGACGGGTAGACGCGACTGAGAATCGCCTTTCACCGGCATTAGGCGAAGTTCTTGATGAAGAAATCTAGCGACTCGCTCAGAGTCGGGAGGTCGTCCACGTCCATGAGAGCGAAGACCGAGTCATCGAAAAGGAACGACGACGACACCGAAGACGGTGAAGCTCCATTAGCACCCGTAATCGGACAGAATTCTTCGTTGTTTAGCTCGATGGTAGGACGTTGGAACAACTCCGATGTCTTCACTTGGTCGGGGGTTTCCACAATCGGAACTGGGTTTTGTGAGCGATTGCTCGGAGCCCCCGGAGGGACTTGAACCCCAGCCAAGCCAAGTTGGAGAACTTCGTGGGTCATTCATTGCCCACTGGACCACCAGGACTCCTGGCAGGAGGCTCCTTTCTTAGCCCACTGGACCACCAGGAGGCCCGTGTGAAAACGCCTTGACTGCTTGTGGGTTCCAACGTGTTCCTCCGCAACATGTTGAAGCGAGATTGCATCAAATCACGCAGGAGCTCAGAGGCATCAACGCGAGACTGTACTGTGCCAGGCACAACAGTAATTCTCCAGTTAAAACTTGCCCCGGTAATTTTTTTCATTCTCAAAGGTCAATTGTTCATCGTATGTGTACCGCTCGTATCCCGATTGTGGGTACCGTACTCATAGTTTTGTCGGGATCACTTTCTGGATGTGCTGGCAGCTACCCGTAAGTAGACCTGCCTCATAAAGCACGACTCGTGCTCAACTAGGGAAACACTTGTCCTTTTGGCGCTTTAACAACACATTGACAGCTGCAGCACGAACTGGGAAATCGATCGAATAATGAAGACACGCCAGCTATTTTATTTCGCTGTCGGGGTGAGCTCAATGTGTTCCGTCACGACGGCCAAAACTTCAGGATTCCAAGAACTCGTTAGCAACTTTTTCAGTAACACGGACGTCACATCAGCTAGCACTTCTGACCCCAACAGTACGGACGATAGAACGTGTGTATACGAGTGGTCCTCGCTGAGCTGCCAACCGAAGAACAAGTGCTCGATTCAGTACCAGTTCGGAGACGTGACGCCGTCCCAGGCCTGTCGACTGAGCGACTCCGGCGACCACACTAAAGTGCCCCAGCAGTTCCACTTGGCCTACGCTGGCGAGGAGGCCGGCACGGGAATGGCCATCTCCTGGGCGTCGTTTGCACTGGAGAAGTCTCCCGCTGTGTGGATCGGAGCGAGCGAAGCCAAGGTGGCGCAGGTAAAAGACGCCAAAGTCGAGGTGAAGACGTACTACAAGGACGACAAGTACGAGTTGTACAACTACCACGCGGTTGTCACCGGACTCAAGCCGAACACGGAGTACTTCTACAAGGTGGGCAGCGCTACGGAAAAAGTTCCAGAGCGCCGTGAGTTCGTTCAAGACGGCGCGAGAAAGCGGCGACGAGAGTCCTTTCACTGTGGCTGTGTACGGAGACATGGGCACGGAAGCGAACTCGGTGGCCGCCAACAAGCTCGTGAACGGCCTCGTGGACCAGGTGGACTTCATCTACCACCTGGGGACATTTCGTACGCAGACAACGACTTTTTGAATGCCAAGACGGCGTTCGGCTTCTTCTACGAGGAAATCTGGAACAAGTTCATGAATTCGCTGACGAATGTCATGCGCCACGTGCCGTACATGGTGGTGGTGGGGAACCACGAGGCGGAGTGCCACTCGCCCACGTGTTTACTCTCGGACAGCAAGAAGGACCAGCTCGGTAACTACACTGCCTTCAACGCTCGCTTCCGCATGCCATCGCCCGAGAGCGGAGGAGTACTGAACATGTGGTACTCGTTCGACTACGCGTCCGTGCACTTCACGACGATCTCGTCCGAGACGGACTTCAAGAACGCACCGAGCAACGCGTACTACACGAAGCGAACGTACGGCAACTTCGGTAACCAGTTGGCGTGGCTTGAAGCCGATCTGAAGGCTGCTCACGCGAACCGAGCCAACGTTCCCTGGATTGTCGTGGGCATGCATCGCCCTCTGTACACTTTACGGTCGTGCGATGCCAACGGTGTACCAAACGACGTCTATGAGTCACTGAAGGTGCAAAAGGCGTTCGAGAAGCTGTTCATCAAGTACAAGGTGGATCTGGTGTACCAGGGCCACGTGCACGCGTACGAGCGCCACTACCCGACGGCGAACAATAAGGCGATCATGACTGGCGTGTCGAAGGACGGCAAGACGTACACGAACCCGAAGGCTCCTGTGCATGTCATTGCGGGTATTGCTGGTAACCCGGAAGGTTTGTACCAATTCAAGAACCCTCCGTCTCCGAAGTGGTTGGCGCTGATGGACAACGAGCACTATGGGATCACGACACTTTCCGTCACCCCGACGAACCTGACGGTGACGATGCTGGAGGCTGCTACTGGGACCGTGTACGACGAGTTCTCAATTATTAAGAATGCGAAGAAGGTCGGTAGTTCGTCTTAGTGCTCTTGGTTTGTTGACACGCTTGGTGTAGTGTGAAGATGGAATGAAGGCGTTTTGCTCATCTTCCAAAAACCCCTACTAAATAGTCAACAGTGCCTAAAAGTGTATGCGGGTCAAATTAAATTGTATTTAGCCTGAGGAATTGATAGTACTGCCAGTTTTTCCCTATTAGTGCCAGTAGATTGGAGCGAACAATCATGAAGCCCGCTATAGTGCGGAAGGCTTGTAAGCGGCCCCATAAGTGACAACCGCGTTGTGCAAGTGTGCGGATTCGAAGCTTGGCGTCCATGAGTGATTCTACAGCGGTGGTCGTCGGAATCTCTGAGATTCTTGGCAAAGCCTGGCGTCGTCTATGTGGGAGGCCATAGCCGCAGGTGCCAAGTTTTCTTAAGCACTGCCGAAGCGAAGATAGTGAAATACTGAGTACTGCTGCGGCAATAGAACGAAAATTTTGTAAGCTACTGGAACCGGCTGCTATAGTTGGATCCTGCATGTCAATGCAATATATTTTATAAATATAAGAAGGAGAAAATAACTAGAAGAATGTGTTTCTCGTTACCAAATTATGCTTTTGTAGATGAAACTTGATTTTATTTTTTTAAATCTACGTTAAAAGTAATTTTTCCTGTTGTAGCGTCGAGGATGAAGACCAGGATGGTGAGCAACAAGCACCTAACCATCTTTGTTTTATCCAACGTGTACGTGGTGGAAGCTGGAGCAGCGCCAGCCATTATTACATGCACCCCCCACTCTGCGTTCGGCGTTCCTGAAGACGAGCGACCAGCGACAGCTTTAAGCAGTTCTACTGTAGGTAATGCGGGGACCTCGCTTGGCTGCGGTCGCTGCCTTGTTCTCGGCAGTCTCGGCCAAGCCCGAGGGAATCGTGGACAAGGTGAAGCACTTTTTCAGCGTTGATGACAGCTCTGCTGTGTCTGGCAGCGCCGTGGACGACGACAAGTGCGTGTATGAATGGGCATCGTTGAGCTGCACACCGGAAGACTCGTGCTCGCTGCAGTACGAGTTTGGGGACGTCACACCCTCCCAAGCCTGTCGCGTGACCCACACGAGCAATGCGACCAGAGTGCCGCAGCAACTCCACTTGGCGTTTGCTGGGGAAGAGGCCGGTACCGGAATGACGATCTCCTGGACGACGTTCGCTCTCGACAGCAACCCGACGGTGTGGTTTGGTCGCACTGAAAACAAACTTAAGAAGGTCACAAGCGCCGATATCGAGACGAAATCCTACTACAAGGATGACGACTACGAGCTATACAGCTACCACGCTGTGGTCACTGGTTTGAAGGCCAACACCGAGTACTTTTACAAAGTCGGAAATGCTGATAGCAAACATTTCCAGACTGGAGTGAGTTCGTTCACGACGGCACGTGCCAGCGGCGATACAAGTCCGTTTACGATCGCGGTGTATGGGGATCTGGGCGCCGACGACAATTCTGTGGCCACCAACAAGTACGTGAACAGTATCGTGGACGAAGTCGACTTTATCTACCACATAGGGGACATTGCCTACGCAGATAATGCGTTTCTGACTGCCAAGAACGTGTTCGGATTCTACTACGAACAAGTCTATAACAAATTCATGAACTCAATGACCAGCATCATGCGCCAAATGCCCTACATGGTTTTAGTAGGGAACCACGAGGCCGAGTGTCATTCCCCTACGTGTCTCCTTTCGAGCGACAAGAAGGACCAACTCGGAAACTACTCGGCGTTTAACTCGCGCTTCCGTATGCCGTCGCCAGAGAGCGGAGGGGTGCTGAATATGTGGTATTCCTATGAGTATGCCACTGCCCACTTCACCTCGATATCGTCCGAAACGGACTATCCGAACTCGCCGAGCAACGCCTACTACACCAAGCGCGTCTATGGAGGTTTTGGAGATCAACTGCAGTGGCTGGAAGAAGATCTGAAGGCTGCGGATGCCAACCGAGAGCAAGTTCCGTGGGTTATTGTGGGGATGCATCGGCCGATGTACACGATTCGCTCCTGCGAAGCAGATGGCGTACCGAATAATGACTACGATGCGTTGAATGTGCAAGAGGCTTTCGAGGAGCTCTTCATCAAGTACAAGGTGGATCTGGTACTACAGGGCCACGTGCATGCGTATGAACGACATTTCCCAACCAGGAATGGCAGCGCTGTGATGAAGGGTGTCTCTAACGATACGAGAACGTACGAGAACCCTCAGGCTCCAGTGTATGTTATCACAGGAGCTGCGGGTGGTCCTGAGGGGTTCTTTCAGTTCAAGAACCCACCATCGCCTGAATGGCTTGTGCTGATGGACAACACGCACTACGGGATTTCCAAATTGGTTGTGACCCCAACGAACCTGACATTGACAATGGTCGAGAGCTCAACTGGCGCGGTCTACGATGAATTCTCCATCACGAAACACTAGAATTGTTGGCTAAGTGTAGTGCTGTGTGTTTATGGTTCCAACCGAGCCGTATTTCCTTGGAAAACAAGAGTTGATGCGTTCAGAGAAGCTCTTCGTCACGTCGGCGCTTTTGTAGGTGCAAGGTGAGGCGGGGAGACCGGAATGGCTCCATTTGCTCCATCTCAAGATGGGATTACAAGGGCGTCCGCTGACAACGAAAGCATTCAACTTTTTACGTGCTGAAGACCAAGTAGTTTCTCCAAAAATGCCAATGTCTTGGATACTGCAAGTGGCGCTAGCAGCAAGCATCTTCAGTTCTACCACCTTGGCAGAAACCAGCGGTATCGTGGACAGGGTCAAGGGTTTGTTCCATCACGACCAGAGTTCAACCGGTTCGGGGAGTGCGAAGAGTGCAGTGGACGACAGTACATGTGTGTACGACTGGGCATCACTGAGCTGCAAACCTGAATCCTCCTGCTCCACCCAGTACCATTTCGGCGACGTCACGCCTTCAGAAGCGTGTCGAGTAAGCGCCACTAGCGACTCGACGAGGATCCCGCAGGAGTTCCACTTGGCCTTCGCAGGGGAAGAAACCGGTACGGGAATGACGATATCCTGGACGACATTCGCTCTGGAGGAGGACCCAGCAGTGTGGGTCGGAAGCAGCGAAAGTACCTTGGCCCAAGTGAAAAACGCAGAGATCGAGACGAAATCCTATTACAAAGACGACGACTACGAGCTGTACAGCTACCACGCCGTGGTGACGGGCTTGAAGCCTAATAAGGAGTACTTTTACAAGGTAGGCAGCGCAGCAAAAAAGAGGTTCCAAAGCGCAGTGAGTTCGTTCACTACAGCTCGGAAGAGTGGCGACCAAAGTCCATTTACCGTTGCTGTTTATGGAGATATGGGCGCCGATGCCAACGCCGTGGAGACCAACAAGTACGTGAACACGTTGGTGGATAAAGTCGACTTTGTCTATCACCTGGGCGACGTCTCGTATGCCGACGACGCTTTCCTCTCGGCTAAAACCGCCTTCGGGTTCTATTACGAGCAAGTCTACAACAAGTTCATGAATTCCATGACCAACATCATGCGTCGGATGGCCTACATGGTACTGGTTGGTAACCACGAGGCTGAATGTCACTCCCCTTCCTGTCTTTTATCCAACAAGAAGCTCAACCAGCTTGGCAACTACTCCGCCTTCAATGCACGCTTCCGGATGCCGTCACCCGAGAGCGGAGGCGTACTGAATATGTGGTATTCCTACGAATACGCCTCCGTCCACTTTACTACAGTCTCGTCCGAAACCGATTACCCAAATGCACCGAGCAATGCGTACCACACGCACCGAGAGTATGGCAACTTTGGAGACCAATTGACGTGGCTAGAGGAGGATCTGAAGGCTGCAGACGCTAACCGTGACCAGGTTCCGTGGCTTATTGTGGGGATGCACCGACCGATGTACACGATCCGTTCGTGTGATGCAGATGGGACTCCTGATAATGACTTTGAGGCGCTCAATGTGCAAGAAGCTTTCGAGAAGCTGCTGGTCAAGTACAAGGTGGATCTGGTTCTGCAAGGCCATGTCCATGCCTATGAGCGCCAGTATCCGACGGCGAGCGGTAGGGCGATCATGGACGGCGTCTCCAAGGATGACGCGACTTACACGAACCCGAAGGCACCCGTGTACGTGATTTCTGGCTCTGCGGGAGGCCCCGAAGGACTGTACAAGTACAAACACCCGCAGTCTCCGAAGTGGCACGCACTGATGGATAACCAGCACTATGCAGTCACCCTCATGTCGGTCGCCCCAACGAATATCACTCTTACAACAGTTGAGAGCGCAACGGGGGCGGTGGTCGACAAGTTTTCTATCATTAAAGAGCAGGGAGGTGCATCACAAGAAAAATGAATGTACACAAATACACGAGAAGAAAGAATGCCACCGTGATGCTCGAGAATGCCACAACAGCATCACGAGATTCTCCTGGCAGCCAGGTGGGTGTCGACCGGAAATCCACTGGTGACCAAGATAAGAAAAGGATTGGAAGTTGCCATTGTTCTACCGCAAACTTGTGGGTTTCAGCAAAACGTGAACAATTCAATTCTCGCGGTCTTTTAAGTCGATCGGTTAAACTTCAAGTTATTGTATTGGTTTGGAGGGGGGGGGGGGGGGGTAAGCTTGTACTGGTGCATGTAAGCTGTGATTACTGTATTGGAAATTGCCATTGTTCTGCCGCAAACTTGTTGCTGTAAGCTGTGATTACCTTTTCCACGCGACGGTGAAAGCCTCAAGTGAACGACGGGAAAATTACGGTTGTGCAACGAATCTCAAGATGGTCTCCACCAAGTCTATCCATTATTAAGATTCGTCACTACAGTACTGTACATATTTCAGTAGAAAGCGGAATTCCTAAACAAGTTTACAGAGATCGAAATTTGGTCCGATAGCTTCAATGTCACTCACGTGCTGAGCTTCCAGCTGGTCGGCGAGAGATGTTCTCCACCAGCTCCACCATCCTGGTGGCCTGCTCGCTTTGCATTTCTAACGCGATGTGGAGCCTCTCGCCTCGATGTAGCGGTGCTTTAATCAACGAAGAAAGGGCGTTTGTCGTGGGGATCGCCTCTTGGATGGGACCTCTGCCGAACAACAAAATAATCAACTTGCCATTCGCCCTTTTGCCAGCAACTGTCCACGACACCGGGAGATCGGGACAATGCGCGCACACGTTGCAGTCAATCTCGCGGTTATCGCGAGCTCCATGTGCTCCGTCGCGACGGCTAAGTCTGCTGCGCTGAGCTTCGACTTAATCAAGAGCTTTTTCAATGGCGACGACGCGACGGGCTCCGACGGAGCAACAGACCAAGCCAACCCCAACAGCACTGACGATAGAACGTGTGTATACGAGTGGTCCTCGCTGAGCTGCCAGCCGGAGAACAAGTGCTCGATTCAGTACCAGTTCGGAGACGTGACGCCGTCCCAGGCCTGTCGACTGAGCGACTCCGGCGACCACACTAAAGTGCCCCAGCAGTTCCACTTGGCCTACGCTGGCGAGGAGGCCGGCACGGGAATGGCCATCTCCTGGGCGTCGTTTGCACTGGAGAAGTCTCCCGCTGTGTGGATCGGAGCGAGCGAAGCCAAGGTGGCGCAGGTAAAAGACGCCAAAGTCGAGGTGAAGACGTACTACAAGGACGACAAGTACGAGTTGTACAACTACCACGCGGTTGTCACCGGACTCAAGCCGAACACGGAGTACTTCTACAAGGTGGGCAGCGCTACGGAAAAAAAGTTCCAGAGCGCCGTGAGTTCGTTCAAGACGGCGCGAGAAAGCGGCGACGAGAGTCCTTTCACTGTGGCTGTGTACGGAGACATGGGCACGGAAGCGAACTCGGTGGCCGCCAACAAGCTCGTGAACGGCCTCGTGGACCAGGTGGACTTCATCTACCACCTGGGGGACATTTCGTACGCAGACAACGACTTTTTGAATGCCAAGACGGCGTTCGGCTTCTTCTACGAGGAAATCTGGAACAAGTTCATGAATTCGCTGACGAATGTCATGCGCCACGTGCCGTACATGGTGGTGGTGGGGAACCACGAGGCGGAGTGCCACTCGCCCACGTGTTTACTCTCGGACAGCAAGAAGGACCAGCTCGGTAACTACACTGCCTTCAACGCTCGCTTCCGCATGCCATCGCCCGAGAGCGGAGGAGTACTGAACATGTGGTACTCGTTCGACTACGCGTCCGTGCACTTCACGACGATCTCGTCCGAGACGGACTTCAAGAACGCACCGAGCAACGCGTACTACACGAAGCGAACGTACGGCAACTTCGGTAACCAGTTGGCGTGGCTTGAAGCCGATCTGAAGGCTGCTCACGCGAACCGAGCCAACGTTCCCTGGATTGTCGTGGGCATGCATCGCCCTCTGTACACTTTACGGTCGTGCGATGCCAACGGTGTACCAAACGACGTCTATGAGTCACTGAAGGTGCAAAAGGCGTTCGAGAAGCTGTTCATCAAGTACAAGGTGGATCTGGTGTACCAGGGCCACGTGCACGCGTACGAGCGCCACTACCCGACGGCGAACAATAAGGCGATCATGACTGGCGTGTCGAAGGACGGCAAGACGTACACGAACCCGAAGGCTCCTGTGCATGTCATTGCGGGTATTGCTGGTAACTCGGAAGGTTTGTACAAGTTCAAAAACCCTCCGTCTCCGAAGTGGTTGGCGCTGATGGACAACGAGCACTATGGGATCACGACACTTTCCGTCACCCCGACGAACCTGACGGTGACGATGCTGGAGGCTGCTACCGGGACCGTGTACGACGAGTTCTCGATTATTAAGGGAGGATCAGCCAGTCAAACCCAGAAGGAAACTGTGAAGTAAGCAGAAGTACTCTGCTGTTTAGAATTTCAATCATTTATCTCTTGATAGTTTGTGCGTTCCATTACGTATTGGATACATGGAGATACAGTACACGCACAATGTGCAACACCGCCTTCATGAGGATTAGTAATAATAGTCCAGGGATTCATCGAATATGGTGAATACGCCGACGAGTTTTTCGATTTGGGCGATCAGCAGTCCGGCACAGATCGTCAATATCAACACCTAGATCCGTAGTAACCGTCAATAGCAAGCTTCGTAAGTATCGACGAACTTCCGTCGGACGAAGGCAAACACAGCACGACTTCTGATCGCCCGCAATGCAACTCGAAGCGAGTGAGTCTCCAACGATGCGCACAATAGTACTTCGAAGTAAGCAATTAGTAGTCATGTTTGCTTTGCACGCATTTGTATTAATAATATATATTTCATTGTACAGTAGTAGTAAAGTCAAAATGGAGTTATTTTGCCTAAGTTATAGTAATGATGTCAATACGACCTTCCTTGTCTAAAATGTTTTCGTCAAAACTACTATGTTATATATTACATCCAGAAATAGTATAGATCATAGTACTACGAAGAGTAGTAAATTACTTACGTCAAAACCTTCTCTTGGGTATCACTTGACTTGATAATGGAAAATTCGTCGTGAACTGCGCCAGTTGAGCTCTCGACCATTGTCAATGTCAGGTTCGTTGGGGTCACAATCAATTTGGAAATCCCGTAGTGCGTGTTGTCCATCAGCACAAGCCATTCAGGCGATGGTGGGTTCTTGAACTGAAAGAACCCCTCAGGACCACCCGCAGCTCCTGTGATAACATACACTGGAGCCTGAGGGTTCTCGTACGTTCTCGTATCGTTAGAGACACCCTTCATCACAGCGCTGCCATTCCTGGTTGGGAAATGTCGTTCATACGCATGCACGTGGCCCTGTAGTACCAGATCCACCTTGTACTTGATGAAGAGCTCCTCGAAAGCCTCTTGCACATTCAACGCATCGTAGTCATTATTCGGTACGCCATCTGCTTCGCAGGAGCGAATCGTGTACATCGGCCGATGCATCCCCACAATAACCCACGGAACTTGCTCTCGGTTGGCATCCGCAGCCTTCAGATCTTCTTCCAGCCACTGCAGTTGATCTCCAAAACCTCCATAGACGCGCTTGGTGTAGTAGGCGTTGCTCGGCGAGTTCGGATAGTCCGTTTCGGACGATATCGAGGTGAAGTGGGCAGTGGCATACTCATAGGAATACCACATATTCAGCACCCCTCCGCTCTCTGGCGACGGCATACGGAAGCGCGAGTTAAACGCCGAGTAGTTTCCGAGTTGGTCCTTCTTGTCGCTCGAAAGGAGACACGTAGGGGAATGACACTCGGCCTCGTGGTTCCCTACTAAAACCATGTAGGGCATTTGCCGCATAACGTTCGTCATTGAGTTCATAAACTTGTTGTAAAACTCTTCGTAGTAGAACCCGAAAACGTTTTTGGCCTTCAGGAAGTCAGTGTCAGCGTAGGAAATGTCTCCTAGGTGGAAGATGAAGTCAATTTCTACGAGGCTGTTCACGTACTTGTTGGTGGCCACGGAGTTATCGTCGACGCCCAGATCTCCATACACAGCGACTGTAAACGGGTTCTGGTCGCCACTCTCTCGAGCTGTTGTAAATGAGCTCACCGCACTCTGAAAGTTCGACTCGGAAGTGCTCCCAACCTTGTAAAAGTACTCCTTATTAGGCTTCAAGCCCGTCACCACGGCGTGGTAGCTGTATAGCTCGTAGTCGTCGTCTTTGTAATAGGATTTCGTCTCGATCTCTGCGCTTTTCACTTGGGTTAAGGTACCTTCACTGCTTCCGACCCACACTGCTGGATCCTCCACCAGAGTGAATGTCGTCCAGGATATCGTCATTCCCGTACCGGTTTCTTCCCCTGCGAAGGCCAAGTGGAGCTGCTGGGGCTTCTTGGTTGAATCGCTCGAGTCCGTCAGTCGGCAAGCCTGTGACGGCGTAACATCACCCAATTGGTACTGAAGCGAACACGAATTTGCCGGCTCACAGCTCAAGGAGGACCACTTGTACACACAACCAGCGTCGTCCACTGCGGTCTGAGTCTCGTTCGTCTGAGCGAAGGCCGTCGAACACGCAGCACTTGCACACAAAGCGATGGTCATTACGTGGGTTCTCATAACGAAAAGCTCAAGCCTAGGCCGGAGCTAAACCTCAAATGACATCGTGTGGCATCTTCTTCCGTTGGCCATCACCTCTCTGCTTCCTGTCGAGATCAAGTTACCATAATTGGGGATGGAAATCCAGATACTAGAAGCGATAAGCTGGTACGAACCGTGCTAAAACAGAGAGGTCACGCTGGACTTGTTGACTCGAACCGACCCGATATCGACATCATTGACTCGGAACTTGATCTCCTTTCTGATTGTAGCTTCAGTACCAAGAGTTTCTGTAGTATTCATGGCCATGCGCTCCCAAAAATAGTGGTGACTGTGCGCATTGACGTCTAAAGTAGAGTCTCTCTTTCCACCTGTCGCCCATGCAATACCAGCCCAATTACCCGTACGCCACAGCTTCCCAGCAGTATGGAGCGATCTCTCATCAACGTGAGGAGCAGCGTCGTCGCCAAGCAGAGTATTCCCAAGCCCTCGCTCAGCAAGTAGCGCAACGCGAGCAGCAGAGGCGGCGAGAGCGTGAACTGGATCGGAATTATGGCCGACACAACGAATTCCAGAATCCTTCCCCACAAAACTTCCAACAGAGTCGTCCCGAAGCTTTCGAGCTGGCAGAGCGAGGCTTCTTTGACGGATTAGGCCACAATAACCCGCACAATTCGAGAACCAGCTTCGCTCGGGGACAGCAACAGCAACAGCAACAGCAACAGCAACAGCAACAGCAACAGCAACAGCAACAGCAACAGCAACAGCAACAGCAACAGCAACAGCAACAGCAACAGCAACAGCAACAGCAACAGCAACAGCAACAGCAACAGCAACAGCAACAGCAACAGCAACAGCAACAGCAACAGCAACAGCAACAGCAACAGCAACAGCAACAGCAACAGCAGCAACAACAGCAACAACAGCAACAGCAGCAACAGCAGCAGCTCCATCATCGACTACCCGGTGGACCGGGATCAATTGATTATTCCCAGCCTGTTCAAAGCTCCTATGTAGAGCAACCACCTTACCCACAGCCTCCCCAAAGCTGCTTCGGCTTCCAGACGTACCAGCAGCCCCCAGTCCACAATGATGTCGGTCCAAACATGCAAACAGGTTGGTCGCAGCAGATGAGAAGCAGCCAATTCGTACCAGGACAAAACCTCGAGCAGGTAGCGCCGTCGGGAGCTTTTAGTGGCTATCATCAACCACCAGAACAGGGAAACGGAGGTCGCCGACTTGGTCGCGGTGACTCGGAGGAAGCTGAAAAGATCCGTCGGAAGCTACAGCAACAGCAAGAGATGCAACTCGCTTTGGAGCGGCAGATCGAGGAGAAGCGACAGCAGAAGCTCGAAGCCAAACGGCGACAGGAAGAAGAAGACCGACGGGAGCTCTTGCGCTTTGAGGAAGACCAGCGTCGACAACGCGCAGAGGAGGAGCGACTCCAAGAGGAAAAGCGTCAGAAAGCGGAGCTGGAGCAGCAGAAAGCCCAGCAGGCGGCAGCGGCCGTCGCAGCCGCGAATCAACAGGCCAAAGCCCAGCAACAGCAGAAACTGCACGCGCAGGTGACTCAACCTCAGCCTCCGCCCCAACCTTTCTACAAGGAGCCGCAGCTACAGCAGCCTGACCGCTTTCCATCCAAGAATCCGTTCACGAACTCGCGCGCGCACCTGTTCGAAGACCCACTAGTGTATCCTTCAAATCAGTTTGGCCATAACAACCAGAACATGTCACCAATTCGAGATCAAAGATTCCAGCACGACAATAACAACGTTGGTTACGCTGTGGACCCCAGTGAACTACGACGTCAGTATGACGATATGCGGGAGGAGCTCAGACGACAGCAGCAATTTGTAGATCAGCTACGTCAAGCCCAAGCGCAGATCCAACAGCAGCAGCTTTCACCTAAAAGGGAGGAAAGAGGGAGTATCCCTACACTCCAGGACTTAGAGAAACTACGCAACGAACTGCGGGGAGAACTGGAATACCGGGAGCAGCTGCATCGACAAGAACTGGCGTCACTGAAACGAGAGCAGCAAGAGCGATCCCTGGAACGGTCACCTCCTCGCCATCAGAGAGTGAAAAAGTCTTTCGAGTCTGTTATTGAGCCCCAGCACGACTTCAGGCGAGAGTCTTCACAGATTGAAGCTCCAATTGACGAGAGTTTGACATCTTTACGTGGCGAAAGCAAGTTCGTGTACTTCGGACGAGCAAGCAATGTTGCTAAAACGAGGGAAATTCGAGTCATTGAAGAGAATGAGGAAGAAGAAGACGCGCTGGACGACAATAGCGAACTGATCGAAGTGGAGACGCCACCAGTCAAACCGCAGGAAGAGCCACAGGAGGATGTTGTCACGAGTGTATCGCCTTCTAAAGGGAATCAGGAAGAAATTAGTGACGATTTTGTCGTGGCAGGCCACCACCAAATGACGCCCTCGCCGCCTTCTCGTACCCGAAGGGCAGCAAGCAGCCATCGATACTCTCAATTGCCGCCAACTCTATCCTCTTCACCTTCAAAATCCCCCGATCTATGGCGTCTGGAATCAGTGGGAATCAACGATAGTGACAGCGACGACGATCTGGACGTCAGTCTGGACGGTGAGCAACTCGAAGCGCTTTTCCAACGGAATGTTCGGCGCCATGAGATCCTCTTGGGATTCCAGAGCAAGGTTCAACGTCAACAAGAAGACCCCAACGACCAAAAGGAAAGTGGGGCTCCTCATAAGAAAATGGCGTGGGCGGAACTCCATCGACAGCTCGAAAAGAACCGAAAAGCGTCGACTCTTTCCCAGTTGCGGACAAAGTCAAACAATTTAAGCGAAGGAAGAGATCTGGATGAGGCTGCTCTTGTGGCGTCTTCCAAGTGGATGCCGCCTCTTCTACAGACAGCTCAAAAGATGAACAAATAAAATCGAGGATTTCTGTGGACAACTTGTTTCAAGTTCCTTTTCAACTCGCTTTATAAGGAATAAGGTACACAAAGCAGCAAAGAGATAATCGTAGCAACAACTCAAACGATGAACAAATAAATGCCAGGCCATTCTGGTTCTTGATGGACTCAGTCTATCATCCCTTCATGTACTCAAGTGATTCAGTCTCACTTGACTCTCATCCACTTCTCCTGGCTTAACACAAAACTGCACGACACAAGCTTCAGCTTTACCACCAGTGGAACCACCAGTTGTTCTGGCCCTGTTGCTGCTGGTTGTCGTCACTGTCATCGTTGCCCCAGTGGCCGCTCCAGTACGGGTTGCTGCCCGTGTTACCCGAGGACGTAGCCGTTGTCGCGGCCGGCGCCGTCGTGGACGTTTCAGTGGCAGCCTCCGTGGCAACCGGGGCCTCAGTGGACTCAGACACAGGGGCGACCGTAGCAGCATTGTCAACCGGAGCCTCAGTGGACTCAGACACAGGGGCGACCGTGGCAGCGCTGCCCGTGTTAGACGTAGCTGATCCCGTCGAAGCCGAGCCAGGGAGAGTCGAGAATGCGTTCGAACCCGAGGTAGAAGCGGAGTTCGGAGCCGAGTTCCAGGCCGAAGCAGAAGTGGACGTCGAAGCAGAAGCCGACGAGCCGACAGCTTCCGATCCGGAGGACGAGCCCTCGCAAGCCACAGACTTCTCCAGAAGCAGACTCACGTCCGCGTAGCTGAGGCCAATGCTGGTAACCGTGTCGGTCGCTGGCTTGGCCTTAGGGAACCAGATGAAGTCCGGGTGGTCGTCGTCCGAGTCGTAGACCCATTCACCGCCGATGATGGCGCCGGCATCGTCCATTTCAAGGATGTAGTAGTAGTAGGCGCCAGTCGTGTACGAATCCACCTGGCCCGAAGACACCAGCGGGCCGTCCGTGTACGTCTCGAAGATCCATGAAAGACGCGTCTTCACGTACACGATGCTCTTGGCAGCCGCGTTCCACGGATACTCCTCCAGTCCGTAGAACGTGCTGGCAGCTTCCTCCAGAGTCATTTCCGTCTGCTCGTAGACCTTGAAACCACGCACAGGCTGGTTCCACACCTCCGAGCCGGCGGTGACGTCAGCGATGAACGTGGCGTTCAGGTTGCCCAGCAAGTTGGCAGCGGCAATGTGGAAGTAGGCAGGGTTCAGGTCACGGTACGCGTCGCTCGAGTGGCGGCCGTACTCGTCAGTGGAGTCGGTGCCGCCGTTGTAACGGGTGCCAGTGAAGACGGTCGTGACGGTGGCGCCGTCGTACACGTCCGACAGCAAGGCCTTGATGTCCAGGGGCTGGAACGTCACGCCGTTGTACGTCACGGCACACTGCGGCTCATCCTCGAGCATCGCGGCGGGCGTCCAGGCGTGGCAGATACCGTACCAGGTCGGGATGCAGTAGCCAGAGGTCTTATCGGCACGGATGGAGCACGAGCTGCCGTCCGTCAGCGAAGAGCAGTCGCTATCCGAGGAGCAGACCGTGTGGCTGCTCATAGAGTCGATGCCGTTGTCGGCCGACACTTTGTCCATGAAGTCCGTGACGTCCAGACCAAAAGCTGTGGCGTACTTTTCAGCAGCACTCGGCTCGCCCGCGCTCCAGATAACGTTGATGCTGTCCTGGTACGTAGGCCAGTACGGACCGGGCCACGGTGACGGGGTGTGCACACCGATAGTGGGGAGGTTGGCGAGCGTCGTCTCCATTGTCGAGCCGAAGTAGGCCTCGAGCTTGGCGATGTCCTTATTCGTGTTGGCTTCAAGCTGACGCTTCTTCTCGATCTTCTCCTGCAGCTTGCGGCCGGACATAGGGGAGTGGCGCAGCTTACGACTGCTCTCGTCCTCCCAGCCCGTAGCACAGTTAGGCTCCTCCTCGGAAGCGCCACCAACACTGCTCGAGGTGGTGGGGGCCGACGTTGTGGTCGTCACACCGGTTTTGCCCGGCGAAGCAGTCGACGTAGTGTCCTCCACAGACGATCCGGCAACGCTGGTCGAGGTGGACGGAGCCGTCGTGACCGTAGTGCCAGTGTTAGTGGACGGCGAAGTGGTCGAGGTAGTCTCCTCGGCCGACGAACCGGCCACGCTGCTTGACGAGGCCGGAGCACTGGTCACTCCAGTCGTAGTGGACGTCGTAGTAGACGTCGAAGTGGACGTCTGGGAGACAGTCGTGCCCGTCTTGGTGTGCGTGGTAGTCCCCGCATTGGATGAAGTGGTAGACGACTGCGTCGTTGAAGTCTTCGATGTCGACGTGGACGTCGTGGTAGTCGTCGTGTACGCATCCTGGTCAGCGTCGGTGGACGGGGTGGAAATCGAGTAAACCGATTTGCCCACGAAGGTCGAGACGGTCTCCGTCGGGGCCGTTGTCGTATTCGCCAGAAGCTCCGTGTAGTTAACGGTCACGGTCGTAATGGTGGTGATGTCCGGCAGAGTCGGATCAACCTCGACGGTGATGGCGCAGTCCTGGTCGGCGACGTTGGCGCCACGGGCTGGGAACTTGCTGCTGATCTCGTCCGTCGTGTTGGCCGACGTGTACGGGTCGTAGTAGAGCGAAGTAGCCGAGGCCTCCTGCATCTGCACAGCCACGAGGGCCACGGCCGCCGGGATGAAGTAGCGGCGCGGCGTGTAGACCATGTTGCTGGCGTCGATCCAACGTGAAGCTGAAACTGCTGACCTGCAAGGAAGGGAGGAAGGGCGGAGTAATTTCCTCGGCAGCGAGAAAATTGGGGAATGGCCGAGTCCTATACGAGCCAGCAGCTACGCAGCGGTGCATTGCAGTGCATTGCAGTGCTCTGATCCAGCACGTGAGACCGGCCGGTCTCGGCAGTCGGAGGCGAGCGTGACATCCTGCCCAGTCTATCATGACACCGTTGGATGCCGTCCGCCAGCTGGTGGCCGCACATGGGATATGCACTCAACGCCAGAGGGCGAGCCACACAGCTGTGTGGCTCGCCTTTGCCGTCTGAATCGATGCAGCTTCAGCCGCCCATTGCTTCGGGCGAGCGTTCCGTTCGAGGTGGCGGTGGTGCTCTGGATACTCCATGTAGTCTAGAGGCAGAACAGTCTTTTTGTATTCATTCGTCGTGGCCGTCACGCCAAGGACTGCCATGGCTGCTGCCGTTCGAAGATGCTGTTGGCATCGGGAAGCTTCGCGCAATGTGGCGTTGGTGAAAAGGTTGGTGTGATAACAGTTGCACAAGCCGGTTTGCTAGTCAGCACAGCACTCAAATAGCAAGCTATGACGAATATCCCGCGGAATCCGATATTTTTGTAGCTGCTTTTTGATACAACTTAATAGAGTTTTGACCCTATAATGCTGGACAACTCTTGTATCAAATTGAAGTCTGTTGTTGTACTGTATGTGGATTTTGACGTCGTTGCGTCGTTGCACTGAGCGTCAAGCTTGAGCCAAGCTCATTTTCGGTGCTGAGGCCGGAACGACTCAAGTCGGTACATGTACATGCACTCCACCACACTGTGATTTACTCCGAAGTACTTTGTTGCTTCTCGTCACGTCCAAATTGAGAGTCTGCTGGAGTGTGTGTACCGGTACACTCCAGTACGAACACCAACCCGCAGTGTGCCATCTCTTGATTGACAACTCTTGGTTGACAATGGCAGCACCTGCAAGCAAGGGTGGATTTTGATCGCTATTGAGGCGCGATCCACCCTACACTGACTGCTGTCCGCTCGGGGAGAGCGTGGGCGATGCATTGCCGCGCAATCCGCAGGCCTTGAACCGCTGTAGATGTATCAGGAGAGCAGCGGTTTGTCAAGCCGCCGTGCCACCGCAGCTGGTCAACACGACGGTGCCGTGGAAACCCGTTGCTGGCTGCTGCGGTTGCAGGATTTACTTGCCTGCCCGATCCGGTAGAGAGGGTTGACGGCCTGCCTCAGGATGTCGACGACGCCGGAGAAACGTGTCGCGACTGCAAATTTTGGGTCAAAAGATGCTCCCGAGAGAGCAAGATGAGAAGAAAGACTCGCTGTAAGCGACCTGTGCGTGCAGGTAGAGGTGGCTTTCTTCATGTTATGGCACCCAAATGCACCGGCGAGTCCGTTGCCTGATCGCTGAGACGCACGGCGAGCTGCAATCGAACGGCGCCGTGGCGCAATGCTACGAACGCCAAACTGCACACCACGCGCACATCAAACTGCAGCTCGAGCTTCTGCAAAACCAGCAGTCGTTCTGGGCGGATCACGGCGCTGTCGGCTTCGCCCTGTGTCGGACAGCAAGCCATGAGCAAAAAAATCGATGTAGACGCACGCGGTTCCGAGCCGCCATGCTCCGGTGGCGCCACTTGATGCGCTTCCAGCAGTTCTGCCAGCTTTCTCGGCTGGGTATAATTCGTATCGGCCGTTGTGGCGCTGAATGCACTCCGGATGTCGACTTCAAGGATCCAACTCGTTCCGCCCTTTGGTTGGATGGACTTCGCTCAAAGCCCATCCAAACTAAGATCCTGTTTCGATGGTCGCACCAGGCTGCTAGGCGAGGGTTAACATGAACCAAAGGAGCAACATGGAGTGCACACACCTCTCGGAATACCCATGCCTAGTTGCAGTCGATTATTATCCATACCCAAGTGATCGCAACAGAGCCGATAAACTCTGTTAATAAGCTGGCGCAGACTATGCGCGAACAGGAGCTCGCAAGCTGCATGAAAGACTTACGACGTAGGCCTTACGTGTACTTCAAATATTAGTAGTAAAGAGATTTTATTTGGTCTACATGGTAGCGTACCATACTGCTACCGAGTGCCCGTCAACACAAGACCAGATGCGGAATTCTGCAGTGAAGAAAATAAAAAAAGAATCAATCGATTATTGCCTCCTATCTAACACTTGATAGAGGACGTTTATCATGCAATGGTGGTTTTGATTGAGACTGGCCGCGAGGGCTAGCTCGGTTATCGTAACACCACACATGCAAGTGATTCTGTCTCACTCTTCGTCACGTTAGTGCATCCCGGTGTTGGCGCGGACTGCCCGCGTTCGAGCGCTTACCACCAGTGGAACCACGACTGGTACGACTGGCGCGGGTGCTCGCCCTGCTGGAACTGCTGCTGAAACTGCTGCTGCTGTTGCTGCTGCTGGTCGTCGCTGTCATCCTGGTGGTTGTTGCCACCGTGGTTGTTCGTGGGGGTAGCCGTAGTCGCGGCAGGGGCAGTCGTAGCGACTGGAGCCGTCGTCGGGTTCGAGTTGGTGGTAGTAGCAACCGGGGCCTCAGTGGAGACCGGAGCCTCAGTGGCGACCGGGGCCTCAGTGGCCGCACTGCCTGCGTTAGACGCAGTCGAGCTCGTGGCAGGAACGTCCGAGGACGAACCCGACGTGGAAGCCACCGAGCCGGAGGTAGAAGCAGCAGCGGAGGTCGAAGCCGAGGCAGACGTCGAAGCCGAGGCAGACGTCGAAGCCGAAGCGGAGGCCGAAGCCGACGAGCCAACCGATTTTGAGCCCGAAGCCGAGGCGGAGTCAGTGCAGGCCACAGACTTCTCCAGCAACATGCTCACATCAGCGTAGCTCAAACCAATGCTCGTCACAGTGTCAGCAGCCGGCTTAGCCTTAGCGAACCACAGGAAATCCGGGTGGTCGCTGTCCGAGTTGTACACCCACTCTCCACCGACGATCTCACCAGCGTCGTCCAGCTCCAGGAGGTAGTAGTAGTACGCACCGGTCGTGTAGCGGTCGATCTCGCCCGAAGAAACCAGGCCGCCGTCCGCGTACGTCTCGAAGATCCACGAAAGACGCGACTTCACGTACACGATGCTCTTGGCAGCGGCGTTCCACGGGTACTCCTCAAGGCCGTAGAAGGTCTGGGCGGCCTCCCCGAGCGACATGGCGGTCTGCTCGTACACCTTGAAGCCACGCACGGGCTGGTTCCACACCTCAGCGCCGGCCGTCACGTCGACGACGAACGAAGCCTTGAGCTTGCCGAGAAGGTTGGCAGCGGCGATGTGGAAGTACGCCGGGTTCATGTCACGGTACGCGTCGTTGGTGTGGCGGCCGTACTCGTCGGTGCCGTCGTCACCGCCGTTGTAACGGGCGCCGGTGAACACCGTCGAGACCTTCGCGCCGTCGTAGACGTCCGAGATCAGACCCTTGATGTCCAGTGGCTGGAACGTGACGCCGTTGTGGGTCACGGGGCACTTGGGCTCCTCCTCAATGATGGCGGCCGGGGCCCAGGCGTGGCAAATACCGAACCAGCCAGGGATACAGTAGCCCGAGCTATTGCCGTCACGAATGGCGCACTTGCTGCCGTCGTTGCGAGAGGCGCAGTCGTTGTCCGATGAGCACTTGGCGCGCTTGCTCTGCGAGTCAACACCGTTGTCCTTGGACACCTTGTCCATGAATTCCTTGGGGTCAAGGCCAAAAGCAGTGGCGTACTTCTCAGCAGCGCTCGGCTGTCCCTCGCTCCAGACAACGTTGATGCTGTCCTGGTACGTCGGCCAGTACGGGCCGGCCCACGGTGCCGGCGTGAACACGCCCTGGGTAGGCAGGTCCTTCAGGGTCATCTCCATCTTGGTTCCGAAGTAGGCTTCAAGCTTGGCGATGTCCTTGTTCGTGTTGGCTTCAAGACGACGCTTCTTCTCAATCTTCTTCTCATGGACGGCATGGGCGGACACAACGCTGTCGCGCAGACGACGCGCGGGCGTTGCCGGCTCCTCCCATCCAGTGGCGCAGTCCTTCGGCTTCGACTTGTCCGAGTTACCCTGGACAGTCGACGGCGTGGTCACTTGAGTCCTGCCCGTCTTGGTAACGGGCGGGTTCTGCTCCGTGGAGCCCTGCGTCGCCGGCGTAACCGTGGCCGTAGAGGTTCCGGTCTTGGTAGCGGGCGGGTTCTGCTCCTTGGAGCCCTGCGTCTTCGGGGCAGCGGTGACCGTCGAGGTTCCCGTCTTAGTAGCAGGAGGCTGTTCCTGCGTCGTCGAAGTCGAAGGAGACCCCGAGGACACGTAGGCGTCCTGGTCGGCATTGTTATCGGGGGTGTCCACCGACACAACAACCGTGCCCACCTTGGTGTGCACCGGTTCGGTCGGGGGCGTGGTCAGGTTGGCCAGCAGCTCCGGGTACGTCACGGGCACCGTCAAGATGGTGGTGATGTCCGGCAGCGTGGGGTCAACCTTCACCTCAATGGCGCAGTCCTGGTCAGCCACATCGGCACCGAAAGCGGGGAACGAGGTGGAAATCTCGTCAGTCGTCTGAGCGACCGTGAACGGCTCGTAGTACAGCGACGCGGCGGAAGCCTGGTGCATCTGCAGGGCCACGGCGGCCACGGCTGCGGAGACAAGGTAGGTGCTGGGCGTGTAGACCATTTTGCAACAAGTCGATCTAGAGATCCGGAAGGGATAGCGCGTCAACCTGGGACGGAGGAAGGCTGTGTAATCTTCTCGACACCGAGAAAATTGGAGAATGAGCAAACTGCTGTTGTCCGGAGCCCCAGCTTGACCGGTTCGTGTGCGCTTTCGCCGAGTTTCTCCGCAGGGATATCCATGTAGCGCGGGATTTGTAGCAAAGAGCAAGCGCGAACAGCGTTCAGGCACCGAAAAGGCGAGGCGGCGCGCAAGAAGACAGCAAGAGTTCGGCGCCGTGGCCTTTGCGTCTTGCTGTCCGCACGCCACTTCACCGAGCACGGTCTCTCGCCGTAAGATTAAACTTTAATATGCTTGGATCCGTGCAAAGAGCATTCCGAATTGTGAGTAACCGAACGAACGACACGTCTTCTTCATGTCTTGCAGCTCTCTGCAGCCCAGCCGTTGGCTCTCTGATGTTTCGGTGACGACGGTGGTGACCTCGCTTTGAAGCTGCGGAGAGAAAGCGAAGAGCCCAAAGCTTTGCGCGGCGGCCACGTGCGGACGAAATGTCCACTCGTGCTGCTGCTCGGTCAACCTTCGCGCCATTTTCAGCTCACTCAACACGAGACGTACTGTACGGCGGCTTGCAGCAAGAACACCGGCAAGCCGGTGTCGGGCATGTGTTTTGGCGTTGCCTGGCGGGTCAATTGCCAAGCCATGGGTGAAGGCATTTCACTGCGAACTACTACTTGTACATATTCTAGTACCTGTAATACATGTACCGAGGCACAATGTGCCTCATGCACATGTAAGTGCAGGTCACTGCTCGTTCGTGTACATGTTTTCACCATCGCAGTGTGTGTCTTTCGTAAAGTACATGTACACCTTGCACCACGAACTTCGTGACGAAGCAGGCGATCTTCCTGGCCACTTCGCCAGCTTGCTTGCCTGCCTATCCTGGTTGAAGAGCTTTAATCTCCTTTCTTCCATGAGAAGTTTTAATCTCCATTAATTTCTGCAAAACGAACAGGAAAATGGTGCCTTTACACCACAGTCACAACCTCCGGCAGAGGCCCAACGGCGTTGGGCCAACGCCTGCAGACTGTAGGCTTCAGTCGCTTCGTATTGCTGAGTCAGACTCCCCCGGCTGCAACCGCGGCACCCACGCACATGGTTTGAGCGATGAAGGAGCCGCGCCAAGCGGGGATAAGCAAGACATGCAAGCAGTTGATGTTTCAGTGCAGCAATTAAAACGGCAAGTCATCTGTCTCCGGCGTACTGTAGCTGCATGCTGCTCACCCAACGGCGGACCATTTGAAGTCAATGTTCAACGAGTAAGCCTTCCGTGGCGGGCACACTGGAAACTGTCATGGATGACATTGCTTCTTTTGTAATAACGGTAGACGCGTGAATATAGCGCAGCGGGCAGCGAGAAACTTTGCTAGCCAAGTGATCGTTGGTGAGTTCTGGCCCAGAGCTGCTGGGTGCATTTACTGTAGACACCAAATCCGAGCGCTCAAGCCCCACGACAACGCTGCAAGCTCGAGGCGAAGCCTGGACGTCGTTGGGGGCTTTCCATGACGATCCTGTTGTGTTGCTTGGTGCCATCTGCAACGCAAATCCCAGGTTGTACAGGTTGACATGCTAGCCACACAGTTGGGAATAAACTCGAGCTTGGCTGTGGAATTTTAGTGGCGTTGTTCCAGATGTCCCAAGCACAATCGGCTCGAACGCTGGCTCGACCGACAGCAAGGAGATCTGCTTGCCAAAGTGCAGCTCATTCTCCAATTTTCTCGTCCTAGAGGAGATTACATAACTCGTTGCTTCAGGATGGTCTACTCGCCCAGCACTTACCTCGTTTCCGCAGCTGTCGCTGTGGTTGCCCTGCAGATCAAGCAGGCGGCCGCCGGTTCGCTGTACTACGAACCATTCACCGTCTCCGGCACGGACGACAAAATCAGCAGCGACTTCCCTGCTTTCGGTGCCGATGTTACCGACCAGGACTGCGCCATTGAGGTGAAGGTGGACCCTACGCTCCCTGACATCACCACCATCTCAACTGTACCAGTGACCTTCACGGATCTGCTGGCTAACACTTCGACAGCCCCAACGGAACCGGTGTTTTCGAAGGTAGGTACTGTGATCATGTCGGAGGAGACCCCCACCACGGATGCCGACCAGGACGCTTACATCGACTCCACTACGCCGTGGACTGGCACCAGTTCGCCTAGCAAGACTGGCGTTGAGAAGGCGGCCAAGGACTGTGCGACGGGTTGGGAGGATACCACCGCCGTCCAGGAGAAGCTCGAGAAGAAGCGCCGACTGGAAGCCAACACGAACAAGGACATCGCCAAGCTTGAAGCCTACTTCGGAACCAAGATGGAGATGACCCTGAAGGACCTCCCGACCGTGGGTGTCCACACGCCGTCGCCGTGGGCCGGTCCGTACTGGCCCACGTACGAGGACAGCATTAACGTTGTCTGGAGCGAGGGACAGCCGAGCCCCGCCGAGAAGTACGCCACTGCTTTTGGTCTTGATGTGACGGAATTCATGGACAAGGTGTCCAAGGACAACGGCGTCGACTCCCAGAGCAAGCGCAGAGCGTGTGAGACCGACGAAGGGTGCGAGTCCCTTGCCAACGGCAGCAAATGCGCCATCCGTGCCGGTAAGACCTCGGGCTACTGCATCCCTGGCTGGTTCGGTATCTGCCACGCTTGGGCGCCGGCTGCCATTCTGGAAGCTGAGCCCAACTGCCCGGTGACGCACAACGGCGTGACGTTCCAGCCCATTGACCTGAAGGCTCTGATCTCGGACGTCTACGACGGTGCCGGTGTGGCCACTGTGTTCACCGGTGCCCGCTACAACGGTGGCGACGACGCCGCGGACGAGTACGGCCGCCACACGAACGCCGCGTACCGTGACATGAACCCAGCCTACTTCCACATTGCGTCGGCGAACATTCTGGGTAAGCTGAACGCGACGTTTGTGGCTGATGTCGATGCGGCTGCGGAGGTGTGGAACCAGCCCGTGCGTGGTTTCAAGGTGTACGAGCAGACCGCCATGTCGCTCGAGGAGGCCGCCCAGACCTTCTACGGCCTCGAGGCGTACCCGTGGAACGCCGCTGCCAAGAGCATCGTGTACGTGAAGTCGCGTCTTTCGTGGATCTTCGAGACGTACACGGACGGAGGTCTGGTGTCGTCTGGTCAGATCAACAAGTTCACTACTGGCAAGTACTACTACTACCTCCTGGAGCTGGACGACGCTGGCGAGATTATTGGCGGTGAGTGGGTGTACAATTCGGACAGTGACCACCCGGACTTCCTGTGGGTGCCGAAGGCCAAGCCTGCCGCTAACACGGTGACGAGCATTGGTTTGAGTTACGCTGATGTGAGCATGTTGCTGGAGAAGTCTGTGGCCTGCACTGACTCCGCCTCGACCGCTGGATCCGAATCGGCTGGTTCGTCGGCTCCTGCTCCTGCGTCAGCTTCTGCCTCGACCTCGGGGTCGGTTGGCGACGCGACGGAGGCGCCAACCACGTCAACGAGCGCGTCTACTACCGGCAGCGAAGCGTAGGTGTATATTCAGATATATCGTTGATGCATTGCCTTGCAGCCTAAGATATGTTGGTAGTACACAGCTCAAAACCAATTGAAAAAGTCGTTTTTACATGTTAGTGTATTTGACAGAAATGTGAAAAGCCTACGAAGACAATCCTCCTCCTAACCGTTTGAAGTTGGAGGCCGTCGTCGAGTTGTATTCTGGAAACCCCCTCCGTTCGTACTTGAAAATGCCAACTATGATGCGAAAGCCCTGCGGGCCCCAACTTTGGATTCCAAATCAAGTCGTTCGGTACCTTAGTATCAGGGATACTGTAGACAAATCCAGACAACTCGATGTCTGCTGGAAGCTGCGGTACTATTCTGGAAATTCATGGCACACGTAGCCTACGCGACGTAGGTACTTCGTTGCCTCCCTAATTGAGACGGAACGCAAGGTCTACTGTACAGAGTTCCACTTTATAGTGCTACTTTAATGCTGACCAACTTCAGCTTTCAGTTCGTTGACGTTGTTCCGACGCGATGTAGCATTTGAAAGGTGCCGACCAAAAAATATCTACAGTACAAACGTGTGGCTTAGCTTCATGTACATGTAGAAGTAAACCCCACAACAGCCAGAACTACAGACTGTACATTGCGCGGTACGTAGTTCGAGGTAGTTCGAGGTGCTTTGGTTTAAATTGTTCTTTTACTAAAATGACATTTAGACCATTTCAGTTGATGGTCTAAATTTAAAGTCCATGGTACAGAACATTGAACAGAATTTGTCAGATTCTAAATGTCTAGAACCATATTTAAATGTTCGTTTCTAAGCCACTTGTTTCTTCTTTTTAAAAAAAAACGACCAAATTGACTTTGCTAGAATTAATTTTCACGTTATTTTAGTTCTCTCCGACTTGGAATACGTACATGTACAGCTACAACTTGCTGCCGTCATGCTTTATGCGAGAACAACAACGTTTTGGGCGCCCCCAAGCCGTTCTTGCAACAGCAAAAAGAGAAAAATTATGAAGGCCATATGTCTTGCATGTCAGATAGTGAACATCCGAATAATGCCTGGATATTTTCGTCGTTTGAACAAATAAATTTGCGAGAGGCCAATTTACATGTGCACTTAACCTTATAGCATCGCGTGGTGCAGCTTGGCAGCTATAAGAGCACCAATACGCAACCTTGTTTGTTTATAAGAAGAAAACTTTGAAAGGGGCCAAAACTCTAAAGCCCGAAGCTTTACGCTGCGCTGGTAAAAAGAGCTGCGGCAGAGCTCAACAACGCCCATCTGCCGCCTGTAGATTCAGTAGTTGAAATACGTACGGAAGAACGTCAACGCTGTTCGTTGCGTACAGGTACTGTACAGAACGAAATATCCTGCACTGTGTAGTTGAGATATCGTGTAGTGTGGTTTTCTTCAACACTAAAAGACCTTCCACTCCACTGATGGAATGCACTGCGAACAGCAAACGTTTGGAAAATACATTTTTAATTCCAGAGGATGAGCTAGGATTAAAAATAGTCGCGCGTGGCGTTATCCGGGTACATGTATTTTCTCTCTTGATCTGGCACTTGCCAAACCTGCTTCAATATGCAATTGCCCATTAGATCCCGTCGCGCCAATACAATGGATCTCACAGATACTGTACACTGGACTGTCACTAAGCTCATAAAATTTGTGTTGAATTAACCCACAGAGCACGCGGGTAAGGCGTGCTCTGTAGTTTTTATTAATAGAGCGCTCGGAGGCTGAGGGAGTACGCTTCAAATCATCCCGAAGTCGTATGTTATGTGGAAAGCGTGCGTAGACACGAACTCACTGGCCTTGCATATGAAAAGCGGGTAGAGCGTTGTAAATTGCCGTGGGGGAGTTCCATCTGTCCGAAGCTCTAGAGCGTGGCTGGCTCCACGGGCGACTGCAACGCGTGCGGGGAAGGCGAACAGCAAATGGAGCTGTGCTGCGCTCATTCTCCAATCTGCTCGTTCCCGAGTAGATTACTTTCCAGGCCGTCTCCGACTTCCTAGACACTCCGCTTCGCCACCATGGTGTACACCCCCCGCGCCTACCTCGTCTCCGCTGCTGTGGCCCTCTTGGCTCACCAGGCTACTGCCGGTTCTCTCTACTACGGAGCCGTCACGGTCTCCGACACGCAGAACGAGATCACCGACAAGTTCCCGGCCTACGGTATGGATGTGGCCGACAGCGACTGTGCCATCCAAGTGACGGTGGACCCTACGCTGCCCAACGTCACCACCATTCTACCGGAGCCCGTAGAGTTCCCGGACCTTCTTGCCAACCTGACCACGGCCCCCGTTGACCCGCTGTCCAACAAGGTTGGTGAGGTTGATCTGACGGAGGAGTGCCCTACCACCGCGGCCGACCAGGACGCCTACTTGAACTCCACCACCCCGTGGACCGACAATGGTGTCTTCACTAAGACTGGCGTTAAAACTACCCCCAAGGACTGCGCCACTGGGTGGGACGACGCTACTTCCCAGGCTAAGATCGAGAAGAAGCGTCGTCTGGAAGCCAACGCCAACACGGACATCGCCAAGCTTGAGGCTTTCTTCGGCACCAAGATGGAGATGACCCTGAAGGATCTCCCGACCGTCGGTGTCCACACGCCGTCGCCGTGGGCTGGCCCCTACTGGCCCACGTACCAGGACAGCATCAACGTTGTCTGGAGCGAGGGACAGCCGAGCGCTGCCGAGAAGTACGCCAAGGCATTCGGCAAGGACGTCAAGACGTTCACGGACGCCGTTTCGAAGAAGAACGGCATTGACTCGCAGAGCGGCCGCAGGAAATGCACGTCCAACAATGACTGCTCCACCCTCACGGACGGCAGTGAGTGCGCCATCCGCGCCGGCAAGACCTCGGGCTACTGCATCCCGACGTGGTTCGGAATCTGCCACGCCTGGGCCCCGGCTGCCATCCTGGAGGCTGAACCCAACTGCCCTGTGACGCACAACGGCGTGACGTTCCAGCCTATGGACCTGAAGGCCCTTGTGTCCTCGGTCTATGACGGTGCTCGTGTGTCGACGGTGTTTACTGGCGCCCGTTTCAACGGCGGCACTGATAACGTCGACTCGTACGGCCGCCACTCGAACAACGCCTTCCGTGACCTGAATCCGGCCTACTTCCACATCGCCAACGCCAACCTTCTCGGCAAGTTGAACACCACGTTCGTCCTGGATGTCACCGCCGGCTCGGAGGTGTGGAACCAGCCTGTGCGTGGCTTCAAGGTCTACGAGCAGACCAAGATGACGCTCAAGAAGGCTGCCCAGACGTTCTACGGACTGCAGAAGTACCCGTGGAACGAGGCTGCCAAGAGCATCGTGTACGTGAAATCGCGTGTCTCGTGGATCGTCGAGACGTACACGGATGGTGGCCTGGTGTCTTCGGGTGCTATCAACCAGTTCACTACGGGCAAGTACTACTACTACCTCCTGGAGCTCGATGCCGCTGGCGAGATCATCGGCGGAGAGTGGGTCTACGACTCGGACGACGACCACCCGGACTTCCTGTGGCTGCCGAAGGCTAAGCCTGCCGCCAACACTGTGACCAGCATTGGCCTGAGCTACGCGGATGTAAGCATGCTCCTGCAGAAGTCTGTGTCCTGCTCGGCTTAAGTTGCAGACTTACTCTAGATCGTAAAATGTACTCTGGATTTGTGCTGTGATTCTTCTAGTGACTGCTTGACATCCAGCGTTCAAAGCTAGTGCCAGGAAACCAACACAAATAAAGCTTGTGCTCTTTTAAGTGTATTGTTCGTCCAAGATGGAATTGCTGCCACGATGGCAAGTTGGACTTGACTTGCGCGCACTTTAACTGAAGTTCAAGCGATGCACCTCAAGAATCTGTCCGTGTGTATCGTTGCGTTGCAGGGCTTGCCCTGTGTGAAGTCAGCTCTTCAACTTGCTTCTTGAATGCACAAGAAGGACACAGTAAGCTTACTGTAGTCTCTACAGTGTAGAATCCATCGGGGAAGACTATCCAAGTCACTAATGCTTTAACTTGGGGAGGCGTTTTCCGAGGTCTAGCTTCTGCTACTGCGTCACGCAGTGACCTGGGACGCTACTACAGATTGGCGATCGTTTGCTACAGTACCCATTGAGCATTTGCCATGATTGAGCGAGGAAGCAAATGAACGGTACAAACAACGAAACGTAGTAAATTTTGGTGGATTTAGAGAACGCCTCAATCGTACATGTACTCGTACATCCATTCGCACACTTCACAGGTTATATACTCGACCAGCGTCCCGGCACAGCGATGTACTGTACACCACGGGGTAACAACAACAGAAGACTTCCGGAACCAGACCAAGTCGAATACAAATGCCTGTGAGGTGAGCTTCCCGCTTCGCCGGGAAACGGCTCAAATCTCAAATCCATTTGAAGACGTCGTTTGCAACACCTTTACGTGGCTCAACCCACAGTCATGGGCTGCATTTGCAACCACCTGCATCGTGCCAAGCGATGCTTGCATTAATAAACGCTACGTGGGCGATGTTGCTGACGGAGCGTTCGACGAGAAGAATATCCAGGCCTACATGCAATTGTGGACTGATGCCCGTCTCAAGGGAGTAGCTTTTCGGTGGGCATCGTCCGTTCGAACGGGTACTTCTTCTACAGGATCCCGCCTTTGATCGTGTTTTTGTTTGCAAAGCTTGACTCTCAATGTTGAGATCCTCGTTACAAATGGGCACGGTCTCTTCGTAGATACTCGCCCAGGATGGTGTTCGAAGTGTCTCGCCTTGAGCCTCAAGCGGAGTGCATACAGTGGGTACGCTGCACTCGGAGCCGGGGAGCTGCAACCCGCGCGATAAGTTTTGTGCTCCTGCTCATTCTCAAATCTACTCGCTTGCGAGAAGATTACCTCCGTTTCAGGTCTTTTCGCCTAGACAAAAGCTCGCTTCGCAACAATGGTGTACACGCCTCGCGCCTACCTCGTTTCCGCTGCCGTTGCCCTCGTGGCTACGCACATGCAGCAGACTGCAGCCACCTCGCTGTACTTCGACCCTGTCACCTCGTCCGGAACGGAAGGCACGATCAGCGGCAAGTTCCCGGCCCGCGGTGCTCAAGTGGCTGACCAGGACTGTACCTTCACGGTGGAGGTGGACCCGACGCTGCCGGACATCACGACCATTTCGACGGTGCCGGTGACGTACCCGGATCTGCTGGCCAACACGACCACGGCTCCGACTGAGCCCGTGTCCACCAAGGTGGGCAAGGCCGTCGTCTCCAAGGAGATTCCGAGCCACGATGCGGACCAGGATGGCTACATCGGCAAGTCGACCCCTTCGACGCCGGTGACGACGCCTGCAACCAAGACGGGTGTCACGACGCCGGCGACGACGCCTGCAACTAAGACGGGCGTATCTGCCACAAAGACGGGTGTAACGACACCGGCGACGACGCCTGCTGGCAAGACCGACACGACGACTCCATCGGCCGGTTCTGTCCAGGGTGAGGCCGACAAGGGCAAGCCCACGGACTGCGCCACTGGCTGGGATGAAGCCAAGCCCACTCGCAAGCTGCGTGACAGTGCCGTGTCCGGACGCGAGCTGGACGAGAAGCTGCAGACCAAGCGCCAACTCGAAGCCAACACGAACAAGGACATTGCCAAGCTCGAGGCCTACTTCGGCAAGCCGATGGAAATGACGCTGAAGAACCTGCCGACGGAAGGTGTGCACACGCCTTCGCCGTGGCCCGGTCCGTACTGGCCCACGTACCAGGACGGTATCAACGTTCAGTGGAGTCAGGGAGAGCCGAGCCCCGCCGAGAAGTACGCGACTGCCTTCGGCAAGGATGTGAAGGACTTCATGAACAAGGTGTCGGCTAACAACGGTATCGACTCCATGAGCAAGCGCACCAAGTGCTCGTCTGACAACGACTGCGCCGGTCTCAACGACGGCAGCTCTTGCGGGATTCGTGCGGGCGCCAGCTCGGGCTACTGCATCCCTGGTTGGTACGGAATCTGCCACGCCTGGACGCCTGCTTCTATCCTGGAGGCTGAGCCCAACTGCCCCGTGACGCACAACGGCGTGACGTTCGACCCCATGGACCTTAAGGGTCTTGTCTCGGACATCTACGATGGCGCGTCGGTGTCCACCGTCTTCACGGGCACCCGTTTCAACGGCGGTGCCGACTCCACTGACGAGTACGGACGCCACTCAAGCGACGCGTACCGTGACCTGAACCCGGCCTACTTCCATATCACCGCCGCCAACCTCCTCGGCAGTCTGAACGCCACGTTCATTGCCGATGTTACCGCCGGTTCGGAGGTGTGGAACCAGCCCGTGCGTGGTTTCAAGGTCTACGAGCAGACCGAGATGTCGCTCGAGGAGGCCGCGCAGACCTTCTACGGACTGGAGACGTACCCGTGGAACGCCGCCGCCAAGAGCATCGTGTACGTGAAGACGCGTCTTTCGTGGATCTTCGAGACGTACACGGACGGCGGTCTGGTGTCCTCCGGCCAGGTGGACAAGTTCACCACGGGTGCGTACTACACGTACCTACTTGAGATGGACGACGCCGGAACCATCATTGGTGGCGAGTGGGTGTACGACTCGGACGCCGACCACCCGGACTTCATCTGGTTCCCGAAGGCCAAGCCTGCTGCGGACACCGTGACCAGCATTGGTCTGAGCTACGCGGACGTGAGCATGCTCCTTGCCAAGTCCGTTGCCTGCTCGGACTCCGCTTCCGCTTCTTCGTCGGGTTCGGTTGGTTCTACGTCGGCTTCGGCTTCGTCGACGGGATCGTCTACTACCTCGACTTCGGGCTCGGCGACGAGCTCTGGATCGGTCGCTGCTGGTTCGTCGTCTTCTGTTCCTACTACTACGAGCTCGGTAGCTTCCACTGCGGGTAGCAACGGTGCCATTCCGACGGGTACGCCGGCTGCTACGTACGCTGGCACCGGCTCTTCGGTTGTGACGACCGCGCCTACTCTAAGCAACCAGGGAAGCCAACACCAGGGTGACCAACACCAGGGCGACCAGCATCAGGGTGACCACCACCACCAGCAGCAGCAGGACGGGCAAGGTCAGCGCCAGTCTTACCAATCTTTCTTCCACTGGTGGTAAGCGTCTTACCTAGCTACTTCGAGGTAGAAGCTTGAGATGGTTTTTGCGTGTAGGTACTTGTGCACGAAGCAACTACAGCGTAGGCAGCTAAGTGTCAATAAAGTACCAGAGGCCTGGCACTATTTGTTTATGAACAGTACATGTATTACAGTTGTCTGGTCCAATAGGTTCGAAGACAAGGGTTGAGCGAGAAGAAAGAAGAAGACGGTGTTGTGAAGAAGAAGAAGATAATACTACTTACAGTAATACTACATGAACATGTAGTATTTGTTTTACCATAACCAAATAGTAGTATAATTGTATTAACATGCACTACGAAGTAAGATTGTTTGAAGCACAGTTTAAACGGTGTGAATAAATTACAGTTAAAACAAAACATATATTCAGATTAAAGTAATGTTAAAACAGTTTAAACTGACTTGCTGTCGAGTGAAACACTTCAGCTTTAGTTTCCAGCGAAACTTCAAACAAATGCGATAGATACTAATGGTGGAGTAGCTGCCTGCCGTAAATGTAAAAGGGGTTAAGTCCGGTCTAGTACATGTATTAATACCCGGTTGTTCCGGAAAAAGGTTGCAGCAAAAATCCGTCATCGGCTCAACCGACTTGGCTGATAGAGATTGTGCATCAAGATCGTGAATTGTGTGCCCTGGCACAGGAGCCAGCGCACTGCTGTTTTGTGTGAACTTCAGCGTTGCCTCAGCCAAAACTGAATGCTTTACACCAGTCAATGCATCACTTTTTAAGACAACTTTTGATTCTGGTACACGCTATCGATCCTTCTCAAATAAACCCAATACATGTACATGTATACTGTTGGACATCTCTCTTCGCACCAGTGACGTCCACTTGAAGGACAGCGAAAGAACTGCAGCATGTCGCTCTTCTGCACATTAATGCTCGAAAGAAACAAGACCCCCGTTAAAATCGTTGACGTTGAAGAGCTTCTGTTTCATGCTTTAGGAGATAGCATTAGCCGTAGTGCTATGCAAACGTCTAACTGCAAGCATGACAACTACTATTCCAGCACGCTGGTTGGGAGTGCAGATGTAGCAAGTTCTCTTTTAAAAGATTGGAACGACAGGGTCAAGCTTGGGTTTCGCCGCCACTTCGCCGCAAGTCGACGATGAAAATAAAGCACTAAAGCCGGAGTTTGGTGGATTTTAGAGGGTCAACCAGGTCGTTAAACGCGAGAACAAATTCCACACAAACTCAGATTGTGTTCCCCCGAAAAAGGAGTTGCAACAATCGATCCACAATCTACGGATCTCTATGCGGCATAGACTCTGCCACACCCTGCGACTATTTGCGCTCCCCGGCACAGATCAGCGTCGCCGAACGATGGACTACTGCATGTATCATACTGTAGTAGACTTTAACATCCATGGTGCTACTTAATGTTCAGTGAACACTGTTCACCTTTGCTTCTTTCTGTAGTCGGTGGCCCGCAGACACTGAAGAAACTGGGGCTTGGGAGTGGGCAATTTAATTCAAATCGTTATGTAAGTGCCATCAACAATTGTGCTTATCCAAACGTGCATGCACTACGGTATCGTTATTCAACCCGACGAGCAAAACGAGCAATTTCCTGTTCGACCGTATACCAGTAATGATATCCATGTACGGTGTAGTTTAATTTGCTGCGTCGATGGCCAGACTCGCAAACTACAGCAACACAGTTTATTACTTCTAGATGAGGCTGCGCCGAATACAGCGTCAAGAGCTCCAATTCACCCAAACGCGTGGTTTTGAGCATGAGTGCTGGATCTGTTTCAAGTGCTCGAGGACCCGAGGCCTGTGGCCGAGCAACGCCACACCATCCTGAGATGTCTCTTGCACATAGCCTTTCCAACGGCTCTCGCCCGGCGCAGCGAATCAGAGTTCAACATGCCCAACAAATGGACAAGATTACTTCAGACAAGGCGCTGAAGATGGTGGCGTGCAATTGCAAGCTGTTCGGGTCAAGGAGAACGTTGGTGTTTCTTCATTCCCCAATCTACTCGCTTGCGAGAAGATTACTTTACACCCCGTTCCAACCAACACGCAACGATGGTGTACACGCCCCGCGCCTACCTGATCTCCGCCGTCGTCGCCCTCGTGGCCTCGCACATGCAGCAAACCGCTGCTACCTCGCTGTACTACGACCCGGAGACCACTTCCGGCACGGATGGCACGATCAGCGGCAAGTTCCCGGCCCGTGGCGCTGAGGTGGCCGACCAGGACTGCACCTTCACTGTGGAGGTGGACCCTACGCTGCCGGACATTACCACCATCTCGACGGTGCCGGTGACGTACCCGGATCTGCTGGCCAACTTGACGACGGCCCCTGCTGAGCCGGTGTCCACCAAGGTCGGCACGGCTGTCATTACGGAGCCGCTCCCGGCGACGGGTGCCGATCAGGATGGCTACATTGGCGGCTCGGTGTCCACTCCCGTGACCACGCCTGCTACCAAGACCGGCATCACGGCCCCGTCGACTGTGCAGGGTGCTAAGGACTGCGCCACCGGTTGGGAGGACTCGTCGACGACCCAGGCGAAGATCGAGAAGAAGCGCCGTCTGGAGGCCAATACCAATAAGGACATCGCCAAGCTCGAGGCCTACTTCGGCAAGCCGATGGAAATGACGCTGAAGAACCTGCCCACCAAGGGTGTGCACACCCCGTCGCCGTGGCCCGGTCCGTACTGGCCCACGTACCAGGACGGCATCAACGTCCAGTGGAGTCAGGGCGAAGCTAGCCCTGCTGAGAAGTACGCTACGGCGTTCGGCAAGGATGTGACGGACTTCATGAACAAGGTGTCGGCCGACAACGGCATCGACTCCATGAGCAAGCGCACTAAGTGCTCGTCCGACAGCGACTGCTCCAACCTCACGGACGGTAGCGCATGCGCTATCCGCGCTGGAAAGAGCTCGGGCTACTGCATTCCTACGTGGTATGGAATCTGCCACGCCTGGACGCCTGCTTCTATCCTGGAGGCCGAACCCAACTGCCCCGTGACGCACAACGGTGTGACGTTCCACCCGATGGACCTCAAGGCCCTCATCTCGGACATCTACGACGGCGCCAGCATCTCGACTGTGTTCACCGGTACCCGTTTCAACGGCGGCACCGACAACACCGACGAGTACGGACGCCACTCGAGCGCCGCGTACCGTGACCTGAACCCGGCCTTCTTCCACATCACCGTCGCCAACCTCCTCGGCAGTCTGAACGCCACGTTCGTCGCCGATGTTACCGCCGGTTCGGAGGTGTGGAACCAGCCCGTGCGTGGTTTCAAGGTCTACGAGCAGACCGAGATGTCGCTCGAGGAGGCCGCGCAGACCTTCTACGGACTGGAGACGTACCCGTGGAACGCCGCCGCCAAGAGCATCGTGTACGTGAAGACGCGTCTTTCGTGGATCTTCGAGACGTACACGGACGGCGGTCTGGTGTCCTCCGGCCAGGTGGACAAGTTCACCACGGGTGCGTACTACACGTACCTACTTGAGATGGACGACGCCGGAACCATCATTGGTGGCGAGTGGGTGTACGACTCGGACGCCGACCACCCGGACTTCATCTGGTTCCCGAAGGCCAAGCCTGCTGCGGACACCGTGACCAGCATTGGTCTGAGCTACGCGGACGTGAGCATGCTCCTCGAGAAGTCGGTGGCTTGCTCGGACTCGTCGGCTGCTTCGACCACTGGCTCGGGGTCTGCTGGTTCGGCTGGATCGTCGTCGACCTCGACTGCTGCTTCTGCCTCGACTTCGACTGCTGCTTCTGCCTCGGCTTCGACTGGCTCAGAGAGTGCGTCCGCGTCGACGACTTCTTCCAGCAGCCAGGCTTAAGTGTTTCGTTGAAAAGCGTTCCCAATTGCACATGGCACTGCAGTACTTGAACAAAAGCAAAGCTCGTTGTGTAGTGTAAATCTTGTTCATGAAGCAACTGATTCTCGGTTATCCCCGTGGTCTTGAGGTCTTGGTGCGTTTCCCCCACGTCGAATTGAAGAATGAGGAGATGATGTCGGGCGTGAAAAGCACTGGGCAGAGTTATACAGTAGTAGGACTACACAGTGTGTAGCACATTACCGGTTGAATGCTACACGATCGGACATCATCAGTGTTGACTCACGACCAAAAGATGATATTGATTTCAGGCTGTGCCGTGTCGTGTCGTGTCGTGTAACATGCCTGCCAAACCAGGAAATTCACTGATTGTTACAGTACATGTACATGTATTAGAGCTGCACGATGGCCTTGCATGTCTACAAGAGATGATGGTGGAGTACTCTCTCTCGCGATCGCTGCCAAAAAGGTGCGACTCGTGGTTCCAAATATTTTTTACGTAGAAGTGATAGAAAAAATTGTATGTTCCTATATTTCTTATTTCAAAATTTGAAAAGTATGCATCTTCTTCTTCTTCTTCTTGTCCAACAAAACTGATGGTAAAGATTGGCTGATTACAAACTCATTTTAAGGTTAAAATGAATTTATTGTTTAACCTAACGTTATTTTTAAAAGTAGTTCACATCGCAGGATAATAACGCGATCTTCTTTTTTTTTCGTCTGTACTTCATCATCCCCTGATGACGGCCAAACAAGCATGACAGACTCAACAAAAGTTACCAAGTAAGCATTCAACAAGGTTGCGAGTTGGGGCACTTTGACATCACACTTGATCCCTACGATGTAACATCGTCGATGTTTGAAACGTACATGTAGAGGACGGCATCTACGAACGGCAAAATTCAGCATTGCTATTTTCTGACTCGCAGTAAACAAACACCAACCAACCAACGACTGCCTCGTGCTTACTCAGCCACTGTATATGACGATATCCGCTGTAATTTCACAAGATCCAACACGGAGCCCTAAGAGCGAGTCAAGGATGGTGCTCCACTTGCCCCCTTGTCACAAGAAGCACCGATAAGCTAATAGTTCACTCTTTTTTCATTCCAAGCAAGAAAACTACCTGGACGCTCACAGCCTGTGAATCGCTGGACACTACCCTCTCGAACCATGGTATCGAAACCCAGTATCTACCTAGTGGCTGTACGACTCGAACGACTACCACCCAGACTTCCTGTGGGTGTTGAATGCCAAGCCTGCACTGGACACTGCCACTATCTTTGGTCTAAGCTACGCCAACGTGACGATGCTGCTTGAGAAGGCGGTGGAGTGCGAATCGAAGTGAGGCGCTTTCAGACCGTCCGTTTCAGTTATGATTGGCTGAACAAACTAAAAAGTCGAGTTTGACTAGCCAATTAGAATTGATAAAAACTTCGAAACCTAAAAGAGAACTTTGAATTCCGAGGTTTTCAAATTTGCACCCATTTATTTCATGTTCAATGTTTTCACAATTTGAATGCTTTCATATCCTGTAGGAAAAAAGTCAACTTCTTGTACATGTACATTACCGGCCATTTGCAACCGGGGTTGTGTTTCTGTCGATTCTCGGCCCGTGATTGGCCAGATGCATGGTATCGACAAGGATTTTGGTCGGTACCGTGTCTGAGAAGTGGAGTGTTGATTCTCACTTGGGTAGTGTGCACCATAGTAAAGCAAAGCCTCATTGACAACTCAGTTTCTTTACAAATAGCTAGTCAGGGTTGCAAAAAGATGTGGTGTGGAGCTACAATACAAAAATCAGGTAAGCGCGCACTGACTTCAAAAGTTGCAAGAAGGGGAAGCAGACACCGACCATAGCTGTCGCTACAAGCCCGAGCTGCTCAAGTTCCTGGCGTACAAGGGCGACGTTGAGGACTGCAGCGACTACGTCTTCACTATGGAGGAGCTGCTTGCCATCACCCCGGCAATGGACCTCAGCTAAATCTCGTCGACATTGAAGGCAGCAATACACAAGCTGGTGATGCAGCGGTAACAGCCAGAAGATCTCATGCTGGTAGCATGGCTGGAGAAGGTGCGTGGCAAGAATTCGCTGATCTTCACTCGCAGCTTGCAGCCGAGCCACTGGGCGAACAGCAGCGCATAAAACTCAACGTGAACTGCAAAGGCTCAGGCACTATTGAGGCGAGTAACGGTGCAGACTAGGAACGCCATCGCCTACGGCAATTACTCCGCAACGAGTGTTGCTCGTCTACCAAGGCAGCCGAAAGAGCGACATGGGCACCGCGAGCACAAGGTCGTACGGGGCGACATTGAGCAGACACTCCGGCAGACCGGCGAAGACGTAGCTAAGGACTGCAGCTCCCCACGAGACGCCTTTCATGTCATTGTCCAGCCTTTGATCCTGTTCATGAACTCCATGGGCTCCATTCTGACGTCGGTCGCCACCGTCATGCCCCCAAGTTTCTCTCGTCCTCTAGCACGAGTCTCAGTTGGTAATGGCGGGCAAAAGGACGCGATCAAGCTCGCATTTCTCGGGGAAAAGTCTCTTGGGATATCGTGGCAACGCTAGGTTACTGCGATCGACAAAGTATACTCTGTGTATGGTAGGAAGCTTTCTGTATCAATCATCCTGACTGCTCTCCGTGCTGACCGTAGGCAAGGTGGTCATACTAGTCTTCGACTCTAGCAGTAAACTTGCACTGTGCTTATAATTTGATATTAGCCAATCAAAACGTAGTTGCAAACGAGGTTGTTACTTTGGTCGGTATTTATACAGTACTCCCTAGACGTGACTCATCGCAATACATGTACACGTAAAGCTTATTGCCAGCCCGGGCGGCCCGCCCAGGGGATGACACAGTTCGTAAGTGGAAGTTAAGATAGCATCTGGTGATGAAGAGGCCAGTGAAGATGAATTTGATGAAAGAGGGGTTGATGCAATTAGAATTTTGACAAAGCACCTTGCATGATTGTCGCGTTGACTTACTACGATGAAGTTCAGCCGCCGAAGCCGTAGAGGGTGTGGCCTTGGCGTTTCAGTGCGTAAATGACGTCCATTCCTTTGACTGTCTTGCGGTTTCCGTGTTCTGCGTAGACGATAGCACCACGAATGAGACTCGACAAAAAGGTCCTCAGCACTGCGCGCGTCTCGTAGTAGACCAGGCCGGAGATTCTAGCGACACCAGCCCGACGAGCGAGTCGTCGGATCGCCGGCTTGGTGATGCCCTGGATGTTATCACGAATAATCTTGCGATGACGTTTGGCACCCCCGGTTCCGTGACCCGCATGGCCCTTTCCGCGGCCCGACATAGGCAGGAGAGAAGGTGGTGGTGTGTGTGCTGAGTTGAAAGCTGGGAAGTGGCCTTTTGCATGGCCATCCGTGCTGTAAGCTAGTCAGCTACAAGACGAATGAGTAGGGCTGTAGTTTTATTAGTGGGTCTTTCATGCGGCTGTGTGTATTGAGCGAGAGCAGTGGCTACTCGAGTGTGCTTCAAGGAGGATGAGATTGGTGTGGCGCTGCAGGTCGAGCTCGAATGCATTGCTCACATCGGCGCTGTATTCATCACTCTTGCTTCTATTGTGCTGAAGCCTGCTCGATTTCGACTGTAAGAGACGCAATACAGTCTCGAAGCGCTCTACGGTGACGGCGCTCAGCTCTACGGAGTGTTTCGAGAATCTCACAAAGCCGACGGCGAGCGAGACCGAGCACTTGCTCACCATGCTGACCATGCTGCTCTTCTCGGTGTTTAAACCGGCACCTCAATTCGTCAAATTGGGACAGTCGTCTTGGAGGTCCTTTGCGTTGGGAGCTAGCAAAGGTGCGCATCTGTGCTGTGGCAGTTGCTGTGTGCTTTTGATGATCGCTGACCTTCTCTTGCGGCTTCGCCAGATGCCACAACTCCCTGCTTGCCGTGACGTTCTTCGGTATCGAGGTTGTTCCAGATGAGATGCCTGTGAGTCGCTTGTCTATTGCTAGCGCGAAGGCAGCGCAATTTCCGGTTGAGGCTGATAGCGTCGCGCGTAGCCAATCGAGAACTTTTCTTCCTGTTGTAGATCACTGCCAGGGCTTCCCATTCGGTCATGGCCTTCGGCACGTGGCTGTCCACGAGCTCCAGTAACCATTTCACTTCCTCCTCGTTGTAGTTTCTGGATCCTCGCCGTTTAGTCATCTGCAGAGAAACGCTATTAGCTAGAGCAAATCCACGCGGTGTGGTATAGTCTACTACCTGCGCAAGCACGGCTTCCTCAGGAGGCGACTGATTTGATAATGAGCTGGAGTCGGCCCTTCAACCTCGAACGCTACAAAAATCACCCAATCGGTGGCTGCTATGTTATTACACATTAATGCAGCTGCAGCCTAGAAGCTAGAAGGCTTGGGGACCCCAAGTTGGGGGTATCGGTCTGCAGCACACATACGAGATCCATCACATCCTATGGAGCGCTAGACGTACCAAGAATGCCGGTCTCCAATCGCTCACTGCGGAGCACCCTCCCAGCTTAGCTGGCTCCGCCTGGCCGTCAGCTGGCATTGAGTATCTTGGTACAACTGCAAATTGCTGTAGTTTCGGATGGTCACAACAGCCCCCGGCGGAGGCAGAAGGTCCGAGCCACTCTCCATGTTCCACACCGTGACCGTCAGCAAGGCGGGGTCGATGTCTTGGTGATTCGCGTCATAGCAAGCGTAAAACACCTACAGCAGTACATGGTAGTTAGACAGAGTACGATCAATGCTAGCGCCAGCATGACCGTACACTCAGCAAGTCGTCCAGCGATTCCGGAGAATCAGCGTCCACCAAATGGAGGCGAACCAGTTGCCACTGTTGGTACGTGTGGTCCGAAATCCAAAGGAGCTTCATGCGAATAGCAACCTTTTCATCATTGTTGGGACGCTTCAGCAGGAACTCCTGCAAATCTGAGCAAAGCAAACATAATCAGCCCGCTGAAAAAGAGAAGGCCATTTCATCAACTCACCTTCAACAGCAGTGATCGTGTCTGGGGCGGCTGCTCGTGCCGCAAGCAGTTGCTTCATTCGCTGGTATGGCGTTAGTGATGGTGTTACGCCGCTCGCGGACGCCATCGGCACACGCGGTGTCAGGACACCCTCCATGGCGGCTGTAGGAGCAGAGTCACCGAGGTTTTGCTTGGCAGAGTTGTTGGGTTTGGTGCTAGTCTTCGCAGTCACAGCCCATGGTGCAAAAGACATAATGATAGATATGGTCTTAGCCGCTATGGCACTAGTATGAACAGGACGGCTTAAGCATGCTGCATAGTTTTGTAGCTAAATGTCCTCTTCATAAAATAACGAACCATTCATGCCGACGACAAAACTCTTCAAGTAGTCGATGGGTGCGATCCAAAAGGAGATGCGGCGCAGACCTCTTTATAAACTAACGGGCCTTGGATGGGAGAGCACCTAATCTGCCGTCACTTCGCCGCTCGTTCTAGATGGGTGGGCACGCATCCATCCGTGGTGCGTGAGTGTCGCTTCTCGGCCTGCAAACTTGCGTTGAAGAGCGCGGTGACCCTTAAGACATATATATCGTCACCTGGTGTCTCGGCGCCTAGGGGGGCAGGCTAAGATGCCGCGCGGTGGCGGCACCAGCCGCCAGGGCCGCCAGGATCGCCGCGCCCCGAGCACAGCCGCTTGCCGATCTCCGTGCAGAACGTTCGCGATAAATTCTACTAAGTACGAATTTACATCATTCGATTTTAGCTCATCTTGGCGACGCTCATTATCCTGTCGTTTTTTTGCTCATTATTTTTCGCTCATTAGAGATGTTCAACTCCCCCTAATGGGGATGTTAGTTTAATGATGGTCCTGCATATACCACTTTGGCATAATAGCGATGGGTTGTGCTTATCAAAACGCCTACCATTCATTGGACTGCATACGGGTGTATATGCACGCGATGATGCTTGCTACCAGTGGCATCCTACACCCAGGACTCTCAACTACCTTATGCATGAGCTTCGCAAGCGCTTATTTTTCATTTTGCCTCCGCCGCCACCAACGACCTCCACGTGCATCCATGCAAGCCCCGCAGCTTTTTGCGAAGCGAGGCTTCGTCGTCCTCTACCGCGCACTACCGGAGGCGCGTATCAACGAGCTGCGCAACATCGCTCACTTTGACAACGACCTGAACTGGTCCGCTGGCATTCTCGACATCGAGGTTGAAGAGGAGGACCGTCTTCAAGCGCCGGTTCCTGACGAAACATCGCTCTCGCTCACTGCCTCGCTCAAACGCTTTTACAAAACTTTTTTCCCTCGGTCTCAATCTCAAGAGTGACGGTTCATTAAGACGCTCGCTGACAGCAAGGCTCAACCGGCTCGGCGCGAGTTTGAGTCTGCTTCATCCGAAGCAGATCTCATGGATGTGTGCGCCATACCCGGCTCGGTCATGATCGCTACGCAAGACAACACTTTCCTGTACGCCTTTGGATGGAATCACAAGGTGGCGTTGAAGTCGAATCGGGTGCTGATTGAGCTCAACAAAGGCGACATGCTTCTGTTTCGTGGAGACCTGGTGTACAAACCGGTGGGATACAGCCTCAAGACCATCTGCTTACACGGAGTTCTTGGTCCTGCTGAGTACAAACGAGCACCTGAACATCACCCACATGTCGTCAAGTTGGTCGACGACACGATTGTCCAGCAAGACCCGTTTTGCTTTGTGTGGCGTTGCCAATTTCGAGGCAGCAACTTAGCCTCAGTGCGCAAGCACATCAACCGCTTTCACCACATTCGGTTCCGCAGCCATCGGCGCCCTATCAGAGCGAATCCTAGGTCCGTCGCTTGAGGGCTCCACCCGAAGTCTGTATCGATGCACCAGCAACACCCTGCGTTGGTTTTTAGTTGATATGCATTTAGCTTAGCATGTTGCAGTTGCCAAACCAAAATGAATGTATTCATGAGCTGACCAGTGCAGGTGCTCACGATACTGTCGAATCGATGTGACGCAGGGATCTGTAATCTGCTTACAATAGAGAACTCGACGGCGGAGAAGGGAGGTGTGCTCATTCAGGTGGTCGAGGACGGCTACCAGTCAAAATAATGTATCCGGTCCTGCAATGTTGCAGTTTCTGTCATTTCAATCTGCCCATGCCCAAAAAAAAGCTTTAGCAAAGAAGCGATGCACTCTTCCAGCCGTCTGGGAGTCCTTTAGTGCCATGCGGAAGAGCGCCACCCACAGATACTTGGCCGCCAAGTCCCCCCGTGGCACCTGCTACGACGACATTCACCATTTGCTGCTGGTTGTGATTGGCCAAAGGCAAGAGCGGCGACTACGACGCGCTAGGAGAGAGAGAAACTAACGCGATAGAGCTGACGACGCTGAGGAGCACGAGGGCTGCAAGGCCTCGAGCGTGGTGATGATCGACGCACGCAACTTTGATTGTAGAGCACACAAGTCGACGACTCGATGACTACGTGCAGAATCTGGTTGACGTCAATATTATGCAGCAATACAACATCACAGGTAGCTCCATCATCGTAGGCATCACGGACACGGGGACTCAGCATCGACCACGGCCAGAGTGACCAAAATTCAAAGAATATGTACGGCATAATTAATTGGATTTAATCCGCTCGATGGTGCTATTACTGAGACGTTCCAGACGCGCTTCTTCATGTAGTGCGGCAAGTGGTGGGTGCACCCAAGAAATAATGTCGTTTGTTAGAGGAGCAAGCGTAGCAAACGCTAGTCGAGACGTGACTCGCGACACTAAGAGATATGGCTGTTCTCGTTTGTTTGCAAACACGCCTTCAGACCGCCACTCGGTAACTACCATACTGTTCAGCGTATCGCCTTGCACCTTGTAAACAGTGGACGACACGGCACAGACCAACGGGAATTGCTCCATTCGAACGTTGAGAGAACGGGGGACTCCGTTTATGAAACCAGCTAATGCAATGTTGCAGGCGCTGTAGGCCTTGGTATCGAAAAACAGCGGAAATATATATGCATCCTGGCACCCTGTCATCGCAGATGCGGTGGTTCCCCGTCGGACCCGCACGATCACAGCTGGCGGGGGTAAGCTTGGCACCTTGACTGTCATGCCGGCCGTGCTGTCATGTACCAGCCGAAATGTAGTTCCTGGATGATAAACGATGGCTTCTAATCGTCCGAGTGTGCCGTTTGCTACCATTTTTGCTGCACGGATATTCTGTGTGATCTGAATGGGCATCCCAATAATGAGATCCAGGTACGGCGCCAGTCTGCCGAATTTTGTATCCGGGAGCTGCATAATCATTCTAACTTCAGATCTTCGGAGAGCTTTCAATTTCCCTTTAAAATTGGCTACAACACGGACCGGATAGTCGCCTTCGGGTAATAGCTTAGCTGCCGTAGAAACAAACAAGTTGCTGATTGAAAGTCTTGTTGAGTTATTGGGAGTCACAAGGTGCTGACAGTATGTCCCATCCATTCCTCCAAAGAGCTTTCACTTGTAATGACGCGTGAATTGACAATGCGGATGAACTTGGGCGTCCATATACCAAGACGAGCCTTCTGGCAGCCACGACCCCACTCCGGGTCTCTTTGAAACCGAACACATTCTTTTAAGATGACAACGTCTTTAAACGCACGCCACAATTGATAGCCAGCGAGCTCGTTGGGCGAGACCTTAGCCTTTTGAGAGGGGTCTTTGTAAATTGGTTCACCGCCAACCGGAGGTAGCTGCAAGAAGTCGCCTACGAGAACGACATGTACGCCCCCAAACGGAACTCCAGAGACTCGCTTAGATACTCGCAAGCGTTTATCCAGTTGGGCGAGCTGATGCTTTCGCATCATCGAAACCTCATCAATAAAAATCAAATCCAAGTCTGCCATCGTATCACACACTCGTTCCTTCCGAATTTCGAGCAAGAACCCTGCTAGTGTTCTTCCCCCAATAAGTGTTGCGGCTTTCCCGGTAAGAGCAGTCGTAATGACAGAGTGTTGACGACCCCAACTCTCGCAAATTGCCTGAACGGCTGCCACAATACGACTTTTGCCAGTGCCACCTTCTCCCAGAAACATTAGAAGTTGGTCCTTACTCAGTATCTCGTGCAGCGAGGTTCCTAAGTTATCAAAGACCTCTGCGCGCCTCCACCGTGTTAGCAGAGCCTTTGCGATTGCCTTAAAGGCATAATGCTGTCTTTCATTCAGTGTGTACAGTCGTGAAACTTCAGCGATGCTACTAAACGTCTTCGAAAGCTTCGGTCCTCCAGAAGTACTTGCAATCGGATACCATCCCATGTTAGTTTCGAGTAGGCCCTGGTCGAGCAGCTCCACCACCTCAGTGTCTCTCGGTAGCATTGCTGTACACGAGGCACTCGATAGTAGGCTATTATCCGTAACAGAGCTTTTGACCCATTTCTTCATAATATCAATAGCGAGCAAGCGTGCTGTTGGCCACTCGGCAAAACCGTCTCGAGCAAGCGCTTCGGCAGCGTTTTGTAGCATACCCTTCTCCTGGAAAATAGCTATCACACTGGCAATTCTCGCATCGGGAGCCACGGAGGTTGGGCACGAAGCAGGGTCTACTGATGAGCTGTCTAGAGTGACATTGGTAGCTCCTTCCATCTCCCACAGTTGAAGTAAATCTCTATCGCTAGCCTCCTCTTGCATCATGTCGCCAAATCTGACATCGGGATCGTCATCACCATCAAACAGGTCATCATTATCTACTCTGTCGCCATTGTCAACCTCTTGGGCCGCCAGCGCACTTTCACGTTGGGCTTTTGCCTTTGCCTGCCCACTGTAAAAGTCGCTCATATTATTCATGATTTCCTGTACAAATTTGCTCCGTGTTGGCTTCCACTCCTCGAAACGATCAATCCATACCTGTTCGTCGGAACAATCTGAATCACCAACGAGATTTTCTAACCCACGGAAAGGTTTGAAGAGCACCAACGAAAGCACCGACAATTTACACTTCTGTTCCAGCGACTCATTTGCTTCCGTGCTGGGCAAACGGAAACCTTGAACGATAGGCACAACTTCATTGTACCGTTCACCGAGGCAATGCGTGTCAGCAAGAGGGTGTTTGCTCTGAAACTGCAGAGTAGAGCTCGTCACAGTTTCACATTTTTTCCTGAAGTAGCGCATTGTGAACTGATACAAATTCACCGCCTCTAGAATCTTTGGTCTAAATATGTAGTCGTCTAGTGAGGACACTGCTCGAAAATTAGCTGCCTCTAACGAGTCATTGTCGGCTACCAGATTGCACGCGTAACCTTCTGACATCGTTAGCTGCCGGATAACATCACCCGCGGGTAGTGTTGCGCACTTCGCACTCGCGTAACAGCAAGACCCCCGGTACAGATACAGAGCCGCCAACGGGCCTGCAACTTCTTGTCGATTAGTCATGTTATAAACTAGCGCTGCAACGCGCTTTCGAGCCCTAGCAAGACGGTCAGAAAAAGCAGCACCTTCCATTGCGACCTCAATACTCTCTCGTTCTTGTCTGCGATGGAATGCAGCCACTGCAACTGCTACTTGAGAATCCAATTGCTTCTGCTGTTTTGTCACATACTTGCAGCAGTAATGAATGCGATCGGTGATGTCGCTACCACCGAGAAGAACCTGAATGTCGTGGTTGCATTTGAATGCGGCCATGATTTCGTAATTGAAACCATTCATGTATTCATGACCAAGAGTACGCTTCAGCTCTACCCCTGCCAACCCAAACAATGTTTCTGCAACGCGGGCACGAGGGAAACGGTACCGGCAGAACGAGTCATTGGAAGTTACGGCAGACGTTTTGAAGCAGCTGGTTGTGTGACTCCAAAGATGTTGGTTCAACAACACAGCAAGAGCGGAGACCATATAATCTTGTGCGTGTTTAGACATTCGCGCATCGGAGGTCGCGGGGGATGACACCTCAAGCAACCGAGTCAATTCATCGTTCCTAAACGGATCGTCGTCACTGCTACACATCGGCTGCTGCCGGTGGTTGGCCTGCTGTAGTAGTTTGGCAGTAAGAACGGCGTTCTCGTGCACCAGCTCTTCGTTGCAGTAGCATGAGTAGATTGACTCACGTTCACCGATGGTCCGTATTGCGCATGCCTTCGTGTCGCGACAAATACCTTCGATCGTCGCTTGTTTTTCAATCTCGCCAGCGGTCAGAGGACGCTCCCACACGGGCCAATGCGTCGGCCGAGATTTCAATAGCGCGTTGCGAAGGAGGTGCTGAGAGCTGCACTGCATACCACAGACACTGCACTCGACCAGCAAAGTCTCTGCTGGAGTGCAGCGAAAGCGGGCAGCCCGACTGACGGCGTGTGGATCCTTTCGAGCTGCATCCGGTATCGGTATCCCTTTCAGGTTTGAAAAGCTCGCACCGCAGTTAGAGCAGGAACATCCGTCTAAAGTAATAGGAAGTTCATTTTGCACTATACTTTCAGCGTACGAAGCCACTCGGTCACGGAAAAGATTGCCTTCGGGCGACCTTAAGATATTTTCAACGGAAGTTGAATTCGACGGGCACTTATTTAACCAGATCAGAAAGTGTATGTGTAGTGTGCCACGACCCTGGGTTTCTACCATGCCGAAGAAGGCCTTCACATCGCCGAATAAGCCACGAAACGATAGTCGTTTCCCAGTAGCCGGATCCATTCCTAGAGCGTGTCGGATGAACACATCAACGTGCCGCATGAACAGCCGTGCCGATGCACAATCATTGCCCCTGCTCGCTTCTCTTAAATCAGTTTTACTTGGTAGGCGGGCCCTCAGCTCATCAAACAGTGTAGCCACCGATGAAATGCCTGTGTATTGCGCCAGCACTTGCGAGTTGTCTGTGTTGGGTGTCAGGGTCACGAACAAGGCTGGCTGGCCAAACCTTGCCTGATAGGCAAATGCCTTGTGCCGGCACTGAGCACGTTCAGCATTGCCCCCCCCCCCCATATCGAGCGCGAACCGACTTCAACCGACTTCAGAAAGCGTTCGGCAATGGAATCGTCGTGGGGTCTCCATGGTAGGCACCCCTGACGGCGGCGCTCGTTTTGAAGCAGAGCTCGCCTTAGCCTCTCGGCGTTCAGATTTTCGTAGCCCTCGAACAGGTGCGGTAAACGTTGGCAGCGAAAGTGATTCTGGATGTACATGCTGCGCAGGGAAATAAGATCAAACGCGACCAACGAAAAAAGCTCATCCTCCGCGAATCGCCGTTCACTAAGCAAAGTATAATGCTTCACGCATTCCTCCACCGACACGTGAATTTTTCGGTCCTCCCCTGGATGACCACGCCCGAATGGAAACAAGTGTGGAAACATCCGCGCTAACAAGGTCTCGGAGACGTCATTGGCAAATTGAGTCGAGCGCCTGATCTCAAACTTACGTTTCGTGCTCGCAGTTGATATCACGGGATGTTCTCCAACAGCAACCGGAGCTTTATCCATTGCTAATCCAAGTCGTCGCTCAATCACGCTGCACTCGTCCTGTGAATGAATCAAACGCCATGCATCCGATTCGCCGCGGACACTTTCTTGCTCCCTGTTCATCTCGTCATCCAAGTTGCCTCCAGGATCAGCAACGTGCTCCACGAAAACTCCTTCAACATCATCATCTGTATATTCACTGCTAAGTGCAGACTCATCCACACCAACGCCCGCATACAAGTGGTTGTACTGCTTGTAGAAGGCGAACACATCGCGAACCTGCTGCTGTCGTATTCGATGCATTTTCCGGACTTGAGCAGCTTGTGGTGATGTAAACTCGCCGACCAATACCACTCGATACGACACGACGTCGTTCATCGCTCGCGGCAGCAAACAAACCGGAGGTCCCGGTGTACAATCAAATGCAATGCAATGCGAGCGGATGCACCGATGCCTTCCACCTCGCATGACACGCGTCAGTGCTGCAATGTGCACGAGCTGAGTCATCAATCGTTCAGGAATCGTCAAACCGCGCAAGTCTTTCGAAAGACACCCCACAAAATAGCCATTACCAATCGCAAACTTCGGCAGCTTACTCCGCTGAATTGATGTGTCACATTCATTGCAAACCGACATCCACGAACGCAGCGAAGAATCATCACCAGTGTAGCTCTGTATTCCACGAGGTGATACTGAAGCACCCGCTAGCATAGTCAAATGACTCGGGGGTCGATACATATCCACGAGCTCCTGTGGAATGCCCGTCGTGTCAACTGAAAGCTGATTTTTCATCTTCTGCAGGTAGCTTGAATACGTGTCCTCCACCCGTCGTGTGTGCTGGCGAAGCACAAGCCGGTCACATGAGACGCACACGCATTCATCGAGGCCTTCTGCTCCCAGCTCTTTGCGAAGCCGCTCCAAACATGCAGCCCGTTCATCGGCACTGAGTTCGTTGTCAAATGTGTCACGATGTTGTGTGTCCTTGCCTGCTTGTCGTCCTCGCGTCACGTATCGCAGCTGCCGGTTGCGATGCAGCGCTATCTCCCTCTCATTGATGGGCTGACGTCGAATGTCTGCAACGCCTTCGTGATGCCGCACCATCATGGCCGCTTGCTGCTTTCGCTTCCGGAACCGACGCACCCTGTTGCGATTGAGCTCTTTCTTCCTCTCGACATCCAAGAGGGCTAGAAGGTCACCGTCATCCTCACTTGTCACTGCAGTGCTCGAGGCCACCATCGCGTCGGCTGCCGTCGGATTCGAGGTCTCTCGTGCTGCCCTAGCGCGCTGAAGGCCCGTCCAGCATTCTCGCCACGAAGCCGCAAAAATATGAGCTGCTGTCGGGTCATCGTTCGCAGCGGTGCTGCGGCCTCCCTGTATGTCCGAGATGCCGCCTGAATTCACGCCATCGCCCTCAACCGCGTCCCCTGCATCCCCTGAGCGCTCTCGCACAGCAAGGCATCGCTTCTGGTTCCACTGCTGGTGCTCACACAGCCGTGCATCGTCCAAGCGCCGGAGATCAGAATCGTCATCCTCAGTACTCAAGTGAGCATCCCAGAGCTTCCTCTTCCCGCTGGGCATCTGTCAAGCACGCAGCAAATTCGCGAATGGCAGCTAGGTTAGCCCACGCAAGGCACGTGGTGTCGCGTTAATAAAACAACGGGACGCACCTATCATCAGTGCGTCTCGAGGGAGGCTCCGTGCCCGATTAGCTCCTCTGTCTTGCTTTGCCTTGGTATTGACTCCCGCTTAGCCAGCATACCCGTTGTTTGCCTGTGGCAAGGCCTACAAGCCGGCCCGAGAGGTAACCTTCTCAAGGAGCTGATGCTTGACACACTTCCAGCACCCTCTGCATCCCGAGATTCTATTATTTTCTAATTTTTCCTTAATTTTCCAAATTTCCCCTCTGGTATACCGGCCAATTACCCCCACGCCCATACAAACGTTGTGTACGCGTTGTGTACAAAATACCGGTTTTTGTAGCCATCATTAGCGTCATTCGAAAGCCGCTGTACTATACACAGTCCTTACGAACTGTGAATTTTGAGTTATTCAAGTTAACGAAGAGACAGATAAGCACTAATGAATGCCTAAATAGGGAGTACGGACCACAAATCCCAGGATATTAACGCGATCAGCGGATCCGCATACCAGTAACGTTGTCTTGTCGAATTTTCGGCTTGAGTCAACGACAACTCAGGAGTCCTGATTACCTTTGTGCAAAATACAATCAATGTAATTGCATAAGAATATATATACAGAGTACACGTTGGATCTACCATGGAGAATGTCAACAAAAACATGTATTCGAGCTGTCAAAGTGTGTGTACTGTGTTGCGCACACAAGGCTACGATGTGTACTCCTGCCATGATTGCCAACCCACAATTGGCATCGCCGACGAGCAATGCCATCCGACTGGGCGAGTAGGAAAGAGGGTATTATTGCTATAAGCGCAGAGGATCCGTTAACGAGGAGGGAGATTCGCTCAACTAACTCTTTTGAGCTGGAAATATCGCTGTACAAGATAGACCATAAGATCACGCCTCGGCGCCAGAACCGGATGTGCAGAATTGGAGATCGTGTCTATTGAATAATACATGTACGACTCGTACAAATTACTTGAATATCATAAAAGCTTGTCTGTACGAGTACAGACAAGCTTATCCAATTTGTTGTTGTGGCGTTATCTCGCTTCTATAGAGTGACGATGCTTTGTACTGTAGCATATTTGCTGAGTCTGTCGTCTGCTCAATACTAAGTAAACAATACCTCGAAGTATGCATTTGGTTGCCTCGTGCTTACTCAGCTAGCACATCTAGCGATCTCCAATTCTGCACATCCGGTTCTGGCGCCGAGGCGTGATCTTATGGTCTATCTTGTACAGCGATATTTCCAGCTCAAAAGAGTTAGTTGAGCGAATCTCCCTCCTCGTTAACGGATCCTCTGCGATCTCCGTTCAAGATCCAGCATGGCATTTGATGAACGAGGCAATGATGGTGCCCCACTTGCCCCCTTGTCACAAGAAGTGACGATGAGCTAACAGTTCATTCTTCTTTTTGATTCCAAGTGAGAAGACTACCTACCTCGCTCTTCACAGCTGGACAAGCTACCCTCGAACCATGGTATCGAAACCCAGTATCTACCTCGTCTCGGCCGCCATTGCGTTCGTGACTCTGCAGGTGCAGCAGACCGCCGCTACTTCGCTCACTCTCGACCCTTACACCACGTGCACGTCGTACGATATTGGCGACGAGAACTTCCCTGGCCGCGGCACCGAGATCGAAGACGACGGCACTTGCACTGTCACCGTCCCAGAGGACCCCAACACGCCGACATCCAAGCGCAAGTTGGAGTGGGCTAATGGCGATGATATCGCGGATCTGGAGGCGTACTTTGGTGTCCCCATGGAGCTAAAACTTAAGAACTTGCCCACTTCGGCTGCCTACAACCCGACGCCGTGGGCCGGATCTAATTGGCCGCTCTACTTGGACGGCATCAACTACGAGTGGAATCAAGGTCAACCGAGTCCTGCCGAGAAGTACGCGACGGCCTTTGGTCTGGATACCAAGACCTTCATGGACGGTGTTTCCACTGAAAGTGGCGTCAACGCTAGGGCGAACCTTACCGAGTGTACAACGGACAAGGAGTGTTTCGACCCCGACATCGACATTGTTTGTGGCAAGCGAGCTGGGGAGGCCACCGGACTCTGTATCCCGACGTGGTGGGGTATCTGTCACGCTTGGGCACCGGCCGCCATCCTCGAGAAGGAGCCCAACTGCCCCGTGACGTACAACGGTGTGACTTTCCAGCCTGTGGACGTCAAGGCCCTCGTGAGTCAGGTCTATAACGATGCCAACATCTCAACAGTCTTCACCGGCTCCCGCTACAGTGGCTACAACGACTCAATCGACGAGTACGGCAGCCACACGGACTATTCGTACCGCGACTTGAACCCCGGGTTCTTCCATATCGCCGCTGCCAACCTGCTAGGCTTGCTCAATCACACCTTCATCGTCGATAGAGATGCCGGTATCCAAGTCTGGAACCAGCCTGTTCTCAGCTTCGAGGTCTACGAGCAGACCAACATGAGCACCGAGGAAGCTGGACAAACGTACTACCGTGAAGCAGAGTATCTGTGGAACCCAAACGCAACGAGCATCGTGTACGTCAAGTCGCATCTCTTGTGGGCCAACGAGACATTCGCCGACAGTGGTCTGGTGGCTTCGGGTTTGAACGAAAAGTACACGGACGGCGCCATTTACACCTATCTGCTTGAGCTGGATGAAAATGAGGAGATCATTGGTGGGGAGTGGCTCTACGAGTCGAGCGACAAGCACCCGGACTTCCTGTGGTTTGTGGATGAGAAGCCGGCCGAGAATACTGTCACCGACATTGGTCTGAGCTACGCCAACGTGACGATGCTGCTGGAGAAAGCGGTGGCGTGCTCCGAGTCGACCACGATCAAGGTTGCTGCGACGGCGTAGGTACTCTGCTGAGGAGTGGCGGTTAGTTTGTGGTTCATTCTAATGTTGGCATTGTTCCGGTGTCGTAGGCAAGCTGGAGAGTGTGCCACATCTGTAACTCAATACACATTCAACAGAGTGATGGTCATGAACGGCACTTACACGAGCAACATACCTACAGGGATGCATGTACAATGCACATTAGTACTTTGGAGAATCACAGTAATAGTATACTATAATGTTGCGAAACGAATGCATGGTGAGGAACAGTGCCGTGAAGGATGCCATTACTTAAAAGATACTGTATGTGGCAGTCACTATGGTTCCCATTGAGCAAAGTTTTCACGGCCGACTTGGTTACTGCAGTCACGAGACATTAGTGCGAATTGGAAGCAACACACAAAGTACTATTGCTAGTAGCAAATTGCTTCCTTAGAGGTCAAGGCACGTCAGTTTTGAAATTGAACGTAAATTTAGTACTATGGGCAGTAATTGTTAGCCATGTCACTTACAAGATTCACTTCAAGTAAGTAAGAATGATTTGATTAACTAGTTAGCAGATTTCTCGTCTCTTAAACTATTGTGTCCAAATTTTGGAGCTATCTTCGCTAATCACGTTAAACTTGCGGAATTCAAATACCTCACACCCTTTCTGGTACTACATTCGTCGGTGACCCAAAACCTAGTCTGCGGGTCAGCATCACCAATTAGAGCGATCACAATCGAGTTCAGCCGCATGCTGGTAAGTAAACTGGAAGTGTTTCTTGAAAAAAGTAGTGTCCCGAGTGAGAACGGTGGACACCGTCTCGGGCACGGATGCCACCGTCCTCCCCCTGGAACTCGTTCGGCCTGATTGGCGAATGCGGGCCGCTACCGCTAGAGAGAGGAAGCCTGATCCTCCAAGAGAGCACGCGAGGCTTACGCCAGGTTGCGTTGGTGCTGATGCCCGGGACGGACGGCATGGGACCAAGCTACGCTGGGCCGGACAGCGTCCTCTGTATGCTGACGTTGGAGGACTTGTAAGGTAAGGGGTGCTAGTGAGGTCAGTCGTGATTTAACGTTGGACACCGCAGCACTACCAGAATAATCTTTTTATTTCTTTTATACTCTGGTGTTGCGTCTATATAGCTTTACCGTACCGTTCCTCTTTCAACCAGCAGCGTTAACCGTCCTGCCCAAGTCCGACTCGCGACAGTAGAGCTGTTTCGTGCATGTGCATGAAAGTACACAAAAAATGGGTAGACATATTTTTTTTTTCTAAAATGACGAGAAGTGTTGGAGGTGCTGCACGCGCCCCCAGTCAGCCGTATTCGCGCCGCAACTGCTGCTGAGACCCCGTCTACAGTTTTATATGTTGAGTTTCAGCTTTACTTTATGTTGCATGTGCTTTCAAGGCGCGTTAAATGGAATGCATGATCACTCCGTCCTATGAACACTAATTTTGTGTTTTCTCTAAAATCAATTCTAGACATCAAAACGCTGCACAAAAGTGCACGAAACAGCTCTAGAAAGAACCTTGTACGTTGGTGGTATTTGGAATTTGCGCCATCGATCATTACAAGAGCAGAACAACTGAGTACTCAAGGTTTGATTAACTCTTTCCATCGTCAGTGTCAACACATCTACCTTCAAAGAATGGCCCAATTCAAAAAATATACCCCACCAAAGTGACCGATTTTGAATTCCCCGCCAATGATCAAGAAATCAAAGTCGATACCTCACAGCTAGCGAAATGGCACGTCCATTGAAGGCCAATCCAAAATTCAAATTTTGTTTCAACAAGTTTTTTTGTTCCAGCCTCCACTTCAAGCACCGCTCAAGCACAGGTTGGCTATGAAAACAACCCCCCCCCCCCCAGCTCCAGTACAGACACCGCCGAACGTGCTTCGCCCGCCTGCAGGACAGCTACCGGACTTGTTCGTGTATCTCCAGTCTCTTCAACGCGAGGACTAGAACTGTCACGTTCACACTGCTTCGTAGGAGTAACGAGTTTTCTTTGCCACATACATATTAATGCGTTAATACCACACCAATCGATGTAGTCATCTTCTTTCCACAGCTCAAGCCCCCGCTCGTCCGTGAGCTGGGAAGATCCCACGGCCAACGACCGGCGTCGCACCAGCGTTCGCTCGAGCGTCCTGCTCGACTCCATGCGCCGCTATCCGTCCAGCGTGGCGCTCGGACGCAGCCGTCCACGCTGTCGTCGCTTAAGTCCAGCAAGAATCGTCCGCACAGCTTGACCAACCACTTGTGAGGCTTCGTGCTACACGTCGATGGTGTCGCCCGGCACCCACACAGAGTACGATCTCGTGCTCGAGGACACGATGGTCTCGGGCGTAGGCCAGCAGCGTGCAGAACAGTTACCTGCAGGGGCTTCTAACGCCCGCAATCTCGGTGTTCGAGCCCTCGAACCTATGATATCGACACACCGAAAGTATAATAAATAAGAAACATTTGGGGTCGAGTGATACTGGGTGAGTTACGCTCCAACTCACTGTGCGCTACTCAGAGCGAATTCAGGGCTGAAACTTGGCACACGTATGGAAGACCGTTTGGTGCAGCGCACAGACGCCATTACAAGGCGAAGCCATGCGTGTACGACCTGCGCGACCGGGATATAAGCATAAGGAAACAGGCTTCAGCGAGCAGCGTTTAAACATTTTTATTTCTGTTTAAACATTTTTATTTAAGCGTTTAAAATGTTTAAAACTATATCCAATATAATTTGCATTTAAACAATTCATAGTACATAATATGTACAATGAAATATATTTTAAACTCTCGAAGGCAATTATTGCAATATCAATAAAGTTCAAAGACTAAATTTTCCGCTTTGCCCACTTTTGAATTTTGAGATTGTCTTTCCATTTTGTTTTACTCTTTTTTTTCCTATGTCCATGATCAACAAGCAGCAAAGCAAACAAAATACGCCAAGTCCTTCTACCGGCACGCAGTCCGCTCCGGCTGCTTGCGTTATGCGCTATCTTCCTCTTCTACCCAGAAATCTTCATGGCTTCCTCGCTTGCACCAGCGCTTACAACTTGAATGCCTTCTTGATGATACGATCCTGCTCGATCTGGTGCACGGCGTTGTAGCCCGTAGCGGGGGCGGCGGCAGGAGCGCGACCAATGAACGCGGGCCGGCGGGAGTCGCTGTTGAGCTGCGTCAGCGCCGTCTCGATGCGCGGCGACACGTACGTCCAGAAGCCCATGTTGAGCGGCTCCTCCTGCACCCACTTGATGTCGGCGTTCGGGTAGCGAGCGGCCTGCTCCGCCACCTTGTCGAACGGGAACGGCGCGATCTGCTCCACACGCACGATGGCCACGTCCTTGATGTCCTTCTCCTCACGCTCCTGGGCCAGCTCATAGTAAATCTTGCCCGAGCAGAAGACCACGCGCTTCACCTTGTCGTCCTCGACCAGCTTCTCCGGCTCGACCTCCGGGATCAGGCGCTGGAACTGAGTGCCCTCAGCCATGTCCTCGAGCTTCGACGAGGCCTGGCGCAGACGCAGCAGGTGCTTGGGCTGCACCGAAATCAGCGGCTTGCGGAAGTCGCGGTGAATTTGGCGACGCAACACGTGGAAGTACTGAGCCGGAGTAGAGCAGTACACCACCTGCCAGTTCGTGTGCTGGATCTGCATGCGATTCTCCTCGTCCATGAGCGGCACGACGTTCGGGTCGTCGTCCGTGTTCTGCAGGTAGCGCTCCACGCGGCACGACGAGTGTTCAGCACCCTGGCCTTCGTAGCCGTGCGGCAGCAGCATGACGAGACCCGACTGACGCATCCACTTGTCCTCACCAGCGCTCAGGAACTGATCGATCATGATCTGAGCACCGTTAGCAAAGTCACCGAACTGAGCCTCCCACATCACGAGGGCGTTGGGGTTCTCCAGAGAGTAACCAAGCTCGAAACCAAGCACACCGAACTCCGACAGTGAACTATTGGACGCCACAAACTCGGCCTGTGTGTCGGGCACAACGTCGCCGCCAGGGGTCTTGTACTCGAGAGGAGCCGACGGGATCGTCTTATCGGCAAGGTTGTTCAGGGGGACGTACTCCTCGTTGGTCTCCTGGTCGTGCAGCACAGAGTGACGGTGGCTGAACGTACCACGCTCAACATCCTGACCACTGATACGCACGTGGTTGCCCTCAAGCAGCAGAGTGCCCCAGGCCAGGGCTTCAGCAGTACCCCAGTCAATGCCCTCGCCCGACTCGATCGCGTTCTTCTTGGCCGCCATGATGCGGTCCAGCTGGCGGTTGACCTTGAAATCCGGGAGGACTGTGCTGATCTTCTCGCCCACGTGCTTCAACACGTTCATGTGCACGCCCGTGGAGCGAATACGCGACTGCTGGTTGGGGCTCTTAAACGAGTCCCAGCGGTTGGCAAGCCAGTCACTCTTCTTGGTGTCCTCCCACTTCTCAGTCTCCTCGAACGTCCTCTGGAAGAAGTCCCAGACCTTGGTCACGACAGCGTCGCACTCCTCCTTGGTGGCAGTGCCGGCAGCCACCTGCTGGTCAATGTACGTGTCGAGCACCGACTTCATCTGGCCGATCTTCTTGTACATGAGCGGCTGCGTGAAAAACGGGTTGTCCACCTCGTTGTGGCCGAAGCGACGGTAGCACGTCAAGTTGATGATCACATCCGAGCGCCACTTCTGACGCCACTCGGCAGCGAACTCGAACACCTTTACAACCGACACCGGGTCGTCACCGTTCACGTGCAGGATAGGCACGTCCATAGCCTTGCCCAGGTCCGTGCAGTACTGCGACGAGCGCGAGTTCTTCGGGTCGGTGGTGAAACCGATCTGGTTGTTCACCACGACGTGCACGGTACCGCCCGTGTCGTAGTTGTCGAGGCCAGACAAGTGCATGGTCTCGTAGACGACGCCCTGGCCACTGAAGGCAGCATCACCGTGCAGCAGCAGCGGCATCACCTTCTTCTCTGCGTCAGCGTCGTTGCCGAGGTAGAACTGCTTGGCGCGAACCTTGCCAACCACAACAGGGTCAACGGCCTCCAAGTGCGACGGGTTGGCCACCAGCGAAAGGTGCACCTGGCGACCATCGGGGTAAGTGCGGTCGTACGACGTGCCCAGGTGGTACTTGACGTCACCTGCGTTCGACCAGTCCTCCACATCCGGCTCGTTGTAGGATTCCACGTCAATGTGCGTGCCCTGGAACTCCTTGAAGATCTGCTGAATGGGTTTACGAATGACGTTCGACAGCACATTGAGACGGCCACGGTGAGGCATGCCGATCACCAAGTGCTCCATGCCGAGCGCGGTGCCGCGGTCAATCATGAACTTAAGGCCGGGGATGAGACTCTCAGCGCCGTCCAGACCGAATCGCTTGGTGGTGTTGTACTTGTTGCCAAGGAAACGTTCAAAGACGACGGAGAAGGCCAGACGCTCAAGAATGTGCATCTTCTTCTCCTTCGACTCCTCGTTCTTTACCAGGTGCTCCATCTTGGCGCGAATCCAATTGCACTGTTCACGGTCCAGCATGTGCATGTATTGCTGAAAAAACAAAACAAGAAAAGAGTTAGCACACTGCCAACTTTTTCCTTCGGCCAATATCACGCACCACTCCAATGGAACTGCAGTACGTCTCCTTAAGACGCTGGACAATCTGACCGAGCGTCATGCTGCTGTTGCTGCCGGACAGCTCCTCTAAAAATCCGGATACACCCGACGAGCTGCAAATATCAGGAAATAAAATAAAAATCAATCACGGATCTTTTTGCCAAACACACACACAAGAGAAATGAACACGTACAAGTTCTTGGGAATAGCGATGACACGGTCCAAGTCCTTCTGCGTGAAGCCGTACATCTCAATGTCCAGGTCCGGAAGCACCGGTCGCTCCTGCAGACCCAAAGGGTCCAGATTGGCAGCCTCATGGCCACGCACCTGGTAGGCACGGATAAGGTAACTGAGGCCCAGAGCGTCGTTCTGCTCAGTGGACGAGGCCGCAGCGCCGCCAATGGAGCGCACGGGCGTTACGCCCTGCTGGATGGTGGGCGGCGGGATGAAGGCCTCGCCGGGCACGCTGCCGCTCTCGATCTGGCGGAAGTATACGTCCCAGGACTTGTGCACACTGTATACAAAGTTGGCAAAAGTGTATACCGTTAAGTCAAAAAGTGTATGTTGAAAAAAATGACAAAAAAGAGTGTTTGTTACCTCTTCGGGTCGCTCTTCCAGCTCGAGTACATTTCCTCCACGTAGGCATTGTTGGTGCCCGTCATGAAGGTCTCGCTCGGGTGCGGCGTGGACGAGAAGGCGCGCGACCAGCGGGAAGCCACGTTGCTGGGGGCGTTCAGGCGCGAAGGGGCCACGCGCGCAGAGGTCATGCTGGCGCGCACGCTGCGACGCACGGCCTTGGCAAGCCACTGCTGCGTCATGATGGTCTGGGGGGTCTCGCTCGCGCTTCTGGGGCCGCAGATGGGAAACTGAGGCTGAGGTCAGCGCACCTGGCCAGACTTGGATCCAGCATGTGTATGTTGGATGATAGGTGCTACGGATGTCATTTTGAAATTTTACCTCAGTTACTATTCTCACCCCCTCCTCTTTAGATAGAAGGCGCGATCGAACGAGGGCCACACAGTGCGAAAAGGGCCGGTTTTTGAACCTCGGGCGGCAACTTGAACTTTTGCAGGCTTTGTGCAATCGCCCCACAATAGACGGAGCGCTTCTGCTGGCGAGAACACGGCGTCGATGCGCTTCGGAGGTGGCGCTTTGCGCGCGAAATGAAAAGTGGCAGAAGGATGGCGTCGAAATGACTCGCTTTACAAAAGATTTTGAGCGGATAAGGTGGATTTTGGATCGCCGGACGCAAATAACCAGCTTTTATGCAATTTGGACTGGTTTAACAAGTTTCTCTTGATTTCAGTATGCGTCACTGAGTTTCACTATGGTCTCAGTTCGATCATGCCTTCAACCGGAGATGGGTGGCGCAGGAGGGTCCCCAAGGGCCCAAAACGTCCCCAGACCGCTAAACGCAATGTCCCCCGAGGGCTGTGACACGGCCATGTCACAATCTGCGAGGAAAGCGGTGATCGATCTGTAAGACGGAGACGTCAGTGGCAATTTCCCCCCGGCAAAGTAACTTTAGAGTTGGAAGAGATTCGCGACTTTGAAGCTGGCAAAGTGTATGTTTCGTTAATCAGATGTGGGATCGGACCGGCTTTCTGAAGTTTTGAGTGCTTCAACAAGGGAGATGCTCCGAAATGGCTTCGTTGTCAACTAACTGCGACGCAGAATGCTCCCGAGTCGGTCGTCCGCCAGGAGTTTCTGCAGAGACCAGTCGTCCAGGTCGCTATTGCCACCGCTTGCCACTTTCCACGACCACAGCGTCCAGCCTCCTTCCGCTGCTTCGTGCACCTTGAGTTGCTCCATCGCGAACGTGTAGAACAGATCTGGATTGGCGCGACGCATGTTGGAAGCTGTGGCCACACTCCACTCTCCGATGAACAAGCGGTTGTGCCCCGACCGAGCGTTCCACTTGTCCACGCGCGCCTTGTACTCCTGCTGGACAGCTACAGCCACCAATTGATTGTCTGGCGTGTGCTCGTACCCCCAGATGAAGTACGGATGCCATTCGACCCAGACGTTCGTGAACTGCGGCGCTTCCATGAAGCCTACCATTTCGTCCGGGTTCTGTTTCTGCAGCATGGGCATGACGCTCAAAATGCAGTCGCTTCCGGTCGAACGCACTGCTCGGTACGCGTCTTGGTAGAACTGGTACAGCACCTTCTCGTCGGTGCTGCCGTTCGGTTCATTCAACAAACCGATCCCGAGGAAAGCCTCGTCGTGAAGGTACCGGTCGGCTAGGAAGCGCGCCACCTCGATGGTGTTGGCCACGTTCTCCGGGTATTGACTCCAGAACGAGTGGCCTGGACTTGCAGGCGACGAATGATCAGCGCCGTTCTGCGACCCCTTGGCCGCGTGCAGACTGATCAGCACCGCGACGTTGTGCTTCTTGGCCCAGTATCTGATGAGCTGGTCCAAGTATACGATCGTCCCGCGCGTGTATACTTGCCATTCGCGTTGGTTGGACGGGTCGTGGCTGTCGTAGCCCAAGATCCAGAAGCCCAAAGGCACGCGAACGGTGTTGAGCCCCGCGGCTGCGATCTGCGCGATGTCATCCTCAGTGATGAAAGAGGAGTGATGGTCGTTCAACTTGGAGCGAATGTCGTCTGGATTTCCGGCCTTTGTGATGGCCGTGTACTCACCAGAGTTGGCGAAGCGATCGTCGATGCCTTGCCAGAACGCAGCGTCCGCGGTCATCCAGTGTTCAGCTACCAGCCAACCACCGAGGTTCACACCGCGACTTCGTACCAAGCCGTTGCGGATTTCCTGCTGCACGTGAGCAATAGCTGATTGGTTTTCGATTTGAGGTGTAGCATTGCCGATAGCAGAGACGAATGTTGCCAGAGTGGCTAGCAAGCTGAAGGCTGCGAACGCTCGGAACCCGTTCATCCTCTGTGTTTGTGAATGGAAGCAGAATGAATTGTGACGGCCGAGAAGCCATGGGCGCGTGAAAAGGTATCAGATCGAGGGTTTATATGGCGCCAGATTCCTCGGGTGGCGTTAGCGTTCGACGTCACCCACAACGTCATCCTTTTCGTTATCAGATTGCCATCCCCATGCTCCTTCAGCGACCGTTTTACTTGGTCCAACTTGCACTTTGTTTTGTACATCGCCAAAAGTGATTTTTTTCATATCCAATTTCGAGTGTTCCATGCCCACCACGACGGTCCCGAAGCTGCGCGCTTTGAGTCGTTTGGAGCTGATGATCAACGCCACGACGGCAGGTATCAGCAGTATCCCCGTACCAAGCATCATGAGCCCGATCATGGTGATCGACGGCGCCATTTTCACGCAAATCACGTTGTAAATACTGAAGAAGCCGTCCGCGATGAAAGTGCAGTACATGGCCCTCTCGAAGTCGTCAACGTACCCGATGAGACTGCTCTGGAGATTATCCTTGATCCGTTCGACTCGGTCCAGTAGATTCGTGACGTTACTCTTGAATTCGTGAGTAAACTCGACGACATTCGTGATATTTTGCTGCAGATGAGCCGCAAAGTTGAACGCACTGCTGTTGATAGTGGCAATGTTGCCAAGAACGTGGAACTGCTCCCCCATAAATTCCGAGAAGGCGCACGGGTTCGAATGGTTCGTGCACACGAAAGGATGCCCGTAGTCGGGGTTCGGAAGGCCAGGGCAGAGGGAATTGTTGCTTTCGTAGCGCTTGATGACGTATTCCACCGGACTGTTCGTCGACGACTCACCGTTGTCTTCCCAGGGCTGCAGCGTGTTTTCCTTCGTGTATTTGTCGCTTAACTTGCAGTATTTCGCGTGTTGAGTGGCGTAGGAATTGACAAAATCCACGACCTCGTCGAAATACCCCCCACTGAAGTTAAACGCCGCGTCTTTGGAGTTTGAAAACGTCGCGGAGAAGTTGTCCAGAGCGGAGAAGTCGAGCATCGAGTTGACGTTAATAGTGGGGAAGTTGATCCCCCCTCTGGCGAACGAGAGCTGTGACGACAGGTCAAAGACGTTCAGTAGGGATTCGTTCTGGAAACAAGCGTCAACAGCCCTAGCCGAACTCCCCAATGGTACCGTCCAATTAGTCGAGAAAATGAGAGCCACTTCACACGAGTCTCCGAGGATAATTCCAAGTGCAAGCGCGACGGCGCTGACGATGAACACGAGAATGAGGACTAGGAACCCACTGAAATACGCCAAATGCATGAGGTTGGCGAGCAATTTCATCCGTATGAGGCCGAAAAGGATGCCTGCCGCCCCCAACAGGATCACGCCAATAGAGAAGTAAAAGAACGTCATGATCCCCACGCCCAGATCGTGTCGCTGTGTCTGGAAACTGACGTCGTAGTGGTCGACTTTGCCTCGGGTGGTTTCCAACGTGGAGATGAGGTTGTCAGCCAGCAGCGCCTTCGAGTCCACAGCCTCACGAACCGAGTCCGCTACGTTGACGAGCTTGTGGTTCAGCTGGGTACGGACGGTGATCAGCTGCTGGACTCCAGGTTTCGCCTTCTTCTCGACTTCATCCGAAGCCGTGTCGATCCTCAAGCTGATCGTAGTGCAGACGTCGCACGGGAGGCAAATGTTGCCGTTATTCCCGATGTACTTCTGCTTGGACTGGTCTGTATCCACCAAGCAGCCGTCCGGTAGTGTGCGGTTAGCGGCATACACTCCGAACGCTCGAAGTTTGGCAATGAGTCCATAAACTCCCGCCTCGATGAAATCCGAACCGTTTAGCTCCTTTATGACGAGGTCTACGGACGAATTTACTTCGTCGCGGATGTTCTCAAGGGGGTCGCGAATACTGACGACCCAGTCGCTTCCGTTCCCCAGTAGATCTGACGTCGCCTTGAAGATTTCGTCCACGGAGCCGAGGATGGAGTTTCGATAGAGTAAAGCTGACATCGAGATGATGAAAACGCCCATGGAAGAGAGCAGGAACAGCAACACAGGGCAACACTTTTGTCCTCGTGTATACCCTGCCTTTCTAGGCTGTCGACCACCGCAACGGTTGCAACAGCAGCGACAAAACAGGAACAAGACTGTCGTAAGCAGACTCACGACGCCTAATAGAAGACCTGGAAGCACGAAGCAGATGATGCCTACAAGCCAATTCTTGATCGTACTGGACGATGTGTCCTTGCTTATGAGGCTTCCGGGGTCTCCATACACTTTAGCTCGTCTTGTCTCTCCTTGTTTAATCGCAGCCCAGTAGCAGTTCGGTATCACCTCACACGCGCCTTTTGTATACGCTTCCACTGCGGCTTCGTCTAGCAACGGAGAGCCTGTCAGCCTCACGCAGTCGCCTTCGCTGTCCTTATAAGCGTCGTCATCTGTGCTATTCACGAAGCGAATAGAGTTTTTCTCCAGTCCATGCTCGCAGAGTGCGATTTTTCCTGCAGTGATGAGGTCCTGGTAGAACGCGTCAGTCCCTCCTCGAGCGTCTTTAATAGCGATACCAACTCCACTCGCCCTAGCGATCGCTCTATCTTCTTCTGTCGACGCCTCCTCGAGTCTTCGTGTGGGCGTCACGTTCGGCATCAAACGCGATAGGATTGACAGCATTTCACGCGAGTCTGTCGCTGCAAAGATGGCTATTGTAAACAGAACGAAGAGAACCATTTTGCTGGGCATGTCTGAGAGAAAAAAAACTACTGGCACGCTTAAGAACGGTCCTTCATCATCACTTTGTCTATATTTAAATAAGAAAAACTATTACGTTACTTTTTAAGAAAGAATACTTTTTAAATATTTAAAAACAACAACAATACTAAATGTTCTTGTTCTTCATGCATTTTGGCTCTTATTGAAAATTGAGTTTATAAAAATATACCTTGCGTCTCAATTGTACGACTTCTAGTTACTAGTGCATCTAGTTGGTTACCAGTGCGTTGATAGCTAGCAGGAAGATCTACTTGAACTTCATCTCGGTATCCATGATGTGGCCGTTGCCGTGTGCCTTGAGGCGCTTGACTCCGATGATGAGACACACGTTGACTGGGATAAGGAAAATGCCGCAGAGGAAGAGCATGAGGGCGATCATAGTGATCGAGGGCATGAGATCACCGCAAAGTGCTCCGTATATCTTCCAGAAGCCGGTGGCGATGAAGGTGCAGTACATGGACTCCTCGAAGTCTTCTACATACCCGATGAGGTGGGTGTTGAGGTCGGTCTTGATCACGTCGATGTCCGAATTAAGTTTCTTGGTTTTCGTCTCGAAGTCAGTTGTAGAAGCGTCCACGTTATCAGCGCTGGTGTGCAGATTTTTGATGAAGTCGTTGATTCCTTTCTTGGCGCTTGCCATGTTGAACAACAACTGGAACTGCTCCCCCATGAACACTGAGAATTTACAATCGCTGGCAGCGCACGAGTAGGCAGCGCCATCCCCCGTATTTTTATCGCAGAGCACGTCCCAATTGGTGGCGTAGAAAGATTTAATGAAATCTGTTGCCGTCTGCGAAGAAGACGTGTGGGATGGGGGTCCTGGGTTGTCAGCCCACGGCTGCAAAAGGTTGGGCTCTGTGTACGCGTTGTTCGGGCGGCATCTGGTGTTCGTCTGCTGGGCGTATCCGTTAAATGTGCTGAGAAGACTGGCATACCTCGTACTGTCGAAAGCAAACGCAGTCTTGTCGGTCTTTCGGACAGCATCGGTAAACTCATCGAGTTTCGAGAAGTCGAACATTGCGTCCATGTTGTTGGCTGGGAACTCGATGCCACCCCGAGCGAAGTCCAGCTTACTCGACAGATTGAACACGTCCAGTAGGGATTCGTTCTGGAAACAGGCATCGACCGCCTTTGCCGACTCTCCGAGTGGCACCGTCCAGTTGTTGGCGAAAACGGCCGTAATTTCACACGCATCCCCGAGAACAACACCAATTGCCAGTACAATGGCGCTGATGATGAACGTAAGGAACAGCACGATGAAGCCGAGGAAGTACGCGATGTTCATGAAGTTGGCGAGGATTTTCAACGGAGTGAGCCCAAAGAGGATGCCAATGAAGCCGATGATGATGACGACCAGTGCAAGAGCGAACAACGCCATAATGGCGTAACCCAGGTTGTCTCGGTAGCCCTGGAACTGGCCGTTGTAGCCGTCCACCTGGTCCTGTGTGTCGACCACCGTGGCTCGGAGGTCTTCTGCAGTGTTCACTTGGGACTCCACTGCGCTTTGAACCGTATCCGAGATGTCCACGAGTTTCACGTTGAGCTGCGCCTTGGTCGTACTCAGACCCTTCACGCCCGGTCCGGCTGCCGTGTTCATTTGATCTGCAGCAGCACCCGCACTTTTGCCAATAGCATCGCAAGTGAAACAAGGCACACAAGGGTTGCCATTCTCATCGACACTCTTTTGAGCACCTGAACGTGTGTCGACGACGCATCCGCTTGGAATCGTGATGACGTTTGTGCAGTCTTTTCGGATGCCGTAGAGCTCCGTCGTGATGTCGTTTAGCCCGTGGTCGATGAAGTCCGTTCCGTCAAGCTTCAGCTTGATGCTAGCGGCCGAACCGGAGACCGTACTAGCGATGTTTTTAAGTGGCGTTTGGATGTTCAGGATCCACTCGCTGCCGTTCTCCAGCGTCCCCGACGTGGCGTTGAAAATGTCGTCGACAGCCGTCAACATCGTGCCACGATACAGGAACGCAGCAGCCGAGACACCAATCACTCCGATGGCGAAGAGCAGGAAGAACAACAAGGGCAGGAACTTCTGCATGCACGTGTAGCCCTCTTCACGCGGGAACCGACCGCCGCAGCGGTTGCAGCAGCATCGGCAGATCAAGAAGAAGACCATCGTCAAGAGACTGAGAATGGCTAGTATAATGCCAGGGATCGCGAAACCCACGACGCCCGTGGCCCACTCCTTCAGCTTCGCAGTGGAGCCGTCTGCGTCCATGACGCTATCCGGATCTGCGTACACCTTGGCGCGAGTCGTATCTCCGTCCACGATCTCTGTCCAGTAGCAGTTGGGTGCAACCTCACACTGTCCCTGTTTGTAGGCCGTCACGACCTCCTCGTCTATCGAGTTGGTCAGCTTGACTGGGTTGCCGTCGTCGTCCAAGTAAGCGTCGGTTGCTCCACAACTGACGAAGCGGATTTCGTTCTTGTCTACATTCTCCTGGCACATTTTGATCCGGAGCGCCAGGATGACATCCGCGTAGAACTTGTCGGTTCCCCCTCGAAGCTGCTTGATGGCTTTACGCACTTTAGCGCCCACCTCCGCCGCCTTGCCGGATGCATCGGCCTCGGTAGACGCGGCATCCAAGCGTCGATAGTTGACGACTGTATACGGGTTTCCCTCAAATTGGGCGAACGCTGCCTTGTCGAACCCTCGGAGCTTCGACACGACCTGAAAAGACTGCTGTGCTGCTTGAGATGGGGCTAAAATACCGGCAGCCAGTAGTGCGAGGGCCATTAGTCTGCCCATCGATCGGAATCTCGTCCCCATTGTCACCAAACCTCGAGCTTCCGGAGACAAAAAGGGAATGAGGTGGCTAGCGTTGAAACTCACCATGGCATGAAGGCTGGGATGCCGCTTGTGGCCAATGTTTCAAGGCTACAACCGCTTTATTTAGAGACAAAACTCGCCTGCGACGGAGAAAAACATGCACGCGTACTTGTGAAAATAGCTGACTTTCCTCTCGTAATTCAACCGTTGCGAGTTGATGGCCAAGGGATGAGATGAAGCACGTCTCAAAACGAAAACGCGATCGTTTGAAAAAGCAACGCGAAAGGCAAAAACGGATGACTGGAAATAGTATCTTTGTCTGTTTTCCGCTTCTTCGCCACCCGAAAAAGAAGCAACCAGCAGCTTCATGCTTAGCTGTCAAATGGATCTCTTGATTGCTGGACGTCGGAACAGTAGCAACATCTGACAAGTCCTTCGGTTTGCAGCCCTGAGCGAGAAGAAGATACAAAATGTCTGGACAACAGCGGCTGATTCTTGTCTTTGGAGGGCTCTATTAATAAAGACGAGCTTTTGGCTATCCGAATGCCTATTGAGCCCTCACTAAAAGCAACTATTCACGCTCGTGATGCAACTTTCCCTGCTCACCAAGCACTGTCGACTACATTTGGCCTGGAGGTTATCAGTATGGTTTAGGCACAACGCAAAGGGTTGGCCAGGGTTGGTTACTATTTGAGCACTCCGAGGCCAATGACCAGCATTCCTCCTAAAACAAGTGCAGCAACATGAAGCAAGCTGAGAACTCAACTACATAAGCATCTGCAGCAGTTCCCCAGGCACTCGCCCAATCACAACGACCCAGCGCATACTTACAAGACATGCGCTGGTTCCGCGGTTTGGGGGGAATCAGTGATGGCGTGGGGCAGTACTTACTGATGGCGTGGTCACTGCCAGTACTTCCTGTCAGGAAGTTCCTGATGGTGTGGTGCCACCGACGCTTTCGCAACGACCCATTCTGAAACTTGCGCAGACGAACGCTAAGAAGAAGAAGAAGAAGAAGAAGAAGAAGTTTTGCGCAGACGAACACCAATGCTGATGCAGCCGTCTCCATCGTCTCGGGAATATGGCAACTTCCTCAAGGCGCCGCCCAAAGTCCCCGTCGCCAGTCCGCGTCGCTCTTGTCAAGACTTTTTCTCTCGTACGCAGACGATATGATGCAAGTTGGCAACGTGCGGCAATTAGACCAGGATGATCTGCTTTTACTGGACGACGACAGTCGCTCGGAGGTCGCCTTCGCTTTCTTTAAGCGTCACTACGAGCAGCAGGACCACTCCATCGTTCGAGCCATTGTACACTGCTACTGGTGGAAGTTCCTACTCTGCGGACTGGGATCGGCTTTCACGACGTCCTGCATCTTGTTCGCTCCTGTGGTGTTGCACCACGTGATCGACGCCTTCGCCACCCCGGAGATGGATATGACGAGTCTCGGCGTGTGGCTCGCAGCTTTCTTCGCCTCTCGTCTTGCGAACGCTCTGGTGGTCCCCCACGTAGACTTTCAGATCGAGATGATGGCGTTCCGCCTGGCAGTGTCGCTCAAAGCTCTGCTGTTCGAGAAGACGATGCGACGCAGCATCCAGAGCCGTAGTGACGCTAAGGCAGTGGACATCGCCAACATTTACTCGTCGGACATCGAGCGGATCATCTACGTCGCCGGTGAGATCAACACGCTGTGGATTCTGCCGATTCAGATAGCCGTCGTGGTCTACATGTTGTACGACGTGCTGGGCCTTGCAGCCTTCGCCGGAGTCGCCGTTATCGCGCTTTCGATGCTAGCAACTTTTTTTCTATCCAAGTGGAGCAGTGCGGCGTACAGGGAGCTCATGAGACGCAAAGACGAACGGATGAAGCTCGTCAAGGAGGTCTTCGCGGCCATTCAGATCGTCAAGTTCAACGCGTGGGAAGCCAAGTTCGAGGAAAAGTTGTTCGCCCTACGCTCATTTGAATTACGCGCGCTGTCTCGCTTTGTGTACGCCAGCTGTGGGTCCATTCTCGTCCTGTGGGCGTCACCATTGTTCGTGTCGACGGTCTCGTTCGCTGTCTACACGTTGATAATGGACCAAACGCTGTCAGCCGCCAGAGTGTTTACTGCCATCGCGCTCTTCAACTCGCTTCGTGACCCACTGCGTGATCTACCAGGCATCATTCAGCAGTGCTTGCAGGCGAAAATATCGCTCGATCGAATGGCTGATTACCTCGCGCTTCACGAAGTGGCCCGTCCAATGTGACTCAAAACGATCCGTCCATTCCAGACGACGTAGCAATTGCAGTCGAGAACGGCACGTTTGGGTGGAACGAAGGCGCAGATCCAGTACTTTCGGAGGTGAACCTCACGGTGAAGAAAGGGGATTTCGTCGTTGTTTATGGATCAGTTGGCGCTGGCAAGTCTTCTTTGTGCTCTGCGTTGCTAGGGGAAATGGAGAAACTAGACGGAAAGTTTCTGTGAATGGTAAAGTGGCTTACTACTCGCAACAGCCCTGGATTCAGAACATGACCATCCGAGAGAATATCCTCTTTGGACAAGCTTTCGACCACCGCAAGTATCAAAGAGTTTTGGATGCGTGTGGTCTGCTCCCTGACTTGCAGCAGTTTCCCAGTGGTGATGCGACTGAAATTGGACAGAAAGGAATCAATTTATCGGGTGGACAGAAAGCTCGAGTGAGTTTGGCACGTGCCTGCTACTCGGAGGCAGATGTGTTTATCCTGGATTCGCCTCTTGCTGCTGTTGACGCGGTGGTTCAGAGCGAGATCTTCAGCAAGTGCATTTGTGGACTGTTAGCAGAGAAAACGGTGGTTTTAGTCACCCATAACCACGAAGTGATCGAGGCTGGCGCGGCCAGTTGCAAGGTTTCCGTGTCCGAAGGTCGAGTTTCAGCAAAGCGACTAGCAATTCGCCAGCCGTATTTACCACCTTTCAATACAAAGAAGGAACCGCAGACTACTATCGACGACAGCGATACTGGTCGCCTTGTTGAAGACGAAGATCGTGAGGAGGGTCGAGTGTCAGCGGCGGTGTTCTGGCAATACTTCAACGCAATGGGAGGCCTGAAAGTGCTGCTGCTGCTGCTAGTGATTCAATCTCTATGGCAGGGTTGCCAGATCGGAAGTGACCTGTGGCTGAGTCACTGGACAGGTCAAAAGGGAAATACGTACGATTCTTCGCGAACGCAGTACAACATGGCGGTCTACGCTCTGTTGGGTGGAGGCAGTGCTTTGATGGTGCTCGCACGGGCTTTGACGATGGCCACCGCAGGTCTCCGTGCTGCTCGAGACCTTTTCCGACTGCTGACACACGCCTTGTTATCTGCGCCACTACGGTTCTTCGATTCCAACCCGATCAGTCGAATTTTGAACCGGTTTGGAGGAGACATTACGTCTGTGGAAACGGATCTCCCTTTCGCGACTGGAAGGCTGTTGGTGTCCTTCTTCTTCATCTTTTGCCAGTTGGCCACTGCGATGTACATTGTGAAGATTCTGGTTGTTTTCATCGTCCCTCTCGCGTATCTCTACGTCAAGTTCGTGAAGTTTTACTTGACGCCGTCTCGAGAGATCTCTCGGTTGCTGAAAGTGTCTTCTTCTCCAGTTCTGAGCCACATTTCAGAGGCTGAAGAAGGCGTGACTACAATTCGAGCGTTCGGGGCTGAGTGCGTTAAACAAACAGTTGCCGAGAACAAGCTGCAGCGGGTGATCAACGAGGACTTCAAGGACGCGACGGTGCTGACGATCGCGCATCGGTTGGGCACGGTACTGGACTCGGATCGGATCATGGTGCTGAGTGACGGTCGCGTGGTGGAGTTCGACAGTCTTCGAGAGTTGGCGAAGAACCCGAACGGAGTGTTTCATGAACTAGCGAAGGAAGCTGGTTGCCTCGAGAAGTTGAGTGAGTAGATAGATTTGCCATCAGTCCAAATCCTCTTCTTTTGCTTGCTTTCCACCTCTCTATACTACTTTTCTTCAAGTTGAAGTTGTATACCCTCTATACCCAATTTGATATCCGGATGATATTCGGATATACCCCGTCAAAAGCGATATCTTCACATACACAACATGGCACCATCGGTGTCGCCCCGCGGCGTTCGGGAGACGCGTCTTACAGCTTCCCAGGACGCGCTTCTGCACTCCTTAGAGCGTCAGGTACAGCTCAAGACGCATGCGGAGGCTCACGCGTCGCTTCTGCGCTCTCAGCGACGTCCAGAAGCCCCAGAGACGCTTCGGGAGTTCGTGGCGCAGCGGTGGAACGGGGTAAAAGATGCTGAAACTCGTAATAATAACTCTCCCGTCCAGTTGGACACTTCGTTTGTCCATCTGTCAACTCAGATGGACACCTGCATGTCCAAGTGGCACGCTCTATACGTCCACGCACACACTTCCCACTCTTTAGTAGCGGAGATGGAGGCGAGTCACGTCCAAGTGGCAGCCAAGACGCAGGCTTTGTACCGCAGCTTCGAGGACGTTTTGCAGCAGGTGGAGGCTCTGGACGCGCGTGTGGCGGCTATTGCAGCTCCAATGCCTCACTTTACGGCAATTGACGGGGTGGCGCTGTCTTTGGGCTTCGGAGTCAAGTTCTCGGCCCCTTCCAGCGGCTCTGGGGGCCACGTGCTGATGGAGAGAGCAGGCAGTAAAGCGCCTCCTTCACTGGACTCCAGTAAGGCGGTGCAGGTTTTCCAGCATCGACGAGGCATCGACCCTACTACGTCGAGTTTCGAGCAGGCGTTGGAGAAGATCGACGCTTCGGTGGCGTATCTGACGCAACATGTAGGCACATTTTGTATTTTATGAGGTGTATGTTTTCTTATGAACTTTTATATGTTTTTAGCTGGAGTATAAGGATTCAGCCTGCTTTATTGAAGCGTACAAGACGTTGGCAGCCGGAGGCATCCAGTGTTTGAAGGACTATGCGCTCAGTGGACTGGAAGCGGCCAAGGACGCAGTGTACGAGGCAGTTCAGAAGGAAACAATGGCTGCACAGCAGAGCGAAGTGGCGATGTCGCTCGTGGGGCAGCTGGACGAGACTTCTGCCTACTACGTGAACTTTCAGCTGGTGGCTCCCGCCCTGGCGGCTACAGCAAAGCAGCTTGAACGTCTGAAGGCTCAGCCCCAGCAGGAAAATGCCGGGAATCTGCGTGTTCTGGGGGAAGTGATCGACGCGTACGCTACGCAGAGAGTGCAGTTGCTGTCGCCGGTGCTTGGAGTCTGGCTGGCCGCTGTCTCTCAGACGTCGGACATCGTTAACGTGCTCCGTGCCACTTGTGCGCAGCTTCTGAAGGTTTGCGAGGCAGAATTTCGGCTCTTCCTGAAGCTTTTTGGCCACGATCCGAGTGACGAACTCTTCACTTTCTCGGGGGTTAATTTGAGCCTAGGCGAGGATGATCAAGACGAGGACGAAAACGAAAACGCCTTCGAGTACGTATTCATACCTGTCTGTTTTTGGCGAACTCTGGACTAATTGATAGCGCTTTCTTTTGACTCGTTAGGCGTCTCATTTTTCAGCTGAGCGGCCTGCTGTACAACACCGTTCGCCCTCAATTTCTAGCCCAAAAGGACCTGGAAGTGCTGTGCGAGGTCATTCAAGTACTAAGAAGTGAGGTGATCGAGGCGGCGATTACCCCACGGGCAGCGCTGGTGGGCTATGCCGAGCCGGTGATGCATCGGATGATTCAAGACGCACAGGAACGCCTTATCCTCTGCATGCAGAAGTACATCCGCGATGAAATCGAAGGCTTTGTGCCTACTCCAGGTGATCTAGACTACCCGGCGAAGCTCGTAGCAGCAGAACAAGCCGGTGCGTCGCTGTATGCTACGTGGTATCCGTCCCTAGAGCACACGTTGATGTGTCTGTCGAAGGGATATCACTTCGTTAAGATGGAGATTTTCGAGGAATTAGCCCAGGACGCCATCCAGATCTGCACGGCGTCGTTGAAGATGGCTTCGGCGGACATCACGGCGACTCAGGGCGGTCTCCACGGGTCCCTCTTCCTCGTCAAGCACCTGCTGACTCTACGCGAGCAGATCACTCCGTTCGAGATTCAATTCGCGCAGACGAGCAAGGCGCTGGACTTCACCAGTAGCGCCGACGCTATGAACGAGCTGCTGGTGGACGCGTCGACGCTGTTTCGGTTCTCGGGGCCTAGTGGGCTGGTGGGTCTTTTCACTCGAGGGATCCCACAGATCCAAGAAACGACTGCGGATGTGAAGAAGGAGCTAGAGCAGGAACTCAAAAGGAGCTGCACGGGTTTCATTGAGATTGTGCTGCAGCAGTTGGCCCAGCCGTTGCTGGCGTTGATGAAGCAGATCGCTCACGTACAACAGACACAGAAGGCCACTGCCCTGGACTTCCGTCAGTGCGCGTTTACAGCCCCGACGGAGGTGAACAACGTGCTCGCGAGTGTTTCTCGACAGCTACGTGAGACTCTGCCTGAAACTCTGCAGACAATTCACCTGTACCTCCGCAATGCGTCGACGGAGACGATCCTGTTTAAGCCTGTTCAGGTGAGGAAGGACATTTCAGACTGAGAATCGTTCACTACTGACTGAATTGTGCTTGTTTTGGCATGTTTTATTCGTTCAGAGGAACCTGTTGGACGCTGTGGAGAACTTAAACTCGTTGATGGAGCAAACGTACACGCGTGAAGAGCTGCAGCCGTGTGAAGAAATCTTTGTTATTGTGCTGCAGCAGTTGCGTGCACTTTAACGTTGCTAAACTTTGAAATGCTTAAGCCTTCATTGATGTGAGAGCTAGACAGCTCTGAAAATCGTTACGAATAGCCAGAAAATAAAGAACACCAAGAAGATTTTCACAAACGAGAAAGATAGACGTTATCTTTCTTAAGAAAACGTATTAATAAGAACAAAGACGACAAATGATTGAATGCAACACTTCAGACTGAATGCAGTTACAGAACATGCATGGCAAAAGACTTGTCCTAGCCTTGAGCGTACTCTTCTGAACGTCCGAGTGCATCCAACAGCTCGTATCTGATACGAGGCACGTGTGCGCTCTGGTCATCGTGAGCGCTGACACTCCAGTACGCAGATGGTGGCGATGAATCCAGCATAGTCACTTCAGTGCTTCATTTCGATGTGGATATCCTCGAATGAACAGATGCGTGGGATCTCATCTGGAGGCGCAGGTGCACCGAGCTTTGGCACGCAACAAGGTTACTGTATTGCTTCTCATCTACTTAAGTATCTATTTAAAAACGTTCAAATGTATGCACAGCACGCTCGATTCAAGACTCTCCTTCCACTGCCCTCACTGCCATTAAAAACCATCACGTACAGGCCTTGATGGCCATTCTGGGCGACCTACCGGAAGGATCCGGGCGCTTGACCACACGCGACGCCTCATTCGGTCGCCATCTGCTCTCACGGCAAAGCCGCATCTTGTTCGTCCACCTAAAAACTGGCGAAAGAGTTGCAAGGCGACGGACATGTGGCTCTGGTATCGGATGCTTGCTATCGTTCCAGTGACGTTCACCGTCTCGGAGGCGATACCAGTACCACACTGTGCTAATCTGCTACGTGTAGCGCTTCAAGTCCTCGAGTGTTCGAACAGCGCAGTCCTTTTCACTATTCAATTCGCCTTCCCAAGCCCACTGCATCATGCTCCGTCGTCTTGTCTTTCTGACCGCCACAGTCGCTGCGCTGTCGGTCAATCCGACCTTCGCCACGACGTTCTCAACACTTGGCGGTGACAACGGCGCCGAGACGGTGGCTCAAGTATCAACCACCAACGTATATCAGAACGACACGAACCAAACGAACGTCACCGGTACGCCGGATCAGAGTCAAACGCAGCAGAACGCGAACCACATCCAGTACAGTATCCGCAACGGCGACGTGTCCAGCGTAGGCGTGAACCTCGGCTCGTGGCTGGTGGCCGAGCACTGGATGACCAGCGCCGCCGACTTCTGGCAGGGCGTGAGCGACGAAGAAGCCAGCAAGGGCGAGTACACGGCCATCACGAAGGCCGCCAACCCGGACACCATCCGTTCCAACCTCGACAACCACCACAACACTTTCATCACCGAGAGTGACATCGCCGACATTGCGGCTGCCGGTCTCAACACCGTGCGCGTACCCGTGGGCTACTGGATCGTCGGCTACGACGAACACGATCCAAGCGGCCAGGCAGCTTGGGCGATGTACTCGAACGGCACGTTGAAGTACTTGGACCTGCTGATCACCGACTGGGCCAAGACGCACAACGTCGCCGTGCTCATCAGTATGCACGCCGCTAAGGGCTCTCAGAACGGCGCAGATCACTCGTCCCCGTGCGATCCCGGTAACTCCCATTGGAGCGCGTACGACGAGAACGTGGCCAATACGATCGCAATGGCGACGTTCCTGGCCGACCGCTACAAGGACGAGGACGCGTTCCTGGGCATCGGCCTCCTAAACGAGCCCAACGCATCTACGGACGAGGACAAGCTGTACGCGTACTACGAGAAGACGTACGCGGCCATCCGCGAGACCGGCAACGACTGCGTGTTGAGCGTGGCGCCGCTGTTGTACAAGCAGTCGCCCGACGTCATGACGGACTTTATGCAGGCGCCGAGCTACACGAACGTGTGGGTCGAGTGGCACCCGTACTTCGTCTGGGGCTACGAGGACACGAGCGACTACGACCTGACCAATACGGCCGTGAAGGTCAACTTCCAGAGCAGCGTGAGCCAGTGGAACGCGCGCGAGAACCACAACCGCCTCTTCATCGGCGAGTGGAGCTTCGCGACGGCCGGCAAGTTTAGCGACAACCAAAAAGGCTACTACGAGTTCTGCCAGGCGATGGTTGACGTCATGTACCAGGCCGGCGGAGGTTTCACCTTCTGGAGCTGGAGACTTTACGGCGATGAGACTGGATTTAACGCCTGGTCGCTGCGGAGTGTCCTGCGCGACGACCGCCTCAAGGCGATTTTCTTCCCAAACTCCGACGCGCAGCAGAGCTGAACGAGTGCGACGTAGCACTAGAGAAATAGTTGTGTTTCGGTGTGAATAGTGTAGTGACGAACATCTAAATAGAGAGTCGCCTGTGCCTGCAGTATCTGTATCAGACATAGGTTGTCGCTGACAGGCACGGACCTGGTCGGAACGAGTCTCGGTGGATCTCGAATTATGGCGGCGCATTGCCGGCAGATCCTGATTTCGAGTGCCGCGCTTGCAGATGGAGATGACTGAAATGACGTGATGCAAATGAAAAATACCCATGAAATGCTTAACACTAGGTTATTAAATATTAAATCCCGACTATCTTTATAGTTCTAAGTTATCAGTCAGGAGTCATATTCTGTATCATAGGTATATTTACGTCAGCAAACGCGCGGTGCAGTGCACAACTCGACGAATTCGCCAATATGACTCCAGCTGTCGCTGACGCGGATGGCCATCAGCTGTGGGTGGAGACCAGAAGGATGTCGATGGAGCCACCTCCGCTCCTCTGCATAGTGGTCACCCCTGCTCAGTCACACCCTTGGCCAGTGCTTCCGTGACGTCCACTTCTTGTTTTGCCTTGGTACCGTCACAGTTTTTCCCACCATGTTGCGGTCGCTCTCCTGTCTCCTCGCTGCCGTCGCAGTCGCAACGACGTCGGCCATCACCTTCGATGCTTCGGGCAGTTCCAGTGAGCAGCAATACATGGGCACAGTGCAAGCCCCAGAATCGGAAGCTTCGACCACTTCGACGTCCGGCTCGGAATCCACCTCGACGCACGTGCAGTACAGTATCCGCAATGGAGACACGACCAGCAAAGGCGTCAACCTCGGCTCGTGGCTGGTGGCCGAGTACTGGATGACCAGCTCGGCGGATTTCTGGACGGGGGCTGTAAACGCCAGTCACGGCGAGTACACGGCCATCGCTGAAGCTACCGACCCGGACGCCATCCGGTCGCACTTCGACTACCATCACTCGACGTTCATCAACGAGAGCGACATCGCTGAGATCGCAGCCGTCGGTATCAATACGGTTCGCGTCCCCATCGGGTATTGGATCGTCGGCTTTGACGACAACGATCCGTCCGGTAAAGCGGAGTGGAAAGTGTACACGAACGGCACACTGAAGTACCTGGATCTGCTGATCACCGACTGGGCCAAAAAGTACAACGTGGCGGTGCTGCTGAGTATCCACGCAGCGAAAGGCTCGCAGAACGGAGCCGACAACTCGTCCCCCAGTGTTTACGGGTCCGAGTTCTGGGCGGAATTCGCTGAAAACGTGAACAATACCATTTCGATGGTGTCGTACTTGGCTGACAGGTACAAAGACGAAGAAGCGTTCCTCGGTTTTGGACTTTTGAATGAACCGAACGGAGACACAACCACTGATGTACTGTACGACTACTACGAGCGAGCGTACACTGCTATTCGAGCTACAGGCAGTGAGTGCGTGTTGACGGTGGCGCCACTACTGTACGAACAGTCTCCCGACGTCCTCACGGACTTCATGCTGGCCCCTGCGTACACGAACGTGTGGGTTGAGTGGCACCCGTACTTTGTATGGGGCTACGACGACGTGTCGGACGCTGATCTGGTGAACACGAGCGTTAAGGTGAATTTCCAGGGCGACGTGACGCAGTGGAACTCGGTCTCGGGCCACAACCGCCTCTTCATCGGCGAGTGGTGCTTCTCCACCAACGGCAAGTTCGAGAACGACCAAGAGCTGTTCTACGAGTTCGCACAGGCCGAGACCGACGTGGTGAACCAGGCGGGAGGAGGCTGGACGTACTGGAGCTGGCGCATCTACGAGGACGAGACCGGCGACAACATGTGGTCGCTGCGTGCCGTTCTGCGTGACGAGAAGCTCAAGGCGATTCTGTTCCCGTCCAGCAGTGGCAGCTCCTCCGTTGTTACTACATCGAGTTCTAGTGACCAGGAGCAACAACAGCAAACTACTACGACTAGCAGTTCGACGTCTACCGATCAGACACAGCAGCAGCAACAGTCATGAACAGACTGGCTGTTTGACTGAGCTATTTGTTTTAAAGTATAGAATGCGTTGTGATCCCGTACCGAGGTTTCGAGGAGAGTAGAATCCTTTCTTTAAAGATGTTTGTGAAAAGATCTATTAAGTTCTTGATACCATTCAATCGGCGCCGTTGAAGAATTGTTGCGCTCCAAGTTGGAGCCTCCAACTGCATGGTCCGGTAATTTTCACTTGTCTAAAAGTTTTGCGGAAACAGGCAACCTCGTCACGGTTAGCGTAATCGTCAAGGCAGTAAGTTGATAACATCACAGTGACTCTCATAGACTGATCCTTTTTGGATTACGGGACGGTTGAGAGACCTGAGAAAAAATCTCGTTCGTGAAAAGAATACGTGAACTCATAGCTTTGAACGGACTACGACACCAACAGCGTTTCGTGTCATGTAACTAGGATAAAATCAGGAGCCCAACAATCTTAACCACTTTTCAATTTCCCTAGTCAAGCACACCGCTCTACCAGCCATAACGCCATGGTTCACCACGTCGCCTTCCGCCACACCGAGCGCACCTCGCACCACAACCTGCACACCGTGTCCGAACCCAGACCGACCATCTCGCCCAACGAAGTGCTCGTGCAGATCCGCGGCGTCGCACTCAACTACCGAGACGTCGCCGTAGCTGACAGCACGTACCCGTTCCCAGTAAAGGACGCCGTCGTGCCATGCTCGGATGGCGCAGGTGTCGTGGTTGAGGTCGGTTCAGCCGCCGACGACTTCAAGCTGGGCGATAAGGTGATCACCAACTTCGACGTCACGAACCTGTACGGCCCTCAACTCGACTGGGTGCACTCTCTCGGAGGGATGCTGGACGGTGTGCTGCGTCAATACATTGCGCTGCCGGCGCACGTGCTCACCAAAATCCCTGCGGACTCGAAGCTGAGCTTCGTGCAGATGGCGTCTCTCGTGTGCACGGGCGTCACGGCGTGGAACGCGCTATACGGCAACATGCCGCTCAAACCAGGTCAGACTGTGCTCTTCCTCGGCACTGGCGGCGTGTCCATCACGGGTTTGCAGCTCGCGAAGGCAGCGGGCGCCACCACCATCATCACGTCCTCGTCGGACGAGAAGCTGAAGTTCGTGCAGGAGCGCTTCGGCCCCGACCACGTCATCAACTACCGCACGACGCCGGACTGGGCCGCCGAGGTCCAGCGCCTCACGAACGGCCACGGCGCGGACTTCGTGATCGAAAACGGCGGCTCCGGCACCATCAAGTCCAGCATCCAGGCGTGCGCGCGCGGCGGCATCGTCGCTGTCATCGGCTTCCTGTCGCCAGCCAAGCAGGAGGACATGCCGGACGTGGCCAGTCTTGCACTCGCACAGGGCTGTATCGTGCGCGGCATCGTGGTGGGCAGTCAGCAGCTGCTGCGTGAACTCGTCCACTTCGTGACCACTAAGGACATCCAGCCCTACGTGCACAAGACGTTCGGCTTCGAGCGGGCGGAGGTGCTCGAGGCGTTCGACTACCTCAAATCGGGTCGCCACATCGGCAAGATCGGCATTGTCATCGACGACAAGAAGTATGAGGCGTAGGCAAGTGTACAGACTACGGGTAGATTACACGTAGGTAGTGAGAACTACATGTATTATACCTGTTCCTGGACAAAAGTCGATACAGAATGAAAAGATTGGGAAAAATCATCAAGCTGAATCCGCTAGGCCCTTCCTAGTTCAAACGCGATCGCTTACTTTGCGGAAGGTCGTAGCTTTCAACCGGCTTCTTTCTTTGGGGCTTAAATTGTACCAGTACTGCCAATCATCGTCGTTGTGTTCCATTCGGTTGTGTTCCAACGGAGACTCATCGTAGTAGCCCACAAATACTCGGCACGATCCTTTCTGCTTAACCCCTTGCGATCCTCGCTGTACAACTATCTCGTTACATGAGTCGAGATCTGGGCAGAGAACAACGTAGATCGGTGGCTCAAAACCTTTAGTAGTGAAGATTTCCTGGAGCAGTCCCAGTTGCTTATCGTCGACCCTGTGCTGGTGGTGGCCGACCGTGAGATGAAGGAAAGCCACGCGACTCTTCTTGTCGGGGGAAGAAGGCTTGAGCTTCACAATGCCGTCAATATTCGGGAAATCATCACAGTAGGGATACCAGTACGACAACGTATCATCGTCTCTCCACTCCTTCAGCTCGTCCTCATCGTAGTAATCCTCCGTTGCAGTGTCAGAGCAAAAAAGACCTCCTTTCTCCATTTCCAACCGCTTCCATTCCACATACCGTTCTTCTCTTGGCTTGAGTGGATCATATTCCGATACGTTCAGGATCAACTTGTTGTCGAAAACCAAACAATACAGGCAAATCTCAAAAAGTAGGCCAGTGAGCGAGTCGTATCCAGCGTCTCGTGCCCAGTGGAAGAAGCGAAGAAGCTCTTCCGACCGAAGTTTGTTGGATAGCAAGTTAATTGCACGTTCCGAATCGATAATTCGTTCCCAATTCGATGAATACAGATAATTCTCGGGATCTTGAGTGTCCTTGACGAATGTGTGGCACAACCGTTCACTATGCTTTTTGCTAGCTACAACGTGCTTATCCTTCTCCACGAACGAGCATGCTGTAAAAATGTATATATCCATCTGCTCAATCTCCGTTGTAAATAACCGAACGGATCCACCCGAAAAGTAAAAGCGGTCTTCCATGGCTTCTTCTTGGAATTGGTACACTTCTCTTCCCAGTTTGAAGAGATCCTGCTTCTTCCAGCTAGGTAACAGACAGCTATACGCATACTCCTGTTCACTCTGCGACAGATCTGGTTTCTGCGATGAAGTCAGCATCGTAAATGACACCAGCCCGTCTGGAATTCGTTCATCGTCAAATCCATCCAGCAACAACCACACGTCGGAGAAATCCTGCCGACTATCGAGTTCATAGTAAATGGTCACCGCGAGATCAGGTAAGCAGTTCCGGACTGTGAAATACACGACTGTACCGTCTTGGTAGCCAAGATACAACAGACAGCTCTCTTGGTTAACCGTCGATACAAGAGCACGTTATTCTTGTACTTAAGAACGACGTAGAACGCCATCATAACCAACAGAACCGATTTGCCACTACCTGGAGATCCTACCAGGAAACTTCTCATGGCTGCGAAGGAGAGGGGAGAAGTATCAGAAGGCTCATCAAAGCATCGTTCCAAAAGAATTGACGCGACTTGCTTTTCTTCATTTCGCCAAAAGATTTTCTTTGTCTTCGTGCAACCACCCAAGGTTTGCATGAATTGCCAGATTAAAGGAATATCACGCACTTCACCAGCTTCCCATCGGTCCAACGAACACTCGACCAGGTACTGATCCGAGTTATCCAAGGGGATACATTCTGGAATCCGAACTACTGGAGCCAGAGCGCCTTGAGGTGGAGCTTGGGGTGGAATCACCACCAGCACGTGGATCATCTTCTCTGGCGGATTATCTCCAAACACGTCCCCAATCTTATCTGCTGAGCTGATTTCTTCGTGAAGCAGTTCCTTTATTTGTCTTGGAATGGACCCACTTTGCATACGGATCACAGCGATGTCATCCGCCCGTAGCCACGCGTCGCTTTTCTTCGCCATGAAGAGCTGAAGCTTACGGAAAGGGACCATCACATGTTCGTTCTCCTCCTTGATCGCCTTCTTCAACGCAGAAACATACACACCCGCATCGATGTTCACTTCGAACACGCCTCCAGCTTCGCCAACGATGGCACAAAAAATCTTCATCATCTTCCTTTGAGGTACAGTGAGAAAAAGGGGAATTGGATTTTGTGAAGTTGAAACGCAACAAAATTCCAACATAATGGTCATAAAATATATTTCCAGAGTTCTCACAAGAAAGATAATCTCTTTTCACTGCAGTATTTTAGAAATCAATCACGACACGTAGATTGAAAAGACCTACTAAGAAGCTGAATCCACAATCGTATCTAGTTCGCTTACTTAGAAAGGCGTAGCTCTCAATCAGCTTTTCTTCTCTGCAAGACATGAGGATACTTTTCTTGTCAGAAGCCTGATCAGTCTCCCTCGTACTGCGAATGGGGTTACGCGAACCAGGGAATTCATGCCTAAAGCCGGTGGAGACGTGATTATAGATCACCTTTAGGTAGCCCAGATTTGATTTTGTTTTTCTTCTCATGACCTTTTACGACACGAAAGAAGCGGAAAAAAATATCATTTCGCTTTTTCCGTCCTAGTTCGCTTGTTTGGTGGAAGGTCGTCGCTCTTAATCGGCTTTTCTTCTTTACAAGGAAGACGACCACTCCCGGCAATAGTGAATCGAAGTGGATACTCCTCGTAGTAGCCCACCAACACTTTTCCTTTCTCCGTTAGCACTTGTAAACCTGCCTTTACGACCAGTTTATCGCACACGTCTTGGTTTGGACAGACAACAACGTAAACTGGCGGGTCGAAACCTTCCGCAGTGAAAATGTCCTGCATCAGTTCCAGTCGATTCGCTTTAACGAGATGTTCATCTCCCACCCGGTTGGAAATGAAAGAAGGGGGCTTTCTGCTATGACACTGCAACAAAGGATGGCTACGATGAGGACGAGCTGATGGAGTGGAGAGACGATGATACGTTCTCGTACTGGTATCCCTATGGCGACGAATTTCCGAATATTGACGGCATAGTGAAGCTCAAGCCTTCTTCCCCCGACAAGAAGAGTCGCGTGGCTTTCCTTCATCTCACGGTCGGCCACCACCAGCACAGGGTCGACGATAAGCAACTGGGACTGCTCCAGGAAATCTTCACTACTAAAGGTTTCGATCCGCCGATTTACATTGTTCTGAGCCCTGATCTCGAGTCGAGCAACGAAATAGATGTAAAACGAGGATCACAAGGGGTCAAGGCGAAAGGAGCGTGCCAGATATTTGTAGGCTACTACGACGAGTCTCCGCTTGAACACAACGACGTTGATTGGCACAACAGTGTACCCCGCAAAGAAAAAAAGCCGATTGAGAAATACATCCTTCCGCCAAGGAAGGGATGGCGTACCAGATTTGACCCGCCTTCGTGTTATCTAATCTAAATGCAATCTTTTTGATCGTCTACATCAATGAGTGAGCAAGCGATGGTTTTTGCAAAGCAGTTCCCTCTTTTTGCAGAAAACACACCTACATGTAGTCGCGGTGCGTTTAGGAAGTTTGTTTTTGAGACCGCTTGAATTGAACGCTGGAACGTCTTGTTCTTGGGTCTACTTGGAGCGACGCACTGTATGTTAGTGGTTCCACTTTCATTCGTCACCGAGGAAGAAGTGAGGAACACTGGAGGTTTCTCCCTAAATGACTTGTCGTTTCAAACCCTAGTAGTATTTTCTGTTCAATCGGAATAAACTGTAGCGAAGACGCGTCGTGTTCACTTCTAGTCGAATTGCTATGTCGTATAGAGTAAATGCACTTACAGCTTCAGAAAGAAACGATATCTTGCGTGACGAATGAAGAACGTTCATCATTCGCGTCTCGTACAGTTGCCGTGGTCCCTTTGCAAGAATGACCCGACGAGAAGTTTCTATAGTACTCGAGTACTAATGCACCAAAGCCAACACCGAGTAGATTGCAACCAGACAACTCCCTTGCTGTCATCACGTCGCGTTACTCATCTGAAACCTTCACAATTGCGAGCAAACTACGATAAAAAGGTCAGAGTGAGTCAAGCGTTTTGACACGAGTAACGTCAAACTCAAGAAATTAGTACCAAGCAGCGATCGTCTGAGTTGAGCCGTCGCCGTCCTCGTGGCCATCAGCTCACATAGCGGTGGGAATCTGCTTCAAGTCGGTTCTCCATCAAACGCACGAAAGCCAAAGGGAACCATAGATGAAAGCGTACTCAGGTTTGTGCGGATAGCGCACCAACTGCTGGTCGCGTCGAAACTTACACGCCTAAAGGTCTCCGCAATTGGATAGCATTTTTTCCACGTACTCCACTAGCCAGACCACGAGTGCTGGGTTCGCGTCAAGTCTCAATGCTCTGCCCTCCAGCTCTTACTTGCGCTCACGCTTGACGCCATTGAGCTTCAAGTCCCGGTCCCAGCTCCGGGTCGGGTCTCAGCTGCAAAGGTGCGCTTGCTTCACCAGCTCAGGCAAGTGCACGTCCATCTTACGGTCCACCAACCAAACTGATAACGCGCACGCTAGCTGAGACTGGGGCGATCGAGTTTTTATGCAGCTTCTGCTACGGATCAGACCGCTTCAGGGCTTCTGAGCCCATACTTGTGGTGCCAACGCGCATCCGTTCAGTATAACTCACTCCGGCTCTGGAACGCAGCGCGAGAATATGACGGGCTCTCGTCATTCGAGGCAAAGTTTCTTTCGACGAGCAAAACGCCTGCCGCGTACTATGCAAAACTGCAATATCTTAGCGTCGTCCAGCTGCTCGGCTGCTCCAGTAGCAGCTTCTTGTTCGATCTTTAGCTCAAGAACCCCGTCTCGTAGGAAGGAGGGCAGACCTCTGCCTCGATCCTGGTCCCGTAACCCGGCGGGTTTTCGAAAATCCGCCTTCTCGATAGCGAAACCAAGCGAACCAGATAAGCGGTGGCACGTCACCAGCGACGTCGCCCCACCTTCGAAACGCCCTTGACTCTCCGGCATACTTCATCTTCGTGAGTTGCGTCGCGACAGCTTCAACGAAAACCCAGAAAAAACTACCAAAAATCACTTTCCAGATCCTCTCCATAGTCGTCTTCTCAACAACAAAGCGGCAAATGTCGTGCAAACGCCAACAAACTAGAAGAAAACACAGAACATTAAGCAGAGCCCACGCGTTCGCTCCGACCAAGAGCCAACCAACCGATCACCTGCTCGATCCCAGTTCCGGCGGCATTCATGAAGTTACGCAGCGCCCCCAAAGTCGCATCGTAACTCCACACGCGCAAGACACCGAATAGCTCGCAGCGCGACCTGACCGGCTCAAGGCGAGAAACTACCTCAATTGTCATACCCCGGTGAACAACAGACATGACGTTCTCATCCACCCTCCACCTCAGGATGTTCGGTGACCATTCGCTAGACAAGAAGCTGGCCAGTCCGCGAGTTCTTGCCGAGAGAGGCGACGATAACCACACGGGCTTCAAGATGCGCTGCTCCTTTTCCACCGACGATAAGTGGCCAAGCTTGAAGCGTGAAGACGTTCTCCCGGAAGGCACCCAGAGCTCTAGCGGCTACGCGGATTCTTCGGTGCCGTCTCGACAGGGAAACAACACCACTATCAGTTCTTTGCACTTGGGGCTTCAAGGTGGGTCCAGTGATCCGTTGACTATTCCTGTCAACGCAGATGGAGGCGTTGGAAGTGTAGCTTCTACACATGCAGATTGGAATGCGTTCTCCTCGGGCTCATTTGATGATACATACTTGGAGAACGACTACTCTAGCGGAAGCATCCCGCTTTCTTCATCCAGCTCCTCTCTCAACCACTTGAATGAGCCGATGAACAAGCTTGCTTTGGAGAATGAAGATCATGATCTACCCGTCATCTCGATGCCGTATCCTGGTACAAGTTGGTTCTTGGGTGGAAAGACTGACTCGAATTATTCTTTGCCGTCACTTGGAGGTCTTACGCCTCGCTCGCAAGCATTGAGCACCGTGACAACTGAGACCAGCGCTGCATTCAGCGTCAGCTCCTGTCCGCCAAGCTTCCATTCTGGTATGGATTATTCTGCCGCGACAGGAAGGCTACCGGGCGCAGTATCCGGCCCATCCGATGCACCATCCCCGGTTCAAATGGAAAATTTTGCTCCGTGCCTTCCACAAGCACTGGAGCCTTCGGAGTTGCTGTTTGAAGACATGAGCACTTGGACTGGGGGTTCTGCTGGTGTGTACGACAACCAGCACTACCACCAGCAGCCGAGTCAACCCTTCCACAGTGTATCTTCACACCCTGCAATCCCCAGTGGCTACAATTACTTCGATGATGCATCCTCTGCCTCCAGCAGTGCTTCTCTTCATGAATACGCGCCTTCGTATCAACAACAGGCGCTTCGATCGAGCGTATCCACAGGTTCTTCCCTGTATCGATTGATGCAGAGTCACGACGCTTTCTGCAGTTCAAATCAAGCCGCCCACCACCACTATTCCACTCCGTCAACTGCTTGCACGACACCCACTGACCCCTCCAAGATCCAAGGTAGCCACAGTGACGGTGGCCGCGGAAATCAGCACTCGCATATGCACGAATCTCTCTGCGGAATCGAAGATGGACAAGCTATCAAGCGCAGCCTACGCTCGTCAAAACTCAGCCAACGTGTTAGCACTCGTCTGCCGTCTCCAGAACCAATGCCAAAGGCATGTACCACAATAAATGCGAAGGTGATGCCGCTGCCAACGTCAAACCCCGTCGCTCCAAACCAGTCTGCAAAGATCCAGCTTCTAACAGCTTTGAACGACTGTTACTGGAAAAATGGGCGTAAGAACCTGCAGTGCTTCCCGTCATGTCCTGAGCACCACGATTTCTATTCGATGAAGATGAACAACCGTAAGCACTCCAGTGTGGGTGTGTGCCGTGGACCAGTGTACTGCCATGCGTTCACGGACGCCGCCGAGTTCCTTCCAGCAGCATCCACCCAGCAGATGAAGCATGATACCACCATCGGCGTTCCGTGTGGAGGCAGCAATGCACGTGAGATGTTTGTTCTGGGGCGGTTCGAGCGTGTGCCTCAGCAGGAGGCCACCAACTTGTTGGAGGAGCTCAACGCACCGCCGTCGTTCCCCAACGCCGCAGTCTTTGAGCAGTTCCGTTTCACGTGCTTCCAGGCTGTCGAGATGGAAGAGCGTCGTGTGCTTCTTCCAGAGTCGCCCCATGACCAAAGCCCTGACGCGAAGTCTGGATCTTTAGAAACCACGAAAAAGCGCTTCATCCGAAGCACTTGGTTCTTCTTGCCGGACGTGTGGAAGGTTCAGCCTATGTTGAAGAAGAAGCGCAAGGCGACACGATCGGCTCCAGCGCAGACGTTTCCCTTCTGTTTCCGCATCTTTATCTACACGCGTGACCTCAATGGCCCTGGCTTCTCGTGCATTGCCAACACGGCTTCGAGCTTTTTCGAGCTCTACTCGACGCGAACGGTGGACCGAGTCAAGCGCAAGTACTGGAGCGGAGATGGTTCATCTGAACAGCGCACTCCCAAGCAGCGAGACCTCAAGCGAGTCTAGTCTTATTCGTAGCAGTGATCTATTTCCATAGAAAACGAGCTGAACGTTAATTACCAAATAAACGGATACCTGACGTGAAGCGACGCATATCCTTTTCCATCAATCCGTCACATGGGACCTCCAGACATGTCGAAGACCGGAGAAGATGGCGCTCCGCTGGATGTGCAGGACGGTGTCGGGTCTGGTAAAGTGCCCAAAATCACGATCATGCGACTGGAGCTGGGCACTGCCATGAAGGACGAAGCTGTGGCGCACTTGATCCAGATCCTACAGGCAACACCCAATGCCATCGAGAAGGATATCGCCACCGACATGAAAAAGTACTTCGACCAAAAGTACGGACAGACCTGGCACTGTATCGTGGGCAAAGGCTTCGGCTGCTCCATCGCGTACGACACTCAGTACCTGCTCTTCTTCCGCGCCGACCAGCAATACGTCCTGCTTTTTAAGTCCACCGAATGAGTAGAATCTGCTGCTAGATAATACAGGACCATTACCTTCCTTTATTCATTTTGCAACACGAAGTATCTGCGCACTTTTGAGTTTTCAGCTGCGTTTTGCATTAAAAAAGATCGACAAGGAAGGTCAAGCACAAGTAGCAAGTCTTACACAGTCTTGGCGACTTGAATCAACACTTTGAGCGAAGCCTTAGCAAACGTCGCCACGGGGTCTGCAGTCCCCTTGTTCGGGTCCAAAATGTCGGGTGTGTGGGCGTCCACAAACTCCTGCTCCTCGTCACGTGCCACCTTAAACAACTTCCACAATGAAACAAACAACAGTTTAGCAGGAATTGCCCAGATTGTGTCCTTCATCAGCTTGCTCACCTCCTTCAGCTCGGCCTGGTCGGGTTTGCTGGCGTAGATCTCGCGGATCTGGTCGTTGTAGTAGTCGCTCACTGCCATCTTCACGCCCGTCACGTACGATGTGCTGATGGTGTCCCCCAACGGACTCAGTGCACAACCTACAGCACCATAAGAAACAGTGAGCAACGATCCTATGCTACTGCTGGCACCTATAGACCTACCGACGACGAAGCTGCTGAGCTGCACAGCAGGGATCAGCAAACTCGGTCGGAATCTGAAGTCCTTAGTGCGGACAGAATCTTCAATCCGCTGCACAGCCTTCTCCTCTGTGTCTCTCAACTCCTGTAAAACAAAAGTGAAAGGTATAATAACACCAAGCAAAATAAACACAACAGTGCGAATCTCTGCTTACTTTGAGCTTCTCGAAGTGCGCAGTGGAGTACGTTTTGATCACGTGGAAGTCTGCTACCTGCACAGACGATGTATAAGATTAATATTACCTCCGTAGAGTTTATAACGAATATTTACTTTACCTTTGCACTCAGCAGCTTGGCACTGGCCACTTGCAGCGCGTGGCCACCGCGCAGCATCTCGCTGACCTCCGCGTCCTGCGCCTGCGGGTGAGTGGGCACATCACCGCAGTTCTCCTCCAGCCAGTTGGGGCCCACGAAGGCGCTGGATGCGCAGCGCACGCCCCGCAGACGGCGAGTGACCATCACTCTACCGTTGAGCATCATGATGATATTCGAAATGAAATATAATTCACAATATTGTGTAACCGGTATTGTGAAATTAATGTAAAACATGTGATTGTTGGCCCGTGAAACCTAATGTTTACAGTAGATAGATTCCGATCGACTTCCTCATTGAAGACACGATGCTCCTCAGTAGACCCCAGAGGGAAATATCAGCACCCAGAGAGCTTTCGGCAGAGACTGATAGCTGTTCGAAGTTCGCGCTGTGTGCCCGGCCTCAGTCATTCTTTAATTTGCGTGAAAGAAGTCCTACCAAATGGCAGCTAACGTTGGTGAAGAGAGCTCTGTGGCGAGAAGCAAAGCCTGTGGTGCCGAGCTGTTATCTGCGTGTGGTGACGGGAAGGTTGACGCTGTGGGAAACCTTTTACTGGATGGAGTGTCGGTCGACTTTGCAGATGAACACGGGAACACTCCATTGATGTCCGCAGCTTTAGAAGGTCATTTACAAGTGGTGGAGCTTTTGCTGGATAGAGGAGCCTCCGTCGATTTATTGTATGACGATGGCTGGAGTGCTCTCATGATCGCCGTCGAAAACGGCCACGCAACTATCGCTCGGGCTTTACTGGAGAAAGGTGCATCCGTGGATACAGACTCCAGGTGGCGACAGAGCTCTTCAATTGGCAAGCAAAAACGGTCGGCTAGAAGTAGTGGAGATACTCGTACAACACGGAGCGAACGTGAATCTTCCAAATGTAGATGATCTTACACCTTTGCATAGCCGCCGAGAACGGGCATGCTAGCGTGGTATCGTGCTTGCTGGACCAAGGAGCTTCAATCGAAAGCGGGGACTTGTTCGGGAGCACTGCACTTCATAACGCGTGAATCGGTGGAAATTTTTGTGGTTCATGGAGCCATTGGGTGGATGCACGAAGATGAGCAAAATCCTCTGGCGAGAGGAAGAGAAACAAGTCGCGTCAATACTGCTGGGTCGATGGTTCCAAGAGCCTTCCGGTGCTTCCTCCAACAACCTTGCAGACACGAAAAGTGTCGTCGTGGGATCTCCGGGCGTCGGCAAGTCGACGCTGTTGATTTTGATGGCGTTTTATCTCGTACTCAAGCACAAGAAGGACGTGCTGGTGTATCGATGGTTGGATATGGGTGACTGCCTCTTTTACCTTGGATACCAAGCTGGCACAGTCGTGTATTTTACAGTGGAGAGATGCAGCCCGGAGCTGGTGGTGGCAACTTACGAAGAGCTCTGTAAACGCCAGGGTTTCTCCAACGTGTGGCTGTTACTGGACAAACTGGACTATCAACGTATCCCACATGGACTGAACACGTTCAGGATGCTGGCGACATCTGAGAATGCGGAGATGGCCCTTAAGCGATTTTGACGAAGCGCATCTCTGTCTGTTGCCGAGTTGGAAGAAGCAGGACCTCTTCAAACTGGGACGAAAATTGTACAATTTGGAAGAGAAAAACATGGAGGACCGGTTGTACTTTTCTGGTGGATCTGTTCGGGTATTTACCAGAAACCCCTTCAAGGATGTTCGATTGGCGATTTCTAATGCGTGCGTGAGACTGAAAGACCTATCGGGTCTTTTCCCGGAAGTTCGGGTCGTCCAAGGAGACCAAACTCATTTTGACCGGTTGTGCCACATCTTTTTGAAGGACAGTCAAGATCCCAGCCATTATCTGCTTCGTTCGAATTGGGAGAATATTATCGATTCGGAGTATGCCGTTCTCTTGCTGTCACAGACACTTCGGTTGGATGAGCTTCATCGTTTCCTTCACTGGGCACAAAAAGCTGGTCATGGCGCTCTCGCTGGTACAATTTTTGGAATTTGTTTGCATCGCCTGGCCATCGATAAAAACTTAATCCTGCACATGTCGGAACGTGATCCATGCAAGCAAGAGATGAAGCGTAAGAAGACACGGAATATGGGCAGGATCCGGTTGGAAATGAAAGAAGGGGAGGCTTTCTGCTCTGACACTGCAACAAAGGATGGTTACAATGAGGACGAGCTGAAGGAGTGGAGAGACGATGATACGTTGTCGTACTGGTATCCCTACTGCGATGATTTTCCGAATATTGATGGAATTGTCAAGCTCAAACCTTCTTTCCCCGACAAGAAGAATCGTGTGGCTTTCCTTCATCTCACGGTCGGACAGCAACACGCGGTCGATGAGAAGCAACTGGAACTGCTGGAAAAACTCTTCGCTGTTGATGATTTCGAACAGCCAAGTAAGCGATCACGTTTGAACTAGGAGCAGGTTTGAAGTTTCAGTTCGTTTTTCTTCTAATGAGCTTTTTTCTTTTATGACATTCAAAATGTAGTACGAAGTAGGCTTTTCGAAAAATAAAAGTGAAAAGATCCCCAAAACAAATATTTCTAAGCATTACGGATGGGTTTGGACGATTTCAGAATGATAAAATCCCCAATTTTCTCATTCCAGAATCCGCCAACTCGTAGAAAGATGGTTAGCCTATTTTGTGTCATTGTTGGTAAGGGTGGAGGCGCGTTCGATGTGACCATCGATAAGGGTGCGTCTGTTTTCGCGTTGGAAAGGGATATTAAGGAAGAAAGTCGAACGACTTGAAGTATGGCGATGCGAACAATCTGCAGCTCTTCCTGGGGAAGCAAAACTCCGCGTGGTTGCCGTCAAATGGCCAGGAGCTTCTGTGCGGAGAAAAAGAAATCGACCCAACACTTGAGGTTGCTTTGATAAGTGCCGCTGAATCTGAGCATATTGAGATTGTAGCACTGCTTCTGTCAAAAGGGGCGAGGATTAATGCTCAATCACAGAGTGGGTGAACCGCTCTACATGCAGCAAGTGAATATGGGAACTCTGATGTTGTGAAGTTGCTTCTTACCAACGGAGCGGCGGCGGATATGGCCAACAATGACGGCGAGACTGCTCTGATTCTGGCCACGCAATTTGGAGAAACTGATGTGATGGAACTGTTGCTGGCCGAAGGAGTATCGATAAACAAACAACGTACAAAGGATGGAGCTAACGCTCTTCGTATCGCATGCATCGAAGGTCGTCTTAACGCTGTGAAATGTCTACTCAAGTACGGCGCATCAGCGGACTTCATAGACGGTGGCAATTACACTCCGCTTCGAGCAGCAGCATGGAAAGGTCGAACTGCAATGGTGGGGTTCCTACTCGACCAAGGTGCTTCTGTTGACTTGACTGGTAACGAAGGTTTGACCCCACTAATGAGTGCGTGTGAGGAAGGCCATGTTGACGTTGTAGCACCACTTTTGAAGAGGGGTGCCATTGTTGACAAGCAGGCACAAAGCGGCCAAACTGCTCTTCACATTGCCTGTTTGAACGGGCACCTCGAAGTTACCAGGCTAATTCTTGAACATGGGGCAGCAATAGACTTGGTGGACACTGAAGGCAACAGTCCGCTCCACTGTGCAGCCAGCAATAGGCATGCAGCTGTACTGAGATTGTTGACGGAACGCGGGGCGTCAAGCACTTTGAGAAACAACTCCGGGTTGACGCCACTTCAAATAGCCGAAGAGAAGAGTCATAAGGAAGTTGTTACAGTGCTGAAGAAGCGGTGGCTCCGTGGTAAATTTGCTAATCTGTTCCGGCAAGAAAAAAAAAGATAGAGCATTAAATGCTCCATGAAAAAAAGTATATATCACTGGAGGAACGAGACATACCGTGCAGTTATCAGCTCGCACCAAAGCTGATGTCGTGTAAATTACTGAGCGATACTAATGAACCAGCGGCTTCAGCGGTGCTGCGCGAGTCTGGTCGTCAATCACTTGCTCTCGGATGTTCTCAGGGACTCCTCCAATCACAGATCTACCACCACAACAATAAACAGCACCACAATAAACTCAACAGAAGCCCTTCAACTGCACAAACTACAGCTCGTACATGTTGTCGCCACGGACGATGTAAAGTCCGAGCTCCACGGCCTCCACCGGTTCCTTGAGCGAGAACACGCGCTCGAAACTATCGTCTAGGATCAAGTTCACGCACTGGTCGAAGCCCTTGAGCACGCCCTGCAGAGATTCAATAAAATAGTTAGGCTCGCGGTTGTGTTTTGTGCTAATTCCTTCGAAAACGTACAATGATGTTCCGGCCGTCGTTGGTGATGACCGAAATGGTTTCTAATTCAACAAATACGGGGATTTAGAGAATGGAACCACCACGGTTAGAATCAGCTGTATCTTCTCTTTGCAACAAGCTATCGGTTGTCTTCTTGGGTCCTCTACAGCGCGCACAGTCAGCACTTACGGTCCATCATTTCCTGCAGATACGTTGCCATCTCTCCAACACTTTATCACAATGAACCACACCAGTTCAACACACCAATAAACGATAATCATTTGCCTACATTACACTGCAACAACTTATACTCTCTAAATTGGCACAACACTGAGCATCAACCATGGGTGGCCAGACGTCCCGCATGGTGCGGGAGATCGTGGAGGACTCGACGTACATCATCCGCCAGACCAATCGAGCGACGTACGAGCGCAGTCGTGCGGCCCATGAAGAAGTGCAGACCAAACTGAAAGACCTGCGGAAGCTAAATAAGGAGATGTTGGACTCCGCCGAGAGTGACGCGCAACGCTCCGACGTCTTCGAGTCGTTCCAAAGCACGGTGGACCAGCAGAAGAAGGCGCTGGACGAACAGGTAGCGACATTATACCTAGTAGTACACCGCAATTATTATGGACTGACTTACTGATGAACAGGCCGAGGGTTTCGCAAAGCAGTTCGAACTGCCAAAGAACTACCAGAAGATCGCAGACGCCCATCGTGAGGAGAAGGAAAAGGCTCAAGTCAAGGCGAAACAGGCGGCTGAAGCTTTAAAGCACCCGGAGCAGAAGCAGCCGTGATTGAAATCCAAGAACTGTATGGCACAGACACAATGTGCAAGGAATAGACTACAGTCACTACTGTACCTGTACACTATGCGGAGTTCTCACAGTGCTGCAAGATCCACGCGTGCTCCAGTACGCGCTCCAGCGGAATGCGCTGCTGCGGGTCATGGCGCAGAATCTTCGTCAACAGATCTCGAGCCTCGGACGACACGTGGCTCGGAAACTTGAGGTCCACGTGGGCGATGCGGCGGTACGTCTCCTTGGTATTCTCTGTCTCGAAAGGGGGCGCACCGGTTAGAAACTCGAACATGAGAATGCCAAGCGTCCACACGTCCACCTTCTCGTCGTGTGGCTTGTTCTCGATCATCTCAGGTGGCAAATAGTCCAGTGTGCCGCAGAGCGTTGTTCGTCGGGAGGACGGCGCGTGCACGGACCACCCGAAATCTGCAATCTTTAGCTCTCCGTGGAAGCCGACGAGCAGGTTTTCCGGCTTGATGTCTCGGTGGATCACGTGCTTACTGTGCATGTAGATAAGAGCACGCGCCATCTCCTTGATGTACATCGCTGACTGTTTCTCCGAGAAGCGACCCGCTCGCATCAGCTTCTTGTAGAGTTCTCCTTGCGGCGCGTACTCGATGATCAGATACACGCGCTTACTGTCAAAGAAGTAGCCGTAGAGTCTCAGTATGGACTTGTGTCGCAAGTGGGACTGGATCTCGATCTCTCGACGTAACTGGTGCTCCATACTGGACTTCATAAGCTGCTGCTTGTTCAGCACCTTAAGAGCCACCACGTATTTAGACTGCTTCTCTCTAGCCAGGTAGACATTGCCGAACTTGCCTTTGCCCAGGGGTTTACCAATCTCGAAATCACTGAGCTTCCACGTCTTGTTCTCAGCCTCTTCAGTCTTGGTCTTCTTGATAGCATCAGTCGAGATTTTGGAGCCTGTTGGGACTAAATGACCAGAATTCTGAGCTGTAGATCCTGCTGCCACCTTGTATAAACCTGTACCCTGTAGATAAGAGTTGGTGTGGGACGTCGGTGCGTCGGCATTGGGCCGTCGAGAAGCGGCAGTTCTATCTCCGCCGGCTTTACGCGGGTAACGAGCGCTGTCCGTCTGGTTGTGTGGCCGCTTCATCGCTCCAGAGCTGGTGGTGGTTCCGCTGGGCTTCAGTTGGCGAGACGAGAGCAGCGCGCGCTGCGAATAGCTGGAGGAAGCAGTTGCCACACGGTTCTCCTTGTCCGCGTCGAACCGTCGCATAATAATTCGGTACTGGAAAGCAGCGAGTACGAGGAGAGAAACCAGTCGAAGGTGGGGAGGATGGAGATTGACAGGAGGCTGTAGACGCGCCCGGAAGAGACAGAGGAGAGACGCCAACGTGTATGTACCCGACTTTCCTCTTTTTTTTAAAATCCAATTCAAATATGAAGCGCCAACTACGTAAAAACAAATCGATATCATTGGATAAAAGCTAAATTCTAAATTTTACCATTGTATTGTGCAAAATTCAGATTAGACAGCATTTTAACAACAGCCTAACTTGAATTTTCAAACATTTTAGCAATGACGGATGCCGGGCGACACCAACGCAGCGCCCAAGGCTGCGTGCACGCGGGCAACGACGCGCTGGTGGAAGACCTACTCGCACTTAAGAACCGCGTACGCGAGTCCTCACACTTGTCCTCTAACTATAGGCGCGCTATCACCTCTGTGCGCGCGCACCCGACGCCATTGCGCAGTGTAAGTGAAGCCAAGACGCTGCGGCACATCGGCAACTACCTGGCGAACCAGATCCACAGTATATTGCGCAAACGAGGGCTGCTGGAGACGGCTGATGCGCCGGTGGCGACGCCTGTAGCTTGTGTACAGGTCGAGCAACAGGCAAGGGACACTTCGGTCGGGACGCAGGAACGACCGAGGGACTACGCACCAGCTTATCGTAAACGTATGAGAGTTTTGGGACATTATATTTTGGTACAGAAGGAAATTGTACTGAAAATATGTGTTGTAGAACCCTGGTTCGTGCTGGCTGCACTCCAACAAGCGCGTGCTGTGGATGAAAACGCAGCTATATCGAGTGATACGTTGCTCCAGAGGATGCAGGACGCAGGGGTGAGACATTGTAGTCAAATGGGTGGATATGTAGGGTATTAATTTTTATTTGCTTCAATTTTTTGCAGTATGAAGGCAACAGCGGCAAGTTGCGGACATGTTTAGCGTCGCTAAGCGGGACCCACGAAGTGATCAAGAGATCCAACTTGGGCTTTTACTACCTGACGGAGAAAGGGCGACGCAGTGCCGAGTTGTGTTCAAAGTCGCCCACGGATGGGTTAACTGCTGCTGCTACAGACTCCGTTGCTGCTGGGCCAACTGCTGCAACAGATTCTACGCGGAAGACACAGAGCTCTACGGGTGGGGTAGTGCATCAACGGCCGTCGAGCCCGAACTGGACGTTTGCGGAGCTAGAAGACTCAGACGAGGAGATTTTGCGGGAGATCAATGGCCGGGCTCCCGATCCTGAACCTGAAGTGGTCAACAACAACCGTAATGTACCTGAAGACTTGATTCGGGAGACGGATAGGTGGGAACTGGTGTTGCTGTTGGATCATCGCGAAATTATCGAACGGAGGAATCCTCGTATTTTGGAACGGAAGCTACTGGAACAGAATGTGAATTGCGAAGTGCGTGTGCTTGGAGTTGGTGACGTCCAGTGGATTGCACGTCGCCATCGAATCGGCGGAGAGACGCAGGAGTTCGTTCTGAACGTCATCGTGGAACGGAAGGAAGTGCACGACTTGAGCGGAAGCATTATTGATCGTCGTTTCTTCGAGCAAAAGACGCGTCTGGCGACTGTGCGGGAAAAGTGCGGCGATGTCCATGTTATTTATCTCATCGAAGGCTCGCTGACGCAGATAACCACTGTACGCACAAGTGGTCTGCATACGGCAATGGGCCGTATCCAGATGCAGGACGGCTTTTTTGTTCAGCAGTGTCAAAATGCGGACGAAACCGTGACGTTCCTCGCCCGTGTGTACGCTCGGCTTCTGGCTAAATTCCCCTCAAATCCAGGAGCAGCAAAGCCTGCAACCTCGCACCTGCTACCTCAAAGCAGATTCAATGCGGATGAGTTTTCTCGGGTATTTTGCCTTCCACCGCAGACCTTTGCCCCATTCAACTCACAGTTTCGAAAGCAGAACCAATTTACTGTCCGTGAGATTTTCCAGCGGATGCTGCTGCAAGCTCCAGGGCTTAGTGCTGCCAAGACGGTTGGTCTGACATCCAAGTACAAGAACTTTCGCGAGTTGGAAAGTGCTTTGCGAAAGCGGGGCCGAGAGAGTGAAGTTGAGCATGTTCGCTGTGGCAAGACACAGCGTCGACTCGGCGCCAAGGCACGCGAGTCTCTTGGCGAGTTGTTGACAGCTCGCGAGTACACAGAGAAGGGTTTGTGATTCGTTGGATGGGTAAATGTACAGTGAGGTACTGTACATGTTGGTATATTTACCCATGATGCATGCTGAGGATGTCAAAAGTTTCGCTCTCAAGTCCTCAGCCACGTTACATGTACAGTATGTAGGGGCACCACCGGCAGTACAGAGAGATGAATACTTCATGGCAGATCAGTTCAGCTCAGTGACGGTTCATAAGGGTACGGCTGGGTACACCATTGCCACAGGAAGTGCCAACCAGTCTTGTATTTTCGAGTTGCCGAACACGAAGAGTTTTCTTGACGAGGTGCGTCCCGCGCACGAATTTTGCATCTACAACTACTGAAGTATCTAATATTTAATGCTCATTCAGACTCCAATGGGTGAGGCCTCCAGTTTAACGACGGTAAGTGCCAGGCTTGTTTTGGTTACAGCAACGGAGTAAATGATGATATGGCGCACGGATGAATACGTAGGATGCCACCGCTCTCCATCTCGCAATAAAACACGGCAACGCAGAAACGTTATCGAGGCTGCTGAATGAGGGCTCCAGTGTAACGGCGGTTAATAACGTAAGTCCAAGCGTTTTTGTTTGTTACGCCTATGGTTAATGATGGCATGACGCAATACGTAGGATGGCTGGACAGCTCTCCATGTCGCGGCAAAATACGGCACCGTGGAAATGTTATCGATTTTGCTCGATAAGGGCTCCAGTGTAACGGCGGTGGAGCAGGTAAGTGCAAGGCTGTTGTGTGTTACGAATATGGAATTAATGATGCCATGGCGCACGGTTCAACACGTAGTATGGCTGTACCGCTCTCCATATCGCGGCAATAGAAGGAAAAGTGAAAATGTTACCAATATTGCTCGACCGAGGCTCCAGCATAACGGCTGTGCAAATGGTAAGTCTAAGCCTTTTTGTGTTCTACAACTATGGAATTAAGGATAACATGAAGCACGGATGGAATACGTAGTATGGCTATACCGCTCTCCTTCTCGCGGCAGAATTCGGCACCGTGGAAATGGTATCGATATTACTTGAACGAGGCTCCAGTGTAACTGCGGTGCACGTAGTAAGTGTAATACTGTTGATTGTTACGTCTATGAAACTAATGATCCATGGGTACAATACGTAGTATGGCTGGACCGCTCTCCATCTCGCGGCAAAACACGGCACCGTGGAAATGTTATCGATTTTGCTCGATAAGGGCTCCAGTATAACGGCGGTGAATGATGTAAGTAAACCAACTCTGTGAAACCCATGTACTGGAGGCTTAAATGGGCTCGTACGCAGGATGGCTGGACCGCTCTCCATATTGCTGTGTGTAGCAGGTCTAATGACACAGTCGAAAAGGTAAAATTGCTACTGGCAGAAGGAGCAATCGTAAATACTCCAGATAAGGTAAGCTGTACAAGCATAAGTGTCTAGCTACCGGTAGTGTGTGCTTACAAGTATTATGGGTATTGTGGACAGCGGGGAAGGCCTGAACTCCATATTGCAGCGCGTAACTGCAGTAGAGAAGTGGTTAAGCTGTTGTTGGATGTGGGTGCCAATATTGACGTCGTCGATACGGTTAGTGATTACATATTTGTATTTGCTGTATGCGAAGCCGTCTAATTGGTTGTGTAGAGTGGTAACAACGCACTCAGCTACATGCTTCTATCGGACACTGCGACTTTCGATGAGGACAACGTTGCTGTCGCATGTTTTCTGTGTTCGAAAGGGTCAAAACTGAAGCCGTTGGCTGAAATGCCTTCCCTGCAGAAACACCAGTTGGGTCTTCTTGCATGCATCCAGTATTGGCAACAGCGCTACGAGCATCATCCGTTGATAGAGGTCCCGTCGGAAGTCGTCAATGGTGGTGAAGACGCCGTCAAGACGTATCTGGCCGAAATGGAGAAAACTAATGCAGATGACGTGGTTTATCGCCGTAAAATCTGCGTCGTTGGTCCCACCACTTGGGGCAAGTCCAGTCTTGCCAGATCGATGATTGAGGAACAGCCCATCTTGGTACCACTCACTAATCGTACAACTGGTATCGATTTGTTTTCGTTGAGTTTTACGGAAGAGCACAAGAAGAAGCGTCATGACATCACGTTTTGGGATTTCGCTGGCCAAGACGTCTACCACGTGGCTCATGCAGTGTTTTTCTCGACTCGCGCACTCTATCTGGTGTGTATCAACCTCAAGGCATACGCGGATATGCTAGAACAAGTGAACCAAGAGTCCAAATGGGAGCGCGAAGACCCCAAACAGCGCTTTTTTGAAGAGAATATTCTCCGCTGGATGCTGCTGATATTAATCCGCCAGCCAGACGCACAGTTCAAGCTGATTGGCACAAAGGCAGATCTCGTTAACCCTCCGTCACTTGCAAAAGATGTAATCGATGACGTTAGAGAGCGTTTGAACGCGTTTCTCGACAATCCGGACGGCAATGTGAAGGTATCACCAGAAGCGAAGGCGGCTTTGAGAATCGAGGTTAAGGGTGATTTCGTGGCGACGGCTTTGAGTAACGAGGCAAACGGTGATTTCGTGGCAGCAAGTGTCGAGTCAATTCAACGAGTCAAAGATGTCATCAAGGATGCGATCTTAGCCAAACCAGACCGGAGCTTCCAGATGCCGACATCGTTTACTCAAGCCTTCGCTCATATCATCGATAAACGAAGAGTTGCAGCTGCCAGTGCGACACAACAAGTTCGAATGGATACAGTGATCATGCCAGTGAGTGATCTGTGCAGGGAGTTGATGCGTACTGTGGGGATCGACCGACCGAAGACGTGCAAGGGAATTCTTCGTACCCTACATGAACTGGGAGATGTTCTATGGTACGAAGACATTGGCGATGAGTTTAAAGAGTTGGTCATCCTAGACCCAACAGTCATGCTGGACTTAGTTCGTGAGGTCATCAATCACAACTACAAGGACCAAGACGGAGATTGCTACGATAAACTTCGGAGTGACGGGACGCTACAACACTCGCTGCTCATAACATTTCCAGCGTGGAAAGCCCTGGACAGTCTTGGTGGAGACCTGGTCCGGCTATTCAAGCGTCTACTGCTACACTTGAACTTGGTTTATCCTGTAAACGATCTGGAGGATCTCAGTGAGGCTGACATGATTGTGCCCACGTACTGGAAATTGAGAGAGCAGGCAGCTCGTCCGTCTCTACCAAGACAGGGAACTGTGCTGAAGCAGAACGCTGTCAATGGTTCCTGCATCGCGAAAATGCGTTACTCGGTCCCCATTGGCGTTTCCGGACTTCTTTATGAGAATTTGGTGATCCAGTGCTACCGACCTCACGTCCAACGCAAAGTCCGAGCGTCATACTTTGAACTTTCTGTCCTCAATGAGTTCGAAGCTGCCATCTATCTCACTAGCAACAGGACGAAACGGTACAATGACATCACCATTGAAGTTGTAGCGGTGACAGAGAAGAATGCGTGGGCGGAGATGAGGCACTTTGTTGTTTCGATGGAGAAACTTCTGCTGAAAAACTACCCCGGGTTGTCCAAGGTCAACCGATATGTTGTTCGAGTTATTGACCAGCTTCACGAAACGGACCACGAAGTGAACTGTTTACTGGACAACGATGACGTTGAGTCACGACTTCGAGAGAAAGCCCCTTGGTTACCGCTGGATTTCGACTGGTTCCGCCAGCGAGTGTGGAGAAACCCTGAGAAGCTCGAAACACTAAACATGCACCATCGATTGGAAGTGTTGAAGCGGCTTTTAATCACTAGTGAAAAGCGCCGCTTTCCAGTAACGTGGACAATTTCGTATCCTGAAAAGGGATCGCCGATCGAGCTGCGTTTACACAGTGACGTCACCGGCAAGTGCTTCCATAAGCCTTTGTTGATCCCAGTAGACAACTTCCTAAAACGCCATTCGGGAGTGCTTAAGGTATTGTACGCCGTTATTTCGTGAAATGTTTATGGAAAAGAAGTGTTGACGTCTGCTTTTATGCAGATTGGAATCACTCTACTCTCCGTTGCATCTTCGGCCATTCCCGTGCCCGTGATCGGTGCTGCTGTGGGCCAAGCTCTATCAGGTTTGTACCTTACGCTTTATGTCATGAGTCGTTTATGGGGGTTTAGTTTGACAATATGTGTACATGTAGAATCCAGGAATGCTCTGGAGCAGGCAAGCGCTACCAAGTCGATCGTTGACAAAGCCCAGTTGAATCCTGGCGAGAAGAAATGGCACAACGAGTTGCGTATGACACCAGAGGCGAGCATGGCGTTCTTACGGGACTTGCTTAAAATCCACATCCCACAACACGACGAGTTCACTATCGGCGAGGCCTGCAACTTGCGCTGCGCCGTCACAAAAGACGGTCGCTTCGTCTGGGTCAATGCATTGGAGATGGAGAAAATGAAGGACCACCTTGACCCCTGTGAACCTGAGCCCATGCCACCAATCAAACCCATACTACCAATCAACCCCAAGCCATCCCCGTCATCCCTGAAATCAGTTTCGTTTGCCATTACCAGCATGGCGTGGTCAAGTGATGCTGGTGGCCTATCGATCTTCGCAAAGGCTTATTGTGAATGGGAAATTGTGCACAGCTCGAGTTCGCAGATCATAAGAGAGGGGAAAACTGAGCGCTTTAAGCGGACGAATGCAGGTGTATTGCTGAAAGTGTCACCGGAGCCGCTGGACTTCGTGACCTCAATCGAAATGCTGCACAATTGCACGGTAAAGGTTTATCTGAAGCAGGGTCGTCGACTCACAGGCTCCATCAGGTTGGTCACTTCACTCGTTAGTTTATACTTTTGTTCCTGCGCTGGCTCACTGATGGCGTCCTATTAAACGACAGGAGTGGCAAAGAACTTGGCAGAGGTCAGGAGCTTCTCGACGATCATATCAACACGGACTGCCGCACTTCCCAAACGGTCCGCATCCCGATCTCCGTCAATTCCGGCAAGCAATCGCACACTGTCGCATGCGAGCTCGACATCAAGTTTTCTACCTAGCTCTTCATGAAGTAGCGGCTCGGACCACCGTCCAGACTTCAGCGTGATTAACGTTAACCCGTTACATTTACATGTTGTAGCTGATTGCTTCATCCCAGAACTGGCCCACGCTCGCGTAAAGCTAACGGTCAGTCTACTATTTCGAGTTACGTGGCTTTGGAAGGTGACGTTTTGGCATTATTTGTGTTGCTCCATTTCGCGATTTGATCTCTTCATCTCCAACGACCAACACTCTCTGGATCTACAAACGAGCATGAAGGCCTTAAGGCTTGCGGTTCTTCTACCACTCGTCAATCTGGTGTGGGCTCATGATGACGAACCCGGCAAGTGGGAGTTGACGGAGTACAGTGAAGATCAAAGCTGCGCCAATGTTGTGTACGTGAGGTTGGACGGAGGCTACAAGTGTCCAAAAGATGTTGATGTGTCGTGCTACGTTGACAAAACCGATGAAGGCAAGTTTCACATGAGTGCCAAAGACGGCTGTGTTACCGACATACCCAGATACTTGAAGACCGCCTTCAAAGAGGCCCCATATTTCATGCTAGTTGAGACCGACAGCGAGTTCTGTAGCGACGACGCTAATAGCTCACGTGTGATGGGCTTCCTTGCGGACGGGAAGTGCCACCCGTACCAGCGTTCGGGCCATTTCATAGTCGAGAAGGACGCAGACGGCACTGTGTCGGCGCTCCTAACTCGTCGGGTTGCGATTCAAAGTCCTGGGACAAGGCTTTGGCCACAAAAGCAGCGGATATTGGGGAAGGCTTACCTCATTAACGACAATAGCTCCACCATTACTACTGCAACTGGCAAGTCCGGATCCTCGGCTGTTCGTTCGATTACAGTTGCGTTGGACAAATGGTGCTTCTTCTTCCTAACCTCCCACGACAGAATATGGACTCCGCGATGCTAGGCGTAAGACACTGGTAATAGCATACGTCTGCAAGACGTATGTCCAGCTAAAGTTAATCAACTGTTACCTACCGACCTCTTTTTCTTCTTAGAAATGCTGCATGTATTCTGTATTCTGCTCCATAGTTGGACAAACTACTGACGTATTTTTCTGACGAATTGTCTCTGTCGTTTCCGTATATTCCTTCTCCAGAACTCTCATTGAAAGTGATCAGTGGGGATTTACATCGATAACATGTATTGTGTCAATCGCTTCACGGTTAATTTGCAGATAAGACCATGAAGCATACCAACGTAACGCGATCAGAAATGAAGTTTTGGTATCTGACCAACAGTTACTAATTGCCGGCGTAGCTTTGCTTCAAATAGCTGAAGTGATGGATTTTCAAATCAATCGCACGTTGATATGGATTTCATTCTTCAAGTAATCTCAAACCCAGCACCTCAGCCGAAGAATCCATGCTGCTGTTCAGATTGTACAGTATCGCTGTTATTCTGGTGCTGGTATGCCGAGTGATCCGACCTGGCGCAGCAATTCGTCCAGTGAGAATCCACGAGGTGAATGAAAGCCCCACGTGCAATACGACGTCAACCGCCATGTTCTCCATTATCACTCCGACACCTTGCACTGTCAACGAGAAATGTGTCGAGGAGTCTGGAGCTGACGGCAACAACACGTTGCACGGATACTGCAACTACAACCAGGACGATTACCTCTCGTACGCCTACTCCGACACTCCGTACGTTCTCATCGAGCACTACGCAGACTCGAACTGCGCGGAACTCATCTCGACCGACGTCTACAGAGCGGACGGAAAGTGCCACAACAGTCTCAACTACGCGCTCCAGGTCGTTGTAGCTTCGAACGGCACTGTGGCGGTCAAGAGCAGGGGTAAAACGTGTGAGCTCGGAGAATGGAGCGACGTTCTGGATCCAGTTCCAGCCGCGAGTGTCAACACTGGTCTGTCTTTCCCAGTGGGAAAGCACAAGGCGAAGTTCTACCTGATCGACGGGAAGAACGGAGTGTCCACGTCTTCTACTTCTTCGAGCGGCACAGCGAACGCAGCTAACGACACCAGCCTCGCGTCCTCGACATTGTCGTCTTCATCTCCGGCTTGCTTGGTTTCAACTGCATTGATCTTAGCAACTTCAGTGACTGCAGTCACTGCAGTGGTTTGAGAACACTTGACAAAGACTTTCAAGTATTTATTCACTTCCAGAAAAGATCAAAGCTAGGCATAAAAACACAATAAGCCGACTTACACATACAAAGCCTGCGTTCCCTCGTCTTCACCGAACGCTTCAGCCTCGAAAGCAACTTGTTCAGCGCTGAGGAAGAGAATCGCAGACGTGGGTGGCGAGTAGTCGTTCGTTGCGTTGCTGTAGACGCACTCGCGGGTCTCCAGACACTGGGGACACGTAGCGACACCGTTCATGTACGGGTTCTCGATCAGCGCCCGCGTGCGCGTCTGCAAGCCGTAGCTGTCACATCCAGTCGTCCAGTTCGACCACGCCCCCATCGTGCACGACAAATTCGAGCACGAACCCGTTTCCGTCAGAGCGGGGCACGCCGCGCCGCCGTTCGTCGCCGCCGTCACCACTTTCCGCGTGCGCGTGCGGGTCCCCGTCTTGCTCGCACACTTGGACCAGTCCGACCAGGCCGACACCGTGCAGTTCGTCGGCGTCGGCATCTTGCACGGCGACGTCTCCGTCAAACACGGACACTCGATGCCGCCGAACGCCGGGTTCGTCGTGATCTTCCGCGTGCGCGTCGACAGCAGCGTCGTCGCGTTACAGGCCGACCACGATCCAAATCCGCCGACCTGGCAATTGATCGGGTCGCATGGCGTCGTTTCCGCGAGAGCTCCACACGCAGTTCCACCGTAAAGAGGACTGGTTGTCACTATGCGCGTGCGCGTCTTCACTCCTGACGTGGTGTTGCAGGCTCCAAACGTGCTCCAGTCGCTGACCTTGCAGTCCACAGCCTCACAGTAGGCTTCGTCCGTAGTCGCGGGGCACGCGCTTCCCCCGTACGCCGGCGACACGCGAACGGCACGCGACCGTGTCTTCCTGCCGGTCACTGGGTCACAAGATGTATATGGACCGAAGTCCTCCATCACACAGTCCACCGCGTCGCAAACGGCTGTGTCCGTGAGTGTCGGACAGCAGGCGCCGCCGTACTTGTCCTGCTGCAGAGGATCACGGCGGCGCGTCTTCTTTCCGGTGCTGGAATCACACGACCCCCAGACGCTCCAGTCGCTCACGATGCAGTTCACTGGGTCACACGTTGTGTTCTGAAGAATGTCGGGACACGCCAGTCCGCCGTACTTCGGCGCAATGGCAATTGGGCGAGAACGTGTCTTGACACCTGCGACGTCGTTACACGGTCCGTAGTCGCTCCAGTTGCCCACCTGGCAGTTCACCGGCGGAGCCGTCTCCGATTCCGTAGTGTAAGCGCAATTTAAACCGCCACGAATTGCAGGCTGTAGCACCTTTCGCGTTCGCGTTCGGACGCCAGTGACGGCATCGTAGTCGCTCCAGGCCTCCCACGCGTCCAGTACGCAGTCAACAGGAGGGCAAACCGCAGTCTCAGTCAACGCAGGACACTCGCTACCGCCGTACAAGGCCGCCTGGATCACTGGTCGAGAACGTGACTGGGTAGCGTCTGCGTCGGTGCAGTTGGTCCAGTCACTGAACGGCCCAACCGCGCATGGCACCGGATCGCACGGCGCCTCCTGTGTGAGCGTCGGGCACTTGCATCCACCGTAGAGATCAATCTGCTTCACACTTCTCGACCGCGACTTCTTCCTGGTGTCGGGGTTGCACGCTCCCCAATCGCCCCAGTCGTTTGTTGTGCAGTCCACTGGATCGCACGACTTGGTCTTGATCGTCTCGGGACAGGCTTTGCCTCCGTAGAGGGCTGGTTGGGTCACTGGACGAGTGAGTGTGCGGAGCCCCGTACTTGGATCACACGTTGACCAGGTCGCGTCCCAATCCCCGACAGCGCAGGCGACCGGATCGCAGTTCGTGATGTCTTCAACTGGTCCGCAAGGAGAGCCACCGTACAACGCTCGCTGGGTGACGGTGCGCTTCCGCGTCTTCTTGCCGCAACTGGCATCGCACGACGACCAGTCTCCCCAGCTGCTGACGACGCAGTTCACTGCATCGCACGGAACTTCTTCGCGCGTGGAGCCACACTCAGTACCGCCATAAAGGGCCGGCTGTGCGATGGAGCGCGTCCTGAACGAACTCGTATCACTGCCTTCACTGCTGCAGACGCTCCAGTTGGACCAGTTGCCCATTACACAGTTCACTGGATCACAGGCTGCGGTGTCCTCCAGTGTTGGGCAGACGTTGCCGCCGTACTTCGGATCTGTGGTGATGGTGCGTCTTCGGGTCTTGGTCTTTGACGCAGCGTTGCAGCTCTCCCAGAGTCCCCACGGACTCACCACGCAGTGAATCGGATCACAAAGCAACTCGTTCGTCAGCGGTGAACACGGCGCACCTTTGTACTTGGGCTCCACGACAACCGTGCGGGTCTTCACCTTCTTGAAAGTCACCGCGTCACATGCGCCGTAGTCGCTCCAGTCGCTCAGTTTGCAGTCGATGGGGTCGCACGGGATCGTGTCGCTCAGTACCGGACACGCTGTACCGCCGTGACGTGGAACTTGGGTGGCCGAACGCGTGCGCGTGCGTAAACCAGTAGCCGGATCGCAGAGTCCGTAGTCGCTCCAAGGCCCGACGTCACAACTGATCGGAGCGCACGTCGCGTCCTGCGTAAGTTCAGGACATGCAGCGCCGTCGTACAGAGGCTGCTGCGTGACGTTCCGGTACCGGTGTTGCTGAGGGTCGTCGCTGTCGCAAGACGTCCACGTGGACCATTCACCGACAGAGCAGCACACGGGATCGCACTTCTTCTGTTGGAACAGTTCGGGGCAGGGCAGACCTCCATAACGCGCTTCTCGGGTCACGTTCCGGGTGCTCGAGCGCATTCCCGTAGAAGGATCGCAGTCGCTCCAGTCGCTCCACCCGGACACGGCGCAGTTGACCGGCTCACACGGAGCTTCGGACACAAGGGCCGGGCAGACGGCACCGCCGTACAGCGGCGGCTGCACGATGTTACGGCGCTTGTAGCGCTTGCCGCATGTGTTGTCACAAGCTCCCCAGTCGCCCCAGTCCTTGTCCACGGTGCAGTCCACTGGATCGCACGGAGCGATGTCTTGGAGGGCGTCGCAGGCCGTGCCGTTGCGTTGCGGAGATCGCGTCACCTTACGCGACCGCGTCTTCGTGCCGATCTTGGCATCGCACGGCTGCCACGGATCCCAGGCGCTAAGTTCGCAGTTCACAGGAGGACACGCACGCGTCTCCGTTGTTGCAGTGCACGCTGCTCCACCACGAAGAGGGTCTTGGAGCACCGTTCGGTCGCGCGTTTGCGTTGCAGTGTAGTCCGTGCAGTCCGTCCAGCCAGACCAGTCACTCAGCACGCAGTCAACGGACGGACAGTCCACGGTCTCTGACAGCCATGGACATTCCGTACCTCCGAACGCAGCAGACACCAGCACTATACGCGACCGCGACGAAGTGAGGTCGGCCGCTCCACAGGTACTCCAATCAGACCAATCCCCCACCGAGCAGTCCACGGACGGACACACCAGCGTATCCGTGAGGTCGGGGCATTCCGTACCTCCTCGCACAGCAGGTTGAGTCACGGTCCGGTTGCGCGTTTGGACGTAGGTTTCCGGATCGCAGTCGCTCCAGTCGCCCCAGTCGCTCACCGTGCAGTTGATCGCCTCGCACGGCTGCTCGTCTCGAAGAACCGGGCACAAGAGCGACGCCTGCAACGTGTCGTCGTCTGGATTACCGCATGTCGACGGGGGCGGAGGCTGCAGAATCACGTCGCGAGTACGAGATCGAGTCGGGGTGTCGGCCGTGCAGATCGTCCAGTCCGTCCAATCGCTCACCTCGCACTTCTGACAGCTTCGCGTTTGCGTGACCGGCGGACAAGCTGTACCGCCGTACGCCGGCTGCACCAGAATCTTTCGAGACCTCGTTTGGAGATTGGTGGCGGGATCACAGTCTCCCCATGAGCTCCACGCACTCATGCCACAGTTGACGGCGTTGCACGGTTTGGTCTCCTCAAGCGAAGGACAAGCCTTACCGCCACCTCGAGCAGCGGCAGCAACTGTTCGAGTGCGTTTCCGGTTTCCACTGGAGTTGCAGGCTCCGAACGGAGACCATCCACTCACCTTGCAGTTCTGCGCCGGACACGGGTCCGTCTTTGAGAGCGAGGGACACGCCTTCCCTTTGCCTTTCGGTTGAACGGTGACGGAGCGGGTTTTGGTGCGCGTCCACGTGGCCTCGTCACAAGTACCGTAGTCCCCCCAGCACGAAACCTGGCAGTCGACATTCGTATTGCACTGCTTCGTTTGCGTGAGGCTTGGACACTTCTTGCCACCGTCGGTATCTTGGTCTACCGTTCGACTGCGGATTTTGGTACCGGATTTGGGGTCGCACGCGCTCCAGTCACTCCAGTCGCTAACTTGACAATCCACGGGGGTGCAGCTTTGCGTATCAACTAACGACGGACACTTGGCTCCCTTGCCGCTACGTGGCGTGGTCACCTGGCGCGTACGGGACCGCTGCAGCTTGCGGTTATTGCAAGTTCCCCAGGTTCCCCAGTCGCCTACTTGGCAATCCACACTGGGTTTGCAGCTTCGGGCCTGCTGTAGATCCGGACAAGCTTTTCCACTGGGACCGGCAGCTTGCGTCACGTTGCGAATGCGTCTCTGGGTGTTAGAAGCTGGGTCGCAGATGGACCAGTCCGCCCACTCGCTCACTTTGCAGTCCACGCGCTTGGGGCAGCAAGCTTGAGACCCCTGAAGCGCTGGGCAGCACCTGCCGCCGTTCTGCGCCGCCGTGACAATTGACCGGTTGTGGACGCGGACAAGCAGATCAGCATCACAGATACCCCAGTCGGTCCAGTCACTGACAACACAGTCCACTTTAGGTGACGGTCGCTCCTCCATCAGCGGCGGACAAGCGACCCCACCATCAGGTTGCTGTAGAATTGTTCGGAAACGCCGTTCCTTGCCGCTTGCAGTGTTGTTGCCACTGTCACAAGACGTGAACGGCGACCAGGAACCGACGATGCAGTCCGACGGAACACAGACTTGTGTCTCCACTAAATTCGGGCACACGGCACCGCCGTACAAAGCCGGCGAGACCAGGGATCGTCGACGCGAACGAGATTTGGTGATCGGGTTGCATCCACTCCACGAGGTCCAATTGCCGACTTTACAGTCCACAGGTTGGCAAGCTTCTTCTTGGATGAGGGCGGGGCACGCGTCACCGCCATAGGCGCACGACACCGTCACCGAACGACGTCGTGTGCGTTTGCCAGTGATCAGAGAGCAGTCGCTCCAGGTTCCCCAGTTGGTCACTTGGCAGGGGACAGGAGCACAGGCAACCGCCTCGGTTAAGGAAGGGCATACAGCTCCACCGTCTTGAGGAGAAGTCACGACCACGCGAGAACGGGACCGTTGTTTCGTGACGGGATCACAAGCCGAGTAGGGACCCCACACACCTACAGCGCAGTCCACCTTGTACACCGGTACAGTCTCTTCGAGTGTCGGACACGTCTTACCACCGTCGGCGTCGCGTAGAACAGTGCGGCGACGGCACTTTGTAGCCCCACGCAGCTCGTACGGCCCCCAAGGGCTCACCTGGCAGTCCGTTGGGTTGCAGTTCTGCCGGTCAACGAGTGGCGGACATTCTGCGCCGCCGTACTTGGCAGCAGTCGAAACAGTGCGCGTTCGTTGACGAATGTTTGAAGCCGTGCAAGGCCCCCACTTCGTCCAGTCGGTCACCACGCAGTCCACAGGCTCACACGGAGCGAGGTCCTCTAGAACGGGGCATGCAGCGCCATCACCCACAGGCTGCTGGGTGATTGTTCGAGATCGTTTGCGGGTGACAGTACCGGCGTCACAGGCTCCAAACGAACCCCAAGCACTCACTTGGCAGTCACCGCAAGCCACATACTCCACCAACGGCGGACAAGCTGCGCCGCCGTCCTTGGCAGACGCCACAACAGCGCGCGTACGACGGCGTTGAGTGCCTGGCGGACATGCTCCAGCTCCGTTGTCGTCCCAGACCCACTTGCTCACTGTGCAGTCGACCGGTTGGCACTGCGTCTCTTCTTTCAGAGGCGGGCAGACTGCTCCGCCGTCACAGGAGCGAATCACCGAACGGGAGCGCCGCTTATAGCGCAAGCCGTCCGTGTCCTTGATGAAGTATTCAAACGGACTCCAGTCCGAGACCGTGCAGTCTTGAGGGGCGCACGGCTGCGTGTCGATTAGTGAAGGGCAGATCGTGCCGCCATAGCACGGGGTCGTCACGACAGTGCGCGTGCGTTGACGTTGCAGCGTCTTCGGGTTGCACGATCCCCAGTCGGTCCAATTGCTTACTACACATGGGACGGGGTCGCACGGTACCGTTTCCGTGAGTGTTGGGCAGTCTGCGCCACCATTGACAGCAGCACTGGCAACCGTTCTCGACCGGGTCTTCGTGCCTGTGAGCGGGTTGCAGGCGGTGAAATCACCGAACGAACTCACCTTGCAGTCCGAGCAAGTTACCGTTTCTTGGAGAGCAGGACAGACTGCACCGCCGTCTTGAGCTTGAGTGACGATATTTCGTGTGCGTTGACGGAGCTTCGTGGTGGGGTCGCAGACACCGTTCCACGACCACGCACTCACGACACAGTCGATGGGGTTGCAAGTGGCTTCTTCGGTTAACGGTGGACACGGGTTACCACCGTCCGCTTGACAAGTTACTTCACGAACTCGCGTCTTCTTGGTGCCAAGGATCTTCCAGGGGCTCCACGGACTCACTGCGCAGTCCACGGGGTTGCACGACGCGATCTCAAACAGAGGCGGACAAGCTGCTCCGCCGTACTGCGGCCACGTTAGCACGAAGCGCGAGTGGCTCTTCTTGCCGAAGAGACAAATGCTCCACGGCGTCCAGTCATTGACGACGCAGTTGATCGGATCGCACGGTGCGGTCTCCGTGACTGCCGGACAAGCAGCACCGCCGTCTTGAGCCGGTAATAGAACAGCTCGAGTGCGCGTCTTCTTGCCGCAGAAACGGTCGCACGCGGTGTAGTCGGACCAGGGCCCGACCTGGCAGTCTTGAGGGGCGCACGGCTGCGTGTCTTCGAGGGACGGACACGCTGCGCCGCCGTTCTTGGGCCACACAGTGACCGCCCGGCGTCGAGTCTTGGTCGAGTAGACAGAGAAGCACGTACTGAAGCCACCCCAGTCGCTCACTTGGCAGTCCACCGGCTGCTGGTACGCGTAGGGCGACTGGAAGATACTGGAGATCCAGAACGTGTCATCTTCAGCCACAGCTCCCGGTGATATCGTCACCAATGCCAGCACTAACAGTGCGGCACGAAGGGGATGCAGGAGCATTGCAGAGGGAGGAATGACACACTTGACAGTGGAGACTTGAAGTGAACACTACGAAAGACTGGACGAAACTGTGGCGTGGGCAGGCCGAGGAGTTTTTGAGAATGAAGTTGAGTGGCAACGGAGCGCTGAAGACCCTCGATGCTTGTCAAAAGTGAGAGGAATCTTTCTCTTGGGGCCTGGTAGCCGTCCATTCCGCCTTTGACAAGCATGAGTGTTTGTCATGCTTGTCAAAGCCGAATCCGCCGTTTGATTGGCATGAACAGTCGCTTTGAAAGGTATCTTCGACAACACCATACAATCTTCAAGTCAAATACAATCTTGCGAAAAGTCGCGATCTTCACCACACATGAGTGATTGTCAAAGTTGAAGTTAGAAGGAGTGATTGTCATTGCTCAATTTTCATGCTTGGGCAGAAACAGAAAGTTGCCGTTAACGGGGAGATAAGGTGTTAACCACCTCTTCTCCGTCCACTTACATCTGACAGTCTCAAAACCACCGCCAGCCAAACACTTCCAGTCCTCCTGCCTCGAAGATGAAGCTTTTGTCGTACAGCTCCTGCGTTTCTCTTGCTGCTGTAGCTGTTCTTGCGTCAAGAATTGACTATGTTGCAGGCATCACTGCTGAAGCACATTACGAGGACACAGCTTGCACTAAATTGACATACGTGAACCTCACTCCTGGCGAATGCGTCAAAAGCCCCACCGCTGGCTGCAAGAACCTCGACGGAAAAGGGTTTGCAAGCTTTTGCATCGACGATGCTGCAAAATATTATACCACAGCATTCGGGAACTCGACCTACTTCTTGGTGGAAGGGTTCACAGACGCGAAGTGCACTCAGCTTACAACGAGTTACGCGCTCATAGCAAACAACACTTGCCATGATATCAATGTAGAGAAGGGCGATGCGTGGGCATTTACAACGACGGTGGGTGGAGATGGCGCCGTGGATGTGTCTTCGACGAGCAGGTGCAGCGCAGATAAAGTCTATTATTCCGTTGGCCCTATCGCGAAAGATAATATCAACACTGGCACCGGTATCTCGTTAACCATGTACGATGGTTCCGTCGTATTTATGAAATACTATCTTATAACGCCGTCACAGCAAGCCTCGGCAACAAAACCAACCACTTCGTCGGGCTCAACAGATTCGGCAAATGCTACAATTTCAACAACAGGGGAGTCCTCATCCCCAAGAACGGCTGGATACGGTCTAAGTGCATCGTTGTCCCTTGTCTGCGCAACATTGGTGGCACTCAGTCTGGTTGCCCTGTAACAAGCCAACTCAGTACGAGCATCTCTAGGGATAGTTCCTGCTACAGGTTGGGGCCTAGTCTCTTTCAGGACTCCTGTATAAGGAGAATATTCAATAGCAATTGCATTCAAAGTTTTATCAATTCCACTTAACGATAAAAGGTACTATATACTTCTAAGTCACCGTGTAGATCATTCAGCGTACCAAACGATTTATTGTGGTCCGCCCCAGCGAAGAACGGCATCTTGTTGAGTAATAGAACGAAATACGGTGAAGAAAATACTATAGACTTAAAGACCAGGGCCTTGAAGGAAAACAAAACAAACAGAAACCCCAGGAACTTGTCATTGGGATGCTACGACTGTAGCCTTGCACTGTCAGCTTTAATTTAAAGAAGTGTTGTTCCTACCAGTGCCCACCAAACCAATAAGATGGCGGTGGAAATCACTGAAACTGGTGACGCTAACGACGAAGGAAGCGTTGATACTGGAGGTGCTTGTGTCACTGCTGGTGACGCAGTGGTTGTTGTCGGAGCAGGTGCAATTGGTTCAAAGTCTGAAGATGATTCCAACGAGGTAGTTGTGCTCTCCATGAAATAGGATTTCCAGTAATTTTTACCATCGGTGATGCAGGCTTCCGAGTTGAGTTGGGTTTCATCCACCACTAACCATTCCTCGTACCATTTGGTGTCTTCGCAGCCAACGTCTGAGCTCAACACCGCCGTTGTGCCGTTAACCTGTGCGACTTTGAAGTGGCTGAGAGCATACGGATGGCACTTTCCATCGGCGATGAACGACCTCGTGTTGTAGGATTTCCCCAGACAATCCGTCGGGTAGAGCTCTACAGTCAGGTAGGAAGCTTCCCTAAAAGCCGACTCCAAGAATTCGTCGCGGTCGAGAATGCAGGCAGTCATCTCCGTGTCGTGGAACGAATTGTCGCTGTCGTTGTGTATCGCGCACTTTGATGTTTCCGTGCACACCTCATTGTCGATTCTCGCGTAAACGATCTGAGTGCAGTTCAAGTCTTCGCTGTAGGTCGACAAGAACAACGTTCGCTCCGTCACTCGGGCCACCGTGAAGCCGAAGAACAGGATTACTGCTAAGGTTCTAGGTACAACTTGCCTCCTTGTCATTGTGGAAGCTAAAGGAGAGATGAAAGCAAGAATAAAAACTATTGTTACGTAGGTGAGAAGGGGTCGAAGACTAAAAACGGAAGCAGACAACAGCTAATTAGCAAACCAGCAGTCTCCCGTCTCCTAAAAGCGCTCCAAGCGTTTTCCTTCGTCCCCTTGAAGGCTGTAGGTATCGAACAATCTCCATGTGTCCATTGGCAGTCGCCCACAGCGTCGCCAACTGCGTGCATCCTTCTTGTCTCGCTTCTCTGCAAAATTGCACCACCTTTAAGTGTCCGTTGTGTGCTGCCCGGTCGATCGCAGCAACGGTGGCGCCTTCTGTTCGATTTTGATGCAGAAACTCCACGACCTCTAGAAATCCCTGAGCTGCAGCCAAGTCCATTGCGGCAGTGGTGCAGCCTTCCGTCCGATGGAAGTGCAGGAACTTGACGACATCCAGATGCCCCTTAGCAGCGGCTGCATCCATGGCGTAGCACGTGCATCCTTCCGACCGGTGGAAATGCAGGAACTGGACCACGTCCAAGTGTCCGTTGGCCGCCGCCATGTTCATAGCGAACGTGGAGCACGAGGCGCCGGCGCTTTCGTGCAGAGCCTGCACTACAGCCAGGAAGCCGTTCTGAGCCGCGGCGTTTAGTGCTCGGAAGCTCATGTGGACGGGGCTGGAGCGACGCAGATGCAGCAGGAGCTGGACGACTTGGAGATGCCCAGCAGCCGATGCCGAGTCCAGATCCCACGCGAACGAAGCCACCAGAGCGACGAGATCCACCGACAGGCCGCGCAGGTGCAGGTTGCGCTCCATTGCGACTTGTGCGTGCAGGCGTATCTTTCAGAGTGACGGCCATGGCTCCTCGTCGCATGTGGGTCAGCTTCAAGGAGGTCCGGTGCGAAAGGTCTTCGATGTTTTCAACCAGTCCTGGAACCGGTTTTACGGCCGCGAACTTGTTCTTTTGTCGTGCAACATGTAGAAGGCTGCAACGTCTACACTTTCTTGTTAACCCGCAGTATTGAGTTCGTATGTGGAGGGCTCCGATATCGCGTGCTGGCCGGCATTTTAACTGGAACGAAGTCAGCACGCGTGACGATGGGGCAAGACGGCTTTGACGCACTCTGGAGAGAAAGCCGCATAACTACCGAGACCGCTGCTCTTTTGCTCGCCAGCCACTGCTGGTGGCGTGCGGTTATTGTAACGCGCTTCTCAAGCCGAGACATCGCGGGGAGGAGGACTCTACGACACATGCAAGGGTGTGACAGCGAGGCAGCTGGAAGCAAGAACGCTACAAGTAGCGGCAGCATGCAGCAAGCATGTTCAGCTCACCTCGCCAGGGACATACCGCATGCTGTAATGGAGGTTTCTGATGTCGTCTACACATTCCGCCTTGTCTCTACTTGCAAACGTCACTATCCCGACCCCTTGTACCACATCTACTGAAACAGCATACCCTTCGTTACAGCATCCTCATATCTTCGACCACGAACTGATTTCTACTATGCCAACAGCTCAATCCAAGAGTTCACCCATTCCTGTATAACCACATACCCTTTCCTCAACTGATTTACCCTGGAGCGTCACGTCGTGAGGCGGGAGAAAAATAATGGTTCCTGTCGTCCAGTCGCGACTTCTCGTAGCCAAGTTCCGTGCCATACATTCCTCCATACATGCACGCCCAGCTGTAGGAGACAGGGAGAGAGGGTCGGCTCGCGCAATGCACGCTTGCTGTCAGTTCCGTTCCTCTCGTGCGTGGAGGTCAGCCGGTCTTCCTCGTTCCCAGGCATTCCGGCACTGGCAAAGTCGTTCAGGTATCCACCTCCGCCTCCAGCTGATTGGATTTGCTGCGCTCTCCTGGGCCACAAAGAAAGTCTCGTCGGCCCCCTCCGTTCAGCTGATAAGCCATGGCCAATCGGCAACCTCCCGGCCTCGGAGCGCTCCCGGAAGACGCTCAGTACAGCCAGACGCCTCTGTCTGGCACTCAGTACCACGAACAGCTCTCTTCTGCTGCGGCCCCAGGCAAGAAGCTGTTATCTCAGTCCACAATGGACGTGCAGAACACCATCAACGAGCTCACCAAGGCCAAGGAGCATGAGGAGCTGGGCAAGATCACAGTCCACGGATGGATGCACAAGCAGGGCAGTCGCAAGTTCAAAGGCCCCGTGGCTAAAAGCTGGCGCAAGCGCTATTTCGCCCTCGAAGGCGCTAAAATGTACTATTTCCACAGTGACGTGGACTGCCGTAAGTACTTTAACTCGCGCAACGGCGAATTAGTGGTCGGCGCCGTGGATTTAAGGGACGCCTTTAAGCTCGAGCAGAGTGAACGTCTCGACCTGCCAGCCCGAGGCATCGTGATCCACACGCGTCACCGCGCGTGGCTCGTGTGTCCCGAGACGGACCAGGACTTCACGATGTGGTTCGACGCTTTGGAGTTCACCGTCATGTCTGCGGGGTCGGGTAACGTGGTCAAGAGAGACCTGCCCAATGTGCGAGTGTACGAGATGAAGGGGCGATTCAGTTACCGCTTCTGGTACGTCATCTTCGTCATCACGGCGCTGATCGAGCTGGCAGGTATCGTGCTGTGGTTCCCGTTGGGTATTGAGCCGTGCGACGTCAAATACAAGACAGACACGTGCGAGGAGATTCAACTGCTGTATGCGGACACTCTGCAGTGTGGGGACAAGCCTTTCAACGGCGTGTGGGACCCTCCGCAATGGTACCATTGGTCGGCGGGTATTGAGACTGTGCAGTGCTTTAAGGAGCCGCACATCGGAGATTGGGTCTCGTACTTCCTCTTCTACCTGGCTGAGTTCATCAGTATCTCGCTGGGTTTCCTGTACTACTTGGGTATGTGGAAACCTGTTCGTCGTGGTGCTCGCTACTTGAGGGATTTCGAGCCGCATTTCCCTCCCGAAAAGGTATTTTACCTTTTTTAGTTGAGTATTTTGTTTGATTCTTACACAATTGTTTTAAATGTTACCAGTGGCCGACGGTGGACATCCTGTTGTGTCACTACGCCGAACCGGCTGAAGACACCATCGCTACGCTCGAGAAGATCATGAATCTGGACTATCCGCCGCACCTGTTCCACGTCTGGATCTGTGACGACGGCTACTGCAAGTCCAAGTGGGAGGCCGGCGCTCAGGTGCCCAAGGTCAGCGTCAACACAGGCGTCATCGAAGAGGCTGGAGACGTCCGCCACGAAGTCGCCCAGTTCATGTACGACCGCGTGTGCGAGTCGTACGAACTGGAAGTGGACGAGTGGCGCAAGGAGCACACGACCGTCAAGATGCCCACCAACGCCAACCCGCGCATCGTGCAACGCTCGGACTGCGCCGTTGGCTCCGTGCGTGACGACTACCACTACCACGGACTGCCCAAGTTGACGTTCGTCGGTCGTATCAAGCCTCCTGTTCACCACTCCAAGGCCGGTAATATCAACAATGTCCTGTACAATGAGGGTGCTATCGGACGTTACGCTATCATCCTGGATAACGACATGAAGCCGCATGAGATGTTCATTCAGGCCACGTTGCCGTTCTTCTTCGACGCTCCGCAGAACTCCAAGATCACGCGCTGTTGCGCGCCTGGATGCGGTGACATCGGCAAGATCTGTTGCGCTCTGTGCCAGGCCGCGGGCGTCCCAGAGTCCCAGATCATGTACTGCTCCAAGGACTGCTACAACGCGTCGGGCCACACCAAGTCGAGCGTCCACCGGCGCCAGACTCAAAACACCATGTCGGAGCGTATGATGTGCGCGAGTTGTGGCAGTAAAATCAACCAGAAGAAGGGCCTGTGCCGCAAGTGCAACCGCGCAGTGAGTCAGCGTGACAGCAACCAGTTCGTGGGCGTGTCGGCCGATGACTACTCGGACCACGTGTCGGTGAACCAGGTCGGCTACGTGCAGACGCCGCAGTACTTCGAAGACTGTCTGCAGCTCCGTCTGGGCGACCCGTGTGGCCACCGTAACTCGACGTTCTTCGATTCGGCGCAGACCGGTATGGACGGCTACGACTGTGCGTCCTTCGCTGGTACCAACGCTATCTTCCGTCGTGAAGCTCTTGATTCGGTGTGTGGTATTCAGTACGGCTCGCTGACTGAGGACGCGTACACGGGCAAGATGATGGTGGACAAGGGATGGAAGGGCTACTACTTCCGTAAGGATCTCGAAGGTGAGGAGGCTGACCGTATCCGTTTGGCAGAAGGTGCTGTGCCCGAGTCTGTGGCTGCTGCGTTGGCTCAACGTAAGCGTTGGGCCAAGGGTAACTTCCAGATCTTCCTGCGCAACAAGAAGAGTCTCGTGGACCCGGAGTGGACTGCTCCCATGGTGGAGCTACCCCCGAAGCGCAAGATCAACAAGTTCATGCGCTGGGTCTTCTTCATGAACCTGACGGTGTACCCGATCGGCTCGTTCCCGGCCATTTTCTTCTTCTACATCACTGGCTACTTCCTGTACACTGGTCAGGCGCCGATCTATACGTCCGGACTGCGTCTGCTGATGGCTTTGGTGCCCAAGATCGTCGCGCAGAGTATTCTCTCGGCTCTATCCAACCGTACGGTCGACAACGACGATGTGCTGCGTAGTCAGCAGACCTGGTTCTCCTACGCCTTCGTGCACGTCATGGCTGTGTTCGAGACTATCTACTGGAAGATCACGGGCAAGGAGGCGACGTGGGCTAACACGGGTGCTCTGGGCGGTAACAGCCCCATGGAGCTGCCAAACCTCATCGTGTTCTTGGCGATGATCTTCGGGATGATGTGGGATACGGTGCGCTACTTCGCGGGCTACAACAACGCCGCGACGACGCACGGCACGCCGCTGTACTTCGCGTCCTTGTTTCTGGGTGGATTCCTGGCTAGTCAGCTGGGCCCCATGGTGCGTATGAGCCTGCAGACTTATTTCGGCTGGAGCCACAAGAGTTTGACGGACCAGGGCAACATCGTCGGCAGCTTCTCGCTGGCCTTCGTGCTCATTATCCTGTGTATCTGGGTGTACGTGGAGACGCCCAACCACTCCATCTTCGGATAATTGGGTGGCTAGTAGACTGTTGGAAATACGTCTGGCTAGCTCGGTTTTGCATGCATTTAGGACGTGGTTGTTTCATATCACTCGGCCAAGGAGCGACCATCAGCGCCGCTCCGAGCCAGAATCTTAAAAAAAAATACAGATCGTGGATAGTTCCACTTCATTGCTTCACTGGTACGATCTTCACTTTGCCTTTTCGAGAGCATCAATAGTTTCAAACTCCACTTTCGAGCGCCACATGCTGTACTACAGCCTGTAGCCTTCACCGCCAGAACTTCTGGCAGAAGGCACGAGTCTTATGCTGGTCTAGCCAGACTGCTGCGAGTCGCAGCCTGCGACACCAAAGGCTTTTTGCGATAGCCTCCATTTGCTTTCGGATGTGCGGGTTCAATTGTGCGGATGCCGATTCTTCGGGATGGGATGTTTCCCGTACATGTACTAGACTAGTACTTCCCTACCGGTAGTACTACTAGCACTGCTCAGCCACGTCGGCAAACTGTGAGAGTTCTGTCGTCTCATTCTCAATTTCTCCTCGCGTCACCAACACCATGAAGTTTCTCCTCCCCGCTACCCTTGCCGTCGCCGCTGTGGCTTCAACCAACGCGCAGGAATACTGCGGCCGTAACGACCTCAAGGTGGTGGGCGACTACACTGTGTACAACAACCTCTGGGGCCAGGACAATGACAAGACCGGCGGACAGTGCACGGAAGTCACTGGCAGTACGAGCACCGCTGTATCGTGGCAGACCAGCTTCAACTGGGCTGGAGACTCGTGGCAGGTCAAGTCGTTCGCCAATGCCGCGCTTAAGTTCGAGCCCAAGCAAGTGTCGGCCATCACCTCCATGCCTACGACCATGCAGTACGAATACACGTACGACGGCAACATCATCGCCAACGTGGCGTACGACCTGTTCACCAGCTCTTCCGCCAATGGAGACATTGAGTATGAATTGATGGTGTGGCTGGCGGCTCTGGGCGGTGCTTGGCCCCTGACCGACAGCGGAAAACCTATCAAGACGGTGACGCTCGGAGGTGTGGAGTTTGACCTGTACCAGGGCATGAACAAGAAGGTCAAGGTCTTCTCGTACGTGGCCAAGAAGACCGCCAAGAGCTTCACTGCCGATCTCAAACAGTTCTTCGACGAGTTGCCGGCTGATAACAATCTTCCTCAGACCCAGTATCTGCAGAAGCTGGAGGCTGGCACGGAGCCTTTCCAGGGCAAAAACGCCAAGCTGGTGGTGTCTACCTACTCGGTGCAGGTGAAGTAAATCGGTCCGTTGAATCGTAAGGCTGCCCGTAAGAGAAATACAGTTTTTTTTACTTATGCTTCACTTCAGCAACAGCATAGATCATAGAATTAGGACACACGCGCTCTCTGGCTGCAGACTTGTCTCGCCTTGCCGTTTACGACAGATCTGCAGCGCAAACCACTCCAGCACAAAGGTACAAGTAAGCTCATGCTCGGGATGGGACGTTCTGGTTGTTTGGTGGTCGATTCACGCAACGTTTAATCCGGTCTAGTACATGTAGTTCGTCATGCTCACTCGGCAATTTGCTCCAAGCTCCCAACACCAATTCCCACTACGATGAAGTTCCTCGTCCCCGCTACTTTCGCCTTTGCCGCTCTGGTTTCGTCCACCGAGGCCCAGCAATACTGCGGTCGTGATGACTTCAAGGTCGTCGGAGACTACACCGTGTACAACAACCTCTGGGGCGAAGACAACGACAAGGCCGGCGGACAGTGCACGGAGGTGACAGGCAGCTCCAGCTCGTCCGTGTCGTGGAAGACCAAGTTCAACTGGGCCGGCGACAACTGGCAGGTGAAATCCTACGCCAATGCCGCACTCAAGTTCACCCCCAAGCAAGTGTCGGCCATCTCGTCGATCCCTACGACGATGGACTACACGTACACGTTCGACGGTCACATTATCGCCAACGTTGCCTACGACCTGTTCACCAGCTCGGCTGCTAACGGAGAGATTGAGTATGAATTGATGGTGTGGCTGGCTGCTTTGGGCGGCCCGTGGCCTCTCACGGACAGTGGAAAGCCCATCAAGACGGTGACCATCGGTGGCGTGGAATTTGACCTGTTCCAGGGCATGAACAAGAAGGTCAAGGTCTTCTCGTACGTGGCCAAGAAGACTGCGTACAAGTTCTCGGCCGACTTGAAGAAGTTCTTCAACGAACTCCCTGCCAACAACACGCTGCCGCAGACGCAGTTCCTGGTCAAGTTGGAGGCCGGTACGGAGCCTTTCCAGGGCAAGAACGGTGAGATGATCGTCAAGTCCTACTCGTCCAAGGTCAACTAGAGACCGTAGTCTTCGAGAACCAATTCAGAATAAATTCATTTTGATCGATAACTTACTGCAACGAGTTGTTTACATGGAACAGCTCGTATTCAAGAGAAACAACTTCAAGGCTTCGTAGGACGATTTCGTCTTGTCGGCAAGGCATCAAGAAAATTCAGTAAGGATTCACAAAAGTGTTGCAAAATGGCCAAGCTCTAGGAGTTAGATTGCATTTACAGTAAATGTACCAACGAGATGTTCGGTCGATCTGTCACCCGTGGTAGATTCCTCTGGCACTACAAGACAGCGGTGCTTTAGAAATCGAAACTCAAAAGCTGAGCAACAAGCCAGCGGACTGCGACACGGCAGCGTAACGTGAGTCAGGTCTGGTTGCAGTTTACGGCGTGATCGGCGATTGCGAACTAACGCCAGGCTTTGTTTTCAGGATGGGACGGCGTCCGGCATCATGATGGTTCGCTGTCAAAGTTATCCCCGGGTAGCTCTTCTCACGAACCACTCGGTAAATCCCCCCAAGACCCACACACCAAAACACCATGAAACTTTCCGTCGCTGCCCTCGCTCTCGCTGCTACGGCGTCGTCCGCCACTGCCCAGGAATTCTGCGGCCGCAACGACCTGCAGGTTGTGAGCGACTACACTGTGTACAACAACCTCTGGGGCCAGGACAACGACAAGACCGGTGGACAGTGCACAACGGTGGACAGCAGCAGTGGCTCCGAGATCGCGTGGCACACGAGCTTCAACTGGGCCGGCGACAACTGGCAGGTCAAGTCGTACGCCAACGCCGCGCTCAAGTTCGACCCGGTGCAGATCTCCAATGTCACGTCGATCCCCACCACCATGGAGTACACGTACAAGTACGACGGCAACATCATCACCAACGTGGCGTACGACCTGTTCACAAGCCCCACTATCGGCGGTGAGACTGCGTACGAGCTCATGGTGTGGCTCGCCGCCCTTGGCGGTGCCTGGCCCCTGACGTCGACCGGCCAACCGATTAAGTCCGTGACGCTCGGTGGCGTCGACTTTAACCTGTACCAGGGCTGGAACAACAAGACTAAGGTGTTTACGTACGTGGCGAAGAACATGGCCACGAGCTTCTCAGCCGACCTGAAGCAGTTCTTCGACGAGCTGCCGGCCGACAACACAATCGAGACGACGCAGTACCTGACCCACGTGCAGGCCGGCACGGAGCCGTTCCAGGGCAAAAACGCCACGATGACGGTGTCGAAGTACTCGGCTGCAGTCCACACGGTCTAACGTGGCCCATGACTCAACGCACATAGTGAAAGTGCCGACCATTGAAACCTATGATAGAAGATTTGAGACATATCAGCTCTGAAATGCAGCGGCGTACCGTAGTCTCTTTTCCACGAGACATTCTACAACATGTTCGTCCGTAGTCTCTTTTCCACAAGACGTTCTCCATTTCAAATCGAGAGTGAACGCATACAATTCGCAGGTTCTGATTGCCAAGGCGAAGTTCGTGCCTTCGTGCACTGACTACTGTCGACCCGTGAGCTGCTTAAGCAAGCCACAAACACCACCCGTTCAAATTCACTGTCGTTAGTAAGACGCTGAATCACGGATACGAGCAAACATCCGCGATGGGATCGCCACCATGTTCTGCATTCACCGCTGTCTCCCGACGAAAAGGAGCTGTCGACCGCTTCAGTCGAGCATTGCACCAGTCTCTAATTTCCACCACAACACCCGAATGAAACTCTCCGTCGCCATCGCCGCTGTCGCCGTCGCGGCCTCCACTGCCGCTGCCGAGCAGGAGTTCTGCGGCCAGTGGAATTCCACGCAGACCGACGACTACACCGTCTACAACAACCTGTGGGGCATGGACAACGACAAGGCCGGCGGCCAGTGCACGGGCCTCGACAGCGTCGACGGCTCCACTATCGCTTGGCACACGAGCTTCAACTGGGCCGGCGACAACTGGCAGGTCAAGTCGTTCGCCAACGCTGCGCTCAAGTTCGACCCAATCCAGTTGGCGAACGTCTCGTCGATCCCGTCGACCATCGAGTACGACTACAAGTACGACGGCAACATCATCACCAACGTGGCGTACGACCTGTTCACTAGCGCTACTGCCACTGGCAACGTCGAGTACGAGCTCATGGTGTGGCTGGCGGCTTTGGGCGGCGCGTGGCCTCTTACGACCACCGGCAAGCCGATCAAGGAGGTGAAGATCAGCAACGTGGACTTTAACCTGTACCAGGGCAAGAACGGCAACACCACCGTGTTCTCGTACGTGGCCGTCAACACGACCAAGAGCTTCTCGGCGGACTTCAAGCAGTTCTTCGACGAGCTGCCGGCTGACAACACGATTGCCCCGACCCAGTTCCTGACCCACGTCCAGGCCGGCACGGAGCCGTTCCAGGGCAAGAACGCCACTCTGACGGTGTCCAAGTACTCGGCGGTGGTGCACGCGGCCTAAGTTGATCTGTAGATGCACTTTCAACACGAAACCATAAAATCGGTTCGCAATTATCAAATTTTACTGCGAAGTTGATTAAGCTTGGCGCATTTGCTACGGGAATACGGTTACTGTTAACGACAACGAATGGCAAATAATACATGTAGATATTGTAAGCTGTGTAAGAGAGACGAGATGAAGAAATCTGGAAACCATCACGCGGTCATATTGAGGGGGATGACTGTACATGTATCTTCACTTGGGCATCCTCTTCGTGCTGTTGTCCTGGGGTTTTCCTAGCACTGCTAGGAAAAGCTAGGATGGGCGATCGAGCACTCAAGAGGGGGTAGCTACATGTAACACGATTTTAATCTTTTGTTGAATCCAGCAGATCGCCGGAGGCGAAGTCAGTTCTGCCGTAACTTCCTTGCATCAGTTCCCAATTTGCTTTCAGCCCCTCAACAGTTCCCGACGATGAAGTTCTCCACAATCTTCGCCACAGCCGCTGTCACCGTCGCGTCTGTCTCGGCCGAGGAGTTCTGTGGCAAGGAGAACAAGACGGAGACCGCCGACTACATCCTCTACAACAACCTCTGGGGCGCCTACGACGACCCCAAGGGCCACCAGTGCACGAGTTTGGACAGTGTCGACGGCTCTACCATCTCTTGGAGCACGAACTTCAGCTGGAACGGGACCGCGTGGCAGGTAAAGTCGTTCGCCAACGCGGCGCTCAAGTTCGACCACGTACCGATCGCCAACGTCACGTCGATCCCGTCCACTATCGAGTTCGACTACGTTCAAAGTTGTCCTCTCAGTAAAGGGGACACGGACTGCAAGCGAGATGGGACCTTCCTATTAATCTCTGGAACACCACCGTTATCGTTACTGCAACAGTGGTCCAGCTAACCAACAAATCACTGGTGACGTTGTCAAGGTGTCGTTAGCAGCATCGACTTTATTTGAGTCAGAGGAAGCAGCAGGCTCAGTCGCCAATTCCCCTCAAGACCCACAAGAACCTCCCACCCATGAAGCTTTTCGCCATTGTTGCCGCTCTCGCCGTCGCGTCGACGTCTGCTGCCTCCACCACCCAGCAGACCACGCAGGACTCCGCTTCCGCCTCGGAAGGTTTGGCCTCCTTCGCGACGGAAGCCACGGGGGATTTCTGTGGCCAGTGGAACCTCACGGAGACGGCAGACTACACGCTGTACAACAACTTGTGGGGTCAGTTCAACGACACGTCGGGTACCCAGTGCACGGGTCTCGACAGTGTCGACGGCGCTCACATTTCCTGGCACACCAGCTACAAACTGGAAGGGCTCCAAGTTCCAGGTCAAGTCGTACGCCAACGCCGCGCTCAAGTTCGACAAGGTGCCGCTGTCGAAGGTCAAGTCGATCCCGTCGACCATCCAGTACGACTTCAAGTCCAAGGGAAACGTGGTCGCAAACATCGCGTACGACCTGTTCACGACCTCCACGCCGGACGGAGACGCCGAGTACGAGGTTATGATTTGGTTGGCGGCTATTGGCGGTGCGGGACCCATCTCGGCCACGGGTAAGCCCATCAAGAAGGGCCTGACTGTGGGCGGCGTTAAGTTCGACCTGTGGCACGGCAAGAACGGCAACATGACCGTGTACTCGTACGTCGCCGCCAAACAAACCAAGGCCGACTTCAAGCAGTTCTTCCACAAGCTGCCCAAGAAGCACGCTATCGCCCCGACGCAGATCCTGGCCCACGTCCAGGCTGGCACGGAGCCGTTCGTTGGCAATGGCACGCTTACTGTGTCCAAGTACACGGCCGCTGTCCACACTGTTTAAAGAAAACGACGATACACTTGACGATGGCTATTGCAATTAGAGCTAATAGCTGACGCGTCAGATAACTGTTTTGAGTAACATCGACCATATTTCGATCATGAAGTTGGTTGTCATTCGCGATGATGATAATGGAGATGCATGCGCCGTAAACGCTGCAGTTCAAAATCTTTCAAGGACTGTCGGACCGTTTTCCTGCAATGGTCTATCCGAAGTTCGGATTCCGAACAAAGTCTTCGTATCCCGTACTTAGTACAGTACATGTATTCCAACACTCTGATGCATCCGCAGCATTGAGAGGAAGGACGTTCCATTTTGCGCGTGCCCTGCTTCGGTGGCACTCGTTCGAGCCGGAGACCTCTGCTTGTCGTGTTGTACGGCCGCATAGCCGATGCCAATGGCGCTCCTTGGATGGGATTTCGGGTTCGTGGCAACCGGATGTAAGTTACATTCGACCGGTAGCTGAGCTCGACTGGTAAACATGCCACTCAGCCATTCGCTTCAAACAGACCAATTCACCATGAAGAACCTTTTGGTTGCTACTACCGTCGCCGCGCTCGCGTCTTCCTCCTTCGCTAAGGAAATGTGTGGTGACTGGGACACCACAGCAGTCGGTGACTACACGCTGTACAACAATCTATGGGGCAAAGAGAACGACCCCGGCACTGGTCATCAATGCACGACACTTCTTAGCGCTTCCGAAGACAACAGCACTCTTGGATGGACCACCAACTACAAATGGGGAGGAATCACCTGGAACGTCAAGGGATACCCGAACGTGGGGCTGCACTTTAAGCCGATGGAGATCGCGAACGTCGAGTCGATCCCTACGACTATCAACTACACGTACGAGTACGACCCCACCACCACAGCGAACGTAGCGTACGACCTGTTTACCAGCTCAACCCCTGACGGAGAGGATGAATACGAGATTATGGTGTGGCTGGCGGCGATCGGGACGGCGTGGCCTCTGTCCAGTGAAGGCAAGAATATCAAGAACATCACGGTCAGTGGTGTCGAGTTCATGCTCAACCACGGCGTCAACGGCAATATGACGGTGTTTTCCTATGTGGCGTCGGAGCTGACGGAGAATTTCTCGGGTGACTTAATGGAGTTTATCATGAACCTCCCACAGGGCGTTAAGCTCGATGCCAAGCAGTATCTTACCAAGGTGCAGTGCGGTACCGAGTCTTACCACGCGGAGAACGCCACCATGACGGTAAAGAACTATACAGTGGCAGTAAACACGCTGATGAAGGGAGACATCAGCTTCTCGAGTTCGCCATCTATTAACTGAGTTGAATGTCTCTTTCGCTTTTCTCGAAGCTCCTAGAAAAAAAATATGAATAATTGACTTTTGTGAGGAAACGATGATATCTTGTCGAGATGTTCGAGATCGAACAGCTAACATCGCGATGAATACGATTTGAACAGGTTGAGATTGGGGTTCCAGTACGTTGGAGGAGGTGAAGGCAATCTGCAGCATTATTTTTGAAGTATAATGATCCAGAACCGATACAGGATAATTCTCCTCGCGCCAGTGATCCAAACTTTTCTGGTCTTTACTAAATATTTACCATGACGATCCAGTTGGATATACCGTATCACTGAATATTATTCAACCATCGGAGCGTGACGAAAGCAAACTTTGCGGCCGATTCAGAAGTAGAGAAACAGCAATACAGAGAGGAAGAAGAAGTTTGCTGAGCGTGGTGACGGTATTTGAGGCGGCGCAAAACAAAAGAATGCTAGTTAACCCCATTTGTTGAAGTGGGAGTTAGGCACACCGTTGAAAAGAGGAGTGTCTCCTCTTTCCGATAAGCCCATTTGCAGCCCCAAATTATTCAGCCGATTTTGAGCAATGGCCAACTGAAAAAGTTGCCTCTCATTTGATGGCTGAATACAAAATTTTGCAACCTGGCCAATCAGAGGTAAATAAATGAGCTGAATCGATCCCTCCTAATTATAGGCTCTAATTCCGCCTCTTTATAGATCAGTTACGGCGTTTTAATTGGTGCGTTCAAGTCAATTTCTGTTTGAGGCTAAATTTTAACTAGCTTTTCTGAAAAATTCAGATATGTACGAAATTCAATGCCCAATTTTTGCATCAATTTTTCTCGAAAGCATAAAAATGTTAACTAGCATACTTTTGTTTTGCGCCGCCTCAAACCCCTTTCAAGAAGTGGTCATGCATGAAGGACATCCCAACCGTTTGCCCACAAATTATTTGCGAACTTCCAAGGTCAAAATTGTCATGTTGGGGTCATATTGGGGTCCTAGTAAGTAAACTTTCTCTTCTCACGAATAAATAGCGTGGGTGTGTGGGTCTTTAGGGAGTACCGCTGTAGCAGTGGTTGGAGTAAGGGGGTGCGGCTCCCAGTAGGTTCTTCAGGTTCAGTTAGATGTGTGCCGTGTACACGAACTGCTTCTTCGTGGACATTGGCTGTGCGGCCGGTTGGCTCGGCGAGATCACGACTTCGTGCAGCTCAACTTCCTTCGGTCTCCTGCCAATATCGGACCTCCTCACTTTGATCGCGACTAGGACGACAACTGCCACAGCCGCCGCGGCCGCTACACCTGCGACTGCCGCTACGGGGACCCCATTGGCAGCGGCAGTGGAGTCTGTTAGATGCCTGACGTCAAGCGCGGAGACAGTGGAGAACAGCATCATGACGGCGAAGCAGAACGAGAGCGAGAGCTTGGGCGAGTGCAACATGCTGCTTGAAGTGGAGAAGGCGGCGAAGAAGGTCTGGTGTCTCCCAAAGCGAAAGAAATGCAGAATGACGAATCCAAACTCCATGCACACTGCTCCTTCTGCACGTTTGCATCGACCACCTCGGTCCATCGTGTCCAGGAACGTTCCCGGCTGCTGTGTATCAGATCTCCCCTGCAGATCACTCGCCGCTTGTATGGAGTGCATAATTTGCGAGTTACTGAATTAGGTTAGGAGCGTTGTCAGTGCTAGCTGATCTTCGCCTCGCTTCTGCAGATTTCGAGTGTTAGATAAGTACATTTGCATCGGCATTGAGCTACGAGGTGGTTGCGTGCGTACCTCAATGGCGCCGGCGAGCTCGTTCGCTCGATTGACCAGCGACTTTCTTCCGTCCAGATTTCAGCACTTCAACGCGTTGAGCAAACCTGTGTAAAGTGCCGTACGCCGTGGAAACGGCTGAGCTGACCTGCTTTGACGTCGGACTACTGGTACATGCGCATGTAGCGGCAAATGGCGGCCGCGAAGAAGGAAGACAGCCCGGCCAAAGGCAGAAACACGCGTGGCCCAATATTCCCGGGCCACCACTGCAGAGCCAAGATGCGCTGCGCCCCGGCGCTAGACGGCGGAAAGCAACAAAAGCGGGGCGAGGGCATTGCAGGCGCTGCTTGCAGCTGCAGCCCAGCTGAGCGACTTGCAATGCGGCGTAACTTGCCTTCGGAACTTCGGATAGAGAAGCGCCTCGACGGTTAAGTCAAGTTCAGGGCCTTCCTTCAACTGCTGCAGTCCTGCCTCAACTTTCCCTTTGAGGAGGAGGGAATCCCTGTACTTTCCATGGCGATGGAGAGGACCAACATCCGCGTGAGTCACGCCGTGAGGAGATCTTCCGTCGGAAGTTCTAACGAGCTGGCTAAGACACTAGCGTGGTGGCAGTTGACGTGGACTGTTGTAACAGGGTCGGAGATGATGGTGTTGTCAGCAAAAATCGTTATCGTGGACGAATTTCGTTTGCTGGAGTCAGAACGACCGCCGAGCGCGTCTGTGTGGCGGGCCCAAAGACAAGATCGCTTTCAGGTGGTCGAGGCACGCGAAGGTAAAACCTTATAGTTTTGATACATGTACATATATAACATATAGGGGTATATGTGATTTGAGAGATTGACCATCACTCTGACATCACCAATCATCCTTCCATATTGAATATGCAATATCATAGTATTCTCTGATCCATTATTTTTCTAGATTTTTTTTTAGCGAAACAGCGTGGTTGAATCAAAAAGGTTGTTGGAGATCATCGTACATGTAGCTGGATAGATCTGTTTCGTGCATTGCCCGACACTAGTATCGTGGGGGTGCAGGGCATCTCTTGTTTGAAGTGGAGCAGGGCACGAAACCCGTTTTTGGGCAGATTCACGAACCGGCGAGCTAGCAGAATGGAAAACAAGATTCCGAGCTTCTACCGGGGTGAGCTTCAAACAAGCCGATATTGTTGCGTTGACGTCGACTTCGACGGTCCTGGAGGCGCTGAGGAGTCCGAAGACGCTGACGACGCTGCCGTGCTCAATAGTAGTGATGATTGCAGCAGTGATGAAGCCTAACTTCCAAGGTTCCTATTTCTAGATTTTCTAACTTCTAGAATACGAGCTAGGAGTTAATATCCTAACCAGAGTTATAGGCTACTGCAGCGTAATGCATTGTAGTCCGTGAAGCAAATAAAAAACAAAATAGTTTTGATTAAACCAATCTTAAAACGAATATTCGGAGTCGCATACGCTGTCCGCATTTAGGCGGCGTTACCGACGCCATTGGTCGCTGCTCAGCGTCAACCGTTAAGGAGATCGCGCATCGACTTACGCGCTGCCGTGAGAAGAAGATGCTGTGTCTGGATCGAGCCAGTCCCGCGAGTACTGTGGGCCGAGTCAGCCACTTCAAGTGGTGAATGTTTCACTGTTTTGTGCCGCTTTCTTTTTGCTTTCGCGTAGAGCAATGCTCTGAGCATGGATGTAAAGCAAATAGAATCGTGGGTATTAGCTGGCTGCTGTACATGTATAGCAGTGTGGATACAGCTGCCACGGCGGCGCAGAAGTCTCAAATTGAGACTCAATCGACGTCGGAGTGAGACCATCAATGTCCAGCGATTGTCTCGCAGGTGACGACAGTGGGAGGGATTGCTGAAGCAATCGCCATGGGGCTTCTTCGTGTACTGTACGCGCCGTCGTTGCGCTCTAGAAGTCTCAAGGCTCTTGACTCAAGACTCTTCAGCCTCTGAAGTCCAGAGTCGCTCAAATTGACGCAAGACGGAGCTGCGACGCGAACTCTAGCTGGATTTTGCGGAGGATGTCAGCTCTGCAATTACTGCCGGGCTGTCGAAGTAGGAGCTCGGCGGTGCAAAAAGTTTGCACCCATTCCACCTCGCTTTTCGAACAGTACAAACACGGCCCGTCTCTGCAATTTACATGCAGAGCCGGGTATCAGAAATGGATGCAACCACTTCAACTTGCATTTTTCGGCCCCAGAGTCGCTTTGAGTGGAGCAGCAATGTGATCTAGGCACTGGCCTAGTATCCAGAGGCTTTAGTATAAACCATAGAAGTCATCCATAAGGATGCACAGGAAGCAGCGCGTCGTGGCCTATCCGATACATGCAACGGTAGCAGCGTCGGCAATTTGTCGCTGGTGAGAAAAAGCGAAAATTAAAATTCTCACATCCAGAATGAAAGATTTTCCGCGGCGACTTTGTGACGGGGCCTACAGGTACGGCAACGCAACATTTTGCTGGTAGCGCTTCCGTGCACCATGCTCGGCGTTCGAAGCCTAAGCTTGAAGCTGCACACTTGATGCCATTCTTCATTTTGCATTACAAGAGTGACATCCACTGCTTTCACTCGACAGTTCGAGTCCCGAATTCCTACCAACCAACCATTCTTACCACGATGACGAAGATTTTAGCTCTAGCGACATTCAGTCTGTCCGTGCTGCTGGTGGTCGCTGAAGAGGAAGTTGTCACGCCCTGCCCAACTACGACGACGCCACACTACGACTACGACCTTGGCTGCTGGGCCATCAGTGTCGAGCACGACGCTACTTACTGCATCGACGGACCCATCTGCAGCGGCTCGGGCGCTACCCCCGCGGGCACACTCTGCCCCGTGAAGGGCGACGTCGCTATCGCCGATTGCCACTCGTACCTGGAGAGCTACGCCGGTGACGACAACTGCGTGCTGCCTGTGGACGCGACCTGCCAGGTCATCAAGACTGGCGCGTGGGGCTGTGTGCTGTCGGGTTCAGTCACGCCGGTGCCGACCACCACTAACACGCCTGCTCCAACCAAGACGTGCGACGGTGAGTGCGCCGAGCCCACACCGATCGTGACTCCACGCGCTACCAAAGCGGCGGAGCCGAACACCAAGACTCCGACGCCAACCAGCACGACCAAGTCTCCGACCAAGACTCCGATGCCAACACCGACCAAAACCCCGACGCCTTGCCCGGGATGCACGTCGCCGCCTCACACAAATCCACCAACTCCGACTCCGACACACTGTACCGGACACAACTGCACTAGTGGCAGCGGCTCCTTCGGCGGCAATGACAGCTACGTGGGCAACGTCACGCTCAAGGCTGACGCAACCTCCGAGTTGTCTTCATCAAGCGGTGTGTCCGCTGGTCTGATCGGCGCTATTGCAGCAGCGGCCGCTGTTGTCGCTGCCATTGCAGGAGCAGCCATCTACAAGCAGTACACCAAGAAGCTGGACGAGGAAGAGGCCCGTGTCGACTACAGAGTCGACGTGGTGACGCCGTAAGCGCTTGAGCGAGATCTCTTTTCTCCACCTGGAAGAAGACGACCACAATGGGCGGACGATGCCCGCCGCAGTAGTTTCACCTAGCTTGTTATCATCCTTTCCTTTTAGCGCTGAGAGCTAGCAGCGCCTCCAATTTTTCCTTTTCGAATAATCACACTGCGGGACGGTCTCCAATGTCATTTCATACTGAAACCAAGTTAAATCTTGGACAATTTCGTGATATTTTGACCAGCATCCGGATTTGATTGTCAAAAGGCGTATGGTTTTCGTGACATTGTGCACCCACATTGTCGGAAGTTGCCTCTCGTGCATTACGCAGCACGTCAACACTTCGCTCGCGTGCGGCACGTGTTGCCTCAATGCGTAGGCATTCGCAGATGAAATGGCAGCACCCATCCCCATGTGATCTGGATCCAAGCACCGCGCCTTTTTGCAAGTTGCCTTTTGCTGTTTGCAGTCACCAGTCAGTGGCAGCAATTTTTCGCCAGAGAACAACTCGCCAGATTCTCATTCTGCTTTTTGCATCCAAGGCGACAAACCCCGCACTCGACAACTCGAGTCTCTCCAGCAACAGGCAACAGCAACCACTTAACGACATTCATGAAGGTCTCGACTCTTTCCAGCTTCGGATTGGCAGCGACTGTGCTGCTCGCGTCGGTGGCCGCCCACGAGGCGACCACGCCCGCGCCGACCACCACAGAACCCTACTACGACGAGGAGCTCGGCTGCTGGCCCATCAGCGTCGAGCACGACGCCACGTACTGCATCGACGGACCGATCTGCAGCGGCTCAGGCCCGTCCCCGGCTGGTTCGTTGTGCCCCGTCAAAGGCGACACAGCCATCGCTGACTGCCACACGTACTTGGCCAGCTATGGTGAAGGCGACAAGTGCGTCCTCCCCGTAGACGCGACCTGCCAGGTCATCCACACTGGTGCCTGGGGCTGCGTCATCCCCGGCAGCAACCCCACGCCAGCCCCGACCAAGTACGGCAACAACGGCGGCGGCAACGGCGGTGGCAACGGTGGCAATGGAGGCCACGGCGGCGGCAATGGTGGCGGCAATGGAGGCGGCAATGGCGGTGGCAATGGTGGCGGCAACGGTGGCGGCAATGGCGGCGGTAATGGCGGCGGCAGTGGATCGTGGGCTCCGGGTAACGGCAGTGCAGCAGGCAATGAGACGGTCTCGTTGTCAGTGCCAGGAACGGAGACTGCCTCGGCCGGTGGCGTTTCAGCGGGTGTGATCGCTGCGGTGGCTGCTGCGGCCGCGGCTGTGGCGGCGATCGCTGGTGTGGCCATCTACCGCCAGCACAACAAGGTGCGCGAGGAAGAGGAAGCGACGACGATGGTGGACGTCATTACGCCCTAAGGCGACAGCAACAGCAATGAGGCGAACAGGTTCAGGTTTCCTGCCGCCTCGAGTTCTCTTTTGCGACTGAGTTTTTAATTTTGGGATTGCATTTTTCCTCGTAAAAATGCACCTTCATTTCCACTTTTTGATTGTTCACTTCAAGTTCGTATCGGATACTTTATGCTTGTCGCAAGTCGTAAACTACAAAGCTGAAGATCGAAGATTGCGACGCAAACAGCATTTGGTCCACCAGAACATCAAATGCCGCTTGATGCTTGCAGTGCTGAGCTCTATGCTTCTCGTCGTGTATCCGCATGGTTGAATCGTTCGCGTTAACACGACGGCAGTAATAGCTCGCGCCTGAATTTCAGGCCGAAGCGAGGTGGCTTCAGCGTGGTGTCAACTTGACTGTCAACTGTCAAGGTCGGTCAAATCTTCAAAGAGCCGCCGTGCACGAGCCGTGCAGAAGCCATAATCTCGATTGTCTCCTGGACGCGATCATCTCCTTGGCCATTCGAATGGAGCAGCTACCGACAGTGAAGGCTGCTGCGACGGCCGCTGTGGAGGTTGATGCAGTGCTAGAAGCCATCTAATTGATATGGTAACCGGCTAGCAGTGTTGTAGTGGTTGTTATCTCAGGAAACCAGTTGCTGCGACGTACAAACGAGTCGGCTCTCAGGCGTGACACCAAGTCATTCTCGCCCGATCATCGGGCTCTCCCCCATCTTTTTTACCTTTGCCCCACATCTTTTCCCTTCTCGGCTTGGGCCTTCGTCCATTCTCGAATTTGCAGCGGCGTGTGAACAACAAACAGACTCAGCACAGTACAGAACAGCCAAGTTCCAACAAACATGAAGACCTCGACGCTCGCCATCGCAATGACTCTCCTAGCTGGCACGGCAACAGCCAACAACAGCACAACCAGCAACTCCACCACCGCCACACCCTCCGGCTGCTGGGACGTGAGTGTGGAGCACGACGCCACCTACTGCATCGAAGGACCGATCTGCAGTGGCTCCGGTCTCGAGCCCACGGGCTCGCTGTGCCCCGTCAAGGGCGACGTATCCACTGCCGACTGCCACGACTACCTGGCCAGCTACAGCGACGGGAGCTGCGTGCTGCCCGTGGACGCCACCTGCCAGGTCATCAAGACTGGCGCCTGGGGCTGCGTGCTGTCCTCAAGCAGCAGCAGCAGTGGCGAAGGCACCGGTGAGGCCGGTGAAGGCAGTGGCAGCGCCGCTATCAACGCTACAGTGCTGGCCGCGGAAGGTGCGGCTTCGGCCGGTAGTGTGTCGGCTGGTGTCGTCGGTGTCATCGCCGCTGCGGCCGCATGCGTTGCGGCTGTGGCCGGTTTTGCGCTGTACAAGCAGCACCAGAAACACTCGGCCGAGGCCGCCGAACGCGCGCGTATGGAGACGTTCGTCGATGTCGTGACCCCGTAAGGGGATGCAAGGGTTAACGCTTGAGGTAGAATTTACCTACGGTTTGTTACGCTTGCACGCGTCTTGAAATGAAGAAGACCATCGAGCTGGAGGAACTCTTCAGTAGTAGTTGCCGCCTTCTTCACCCTATTTTGATTTTTTTTAATATGACACACTTTCGTGGGATCAATACGACGAGTACTATGATCTGGTAGATCAGTCTGACATGTTGTGTATTACGGGGCTGAGATCTCACAGGGGGCATTCACTACATTGACCGCAGCACCGCATGAGTTAACTGCAGTTAGACCGTGACACGGAATGGGATATCATTTGTCGCTGGTATTACATGTCCAGGACATGATGTCCTGTACTGCGAACCTCGTAAAAATGGTTAGAGTCCTATACAGTATGTACTACAGTTTACTATTCAGGAGCTATCCGTGGATAATTCCCGCCATCGTCTTCGCCACTTTGCGTGGTCTCCTCGAGGTGACTGCATGTACGAGATCAGTCCCCAGGGCGGTCGTTGTCTCGTTTCGCGAATCGATGTCTTCGTCGTAACGTGCCGTGCTATCGTCAGGTTTGGTGTGTTCTCTCCTTCTTCTTCGCGGAATCGGAACGTACAAAATATGAACCCAAGCATCATGATAGTATTTTGTGTTGTGTTTTGCTAAAGCAACATCATCCATCCGGTTGCAAGCTGTCAGCTTGAATAACGACATGAGATGAAGATACTTTCAACACAATTGTTGATCTCCAACATCCCTTACCCGAAGAAGCAGCATTCGCGGTGTGTTGTGCACTGTGGCTGGTCAATTTCCTCTTTCGGGAGTAACTGGAAATTTTTGAGAACGGAAGCTCGACTTTGGGAGCTGGCTGGGCATTGAATGCACACGGAGGCCCCTTTTGTCGAGTACGTCCCTGGTAGACACGGGTTCAAGCCGTAGTCAGTCGTGGCGAACGGACAGAAGAAACCTGCCGGGCACCAGCCACTGCAAGACGCCGCACTCAACCCCTCCGCATCTCCGTAAGTTCCTTCTGGACAGCGGATGCGAATGCCCTGGCGACAGTAAAAGCCCTTTGGACAGTTCTTCACGTCGTTTTGAGTCGCATTGCGACCGTCGTCCGCCATTCCACTCGTTAAAACGCTGTAGTATCCACTAGAGACGAACATCGGCTCATTCCCAGTGCCTTCGGGACAGTAGACTGCGCTGCCGCCGCATTCATTCTGCGTACGTGAAATACTCGGCGGGCCTGGATATGAAGGGCAATAGTAACCAGGAGCACATTTACCCGTACATGCCGCAGTACTGAGACCACTGACTGCTCCGTACGTTCCAGCGGGGCATTGATACTTTACGCCATCAATACAAAAGTATCCTGGCTCGCATTGACTCTGGGAGAACCGCGTTGAATTGGTCGAACCGACCGAGTAGTAGCCTTGAGATACGATCAGCGGCTCGGGTGAACCAGTTGGGCACAGGAATCCATCGCCTCCACACTCGATCTGGGTCGGGGACGTGCTGCCTTCGGGGCAATAGAATCCCTTAGTACACAACCCAGTGCAGAGCGGTGAGGTTTCGCCTGGTTTGTCGCCGTAGTGACCGGCAGGACACGGAAACCTGTTCCCATCGACACTAAACGTTCCCGTTTCACATTTTCGCTGGCCGTCACGGATAAACTCGTTCTTTTGAGCTTGTTCACCCGTTGAAGCAACGCTGTACGCTTCGAATCCAACATTTGACACTAAAACGTTGTCAGCTTCGTTAGGAAGCAGCCGAACGGAGTAGTAACCAGGCCAAACAGGCGTTGGGACAGCGCTACCACTTGGACAGAAGACATTTGGGTCGCCGCACAAACGAGATGTGCTGTTTGTACTCGCTAATGGGCAGTAAAACCCCCGTGAACACACTCCAGAGCACGTTTGTCGAGTTTCCAGCCTTCCGTCACCGTAAAACCCCGCAGGACAAGGCGATCTCACTCCATCGCTACAGAAGTAGCCTCGCTCACAAGGAAACTGCTGCGATCGAGTGTAAATGGAGTCACTGGCAGCTTTTCCTATCATTTCAACCAGCGCTTTCGGTACAAGTTCGCAAGTTAAAGTCTCCTGTTCGAAGTACAAAGCGAAGACAGAGACGTCAAAGCTGTCGCCTCCACCTAAGCGGAAGCAAGAGCACGAGCGTCTGTCGTTGGTGCTGACTGTCGTGTACTCTGGACACAACTGACAGAGCTCGAAATCATCGCCAGTTCCCGGTTTGAAGGTTCCGTCGGGGCAAAGAACGCATTGAGCTACTGGGAAGGAGGAATCTCCATAGTCCACAACCACAGGACTTCGGCCGGTTACGAAGTCCATGAAAGCGCTGACAGTAGTAGAATAATCACGATACTTCCCAGGTTCACAACCAGGTGCTGCTGTTTCATTGGGAGCGATCGCAAGAACTGTCAACGACGTGTAGTAGCCATGTAAGACTTTCCAGGGCTCTTTCGAGGCTTCTGGACAATACACAGCAGCAGAGCCACATTGACGTTGCGTCGGACTCGAACTCCCCGGTGGGCAATAGTATCCAGCAGTACAAGGCCCAGAGCACGTCGATCGTGTCTCCATCTCTTCGTCTCCGTACATTCCAGCTGGACAGGGATAGCACGTTCCTCTCCACGCGAACTCGCCCGGTTTCGCCTTTCGTTGGTTAAACCACCTCGCTCCAGCAACTGAATCCTCTGCAACAGCACAATATCCTCTATCCGTTGTAGTTGGTACGGCCGATCCTTTCGGACAGAATGTTGAGCTCGAAGCACAGGCTACAGATTGAGCCACAATGCTGCCTTGTGGGCAATAGTACCCGGCAGCACACATCCCTGAACATTCAGACGTTGTTAGCCCTGCTTTACTGCCGAAAGAACCGGCAGGACAAGCGAATCGCTCTCCATCAACGCAGAAGTGACCTGGTTCGCATCGACGCTGAGCCACACGAGTGATCCGATCCTTCTCACGCTCTGCTGCCAATGCGTCGGTTGTTAGTGAGCTCTTCGCTATCGTTAATCCACTCACAGTGTAATAACCCGTCGACACTGGCGTTGGGAGCGTCGAACCTCGAGGACACAAGACATTTACGCCCCCACACGGAAACGGAGTGGCGTTTGTGCTGCCTTTTGGGCAATAGTATCCTGCTTCACAAGGCCCCGAGCACAAGGCAGTCGCGAGTCCAGTAACGTTGCCGAATGTTCCACCTGGACACAGTCGAGAACCTCCTGGAGCCTCGTCCGGACTGCAGTAGGAGCCTAAAGGACATGAAAGTTCCTCTGTCTCCGTCATTTCAACAACGTGTGAGCCTCGACGCGGTGCTCGTGGCGTAGAACTGCCCGATGGACAGAAGGTATCGCGTTGACATGGATACGTTGTAGCTGAAGCAGTACCCTCGGGGCACGAATATCCGACCGGACATTTTCCAGAACAACTTGAATCGGTGAGTCCTGCTGTAGCCCCGTACGTCCCAGCAGGGCATGGAATCGGTTGAATCGTAGCTTTAGGACAATAGTGACCAACAGGACACGGTCCGGAACACTGGGGTGTCGAGAGTTTCGCTGTAGCTCCGTAGCTACCGGCTGGACATTTCTGCGATGTTCCAGCGACGCACAATGACCCTGGAAAGCACGGGTTGATGCTGCTTCGTTGCCGATTAGTCGGTTCTCCGCCCAACGCGTAGAATCCTTCAGGTACCGGAAGAGGTTGAGGTGAACCAAGAGGGCAATAGCGATGTGCAGCTCCACATTCAACCGGTTTAGCCGTTCCTTTCGGACAGTAAAAGCCTTCGGGGCATGGCGCTGAGCATTGCTTCGTCCGTAAACCTTCATCGTCGCCATAGACACCAGGAGGACACAGATGTCGTTCTCCACCTCTGCATTAGTCATACAAACATTGGTTAAACCGAAGACTTTCAATTTGATACTTTTGGACGTACGTGCAGTAGGAACCGGGCGGACAAGGCATCGTGCCTGGACATGGCTGGGTAGTGGTAGCTCCTGGGACTGCGTAGTAGCCTTCGAATGTGCAAACACGGTGAGCCCGACGTCCAGTGGCCCAGGCATTTACAGCTTCACTTGCATTGACAACACGAGGTGCAAGAAGAAGCAGAACCAAAGCGCCGGCAAGATGCATCCGTTACTCTGTCTGCAATGAAAGATCGTGTGCCACGAACGCCAAAAACAACAACAGAGTTCGACAGATTTGAGCAAAAAGCAATTTTACGTATGAAATGTCCTGTCACTTGGGGAACGAAGAGAGCGCACGGCTTGAGGGCACTGCTAATTCGCTACATAGGCTACACTACCGCTTCTGCTGCACTCGGCGTGCTCTGCCCTCCCGTCTTGTCTCCAAATGGCAGGCCATTCGGGTGTTCATGGCAATCCGATACTCGTCTAAGACGCAGTAGAACCCTCTGTGCCCTGGGCCACCTGCAGGTTGCCCTCGTAGTAGACCTGCCACAGCTGCACGAACACCACGATGTACACCACCAGCAGCGAGCCGAACACGTTGGCCGTGAAGGTAGCAGCAGTGTGGTCCCATCCACAGTACTCCGTGATACTCATCTTGACCATGGGGTAGAACTGGCTCATCACGAAGAAGCCGAAAAACATGGCAGAAACGTAGTTCCACGGGTTCGTGGCGTTCTCGTACTCGAAGAACCGGATCAACGCCACCAACTGACTGAACAGCAGCGTGAAGAAGAACAGCACGTTCGGGATTTCCGTCCACGACGTCTTCTGACCGGCACCAGTGTTAGCCCACGACTTGTCCTTGCCCGTCATACGCGCCTGGATAGCCTCCACAATAGCCATCATCGTGATGAACGAGAAGGAGAACCAAGTCTGCTGCGCACGCCACACGTCGTTGTTGTCGACAGCACGGTTAGCCAGCAGGTTCAACACCCAACGGCAGAACGTCATGGGCAAGAAAGAGTACAGGAACTTGGTACCACGAGCGTAGATAGGAGCGTCTCCCGTGCACAGGTAGTAGACAGCGATCGCCACGTAACACAAGGCGGGAATCGAACCGAACGGGTACAGCACCGAATCGTAGAAGAACATCTTACGCGGGAACGTGAGAGACGGCTTCGGGTCCGGGGCAGGCACACGCGGCGGACGCCAGTCCGGGTCGACTTCGCTTTCATTTTTCATCAGCAGAATCTGCACAGCACCCTTGGCCCAACGCTTCTTCTGACCCATGGCGGCAGCAACCGTTTCGGGAACGGCACCTTCACACAGACGAATGCGGTCCTTGGCATCACCCTCGAAATCCTTGCGGAAGTAAACAGAGTCCCAACCAGAAGTATGCAACACATTACCAGTGAAAGCATCTTCTGTCTGAGTACCGTACTGAATACCACCAATGGAGTCGAAGGCCTGGCGACGGAAGACAGCGTTCGTACCGGCGAAAGCTGCCGAGTCGAAACCATCACGTCCACACTGCACGGCATCGAAGAAAATGGTGTTCTTGTGTCCACACGGGTCACCCATGATCGTCAGTTGCGGCGTGTCCTCGAAGTACTGAGGAGTCTGTACGTATGACACCTGGTTCCAGGAAATGTCATCGCTGTACTGGCGACCTCCGCCGTCAACAGCCTCGCCCTCCGAGAAGAAGAACGGCAGCACTGCAAGCAGGAACTTCGGGTGCGGCTTCATATCGTTATCCAGAATCAGCAGGTACTTGCCGTCAGCACCTTCGTTGAACAGGGCGTTGTTAATATTACCAGCCTTGGAGTGATGCGTCTCGGGTTTCATACGACCAATGAAGGTCACACGCGGAATACCACGGTCACGGTAGTCGTAGTCATCAGACAGCGAACCAACGGCACAATCGCGACGCTGCACGCCTTTGCCACCCTCCTTACGGAGCTCACGGACAGAACTGTGCTGGCGACGCCAGGTCTTCAAGCTCTGGTCGTCTTGCACAGGGCCAACCACGCGCTCGTGCATGAGGCGAGCGAGGTCGCCACGCAGGTCACCAGCGATTTCAATAACCTTCGTGTTCACCGATACCTTGAAATGGTTGTTGGCGTCCCAAACTGACTTGGTGTAACCATCATCCAGAATGAAGATGTGCAGCAACTCCGGAGGGTACTGCATGGCAAGACAGTTCTTCAACGTCTGCATCGAGTCCGTCACAGGTTCCATGTAGTGACACAGGAAGATGTCGACACTCGGCCACTGCTCCTTCGGGATAGGCGGCTTGAAGTCGTTCATGAAACGAGCACCACGACGGATCGGACGCCACATAGAGAAGTTGAAAAGCAGACCCAGGAAGTAGTTGAGGAACTCACTGAAGACCATCAAAGCGTACATGAGCCACGACATGAACGGCACGTCCTTGATGCAGTAACCGTCACCCGAGTCACTGTCGAAGTTGACAGTCGAACTGTAGCAACCGGTAGTCTCACTGGTAGGCAGTTCACTGCACGGGAGCGTGGGGCGGGCGTGGTCGCAGAAGTACTGCTGCGGGTACATCGTGGTCAGGTAGTAGAGCCAGAAGATACCAGTAGCAGCCGTGCCGAAGTAGAAGACGTGGAACATTCCACTGCCCGACATCTTGTACTTACGAATGTTGGGCGTCTCCACAGGCTCAGCAGCGCGGTTGGCGATCGAATAGGTTGACATGGCGAACGAACGGAACGAAGGCTCGTAGTAGTTGCGGGCTCCGGCAATGGAGTCGTTGTACTGGCTCATCTTGCCGTCCGGTCCCTGCACACCCGAGTCCATGAAGCGGATGCTGCGGCTGTTGTCCTTCATACTGACACCGCCTTCCTTTGCGTGCTTGGGGTCGACGAACGACGTCGTGCTGAGGAACGTTCGGTGTGGCACCTGCTGCCAGCGGTCGGGCACTTGGCCCTTGTTGTTCATCGTGACGGACGGCATCTGGGCTTGCGAGATGCTGACATCCGGGTTGGCCTCGTCCGACGGCATAGCCTCGCCACACTCCGTACAGAAGGCCGTGCCAGAGGGCACAGTGGCGAAACAGTTCTCGCACACGAGACGAACGCGCTCGGTCATGGCCTGAGCAGGCAGAGTAGCACCAGTGGGCAGCTCCGGCATCTGCTCCTCGACAGGGCCGAGCTGAGCGTGAGCACCCACACGGTTGTAGCACATGAGTCCCCAGCGCATCGAGAGCTGGTTAAGTCCGCCAATAACAAAGACAGCGCCCCAGATCACAAACATGAGCGTTTGAGAGCCCGAGTCCATGCCCTTAAGAGCAGCCTTGCCGCCGTCCTGCAAGGACGTGTAGGCCACATCGGACAGGACGGCAGCGGAGTCGATCAGGCGGGAGACGCCGTCCGAAGCCATCCAGCCACCAGTGATGGCCGAGAAGACGATGTACTTGAAGCGGTGGTTCTCCAGCTCCGACGTCTTAGACGAGGAGCAGCACACGAGCTCGAAGATGATCATAAACGCGATCACGAATTCCTGGCGAGCCAACTGGTTGTCCGCCGGGAACAAGTTGACGCCATCGTACGCGTCGATGAGCAACAGGTAGCAGGCGATGATACCGCCAGTCACTAGGATCAGGATGTACGGTCCGAGGATCGTCATGAAGCCCACAATCAGGGCGACCACGAACCCTGCGCCGCCTCCAGCGGCCACGGCGACCCACTCGTTAGTGTCCGACATTGAGACGATAGCTGTGAAAGCCACCACGAATCCCCTGTATATGATCAAATATAAGAGTCAGTTTTCTAAAAATAGCATCACGAAAACGGATTCGTCTCTCTTATTCGATCAGATCAAGACGATTTGATCAAATTAGAGAGACGCAGAGTGATGGTCACAGCGGCAACGTACATGGCGAAGGCCGAGAGGAACTGCGTGGTGACGAAGAGCGAGCGAGCGCCGAGGGACAGCGACGACCAGCCGCCGCACGACATCGAGATGCCGCCGAGGATGCCCACGACGGAGGCGATGATGCCCGCGCCGGTGAGCCCCATGCTGCTGAAAAGCCGCTGCTTCTAGCTCGTAGAAGGCTGTGGTCTCTGCGGGTGGGAGTGTCTGGCTTGTAGGTCGGTCCGACAGTCGTCCAAGAGAGGTAAGGCGCCTTCAGTCAGTCGACGCCCAGAGCGGAGGTCGAGAGAGGGAGGAAGCGCGCTTTGGTCTGCTGCCGAGTGAACACAAAACCAGAAATGAGGTCCTGTGCGCGCTCGTTTCCCCTTGCCGGGTGTTTTCTCTGTGGGGGAGGCGGGCGTTTCCCTGGCGTGCGATCGGAGCGATAAATTACGGTAATTTATCGCGTGAGAATCCATAACGGAAAAAAGACAGACGGCAAGAGACGGGTCACCGATCCAGAAACTGGCTCCATGCGACTCATGATGAAGAAGGAGGAGTTTCGCGCTGGTTTGGGCATGTGCGATGGCTCTACGGTTGCTGCAAACCTCATCCCAATATGCAAAGTACATGTATTGCGATGGTGGTGGTGGCCTCAGAATCCCCCGATATACATCAATTCATATAGTGTGGGGATTTCCCTGTCAGTATTTACCGCGACAAGTTGTCGACAACACGAATAGCGCAGCGGAAGAGACTGGTTCCGCATGCACGCACGCATGTGGCAGGCGTCGTGTGTTGTTGGCTCACCTGCTGCTGGGATCCAATACCGCCGAGCAAAGCCATCAGATCTGGGCGGCCAGCGCCTGCATCCATATGACAAATGTGATCCCAGACCTGTGGATGTTGGCGCTGTAATCTCACCAGCAGGCCGAGCTGCATGTAGAACCATTCTACTATACCTATGGTATTGGTCTCCAGGATTTTGCAATGCGAGATAAGCTCACTTGCGGTAGCTTATCTTCTACAGCCTGTCAGCGAAAGCAGCCCTCGGTGTTCGCAAGCGCGACGGCCCGTCCTTCCTTCGTGCGAGCCTCGTTCGACGCGCGACAGCTGCACCGTTCTGTGCGCTCGCGTGGCGGCGACAGCTCTGTTAAAGCAGCGGCTGCAACGCGAGCTTTCCGCGCGAGCCAACGCCCGAGAGCACTTCAACAAGACCGAGGAGAAGCTGAGCGCGGCCAATCTCACTGCGGGCCAGCCATTTTCGGCGTGGCAGCACCGCTTGATCGAAGTTGCCATAGAAATTCAGCCCGCGTTGATGGGCATCCGAAGCTCTTCGTGCCCAAAAATTGCCTTGATCGAAGCAGAAAAATCCACACTCCATCTGCTTGATCTCCAAATTCTTCTTCAGCTGCCTACAGTGCACCATGCCCCGCAATACTCTGCACCAGGATAGGCAGGAAGCGCTGGTGCAGGCAGTGCGCTGCGCTTAGATAATCCGCGTGTGACTCGGCCGCGATGGCATCGGCACCGAGACGTGCACGTAAAGCGTCACCAAGACGAGCACGAGCAACTTTTTTGGTCTCGAGTCTCTTTGGTGGTTTCTGAAAATTTCGCGTGACGATCGCGTCAATGGGTGAACCGTCGCTGGCCAGCTGGCGCGAACTGACTCGATTTGCGCCGTAATTTATCGGTAAATTACGCCTCTTCCGTTTTGGCTCGGCAACGGCCGCTTGTTCAGGCCTTCCCCCACTCTGTATTTTTCTCTTGGCGCAGTCGAAAGGCGAAGTTACAGAGCTCACCGCAGCACCTTCGACGGCGGTCCCCTCCCGTGCGTCTCTGACTCACACACAGTACACAGTCCACACTGCTCTCCACAGATCCCAATGGCGCTCGGCCGCTGCTTCGCGCTGCTGCTGCCGCTGCTACTGGCACAGACCGCTCAGGCCAAGAACTACTTTAACCAGTCGGCCGGCTACGTGATTGAGATTTCCACGGACGACTGGAGCAACTACGACTCAAACGGAGGCTGCGTCACCTGCCCGTACACGTGCATCGCCCCCACCGAGAGCTACGACGGCACTACGATCAATGCAAGCAACACGACGCAAACGGCGTCACTTCCGTCCATCTACACGCAGACAAAGAGTAACGGCTGCTGCTACTCGTCCACGTCCACCACGCAGCCCTCGTGCTCTGCAGAGGCTTCCCCCTCTACTTCCGAGAACTGCGGCTTCCTGTACGGCCCCACTTTGGAGTGGCGCATCAACAACGCTCTGAAGCCTCTGAGCGACAGTATGACGGCCATTCTCTTCGCCTCCACGGATTGCGAGGCCTTCTGGGCCGTAGGAAAGCAAGACATTCGCTACACGAGCAACACGAAGAGCATTAAGGGCTCCAAGATGATTCAGAGCGGCTGCTACGGCGACCCAGCAGGCACCCCCATGATCCTCAGTGGCTGCTTGACCAGTCAGTTGACCTACTCCAAGACCAAGACGTACACGTGGAAGAACTTGGCCGAGAAGTGCGAGGGCCTCGCCGGACGCTGCGTCATCACCAACGCCGTCTGGGAGCAGCATCTCGAGTGCTGCACGTCCCGCACGGGCCTGGCCTCGGACTGGGACACGACGTTCGAGACGTACACCAAGACGCCGTCCAAGACGACCAAGTTGAGCGGCCCCGCTATTACTGGCATTGTAATTGGCGGCGTGGCGCTGCTCATGTGCCTCATCCACTTCGGCGCCAAGGTACGCGAACGCGCTCGCCAGACGGCTCTGATGCGCGAACAGGAGGCCACGGACGACTACGAGGAGATCATGACGCCGCTCACTGCGGGAGACAAACAGCCCGTGGCTCTGCAGCGCCCGATCGGTCCGGCCAGTCTAGAAGTCTCACTGCACGAAGGCGACCAGATCTACCGCAAGAAAGAGGACGAGGTGCTCTTCGAGGGCGACATGTACTAGGTTTTCTATATCCCTCCGGACAGTGCAATGCCGTTTTGAGAATTGCTGCTTGTCTCGCTCCAAATTCATCCCCTATTTTGTTTGTCTAGAGTTCCGGGCGTTTCCTTGGTGTTGTGTCTGCAGGAAGAAGTGTTCTGGGGTATCAAAAGGCATCTCAACTGTGGCTTTAGATGCTGTCTACATCGTTCTGGCTCAGTCCTTCGTAGCAGGTGAGCCCTGCAGAGTTCTGAGTCGTGTCCTTGGCTCCCTTTGTCTTGAGGTACTCGGCTAACTCCTTGTGCTTATACGCATACAGGTAGTGCAGGCCCGTGTTTCCGTTCAGGTTCTGCAGGTTCATGTCGGCATGTCGTCGCAGTAGGAACTTGGCCAACCGTTTGTTGCCCTGCTGACACACGAGGATGAAGAGCGTATTGCCGTGGTTGTCGCGTGTATTCACGTCCACGCCCTGGTCTAGTGCCAGCTCGAGCTACAAACACAAGACACGTGAGATCTACAGGTATCGAGAGCATTGAGATGAAAAGACTGAGCTGTCGTACGCCTTCCAGATTGTTGTTCCGAGCGCAAAGCATAGCTCGAGCTTCGCGCTGCTCCTTGGACTCGGTCTGCTGACTCGGTTCGTGCTCGAACAAGTCGGGTGAATCGCTTTCGGCCATGGAGACGGCTCCACGTCGGACATTTGAGCTGGAAGCTCCTGACGCCTGTTGAGCTCGCAAGTGCTCGGCCCACTGCAGTTTCTTCTCGTGCAGGTCTTCAGCTGGTCGTGGCACAAAGTGTGCTCGCAACTCGGGGATAAACTCAGGAGGTTCATAAGGAGAACAATCAGCCGGATCCAGCATGCCTACGGGTGTGGCGTGGTTTGTCTGGTTGATGAAGCTTGATCTCGGGCCCTCGGTGTGGGCTTTGTACACGCTCCGAGCGAAATTCGGCGGCAGTCGCGACGTCTTTAGCCGCTTCCAGCCTTCACCGCGGCGATTTACGGGCCGAGCGTTGGTTTGAGGCACCAGTTGAAGCTGTAGCTTTGCCATCTTCGCAGCTACCAGAGCCGACTTGGACCGGTCCATTCCTTCATCCAGCAACGCCGCCATCTCATCGTTCAGGTCGATTTGTCGAGCGTCGTTCTCGTCTTCCTCTTCGTCTTCGAAGATGAGGCTGCGTCTACCTGTGCGTATTGTGGCTCGAGATGCTGGTCGAGATCGAGATCGAGACGTCAAGCCCAGTTTGACTTTGAGTTGCTGCAAGAACTGCTCATCCTCAAGAAGAGAGAGTGTCAACTGGGCTTGTGCTTCTTTGTTTGCTTGCTGCTTGGCTGTGAGAGCTGATACTGCAGAGGACCGTGAACCTGCGGAAAATGCGCTCCGATACGTCATGGACGGCCTTGATACTTCATCGTCATCCTTCTCTTCGGTATTCTCCCATTCCTCCGGTGGTTTCCACAGGAATCGTCGAGCCACAGGTAGACCCTCATTGAGCGAGTGGTAGAACACAACTCCACTGTCATCCACAGTGATTTCTCGCATTTCCCACCAGCCTTGTTGCTCCAGCACGATCGACCCAGCCAGTTTTTGAGTCCATTCACGCTCGACAGCTCCTTCCGTGGCGCTATTGATCCCTCCTTTGCTTCGAGCTTCGGCCTGAGCTGCAGTAACTTGAAGTTCCTGCTCCAACCTTTTCTGCTCTTGACGCTTCGCTTCCAGTGCCAGTCGACCGGCTTCGAGCTTCTGCTCAATCTCGTACAGCTTCTTCTCGTAGGCTACTCGGGCTTCGCGCTCTGCAACCAGCGCCAAGTAGCTTGAAAGTCGAGCTCCCAGCACGTCCACCATCGTCTCGTGGCTCATTGTCGCACTGAAGTACGTCGGGTCGTTCGGACCGCTGGTCAAGTGGTTCTGGATCACGTACAGCATATCTTTCTCCACACGACGGCGACACAACTGGGTCTCAACAGGGTCAACCTCGTGCCAGCAGTAGCGACCACAGACACCGGGCGCGTTCGGATGAGCTGTAGTGACGCTGCAATACTGCGCCACGACGTCGTAACGTGGCGTAATGGTACGCCCTTCAGTCAGCAAAAGCCACTGCCTGAAGTGGTGTCGATCCGAGAACTCGCTCCATCCTCGACGATGACCCACAGGGGCCGAAGGAAGCTCAACGACTTGCAACCAGTGATCTTCTTCCTCTCCAGCGTCATTAAGGAGCGTAATGGTCCCAGGCAGCAAATCGTCCAGTATTGACTCCACGCGCGTACTCAGTAAAGTGCTGAGGCAGGGAGAGACCAACGCCATAACCCGCCCAAAGCCTGTTTCCGCTTCTGCGAGTGTGTAGAGCGCAGCTTCGAGCTCTGGGGGAGGCATCTTGGAGCCAACATGCCATGCAAGCCAAAACGGTGACAATAGAGGAGCATCCAGCGCTAGTACGAGCATCACCAGGATGGAGTTGGACGACGACAGCTTGTTGTTGCGCTCAAAGAGAGCCACGACTTTGGTATATTCCGGCGGGGGTTCACCCTCCTCCAAAATTCCGTCGTCAGGTTCGTATCGCCACCACAATACGGGTTCTTTGCCTACGAGTGTCACTCCTGGAACTCGTTGTAGGACATTGGGGTAGATTCCGGGGTCCCATCGACCACAGATCAATAAACTCAGCGGACGAAAGCCTCTTGCAGGAGCTTTACGCCGTCGAGTGCTCGGAGAATGCGTCAACGAACTGGTAGCTGGCAACTTTCCTTGATACGAAGGTCCTCCTCCAATGGAGACGACTTGCTTCAGCGCTCGTTCACTCGATATCGATTGGATCTGTGAATATCCTTCACGGATAGCCTTTTCATCTCGTCTCCCACTTAGAGAATGGCTTTCAGGGTCGACCAACTCGCTGTCATCCCCCGATGCTTGATCCAAAATACGGTGTCTGGTGCGTTGGTGGTTGAAGTGGTCCAGGTTCGTGAGCCAGATGTGGTTCACGTCGAAGATGAACGTCTTGGTAAGGTTGCGTTTGCGAGTTTCTGCCTGTATGCGGAGGTTCTCGAGGTTTTGGAGCGCCTCAAACAGCGCACAGATTGGGTGTCGTGTCACGATAGGAATCACAGCAAGACTCGCCTGTTCTTTGGCAGTCGCGGTTGCTCGAGCTTCGATTTCTTGTTGCTGGTTCTTGAGCTCCACGTAGGCGAACCAAAGCTTCTCTCGATCTTTCTCGGAGCGATATTTGACGAATAAATCGTCTGACAACCAGCTTGTAGGCCCCTGCAGCTCCATACTTGTCAAAAATGCTAGTGCATCGCCTTCTATACTCTTTGCACTCTTGCCGGTAGGATAAACTCGCGCGTGGTGGTCACAGCCAGTGATCTTGTCCGGTTTAGCCCAGCACGCGTTGCACATTCGCTTGTCAACTGCGTGGTCAGCTCGATGGGCTGGAGAAGCAGCTCCTGTAGAGTCATGCAGCCCCATCTTACGCAGCAACAAGGCCACATTATCCACTTCATGCAGCGCCTTCTTGAGTTTTTGTCCAGGTGACGTCCCCGCTGGCGCGTCGAATCCTCCAGAGTCGGCTCGAAGCTTCGTCAGCGACTTGTACAGCGGCGACTCAAGCAGCTTGAGCGCCGAGCGCTTACCCGGTGTGTTGTTCGATCCCGGCACATGTTTTCCCTTGCGGTTGATCGCTGGCAATTGCAGTGGGGAGTAGATACTCCCAGGAGGGACAGAAGCCACTGGAGAACGTGGAGGGGGTAATCTCGGCAGCGTTCCGTCGTCCAGCACCTCACTTGAGTGTTCACTGCGACTTGGCGAATGCAACTGCTTCTGGTTGTTTACAGCTGGAGACACTAGCGCAGTGATAACGAGAGAACCGCCGGAAGCGTAAGTGACTCGCAGCTCCTCTCGTGTGGGCGTGCTCGTGCCATTGGACTCAGGTACGGATTGAATGGATCCCTTGATGAGCGCAACTCGATCTCTGGCGGCTTGTTGCTGCAGCTTCTTGTTCTGCTGCTTGAGGATCTTCCGGGCGCTGGACTCGACGCTGTTGAGGAACGTCGTGAGATCGTCCATTGTCAGCTCAGGCAGCTAATGAGCGCACATGAACAGCAGCAGCTAAGTTTGAAGGGGCACAACCGTTATCCAAGTCCGTTGCTAATCAGAAGGGATTAGCCTAAGCAAGACCATGCTGTGTTGTCGAATATACGCTACGTTCATTCATTCCATACCTTTGCAACCTGCCTCGACTGCTTCCTGGCTGCGAAAAACCTACCTAAAAGCTAAAACTCACGTCCACCACCGGAACATGTCAATAAAACTCGTCGCTGCAAATCGCTTCAGTTCTTCAGTGTCACGCGAGACTTGTAGGCGTCGTAGCGGCACTTACCGTAAGCCAAAAAGTCAAAGTCGATCGTGGACTGCGACGCCTGGATGTAACCCCAAATGGCCCAGAACAAATGAGACGCCAGAGAGTACGTATTCGCTTCTAGCCGCAGACTCTCCACCTCGTTCTCGCTCACGTCGTTCTCGTCGCCGTCCTTGCCGGCCAAATATGCCCGGCAAAAGGTGCGCTGCTGCTCAGCCGTCGGGTACTTTGTGAAGTCTCCCAGATGGGCGTTCACCGTCTTGTGGTAGTCGTAGGCCCACTCACAGAAGTGGTTGCCCAGGTCGTAGCCTCTGGGGTTGTAGCTTGTGTACTCGAAGTCAATGAGCACCGCATCTCCAGCGTCGTTCTTCATGATGTTGCCGTACTGCAGGTCGTTGTGACTGAGCACGATGGGGGACGGCACTTGGGCCAGGATCTTCTCCATCTCGTCCACATCCTTGGTCACTTGTTTCAAGTCCACAACACCTTTAAACTTATCGTCCGTGCACTTGACACGCGCCACTTCCAGCAGCTTCCGGATACTGGAAATGTACGTCGGTTTCCGGTCAATGTCGATATCCAGTTCGTGGAAGACACGCAGCTGCTTGGCAATGACGCGGGACTCCTCCGGCTGCTTCATGCGCTTGTTCGAGTACGTGGAGCCGTGGATGAGCTTCTCGGCTCTTCCGTTGGCAAACTGGCCCAGTAGTTCCACGCCGATCTTCTTGTCGCTCAGTAACTGGAACAGCCGCGTCTCCTCCACGCGGGAGAAGAACGACTCGGTGCCTTCTCCGTACACGCGCACGAGCACGTCGCGGTCCTTTCCCTCGGGCTTGTGCACTGCGAAGATGAGGTTGGTCATGGCACCGCCCAAGTGCTCCACGTCGACGCTGTCAGGCTCCACGTCGTTCCAGCTGGGGATGCACTTGGTCAGTGTGGAGACGATGGAGGCCTGCAACTTGAGCTTGGCCTTGTCCACGACCGCAACGGCCGCCAGGTACGGAGCGACGACTACAGCAGCATTAGTGGTCTCGTTGTTGCTGTTGTTGAGTGTCATGGCCGAAGAGTGATTGTCGTCGGAGTGATGGTCTCTGCGAGGACTTGAGCTCTACAAGGCAAAAGAAGGAATGACGCGCTGGAAAAAATGTGTGAAAATAGTGACTCTTTGATTTGATATGTGCTGTTTCTTTAAACTGATACGTACTTATACGAAGTGCATACTAAGCGCAAGTAGATTTCTCAAAAGTGTTTTTAGCAGCTGCGAAAATGCAAATGGGGAGAGACGCTTCCTGCTGGCAGCGTGGGGCAGAGAACTCGTATTCGCTGAGCTGGGGCTTGGTTGCCTGTTGGCGGACGCTCGCCGGAGCATGCACAGCCTGCGAGAAGCGAAAAATGCCATGTGCGGCGAGAGAGGAGCCGCGATCAGCACAGGAGCCGAAAGGAATGGTTGAACCTGTACCGGTATGGGTGGGTACAGTACTGTATGAGTCTGCGAAATAAAGAACCCTTGAACGCCGTGTTCTGGAGGAAGAACCGCGTCACGCTAGCAATCTCGTACCGAAGGTCAGCTTCGTGAGCCGGATCCGCAGCGACGGTGAGTCGCCACACGCCAGCATGACGGTATCGCCGCCTGCGACGACAAATGAAGCTGCGTAGCTGACCAGGACCTGGCAGCCATTATGCAGGGCAAGTGATTGCAGAGCGGGCAAAAATGGCCGTGTCCAAAAGCAGCTGGCACCGTCCATCCCTTCGACACGCCATGCATTCACCACCGGTCTCCGCTCTACAAAACGCGCAACTACCTCGATGAACATGAGCTCAATGAGGATCGTTTTGTCCTCTCTTGTGACGTTTTCATCCGAGTTGTTATTGTTAATTTCACGTCAAATTGACGGTCAAATGGCCTCAATGCCAGCCCCCACTTCCCAACGCCGGTCGTGACGCGCATCAAATCAATCCAGCTGGCACTCACAAATTGGACCTAGACGGGACACGTACGTGTTGCAGTGACCAAAGTATCTTGTATGCATTTTGCGTTTATAATTCGCCTACACACGGTGGAATGCAGCATTGCCACGCGTCGATCCTGGTGGCGTGAGCGGCTCCATCCTGTAGCCCGAGTCTTCCGCGTGTTGGTGCTGGTGCTGACGCTTCTGGCGAGACCGCACGACAACGACAGCAGCGATCACTCCTGCCACGACTGTTGCAACGGCAACTCCAATAATAAGCTCTTCGGCGTTTCCATTGCCCTTTCCAGCCGTTTTTCCGTTGGCATTATCAATGGTGTTCGACGCGGCAGTGTCGCTGTTTCCCCACGCGCAGCCCCACGCGCCCGTGCCGATCTGCTTGCACACGGCGTCACTAGGAGCCACGCACTTACCGCCCAAATAGCTCGGCAGGTAGTCGTGGCAATCACCGACGGCCACGTCGCCCGACACAGGACAGCGATCGCTCACTCCATCGCCGCTGCAGATGGCTCCAGTGATGCAGAAGGTGGCATCGCCCTCGACAGTCACTACGGTGCAGTCGGTTGCTGTGCCGCCAGTCGTATCCCCCACTTCGTCCTCCCATACGCAGCCCCAAGCACCAGAGTCAAGTCGATGGCAAACGCTATCAAGTGCAGCCACGCAGTTGCCGTTCAAGAAGCTCCTCACATTCTCGACACAATCACGTACAGCAACATCTCCTTTCGAGGGACAACCGTATCCCGTCGGTTTCTCGCCGTCTCCACTGCATATTGGATCTTGAATGCAGTATGTAGCATCGCCTGCGACGCTGATGTCCGTGCAGTCCTCAAGGTCCAGGCCGGAATCGGACTCGCTATAGGAGTCGCTGTAGTCGAAGCTTCCTGAATAGAACTCGCTGTACTCTTCACTTCCTGAGTGGGAGCTGTAGTCAATGCTACCTGAATAGAAGCCGCTGCTGTACTCTTCACTACCAAAGTAGGAGTTGCTTGCGCTGTTCTCGACACTACCTGAATAGAAGCCGCTGCTGTACTCTCCAGTGCTAAAGTAGGAGTTGCTTGCGCTGTAGTCGGTGCTGCCTGAATAGAAGCTGTTCTCTTCGCTGCCGGAGTTGGAGGTGCTAGTGCTGTCGTCGGACTGTAGCAGGTCGTCGTCATAGAGAAGCGCTTCATCACTACCGCTGTCCGAAGCTGAAACAGACTGACTGGAGACGTCCATGGCGGTTTGGAGTTTGATAACGCGAGTGAATCCGTTCAAATGAGAAAGTGAAGCGAATGAAGGCGGAGGTGATCCTGCAGAATGTCTATTGCTCTACAAAAAGACCATGGTGGTGTGAGCATTCGTTCTGATACTTTACCAGTGGCGTGAGATTGTGTGACCCCAACATACCTACACTAGTCTATTGAATGGTGCCAAGAGAGAAGAAACGGCAACCAAAAGAAAAAATATCTTGTCCAGCACCAAAACTGATGGCATTGAAACGTTCTGCGAGTTCAAATACGGTACGATAAAGTCGCTTTTCTTCTTGATTCCAAAAGATCCAACGGCAGATTGCACGGCAACTACGTTTAGGATACGCTAACAACGTACTAGAATACGCTACACAGCCAAAACGATACCTTCAACTTACATACAAGATCTGTAAACTTGTTGCTTTGAGACGTAGATGCAGAAACCACTACAGAAGGATGGATCCTAATTCCTTGTCGCAATCTCCTCCTCGTCTGAAACAACTCCTTCTGTAGCAGCCAACGTAATATCTTCTGTCATCGCCGCCATTATTGTGACTGCCATTGTGATAAGTGTATAAGTGTATTGCCTGCAAGTTGAAGTTGGAGTCCACTATTCGAGTCCTGTGTACGGCACACCATTTCCCTTGCAGCAACATTCCATGGGGAGCTCTTCGTTGCTGCAACATACGCGGCTTCCAATGCCGCGCAGCGTCAAGATGACCCCGGACGCTCCGGGCGTGACGGTCCAGGCCGCTGACGGGCGTGAGCTCACATTACGACGCGGTCTGACGTTCCTGGATCGTCCCACAGCCACCGCCTTCGTCCAGGACTTCGCCAAGGCGCAGGGCAAGCGCCTCATCATCAACAAGCGGAAGTCGGGAGGCGCCCAGTACGAATATGTGTGCGCCAGCCGCTCGCCGCCCTGCAGCTTCCGCATTAAGTTGCTCAAGAGCCGCAGCGCGCAGAGCTCTCACTTCTTCGTCAGCTCCTTCATCGCCCAGCACGCGCCAGACTGCGCCGGAGCCCCCAAGCTCACGGTGCGGCAGGCGGCAGCGGCTTTAATGTCCGACGCCGACGGATCCTCGAGTTCTGCAGCTGTCGCCAGTGTAGCGAGCGTCAAAGCTCTACAGGAGAAGCTGCATCAGGCCAGCGGAGAGACTATATCAGCCAGGAAGGCGTACAGGGTGCGGGACCGAATTCTTCGATTGGCAGCAGGACAGTTCACTAAAGGATTTCAGAGACTCGAGAGCTTGCTGCGAGGCTTCCAGAGCAAGAACCAGGGAGCTCACGTGGCCTTCGAGATGGATCAAGCGTCGGGAATGTTCAAGAGAGCGTTCCTGGGTCACCCGTTCGCGACGGTGTATCAACAGTCGAGAGGACTGCAACCCGTGCTCGGAATGGATACAGCCCCGTTGGTGAGTATGAACTACCGAGGACAGATGTTCGTGCTGCACGGCAAGGACGGGAATAATGAAGTGATTCCGCTGTGTGTGGCGGTGGCACCTCAAGCGGATGCTGACAACTGGAGGTGGTTCTTGATGAATTGTCAGCAGGCGCAGGTGGATTTCTCCCGAACGCTGATCGTCGCGGACAGGACGAGGTCATTAGTAGCGGCGGCGGAAGGATTCGGACTGTCATTGAGACAGTGTACGCGGCACATTATCTCGAATCTAAAGGTCATGGTGAAGAACATGGCTACAGTGCAGGTGGAGGACTTGGTGTGGCGTGCACAGGCGGCAGACAGCGAGGCGGAGTTCAATTCGTGTCTGAGTATGATCGGATTGACTTGTCCTGCAGCTGAAAGTTACTTGCGTGGCCTGGATCCACGTACTTGGACGCTCTTCTGCGTTGCGCAGCAGCTCAAGCTTTACGGTTGGAACTCCACGCTCTTTTCCGCGGATGAGAACAAGTCGCTGCTGTGTTTTGCGCCGTACGACTTCATGCAGCACTACATGGAGAAGTTCATGACAATCGCTTACAACCAAAGTGTCAATGCCAAGAAATGGGTCAAAGAGGGGAAACAGTTCACAGAGCACGCGGACAAACTGCTTGCTGAGCAACGTGAAGCTGCCAACTTCCAGGTCGTCCAACCATCGGGCGATGGCGTTTTGTTCGTGACGGAATCCCGTTCGTTCCCTCCTCGACGCTACCGCGTGGATCTGACTCAAGGCGTGTGTTCGTGCGCGTATCTGCTGCAGATGGGTGTGCCGTGTCGCCACTTCCTCGCTGGACTGAAGTTCCTCAAGCGTTCGAAGGAAGAAGAGGAGTTCGTGGACGCGTGCTACAGCGTTGCTACCTTTGCTGATCAGTATAATTCCGATCGTACAGGCAGTATTGAACTGCTGCTGGACTCGGAATTGGAGGAAAACCACGCCGTAAAAGCTCCCGTCGTGGTTCGTAAACGTGGTCGTCCCAAGTCGAAGCCTTCTCCTGAAGATAGCGGCGTGCTGATACCTTCTGCAGTTGCCAGTGCCCTGCTGAATGGTGACACTAGTTTGTTGTTGAATAGTGAGGACAGAAGTTCAAAGCGACGCTGCTCAGTCTGTGGCGAGGCAGGACACAGCAAGCGAACGTGCAAGCAGAACACTCCCGCTCCAGTTCCGTTGGTGAGTGCAGCCACTACGCCCAACATGATGGTTTAGTACGTGCAGATGCAGTAATAGATGTTTTAACAGTAAAAGTTGTCGACATGCAATATGAAGCCCATTGACTTTTTGAATTACCAGTACTTGGAGTGCATGTATTTTAATAAGTTTTGGAAGGCACTTCATGTTTTACAAAGGAACAAAATTTCCTCACCATGTCATCTTAAATACGACTGGAAATTCTTTCTCGAGCTGGAGGAAAGATGACGATGCTTTGTGCCATGGTTGGCAGGGCAGGAGGCACGTTCGAGGTGAATATCGATGTGAGTGCATCTGTCTTCGCGTTGAAAAGGGCGATTAAGGAGGTAAAGCAAAACGACTTGAAGTATATCGATGCAGATAATCTGCACCTCTTCCTGGCGAAGAAGAACGACGCGTGGCTGAAAGATGACGATAATCTGGACGCGGTGTTTGCGAGTGGAGATGTGACTTCGTATAAAAAGATGTTTGGGTCATGGCTGCTAAACGATTCGGAATTATTTGGGTCTGGCGTTACCGATGTGGTTCACGTGCTGGTGGTGGTTCCATCCCTAGTTCCACCGCAAGGCTTCGCTTTCGCCCCAGCAGTTTCGATTCCAGCTTTAACCGTCTTGGATAATTGGGATCAGTATCTAGCAGAGTGCTCGTTGGACGAATGGAAAGCTGGTGAAGTGCGTGATATTCCTTTAATCTGGCGGTTCATGGAGTCTTGGGGTGGATGTTCGAATATGAAGCAAATCTTTTGGCGATTGGAGGACAAACAAGTCGCGTCGATTCTATTGGGGCGATGGTTTCAAGAACCGTCTAAGATCTACGCGAATAGGAAAAGTATTCTCGTGGGATCTCCTGGTATTGGCAAGTCGACGCTGTTGTGTGTGATGGCGTTCTATGTCGTTCTCAAGAAGAAGAAGAAGAATGTCGGCGGTTGACCGAAATCGACCAGGTTGACTGCCTCTTGTATCTTGGATATCATGATGGTCAAATCGTATATTTCGGATTGCAGACACCCGAATCTAAACTTGCAATGGGCATTTACACAGAGCTCTGTAATCGCCATGGAATATCAAACGTGTGGCTGTTACTGGATGGATTTCACTATGAAGATATCCCCAACCGGCTGAGCTCATTTCGGATGCTGGCGACATCGCAGCAACCGAACTTGAAAGATAGCGAACTTGAGCATGCATATCGCTGCCTGCTACCATGCTGGAAGAAGCAGGACCTTTTCGAACTGGGCAAAAAGCTTTATGATTTCGACGAGGAAGACATGGCGGACCGCTTTTACTTCTCTGGTGGATCTGTTCGGACATTTACAAAAGAGACCTTCATTGACATTCGAGAAGCAATGTCGATTGCATGCACGCATGTTGAGAGCGCATTGGCTCTTTCATCGGGTGTTGCAGATATCCAAGCTGGCCAAGGCCATGTCGATCGTGTTCGCCACACATTCGTCGTGAACACTGGAGATCCAGACGATTATGTGGATTCTACGGAATGGCAACAAATTATTGATTCGGAATTTGCGTTTCTCGGATTATCCGTTAAACTTCAGTCGAACGAGCTTGTTCGTTTCTTTCACTGGGCACGAAACTCTGGTCATGACTCTCTGGCTGGTAAAATATTTGAGCTTTGCCTGCATCGTTTGGCTACCGACAACAACTTGATCCTGCACGTGCCAGACTATGATCTGTTTCGCTTATAGACGTTCAGTTGAAGAACGGCATTTCGGCATGAAAAAGTTGAAAATGAAGAAAGGCCGCGCTTTCTGCTCTGACACGGCATCACAGGCGACGTCAAACAAGACAGAGGGCCTATTGAGGAACAAAAGTTCAACTTCGTCGATTCCGAAGGATCTACGAAAGGAGCTGGAGGAATGGAGAGATAATGACGAGTTCTCGTACTGGTATCCCTTGTGCGATAATTTCCCGAACATTGACAGCATTGTGAAGCTCGAACCTCGAAGTGCGACCGGCAAGAAGGGTGGCGTGGCATACCTTCAGATCACGATCGCAGATACGCATAGTATCGATGGCAAGCAGCTGGAAAACCTGAAGGAAATCTTCGATGTTGATGATGCCGATCCGCCGATTTACATCGTGCTATGTCCAGATCTCGAGTCGAGCAAAAAACTAACTTTGACGACAAGAGCCGATGTATACGTCAGTTGGATGCTGGACGACAACGAGGTCGCGACCGACGTGTTCTCGAACGTTCGGCAAAACAACAGGAAGGATAACCCACAGAAGCCAGTCAACGTGGCTCTGTCGAGATCATGAGTATGACGGCCTGGATCCCCGGAAGTGAGTGCCATGGCGGCGGCAACGACCCCGCGGCCAACGGCTTCCTCATGGACATGAAGATCGACCACACCCGTTTGTACTTCGGTTGTGGCCCGAAGACACTCCGACCAAGAAGGGGGTCGGCGAGCACATTGACGAGTTCGTGTTCGGCGACAACGCGTGGAAGGAAGTGTCGGGCAAAGCCTTTTGACGACGACTGCACAAGTGGTAGCAACGTGGGACAACGGCGCTGAAAAGCCTTGAGTCAAGACTGATGATGCGAATGCGCCTACATGTACTCGACGACGTGGGCACTAGTAGTAGTGCCCACTGGGGAGGCACGCGCCGCGCTACTGCACGGCTGGGTTTGTCGAGGGTATCGCCGGTATTATCGTGTGTACGTGAGCATGATCACGATGAGGATTCATCATTGAAGAAACTTGCTGCGCTCTTGGGAAAGAAGGCCAAGATGGCTGGACGACGGCAGTGTTAACCACGGCCACTCTACTAACCAGAGGCCGAAAGACAGAACGTTGAGTCATCACTATTGTTGTGCTGCTGCAACCGGTGTCTTGTTCCAGACTCGAGGTAGAACTACCCCCTTGATCAAAATGTCGTTAAATCTTAATTCCATGTCCTCCAAATACGGTATCCAGAGCTTCCTGGGCAACGCACGGTATTAGTCGGAGATTTGGATAGTCCCGAGATCGGCCCTTCGTGCCTCACGCTTTTATTGCGAATGGAAGCAGAAGATTGCGCTGGTTTGGAAGAGCGCTGCACTCATGCCGTAGGTAAACAGAATAAGGAAGTAGACATACCAATCAAGTGGATGACCGAGCAGTCAGCGCTGGTGGTGAACAATGTTCACTGAACATCCTCAAAGATATGTTCTACAACTGTACTTCTGTAGTAGTAGTACAGGAGATGGTTTGAAAACTGAAACTTTTGAGTGAAAATATTATAAAAGGTAATTAGAATAAACGCATTGATTCGCTTAGTACCCATGCAGATTACATGGAGTTATCGCGCGACCGTTTACCCCGTTTACTTGGCCGAAGGTTGTAGCTACTATTCTGAATATTTTCCTTCCGAGGCACATTGTTCCGCGGGCCATCGGATGTGACAGCAAGCGGAGTCTCCTCGTAATAGTTGTGACCCACTCGATCTGGCCGTTAAGATATCCGCCAAGATGAACGGGCCATTTAGGCCAGATACCGTCCATACAATATTTGAACGAGTTCACGGGTCGTACTAGAGTCACGAGGACTCTCATAGTTCTCGTCCGTGTTAGCTGGATCACGCAGGTACGACTTCAGTAAGTTCGGTTCGAGTTGATTCCCAGTGAGACGCCTTGTGTGGCATTGCCAGATCCGTGTTACCTGAGGCTGCCGTAACAGCTCCAGGGAGCTGAGCCCGCACTTCAAGCATTGGCGCTCAGAGCGGCGTAAGCGGCGGCATCTCGGTCTCGCCAACGGCGTTGGCGTCGTGGGAGGAGGTGGCGGTGGCGTGTCGGGAGGAGTTAGCGGTGGCACCAACGGAGAAGCAAGCGTCAGGAAGTGCTCACAGGACCAGAGTTTCGTGCCCAGTGAAAGAAACGAACAAGCTCGTTCGACTGAAGTTTAACGGATAATCCGAGAAACGCAAATTCCGAATCAATAATTTGTTGCCATTCCGTAGAATCCACATAATCGTCTGGATCTCCAGTGTTCACGACGAATGTGTGGCGAACACGATCGACATGGCCTTGGCCAGCTTGGATATCTGCAACACCCGATGAAAGAGCCAATGCGCTCTCAACATGCGTGCATGCAATCGACATTGCTTCTCGAATGTCAATGAAGGTCTCTTTTGTAAATGTCCGAACAGATCCACCAGAGAAGTAAAAGCGGTCCGCCATGTCTTCCTCGTCGAAATCATAAAGCTTTTTGCCCAGTTCGAAAAGGTCCTGCTTCTTCCAGCATGGTAGCAGGCAGCGATATGCATGCTCAAGTTCGCTATCTTTCAAGTTCGGTTGCTGCGATGTCGCCAGCATCCGAAATGAGCTCAGCCGGTTGGGGATATCTTCATAGTGAAATCCATCCAGTAACAGCCACACGTTTGATATTCCATGGCGATTACAGAGCTCTGTGTAAATGCCCATTGCAAGTTTAGATTCGGGTGTCTGCAATCCGAAATATACGATTTGACCATCATGATATCCAAGATACAAGAGGCAGTCAACCTGGTCGATTTCGGTCAACCGCCGACATTCTTCTTCTTCTTCTTGAGAACGACATAGAACGCCATCACACACAACAGCGTCGACTTGCCAATACCAGGAGATCCCACGAGAATACTTTTCCTATTCGCGTAGATCTTAGACGGTTCTTGAAACCATCGCCCCAATAGAATCGACGCGACTTGTTTGTCCTCCAATCGCCAAAAGATTTGCTTCATATTCGAACATCCACCCCAAGACTCCATGAACCGCCAGATTAAAGGAATATCACGCACTTCACCAGCTTTCCATTCGTCCAACGAGCACTCTGCTAGATACTGATCCCAATTATCCAAGACGGTTAAAGCTGGAATCGAAACTGCTGGGGCGAAAGCGAAGCCTTGCGGTGGAACTAGGGATGGAACCACCACCAGCACGTGAACCACATCGGTAACGCCAGACCCAAATAATTCCGAATCGTTTAGCAGCCATGACCCAAACATCTTTTTATACGAAGTCACATCTCCACTCGCAAACACCGCGTCCAGATTATCGTCATCTTTCAGCCACGCGTCGTTCTTCTTCGCCAGGAAGAGGTGCAGATTATCTGCATCGATATACTTCAAGTCGTTTTGCTTTACCTCCTTAATCGCCCTTTTCAACGCGAAGACAGATGCACTTACATCGATATCTACCTCAAACACGTCTGCCACCTCACCAACGATGGTACAAAATAGCTTCATCTTCTCTCCAGCAGGGGCGGATTCTCGAATGAAAGAAAGAAGGAAAGAGGGAGACTTCCACGTAGTAGTATAAGAGAAAAGGCTTAGAAACCGATTGTGGTTCAAGGAGTAGTTTGAGCTGTACCAGATACTGAGGGATTAGCATAGCTCGACGAGATCTCCTATTTGACCCTTCGTGCCCCCGCATGCTCGGAAATCTACGCGGATCTTGCCAGCTTTGCCAAAAGGTTTTTCAATCACACCTTCGTCAGCATCGTCAGCGACGCACCGCACACGAGAACCAACTGCCTTCTTTGCTTCCTGCTCGCTATCGAACAACCCTGAAACAACTGCGAATGGGTTTCTCCCATCCGCAGTTGTCTCGCCCTTCAGTCGCTCCATGTGTCCACTCCTCAGCTCCGCAAGTCCAGGAGCAGTATCGATCGTAAGACTACCGCTTTCTTTTGTCACTGTATCTGATAAAGTTGTGATCTTCTCGAAAGCTTCTGGATACAACAAGCGATTGTCTTGCATAAATGATCGTCCAGTAGCCTTGACAGTAGCCTTCACAGACTTTCCAGGCCCAATTGCCTTCCCCTTCAACTTGGGTGGCTTCAACGTCATCAATTTAAAGAGACGCAACGTAATTTTCTCCCCTGGAGCCGGAATCAACTGGAGAGAGGAAGTACCTGGCACAAGGGCGAGACGAAACTTGCCAGCCTTGCCAAAAGGTCCTAGAATCGTCCCTAACACTCGAGACTTTTCGAAGAACACCACCGAATCTTGAAACACGCTCCACTTGACATCCTTTGAGAACATTTCACGACCAATCACCTCCCGTACGTCTTCCGTATTGTCCATAACCAGTTTATCCACCAAACCATCTCGACTCTTCACTCGTCCAATTTGCAGATCACCCAGCCCAACCACACTAAAGTGAACAGCGCTCAATGCACGTAACTCATCATCACTGGACCCCACAACACTCTGCACAGCTCCATAGAAAGCCAAGCGACACGGGAAGCGCTTGGCATCGAGATCCAGTCGCGAACACACTACGAGCGTCTTTGGAGGACAGAAAACTACTTGTTCGAATTGAAGCAGTGCAAACACTGTACCATCGTCCGTTTGTTTCTCGTCACTAAGCTCCCCGACGTATTCATACAGCGCTGACGGATTAAACTCCGTGTTTACCCCTTTATTCCCCCCTAAACGAGTGAAGAATGTAGCCATCGCAATGACTGTCGTGTGCCCCACCGTAACGTGACATTTTCCTCCACTTTTGCACGTTACATCGCGAAAGAACGGCACTTTCGTCACTGGAATCACGACTTGGGTCACTGGAGTTAAGCTGCCGGGAGGGGAGACGGCCAAAGCTCTTTCTACAAGAGCAGGATCCAAGCCGTTCACTCTCAGACCCACTCGATCACCTTGTGAACACTTGGCTACATCTTTCTTGAACACCTGCAGCGTCTTCACCTTGGCTTTGACGCCCAATGGCAGCAGTTCCAGCTCGTCTCCTCTCTCCAGAGCTCCAGATAGCACAGTTCCAGTCAAAACAGTGCCATTTCCAGGAACACTGAAGCAGTGGTCCACTGCAAGGCAGAAACCACCGGAACTATCGCGTTCTGGGACTTGTAAATTGGCATTTAGTGCTTCTAAAAGCTGTGGAATCCCTTGAGGGTCTTGATCAGAGCCTACAGCTACAGGAACCACTGGAATGGAGCTCGTATCTTGGAAGTTGAAGTTTGTAGCCATGAACAAACGCACTTCATGGCTACATTTGTGAATGATGTCGTCCCTTTCAGCAGAAGACAACAAGTCGGTCTTGGTTAGAGCCACCACCACACTCCGTTTAGCTATCAATGTAGCCAAGAGCAGACTCTCAATTGTTTGGGCCTGCAGTCCTTTGCGGCAGTCAACCACCAGTAAAACAGTGTCGATGATGGCTACACCTCCCAAAATCGTTCGGAAAAGAGACGCATGGCCCGGGCAGTCCACCAACGTGACCTGCAGAGATGGCTTCGCTTGTGCTGATGGCTTCAAAAGGAAGCTGGAGAAGCCCAAGTCCAACGTAATGCCGCGCTGTTGACTCTGTGGGTGTTTGTCCAGCGCTGCAGTGGACAGTTGAGTGCTCAGCGCGCGCACGAGGCTCGTCTTGCCGCTGTCCACGTGCCCCAGCACGCCCACGTTCACATTGAGCATGATTGATTTAGAAATTGGCTACGTTTTGTGTGGTGCACATATTGGATTGTGTAGCCATTCTCGATTATGTCGTTTCGGGGATCGTTTTTGTAGCCATTTTTTGATAAAATGCGCGGAGAGGAAGCAGTCGGGTGTCGTGTGCAAGTCTATTGGGAGGGCGAGGACGAATGGTTCGAAGGTGTAGTGGACTCGTATTCAGAAGAAAAAGGATATTACGTTAAGTACGAGGATGGTGAGGAGCAATGGGAGGTTCGTCGTTGAAAACGCTGTCAAATTGTGGTTTGTGCCTTGGATATTATTCATATCGTTTTGTCTGTTGTAGCTGGATGTGGGGGAGCATCCGATCAAGTTTTTACCAGAGTTAGGAAGTGGAAGAACTGATAATAATTCAGTTAGAGATAGAGAAGATCAAGAGGAGAACGAAGAATCCAATCCTGAAAACTACGAAGAAGAACAGGAGAAGGAGTACGAAGACGACCACGAACATGAAGAACAAGAAAAAGAAGATTACGCAGATGAAGACGAAGTTTCGAGTCCAATTCCCGAGAAACGAGAAATAGTGAAACCAGACCAAGCAGTACAACCACAAAAAGTGGTAAAACCAGCTCGAGCCTTCATGAGAACTTCTGCGGCGTTTTTCCGTGACGAAGAAACTCTCCGAGAGATGCAGATGGATCTTCGTCAAGAGAAGAAGACTCTTCTAAACCAAGTGCACATTTTGTCCATGCAACTCGTCGAGAAGGAGCAAGTGTCGGCCGCTCTTAAAAGCGAGTTGCAGCAGCTGAAAACGAGCTCAGCTCTAGCTAATGCCATGCGCCAGATTCCAAAATCAGTAGCTCTCAGTAGCAGTCCCAGTGGCTCCATCAGAGGTCAATCAAGACCGAAGACTCCAGCTGAATGGGGGGAACGTGTGCTGGATCAGAAACTCGAGAATCAGAGCTTGGCTGAGGATTTACTGGCGTTGAAGGCCGCTGTACAGGACAAACAGCTCGCAGTGCAGAGGAAGCAGAAGCGCCGAGATGAAATGGGTGCAAAGCTGGCTCGTGTACCTCGTCGACACTTGTGCACTCTTGTGGACCTGCAAGTCGAGATTTCTCGGTTACTGGAGGAAAAGCGCTCATTGGAATGTAAATCCGACTCTCCTTCTTTCCGAAAGCAGCCAGAACAGTTAAGCGGCGTGAAAGTGAATTCGTCAACCAAGGCTGCACTACAAAATGAGCTAACGAGTCTGGAAATTACGACCGAGAGATACAAGGAAGAGCTTCGCCAGTGGGAGCTCAAAATTGACTGCGAGAAGGCTCGTTTGGCTCCATTGGAAGCGCGACTGGCCAGTCTGCAGCAAGAATTACGTGGATATGAAGACTCGCAGGTGCTACTACGCAGTGTATTCATCAAACTGGGACCTGACTCAAGAGATGGCTACGTGCCTTTGGAAGCAGCTTTGACTGCGTTCCAAACACTCGCGCCACTCGACCAAGAAGGTCTCAATGTGGAAAAAATGCTCGTTCGATTAAAAGAAGGCGGTCTGCTCGATTCGGAGCAGCAGCGCGTCTCGTTTACACAGTTCGTTGAAGCGTTTGGCTGCTTATTCAAACTGTAGAGCGTAATTGTAGGCAATACTATTTTTTATTCTGGCGAGTGGTGGAAGGTTACCAGTGTCTTGGAATTTCAGTGAGTTGATAGTAAGTTTTTAACGTCATACCACGCTCAGCGCGGTCAGACGATGTCGGCAACTTTAATTCGTCATACTCCCAGACCTCAGCAATATCCACCACCCCACATACACGAAAACGAATGCACAATGAACGTATCAGCCAGGAAGAAGGTCTTGGTCAGAGGCAAATTTAAAAATGAGGAAGATTGGAGCGTCATGGGTCATAACTTATGGCTGGCGAAGAGCAGTTTTAGCCTGCCGTAACATGGTGGGATCGGTGCAGTGATAAACTTGAAAATGAATAATCATGCCTCGGCTCTGCCCACAAGCAACACGGCGGGAACTTTCGGGTGGGAGCAATCCAGTAATCGCATAATCACTTCCAATTTTGCCAACAGCAGGATCCAGCGGTGTAGAATTATCTTCAGTGATAATACTACATAGGACAAGAGGAGATCCAGATACAACACATTTGCAAGAACTTCATTTGTATGCTTCAAACTACCGCCAGTGTGTGTGTGTAAATCCATATCCATGTACTAAAGCTGTACTGGAAAGTTTTACCGCTTCAACAACAAACAGAAGCTGGGGTTTTCATTTGTTTTTAAAAACAAGAAAACAGTTCCAAAATTATTCTCCAAAGCTTCTAGGCCGTACCTGGTGAAGTAGTGGCAGCTGTGCTACTTCAAGTGGCCGAAACCTCGTTAGGCGATGACAACTTGTAGACCCCGTAGAGAATTGCTCCGCTAGTGACAACACCAAGTGTGGGCACAAGAACATCCTCCAGGGTACTCCACGATTTCTTGTCGATTTTAGCTACAGCAGCGAGTTCCGCTGACATCTTCGCAATTTGACTCTTACTGAGCGAGACCACCCGTTCCGCTTCAGCAAACATTTTTACCAACTTCTTTATCACTGAGACTGGCCCCCTTCTGCGCCTTCGCCAGAGCCTTGGACAGCTTGGCGACATCATTATCGGTGTACTTCGCCGCACCCGTCGCGCCACCTCTTGCAGTCTTGAACATATCCGACACCTTGCGCACCTCGTCGTCCGATACTTTGACGGCGCTTTTCGCGTTAGCCATTATCTTCGCGATGCTGAAGACTTGGTCGTCACTCGCTCTGGTGCTCTTCTGCGCCACAACGAAGACCTTTGCTAGTTTGGCCACTTCGTCATCAGCGAGGCCACCCTCAGCGTTTGCTTTCTTGATGAGACTTGACATTCGGGCGATTTCGTCGTCACTGGCTTGGAATGCCGCCATTGCCTTTTCCGGGTTTGCCAAGATCTTCGACAACTTGGCTGCCTGATCGTTACTGAGCTTCGCTGCATTTTTCACGCCGTCGGCCAACTTGCCCGAAGCTGACGTTAGTTTTCCCTTCATACTCGAGATAGCCGATATTACGACGCTGCTGACATCTCGCTCTTCTTGAACTTCGGCTGGCAGACGAAGTTGGCGAGCGATTTCTGGGACGTTTTCAGCGTGAGCGAAGCCAATCCTTGCGATGACAGTGGTCACGAGCACGGCGAGGAAGAAGGAAAGACGCATCGTAGATCCAAATGACCTGCAGTCGGTTGATTTGCGAAATGAGCTCGAAATGAGCTCAAAAATTCGGATAGAATAATACTGTAGTAATACAAAAAAGACGTGTGAAACCGGCAAGTACATGACATAATACATTGTAGAGGACAACTTGGCAAGCCGCGATCAGAAATTCCTGTACATGTATACATGCAGCTTCGAGAGAGCCAGCGAAAAATAACTACATGTACCTGTACTAAGTAAGTAAAAGTCAATGACATTCCACAAAAGATTCGAAAAACACATGAAATTTCACGCAGAGGATGAAAAGAGCGGTTTAGCCTGCCGTAATCCTAGAACATGAAATCATGACAACAATGGGATCGGTGCAATTGCGATAAACATGAAAATGAATAATCATGACCAGACGCAACACGCCGAGAACATTCGGACGGAGCGTCAACAATATTGGTCTGTGACTGTATTTCATGTACAGTGTGCATTGTACATGTACTTACCAAATCCCAAGATCTGACTACTAGTATACTGTAGCGCCTTCATCGTTGGTGTCGACGGGCGATCATATCGCAATATATTGACCAGCCGCAAAGCCAATGCGTCTTCCCTACCTGGTGAGCATCGCTATTGTCATATTCCTTGCAGCCACTTCAGAGGCTTTTTCGACGATATCGACAGCCAGAGTTTCTGCTCGCACTGGACGTGACACTGCTGTCTCTACCTCGAGAAGTTTACGAACAAGAAATGCTGCTGATAGCGACGATGAGGAGAGAACAAAAGGAGGGATCTCAGTTCCCGTCACTGAAAAGCTCGCCGCCGTCTTCAAGTCTTCGAAAGTGACGGATGAACAGCTCCAAAAGTGGCTCGACATAGGAACATCTGCCGATGTTGTTTTTTATCGCATGAAGCTGGCGAAGGCTCGCACGTGGATATTCAACAACCCTCACTTCAGCAAATGGGTCCAATATGCCGATGACTTGAGTGCCACCGCCGCGATCTCATCTCTGACGGCTCAATACGGCGACGACCAGCTGTACCAAATGCTTAAGGTGGCCAAGAGGGACTTGAACTCAGAGGAACTCGCCTCAAGACTGCAGATACACCAGTTGAAACACTGGGTAAGGATTGGGAAGGACCCTGACGAAGTCTTCAAGCTCTACGACCTACAGTACGCAGGAGGCGTCTACTTCGAAACACTCAATTCAGTGCATGGGCCAAGTACGTGGACGATTTGAATGCGAAGCACGAAGGAGCGATATCGATGATCCCGACGCTGAGGATGTTCATCAGTGATGCTGATCTGCTCAAAATGGCTGAGGCAGCCAAGCGCGTCGATGAGTTGGAGAGTATGGGCCTCAAGTTGGAGAACGCGTTCGTTCAGTTCTGGGTTACCGACAAGCAAACACCAGCTAAAGTTCTGGCAGAGCTCCGACTGGAGGCGACAGCGAAAATGCTGGAGAGTCCACTATTCAGTTTGTTGGCCAAGTTCACGGATGCTTACAATGTGCAATTCCCTAAGACGAAGACGACAATGATCGAAACGTTCACACACGCATTCGGAGACGAAAAAGTGGCGAAGATGCTGGCTGCAGTGAAGACGAACGACTGGAAGGCGAAGAAGATCGCGACGGAGTGGGAGGCTGCGCAGTTGCAAATGTGGTTGGGCAGTGGGAAATCCGTCGACGATGTCTACGATCTGCTGAAGCTGCCAAACAAAGATTTTCTCTACGATCTTCGTGAGAAGTCTCTCTTCCCCACGTGGATAGTGTACATGAATAAGGTCAGCATTGAAAACCCAGACAAGGTGTCTCGGTTGCTCTCGACAATGGCGACCCAATTCGATGACCGACCAATGATGCAAATCCTCCAAGCAGCCGAGAAGTTCCCCAGTATGGAAAGCGTTGCGGTCACATTGCAGCTACAGAAGGCGGAGAAACTTTTTGCCACTGGAGTTTCCCCTTATGATGCCTTTACAAAGGTGGCGCTTGACAGTGTTGGGGATGCAGTTCTCGGCTCTCCTCTGTTTACAAAGTGGATGAGTTACGTGGATGATTTCAACAAAAAGTACCCTGAGAAGGAGGAATCCTGGTTCTTGTCACTACGTGGCAATTACAATAATGTCAACAGACTTATTGAGACAGCGCAGAAAACCCCCAAAACAGCCAAGATTGCCGATATGGTGGAGAAAGCGCAGATGGATGAGTGGCTTACGATGCAAAGGCCCCCAGAACACGTCTTTCATTTCTTGAACCTCGATAAAGCAGGAGAAAAGTTTTTTTCCAGTCCAAATTTCAAGTTGTGGGTCAAGTACTTGAACGACTTCAACAAGAAATACCCGGACAAGAAAACGACGATGATCGATAGTATCAGGGAGAACTACATAGACCTCCGACTGATACGGATTCTGGATGAAGCGCAGAAGGTCCCCAGCACGAAGAAATTGGGCAGGAACTTGCAAAATGTTCTGATTGACAAATGGGTAGACGAGAAGATAACTGTTGCATACCTCAAGCGGTGGATCGGTCATGTGCCATCCTCCAATGTCTGGGTTGAGCGGTATACAGAGAAACTCAACAAGTTGTCTTAGATGGGCAAATGCATGGTTCTTGGTTTTGCGATATCTCGTTTTTTGTGACGCATACTAGTAGCAATTTGTGTATTGTGTATATTAGGGGGGCCAGAGGTCGCAAACGCAAACTGGCTGTTGGTCGTACCCGGCCGTGAGTTTTGGCCAGCAGAACTCGGACATCCGTGGCCACCCGTATGTTTGGCTCGGACGACCATGGTTAACCGATAATGCAACTCGGTTAGCCGAAAATCATTGAATAAGTGATTGTTTTTTTCGAAAATGCATTTTATTCTTTATTTGTTTTTGTTATATGCTCAGTAAGGAGTAGGGAGGCGATGTAGCGCGTTGCCTGAGCACGAGAAGTTACTGCCACTGGAGTTTGTCCAGCTGCAAAAGCCCTAAATGACAGGAAAAGTCAGGCATGAAAAGTTTCGGCTAACCGTGGTCAACCGTAGAAATCATACGGGTGCCCGTACCCGCCCGTTCCAAATTGTAATCAAGATTCGGTCAACCGTACCCGACCACGGGTACGGGTACCCGTTTGCGACCTCTGTTATTGTGTTCATGTTCACGTATGCTGCCAGAGGATGGAGGGACGAGCACGAAAATTTGTTGCAATTGTGGAAAAAATACACTGCGACAGTGTTTCACATAACGTGGCGGTTGCGCAATGACATTTACTTCGGCGAAACACACGCGGTGACGCTAAATATCTCTAACTTGCAGGCTTCCTTTCGAAGTCTTGTTGGAGAGTGGAGACGAGGTGGAGAAGAGGTGTATATCCGACACAGGGACCGGACAATATCTATCGTTTATTAATTGTAGCTGGCATGTGCGTTACAATCAATATTGTCTCAATACCAATGTATAGCTATCGACATTGCAATATGAAGGTCTTATTGTGAGATATGCACTTCAATGACAACACGGTAAAGATGTCGAGGACGACAGAGGCTGTTGCTTGCCTCGAAACGAAGCTCACTTTCGAATTCTCGTGCAACCACCTACTTCCTCTACCAGTTTCAAGCTTTCAGGGCCCTCACCGTCGTCAACGATGTCTGCCGCCGTGCCGTTCCACCAAAACTCGTCTTGAAAACTGTAGTCGCCATGATGTTCAAGGACGTTTGCTCCTTTGGTGCAGTGTGCAACGCATGCGATGTCTTTGTGAAGCAGGCTCGAAAGGCTGGCTACACAAACCTGCTCTCCCACCTGACGTAGACGATGGAATTGTTCGGGACGCCGTGAAGTACGACGGTTGAATTGATGGAGCCTCTGATTCGAGCGGAGGAGAAGAACGAGAAGTTCGTCCTGGTGTTCGACGGGGTTACCGACGGGTTCGAACACTCACTCGCAGTATTTATGAGTATCAACGTAGATCGCCAAGTGAGCCTACCGTAGCCATATTGATCAATAGAAAGTGGTTATTGAGGCATGCCGTCTCAATCAATATTGTACTTCAACAATAAAACAATTTTTCAATAACAATGTTTTTATGCCGATCCCTGAATCCGACAATACGCCGCGACAGGCAAATCATGAGCGAGGTTAACAGGATAGACCCAGATGCGCTGGTTTGAACGTTCGTCACCACGTGTGGCACTTCTGGAGGCCCCACCTCGTATCCGACGCAAGCACAAGTACAGAAAGAGTGTGGCTGCAACCAGGCGCCGTCTTATCAGTATACATGTATTGCTGCCAAATTGGAGCGTGCTTGACTTTTGCTTGTTTTGTTGTCAGGATCAGGTTGCTTAACTGCGGAGGATGTGGACCTAGAGAGCTTGGACGATCTGTACTGGTGGGAGCGACTCGGTTCCTACATTTTGCCCCTTCTAGAGAAGAAAGAGGTATGAGTATTTGTACTTGCGTTAGCGTTGCCAACTGTAGAGACACTTTTTAAGTACTTCGAAGTACTATACAATTGGCTTGTTGTTTTGCCAACTAAAGTTGCTCCAGTAGATGAAATTTGTGGATAGTGGAAAGGGCCATCGGGTCGAGAGTTGCTTATATTTTTTGCATGATTTGCCCAGCACGAATTGTTGCTACTTCTTTTTACAACTTTTCACACTGTATCGCCAAAACCATTATACTGTACCACTTCGTAAATACTATTTATAACTGTATTTAGTCCACGACGTTTAGCTGTTCAACGGAATATGTCGATCCTCATGGAAGACTTGTCCTTTGATACTTTTGTGGATCCCGACGCAGCGGAGGTCCAAGAATCTCCAATGTCAACAACAAGTAGCCACTCATTGACCCTCAGTCGCTCTCATCTGGACCCTCCTCCGTTCCTGGACGTCCTCTCGTTCCATAGTACTCGCCTTCTTCCAGAATCACGAGACCAGATCGCAGCACACGAACTGCAGCTGAAAAACAAGCGTGGTCTGCCGTCCTATTCCACAAATAAAGGCTCAGTGATTCTCTCACCAGAAGAAGAAACTGCTCGTCTCGACGAATTGCTGACTTCAGTTCATCTCCTGCTTGAGCCGATCCAATTGCCAGATTTGAGCCACACGGGCGTTTTCAGCCCAGACACGTCGCTCCTCCGTCCTGTGACCCCGTCGAAGTCGATACCAAAGCCTCAGCCAGAGCCTTCAACCAAACTAAAGCTGTCGAAGGTCGACAAGAGCGACGAGGTCAAGCTCTTCTACCCTACCGGCGCTAAGAACTCCAACATCCGAGACTACATCAAAGAAACCATTCAGAAACACTTTTCCACTGCGGATCAGGAGCAAACAATTGATAAAACGCTAGTCACATCAGCCTTGGAACCAGTTTTTCGCTCGTCAGGGATGATGCCGACTTCCGAGTCGCCTTCGAAGAACCGATCGGTTAAAACTACAAAGAAGAAGAACAAACTCAAGGGGATCAAGTCTCCAGTGAAGGCGTCTCTAGCTGCAGGAGCTCTGCTTAACCCGCAGCTTACGAAACAGGCCAAAGATATTATCACCGCTGTCCGTGCGAACTCGTCCAAGATCAACGAACTCATCTCCAAATAAAAAAAAATGTACTTTACTTTTTTTTAATTTCTTGACTTTCGTCGGATTGGCTTTGGACTAGCGCACGTGAGCCTACGCATGGTGGCATCCAAGTCAGTGCAGACCGTTCGCAGCACTTCGTTCGTCTCTTTGGCCTGGTCGATCTGGAAGAATCCCATCTCCATCAGCTCTTCGGTCGATGGACGTTTACGAGGGTCTCGCTGTGTGCATGCTCGAACGAAGTTCTAGAGGTTTTTCGACGCTGATTCAGGCAGCGAAGGTTGTCTTGACTCTAGACTCTTGAGCCACCATTTGTCTCGGGTAATTCAGATCCTTGTTTCTGTTTTGGTGATCGCGTTGTAGCGCTATTGAAAGCGAGTGTGGTGAAGGGGGGGGTTCTACCCTTGGGCTGCTCGAATACTTTCTCGGATGGGTATTTAACCAGTCCGTTTGCCATTTGTAGAGTCAACATGCCGACACACCAGACGTCAGTCTTCTCACCCCTCAACCGACAGTCACGGAGAACTTCTGGGGCCTGAAAACTACTTGAAGTAAAAAGTATGACTTGAAGTAAGAAACGTTTTTAGAGAGTGACATATAATAATTGTGTAGAAGTTCGTACCAACGTTTTGCGAGCCCAATCGTCCATTGTAGTGGTCCCTGCAAAAGGATGGAGAAGACATCGTCGGAGGCCGAAAAATCCGCGAGCTTCAGAAGTACAGCGTCGTCTGAAAAGCAGTAAGTAAGTAAGTAAGTAAGTATTCACGTTAGTGCGCGTTTCGCTTTGGGAATCAGTTACATGTATCATCACTCTCCAAACGTGGTCCACACCAACTACCTGGCGGCTTCATTTTCTGGACAACAGAAAACGAATTTCCAGGGAATGGTTTCTCACCATTTTCTCTTTTAAATACGACTGGAAGTCTCCCTCTTTCCTTTCTTTTCTCATTCCAGAGTCTGCTGTCTGGGAAGAGAGATGAAGCTATTTTGTGCTGTCGTTGGTGAGACTGGAAGCGCGTTCGAGGTGGATATCGATGCGAAGGCGTCTGTTTCCGCGTTGAAAGAAGCGATCAAGGAGAAAAAGCGGAATGACTTGGAGGGTCTCGACGCCGACAAGCTGCAGCTCTTCCTGGCGAAGAAGGGCAAAGCGTGGCTGAGCGATGACAAGACGGGGGACGTGGTGCTTCAGAGTGGAGATATAATTTCGTTTAAAGAGATGCGCGGGTCGTGGAAATTGAACGACTCGGAACTCTTCGGGTCTGGTGTTTTGCCCACAGAGAAGGTGCTTCACGTGCTGGTGGTCGTCCCGGAGGACCCACCCAGGAAGAAGCAGAGAGTGGGTGATATTGAATTGATGCACTTTACCACCAACGAGCAAGCTGAATTGGACGCAATCTGCAAGCTTGGACAGGGATTGACTCGCGAGGCTCTGGTCACGGGGAAGTTAGTGAAAATTCCACAGAAAGTTTTGCGTGTAGATCTGTCCGGAGGCTTGTACGTCCGGCAGGAGTATTGGGACGTCCACGCGATTATGAACAAGAAGGGTTTGCGGCCAGGCGAGCGAGTTCTGGTGATTGGCAGCCCTGGCATTGGGAAGTCCGTGTTTGGAGTGTTTTTGCTGCTGCTGTTTATGACGGAACGTAAGAATGTGGCGTACCGACCTCTTGATACGGTTGAAAAAAAGTTTTTCTTCACTTGGAACGCTGCCGAGAATCGCTACGATGGAACTTTGTGGCCGGTTTCTACAAATCTATACGAGGGTTTGTTTGATGGCCGGGAACATCGTGATTGGGCAGATGCTACAGTGTTTGTGCATTCCTATCTGTTCGCACAAAAACCTTCAACAAATTTGTGAAGGAAAAGTGTGCCAGAATCTACATGAATCCATGGGCCAAGGATGAGTGTCAAGCGTATGTGGACGCAGTGGGGTTGGAGAGAGACGAGTGGCTGACGAGATTTTCTCTCGTCGGAGGCAAGCCACGACTGCTGTTCTCGTCAAATCAAACCATGGAAGGTTTGAAAAACGAGGTGTCAAAAGCCATTCCCGACGACTTTACCAAACTGGAGACCGTGGTGAAAGGTGTTGAGAACGGCAAGTTTAGCGACATGATGAAAAATACTCTATTCGAGATGTATCGCGATGTGGAGGAACCCGGCCAGTGCTTTTTGCAGTTTGCATCTGCTTTCATAGAAAGTATGGTCAGTGCGACTTATCATGGCGAAAAGAATGACAGGATCAAGAATATGTTAGATACTTCGGAACCGAATTTGCAAGCGTGGAGAGGACGAGTCTGCGAGAGATTTCTGTTGTGAGATGCCGCAATCCGCGAGATTCGTGTGAGACCACTCGACAAGGAAACTCGGAAAAATACCATTCGATCACTGGGTCCATACAATGCAACATCAACGACTATTCAAGCGGCATCGGACATCCGTGCTAAACAAATGGTGTATCGCTTCCTGTCGAAGAACTTTCCTGCTATCGATGGTGTTCTCGTTGTACCAGACAAGCGTCGTGTTATCTACCTGCAGGCGACTGTCGGCTCAAGACACCCTATCCTGCACCAACGCTTCAAGGATATCATCAAAATTTTGAAGGACCGCAGAGAGTTTGCAGAATATCGCCACATTCTTCTCTTCTTGGTCAAGGATGATACCTACGACCAATTCACACGTCAGACGTACAAAACTATGAACGAGGAAGACCGCGCACAATCGGATTCTCTCGGGGTGAAGGTGACGCAGTATGTTGGCAAGATTATATGATGATGCTGGGGGCCAGGAAGAGCGCGGTGTTTCATTGAATCGTCCAAAGGGCTGATAATGGGCGAGAAGCTGGTTACATTACGCTCTCTTTACTTTAATGTGATAAGGTATTGATTGGCGGGCAATACAGTTTTTGCCTTTAGTAGTCGTAGAAGAAATTTTATATGATCTTTGCCATTAAAATCGAAGATTGTCTTCTTCTGTAGTAACCTCAATCGCGTCGAGAACCTTTCTCGCTCCTCAGCTCCCCCTCCTCTGTCCTCAGACAAGTTCACTTCGTTCGCCTTCTACTAGAATCAAGAGACCAGATCGCAGCACACGAACTGCAACTGAAAAACAAGCGTTGCCTGCCGTCCTATTCCTCAAGTAAAAGCTCAGTGATTCTCTCACCAGAAGAAGAAACTGCTCGTCTCGACGAATTGCTGACTTCAGTTCATCTCCTGCTTGAGGCTATTCTGCTGCCAGATTTGAGCCATACGGGCGTTTTCAGCCCAGACACGTCGCTCCTCCGCCCTGGGACGTCTGAGTCGCCTTCGAAGAACCGATCGGTTAAAACTACAAAGAAGAAGAACAAACTCAAGGGGATCAAGTCTCCAGTGAAGGCGTCTCTAGCTGCAGGAGCTCTGCTTAACCCGCAGCTTACGAAACAGGCCAAAGATATTATCACCGCTGTCCGTGCGAACTCGTCCAAGATCAACGAACTCATCTCCAAATAAAAAAAAATGTACTTTACTTTTTTTAATTTCTTGACTTTCGTCGGATTGGCTTTGGACTAGCGCACGTGAGCCTACGCATGGTGGCATCCAAGTCAGTGCAGACCGTTCGCAGCACTTCGTTCGTCTCTTTGGCCTGGTCGATCTGGAAGAATCCCATCTCCATCAGCTCTTCGGTCGATGGACGTTTACGAGGGTCTCGCTGTGTGCATGCTCGAACGAAGTTCTTAAGGTTTTTCGACGCAGATTCAGGCAGCGAGGGTAGTCTTGAGCCACCATTTGTTTCGGGTAATTCAGGTCCCTGTTTCCGTTTTGGTGATCGCGTTGTAGCGCTCTGTTGAAAGCGCGTGTGACGAAGAGAGGGGGTTCTACCCTTGGGCTGCTCGAATGCTTGCTCGGGCGGATATTTAGCCAGTCCGTTTGCCATTTGTAGCGTTAGCATGCCGACACACCACACGTCAGTCTTCTCGCCCCATAACCGACAGTCACGGAGAACTTCCGGAGCCTGAAAAACAAAGAAACAATATTTGTGTAAAGAATTCATAAAGTGGCATCTTGTGTAAGAGTTCATACCAATGTTTTGCGAGCCCAATCTTCGTCAGTTATAGTGGGCCCTGCTAGAAGAGGGAGAAGGCGCCGTCGGAGGCCGAAATCCGCGAGTTTCAGAAGCCCATAGCTGTCAATATGGACTGTTTGCATGGTTAAATTTCTGAAAGTAAAATCACATCAGCATGAAACGAAAAACACTTATCAGATCACAACTGCTTACCCGTGCGCCACGCCGTGGTCATGTAGAAACGCCAACGCCTGTAGAATCTGCAGCAGATAGCGGCGGATTGTCGGCTCCTTCATCGGCCCAAAAGACTCGAGAATCGTCTTCAAAGTGCAGATCTGGTGCTGCTCTTGGACCACGTACAACGACGTTCCGTTCTGCAATGTCGTCTGAAAAGCAGCCAAGTTGGGGTGCGTCAGCAGTCGCAACTCGTTCACTCGATGGCGCAATTGGCCCACGAGCTCTTCGGGTCCTCCGAAATGCTCGAACTTTTCCGTTTCAGCTGCAAATTTCTTCAAATCGAATTGTTTTAGAATAACTGGACAACTCAAATATTCCTCGGAGTGTTCAGGGCCAATTGGTGCAATCAACAGGTTCCCTTCGTGAATGATGAAGAGATCGTCAACAGCGAGCTGTTTCTTCACTTTAATCCGAGGCGTGTGCTGGTTAACGGGGAAGAAGAGATAGTCGAGGAAGAGCTGGTAGTCGAAATTCCGCTCCACATCTTCCCCTCGAAAGAAGAAGGCGCAGAACTGAGAGACCTCGTTGGCGGACCAGTTCTGGATACGGAACAGTGTGAGCTCTGCGACGACATTGAGCACGGCATCGCTTGATACGAAGCCAGAGTTATTCTGTAGATAAATCAATAGCAAGTAAGTTTCTCTTTCACTAAAAGTTTCAATTTTTCAGGATATTTTACCTCATCGTATCGTTCAAAGCTCGCTTTCAACCAGGACCGCGCAGACTGACTCGATACGTCCTCGTTCCCACTAAAGTGACGGCCTAGAGCTACTAAAATTCCCTCTCGTACCCGGCTCGCACTTGCAATGGAGACGCAGTGAGAAGCAACACTCCCCATTTGTGCAAAATGGCATTGAAAGTAGTTTTCATGATAAAAATAGACGTTTTCACTTTTTAAAGATAAAGAAATATAGAGCATAATAACTTTTTAACGTTTTCATCAATACTACTACATGTAGTATTTCTTTCAATCAAAAACAAGTTTAATACGGGAATTCTCTTCTTTCTCATTCTACGATTCGCCGGCTGAAGGAACGATGAAGCTATCTTGTGCTGTTGTAGGTGAGACTGGAGGCGCGTTCGAGGTTGATATCGATGCGGGTGCGTCTGTTTCCGCGTTGAAAGAGGCGATCAAATTTGAGAAACAGAGCAAGTTGAAGGATGTTGATGCTAACAAGATACAGCTTTTTCTATCGAAGAAGGGCAAAGCGTGGCTGAGCGATGACAATGTGGTGCTTCAGAGTGGGGACGTCAGTTCGTATAAAACGATGCGCGGGTCGTGGAAATTGAACGACTCGGAACTCTTCGGGTCTGGTGTTTTGCCCACAGAGAAGGTGCTTCACGTGCTGGTGGTCGTCCCCATGGAGTTCTCACCCCGGAAGAAGCAGAGAGTGGGTGATGTTGAATTGATGCACTTTACAACCAACGAGCAAGCTGAATTGGACGCAATCTGCAAGTTTGGACAAGGATTGACTCGTGAGGATCTGTTCAAGGGGGCGTTATTGAAGGTTCCACATAAAGTTTTGCGTATAAATCTGTCTGGAGGCCTGTACGTCCGACAGGAGTATTGGGACGTCCACACGATTCTGAATGAGGGTTTGCAGCCAGACGACAGAGTTCTGGTGATTGGCAGTCCTGGTATTGGGAAGTCTGTGTTTGGAGTGTTTCTACTGCTGCTGTTCATGTCGGAACGCAAAAATGTGGCGTACCGACCTTTTGGTATAGATGCAAAAACGTTTTTCTTCACTTGGAACGTGATCGAGAAACGCTACGATGGAACTTTGTGACCGGTTTCTACAAATCTATACGAGGGTTTGTTTGATGGCCGGGAACATCGTGATTGGGCAGATGCTACAGTGTTTGTGCATTCCTATCTGTTCGCACAAAAACCTTCAACAAATTTGTGAAGGAAAAGTGTGCCAGAATCTACATGAATCCATGGGCCAAGGATGAGTGTCAAGCGTATGTGGACGCAGTGGGGTTGGAGAGAGACGAGTGGCTGACGAGATTTTCTCTCGTCGGAGGCAAGCCACGACTGCTGTTCTCGTCAAATCAAACCATGGAAGGTTTGAAAAACGAGGTGTCAAAAGCCATTCCCGACGACTTTACCAAACTGGAGACCGTGGTGAAAGGTGTTGAGAACGGCAAGTTTAGCGACATGATGAAAAATACTCTATTCGAGATGTATCGCGATGTGGAAAACCCCGACCAGTGCTTTTTGCAGTTTGCATCTGACATCATATACACTATGGTCAGTACGACTTACCATGGTGAACAGAATTATAAGATCCGCGAGTTGTTACAGACTTCGGACTCGAATTTGCAAGCGTGGAGAGGACGAGTCTGCGAGAGATGCCGCCGCCAGTTAGATTCATGTGAGACTCTCCAAGCTCGTGATGGCGAAGAGCTGGCCACACTCAGTTGTTGGCTACTCTCGCTAGTTTTCATTGTCCCCTTCAAAAGCGAATAAAAAATCTTCCGAACTTTCAAAACGTTTGAGGCAAAAATCAATTCTTGACCCTGTCCCAAGTGGCAATTTATCACCTGGCGAAGAAGAAACCCAGACCTCCATGAACGGTATCTTAAGTTTGATCCTGATCCTTCTCGCGTTCCTCGCCGGCAATATGTCGATGTGGTACTGCACTGTGTACCGGAAGAAGAAGCAGTTGCAGCAGCAAATGCAACGATACGAGGGTCAAGTACCAGTCACGGCGACGCCGCAAGGACCTGTCGAGTACCGACGCGCTTGATCCAGCAAGAGCAACAAACGTCTATCCAAGGCCAAGCAGCAAAGCAGTCAAGAACAGAAAACGAAGTGGTAGCTGCTAGCGTTAAAACACTAATTGAGTCGAAACTGGGCAATTACGTTCCTCAACTTGCGGATACTTCTCTTCCGCTTACTTGATCATGTGCGGCTGCACAGGCACCACAGGGCCAAGCGCCTCCTTCCAGGCAGGATTCGCGTCCAAACGGCCCAAGAAAATGCTAGGTCCGATCTGTTTGCTGATCTGGGCGACACAGTCACGGGCTGCGAACTTGGCCAGACGGTTGGTGCCCTGCAGCGTGAAGACCAGAGGGTCGAAGAACAGCTCGAGGTAGCGCTTGAACACCTTCTTGCCCAGCGCTTGGCACATGAGCGGCAACTGCTTCCAGATCGTCTCCTGCAACACGGACGTCTGCGGGAAGTGGCGCAGGATCGCGATGTCAGCAACTTGCGGTAGAAACTTGACAGCGACGTCAGGTGCTACGTCACAAAGCTCGCGCACCATGTAAATGGCGCCATCCGTGTGCTCCCAGGGCTCCTTGTCTCGGTGTTCGTGGCGCTCGAATAGCTTGGGCTCCAGTGAGCAGCAGGAAAACGCCTGCTTGCTCAAGTGCTTCTTCTCCGAGCGCATGAGGTCGTCGTACTCCTGCTGGGTCATCGCTGGCTGCTTCTTGGCAAGTGGCAAGTACTCCTCCGTGATTTTCACCACCCGATCCAGCGCCTCTTGTCCATACGCGCGGATCACGTTGCCCAGAGAGATAGCGGCATCTTCACGGACAGACCAGATGTCGTCCGACAAGTGGTCGATCCAGAGGTGGTAGAGCTCATCAAGGAACGGACGAGACTCCTCCGGGAAGCCGAGCACGAGCTGCGCCGACGCCAGACAAGCCGCGTCACGCACCAGGTTAGACACATCGTAGAAGCAGATGAGCAGCGCCTGCATGAGACGACCGACGTGCGGACGAATGGCAGTCTGGTCCACCTTCGTACCCAGCTCGGCGATGCACTGACACGCCGATTCCCGGACGCAGTGGCTGGTCATCTCCACGTAGTAGTCGACGATCTCATTGGTGTATTTAGCCACCAATTCTCGTCCCTGAGTCCCCACGATCATCTTCCACGACTCCTGCGAGTACTTTTGCACTCGTTCAGCGATGTAGTAGCGGTTGAGACACAGTCTCGGCAGCAAAATGGGCAGATAAGCAGCTCGACCTTGTCCCTGCAGCTTCATGAGGAACGCGCGAGCCGAAATGGACGCAGCGTAGCGAACTTGACACCAATTGTCCTCCATTCCTCGTTTGATACACTTGTTCAGCACGGTACTCACGTTTTTGTGGCTGTCCAGGAATCCGACGGGTGAAATATCCGCCAAAACAGTGATCGTATCCAGTCCAACAACTCTCACGTGGCGATTGATGTGGAAGCAGCTCTTGGTGGCCACCAGTTCCAGGATCTGAGGCGTTAAATAGAGAAAATCGTCTTCTCCATCGTCTTTTTCCTGCAAAAAGCTCTCCCCACTGCCTTTGATGATGTACTTGAGCGCACAAAGGGAACTTTCCAGAGCTTTCCAACCACTGACGTCGTCCAATCTGTAGGGAGTTGAAGGTGTTCGTGGCGTTCCTTCAGGACTTTGAGGAGGTGTCATCATGCCATTTTGACTTACATTGTCGTCCAATTCCTCGAAACCCGTTTCTTCAAAATCTGGAGAACGACTGAGGTTGGATTCAATGGAGTCCACTATTTGGGGGGTGAACTCTTGCGTGACCCAAACAAGATCCCATTTGGCTAAAACACCCAGCAACTTGGCTACAGCCATGCGAACGCGAGGCTCGTAGTACTCCATATGCTGGTGAATGGCTTGCTTTACAGTCTGCGTCACAAAAGCATCGGACAGGGGGGAGATCTTCTCCACGTATAGCGGCAGATCTTGTGGCGGTAGACAGAAATCCGTATTGGCATCCAGATCTTGGAGATTCACATAGCGACTCATTAGGTCCCTTACGACCACCAGAAACACGGCGATGGGTTCCCAACGTTCCTTCCCATACAAAAGCAGAGTCTGTAGCTCCTGCTGAAGCAATTCGCGTCGTGTTTCTTCGGTAGAAGGAAGATCCGACTGCGTGGGGGAATCGGACAGGCTCTTAGCAGGGCAAATGAGCTCGAGGACAGCCAGTGCAGTGTCCACAGCGGGCTGAGGCACCTTCGGGCGGTTCTTGAGCGTGCGTAGCGCGCTTTCAGCACGAGATAGCTCCATTTTGACGTCTTGGAATGAGCAAATGGCTAGAAAAAGTAGTCACTCGGGGGAGGAAGACACTAAAGTGAAAATTATGCTTGTCAACATGGATACATTTCTTTAACATGGGTTTGGATCCAGGCAAGACGGGGAGTTATGCTGCGGGAATGCTTCTGGGCGTTGGTTGGTGGGTTTTAGCGGACGGCGCAGCTTCGGCAGCTTATCATGAGTCCAAGATACCCTTCGACTTCGTTAAATACCTGCCTGGCATTGTCTCCACACTGTCCTTCTTCCTAGTGAACACTGTTGATTGGGGGATGCTGACGGAAGACGCGCGCTTCGCCTATGGATCAGATGTAGCCATAAGAGCGAAATGCTTCGTGGCCTTCTGTATGGCTCTGTCTGTGGCGGCACTCGTTGGTTCGGTGCTGGTGTTCGCCCACACATACGTTAACAACGAGTTCCATGAGTCGGCGTGGCCAGGAGCAGCCATTGTCTTCCAGAACGGGTTCATCGTCATGGCTACATTCGTCATGAGAGTTGGGACCATCGCGGCAGCGTCTTAAGGGATCATAATGTGACTACTTTTTCCATTTGGTGTTAAAATATTTTGTTTCTCCTAGCTGACTTTGCTAGTTCTGGCAATTTTGCCAACCGAAGAGGTGAAGGTGGCGCTCCTTTCAACAATTTTCGGGGTCGAGCAGGTGCATACGCATTTTCTACTGCAACGTTTTGATTGCCAGTTTCGATTCGGCTCATTGACGTTGGAAAAGAAATTGGCGAAATGATTTTTGGTGTGTTGACACTTATCCACTTTTTCGGTGATAAAGGAGCAGTTTTCTTTTGCTTTTTGCCACCACGAATTTTTCCAGATGAAGTGTCTGGAGAAGAGAAGATGTCGATACCCCTGTGGCTTCTAGGAGACCTCGTGTCTCGAATACCGAAGCGTTTTCGAGCTAATAGCAGACGCAATTCTCCATTCTCCTTTACTGACGTAACTTCGCGTCGTTCGTAGGCAGCAGACTCAATTTCCGCAAGAAAACGCTCGTTGATCAAATTTCCAGCAAGCTCCACGTTCTCAATCACAGCATTCACTTGCCACGTTTCGATCAGTATCGGTATAACATCGTTCATCAAACAGTTGTTACGCAGTATGAGGGTTTGCAAGGATCGATTGGAAGTACCCAAGCACCTGAACAAAGCTTTACCTCCAGCACTCCCGATCGCGTTTTCAGCCAAATTCAAGTAACGGAGAGTTGTATTGTGGGCGAGTCCGTCATTCGCAATGGCAATCGCAGCTCCATCACACAGAGAATTCCCGTGAAGATCCAATTTCAGCAACACGGTGTTAACTGCCAATGCTTTGCCTAGTAATGCACCATGGGCATCTGAAAATCGCATGTGGGCGATCACCAGAGTGTGAAGGTGGCCGTATCTTGCGAAAAAGTAGTCGGCCACAATTCCAGCCAATGTCGCTCCTTCTTGAGGCCTTCGTAGTAAATCGTTGGATTCCAAGTACAGTTCCTCCAGTAAAAAGTTGGAAGTACACAAGGCCTTAGCGAGAAGTTGCATGGGACTCAGCTGGCGCTTTTGGTGGGGCTGCGGAGAAGAAGGGGGAGAAGGCAACGATAACAGTCGCCGACCGAGAGGAGGAGCTTCATCATTCGCACTCCACTGAGACGTTGGATCGATTGCGGTGTCTGGATTTCCACTACTTTTCTCGATGGTGCTGATTTCACCTAATGCCAACACCCGTAGAGTTCTCCTCAATTGTAGAGCTTGGAGGATTGTAAGCAATCGATCGCCTTTGAAGTCACCTTTCACACAGATTAGAGACTTGAGCACTGGGCTGTACTGAATTGCAGACATCACGTGCTGTAACGAGAAACTTTCATCTGTTGAGGGAGACTTCGGTCGGGACAGTGCTCGGTCCCCACGAAAAACCAGAACTGGGTGCGCAAACAACGAGCGCTTCTCGTCCAGATTGTCGATGGAGTGCAGCACAGCCATCGTCTCCGTGCCTTCCTTGTGGTTCATTTCACACTTGCTGATCAATGTGGCAATTGGACTGGGACATGGTGGAGCTGGAACTCTGTCTCGCAGCATACGAAAGAACTTCCGCATCAACTTACCACGGTACGCGGCCTGGATCTTACGCACAGCAACGCTGAGATCCATTTCAAGGGAGGTTTGTCGCCTGTGCGCCGAGCGTAAATTCTCGACAAAGAACAGCTGAGCTTGACTTGCCCGCGCGTCCATTGTGTTGCCAGCCGTATATCGACGCCACAAGCGCTGGATCTTGATCGCACTGGCATTTTCAACCGCGATCCGACGCTGCTCAGCGGCCTCCGCTTGGAAAGTGTACAGTAAAGCCGAGTGTTTCCGCGTTTCGGCATTTTTCCAGCTACGATACAGACGCTGCAACATCCTCGCAAGTCGTTCCTTAGCGCGCACGAGCTGTTGTTGCGCTCGAAAAAGTAGATCATCCACTGCCTCAGTGGAATTCGCTTGTGGGCGGCAGTATCGACGGAAAAAGCGCTGGATTCGCTGTGCTGCGTCACGTTGACGCTGCAGTTCTCGACGTCGAGCGTCTCGTAGTTGACGAAACACTTTCCGTGTTCTTGCGCCTCGAAAACATCTCTGCAGACGTCGAAATCGACAAAAACAAAGTGAATAATTCGCTCTAAATGACGAGACTTGCACCATACACACCTGAATACCGAGAGCAGCACAATCTTGACGGAAGAAGAGACGCTCGAACTCATTCGGCAGTAAAGCGGCCAACTGACTGCGCACTTGCAAATTGTAGCGATACTTTCGAGTCTGATGTTTGGCTTTCTGTCAACACACGAGCATCGTTTTCAGTCTATACCGGTACCCACGTGATTGTAGCTCTATCGGACGGCACTTACCAAATCTCGCACAGTTTTTTCTCGCTGGCCTTCAATCTTCCACCGCATTCGCGCGTAGTAGAGATATCTTTGAGCACGATGCTGGATACGACGAGATGCCATGTCCTGAGCTGCAAACAACGCCGCGTATTTGTTTCGGAGCCACCGAAGCACGTGACGTCGACAACCGATGTGATACGGGTTTTCTCGGTACCGTTGTTCAGCTAAGCGCTGGGTTTCTCGTCGATTAGATAGAGCAATCTTACGCCCCCATATCCCACGTAGAACGCGGGCGATTTGCACCTGACTGGCGTCCTCCAGTTCCAGGCGATATCTGGGTTGTTTTGCACAGAATTAATTGAAAAAGCACGATAAAAAACGAGCTGAGAGCAACGTACTGCCACTTTTGAGGGAACCATTCCACAAGACTCGCTCGAGCTTCAGCGTGCAGAGGATCCAGGTCAATCACAGCCTCCATGGATCGAATCGCCTTCTCCATTTGGTTGCACTGGTAGTAGTTGCGAGCCAGAACCAAGTACAGAGCTACACGTTTGTTCCGTTGCTCTTTCGTCAGGCTCCATGGATCAACTGACTTCTGAGAGCCATCGCTGTCGAGTGGTAGCGCCTCCAACAGCTCAAGCGACCGAGAGAGTGCATCCGAGGCAAGAACATTCTCCCCCTGAGCTTGAAAATACTCTGCAAACACGGTGTATGTCTCACTGCTGCTCTTCCAGGTTTTCCACTTGACTCCAGGCGGTGGAGTAACATCAGCAGTTTTAATTGCGAGCTTGTACAGCTCTTGGAACAGAAGATCGACGCTGACGTGAGCCAGTTTTGGTTGACCGGGAGAATTCGGTGTCGATAGATCCCCTATCATTTCGTTTAGTCGGGTGTGCAGGTACAACACATTGATATATTGCGGCCCCTGAAAGAAAGCAGTACACGTTATCCTTGCTGGTCAGAGTTCGCAAGGCACTGTACTAACGTACCTCGGTGATGGCTTTGTCGAGCAGTAGCTCTTGTGTGAACCCAATACATTTTGACAACACTGCCAATTTCATCGCAGGATCAGTGGAAGTTGAAAAGAGCTGATAACGTTGGAGGAGAACGAAGCGAAGTTTGACCTCTCGAAGCTGCTCGAACTTCGGGAACGTCTGGAGAATCGACGCGCAAATGGTCAATGCGCCTGTGTAGCTGCCTAAAGACTCCAGAACTTTTGCGTACATGAAGAGCGACAACGGACTGCACGCAACCTCCACGTGAGTGAGAGCTTGCTCATACGCAGCACGACACGCCCACAACGTTTCCCAATCGCCTCCATCTTCCCAAATCCGATAGTAACTCTCAGCAAGTCGTCGCCAGCAGAGACCGGAAGTAGCACCGAGATTGATGGCCTTACTCAGATGGCCACTAGCGCGAACATACTCCCCCTTAGCGAAGAGTAACAAGCCGAATCGCTCCTGTCGCCACTTCCGGTTTGGATCTTTCGCCAGAATCTCTTCGTGGCGATTGAAAACAACCAGTTGGAAAACCTCTTGCCATCTCGCTTTGATATGCGGCGTTATCGATCTCGAAATCGATCCTGGACTACCCGAAAGCACAGAAGACGACGGGGCAGTAGCTTTCGAAGCCGGTAATCGTTGAGCGAGTGAAGTTGGCCAAGTCGAAGGTTGTTGAGCACGAATCGATTTCAATTCTTGCTGTTGAAGGCTGAAATCATCCGAGTTGCCACCAAATGTCGGTCGGAACGGTGACTGCGGCTCGCTCCACTGCTTAATGTCCGCCTCATTATCCACGTTAAGTGCATAGTCACCAGCTCGGGGGATTCGTGGTCTGCGAACGGGTAGACCTTGTGCAACCTCCCGCTTGATTCGATTCCGCCGTACAATCCGAGCGCGTCGGACTCGTCGTCGCCGCTCGTCTTCGGGATCCAGCAACTTTTGCAAGAACATGGTAAAAGCACGCACGAAAAGACCGCGGATTGATCCGCGAACGGATAAGTTTAGCGTCTCCGAAGAAAGTTGTTACGGAGGCATAGAGGCTGCGAGAAACCGTTCAGTGCGCCGTCACGGCCGCTCAGACGGGCACAACTGCTGCCAGCGGCCCCTAGAACGTCTCGAGGATCTCTTGGGGCGACGGCCGGCTCTCTATCCCCTCGGGGCATAAGACAGCTAGATCTGCTTCGCCACCGCAACATGATGGACAGCTCCACGACCGCCTCGAACGCCACTGAGGCCCCCACAGGCGAGTCCTCTTCGCCATTTCCTGTGCGTCCAGTGGCCTCCCCCACCGCAACGACAGCCCCACCGAATCGCTCTCGCCCGCAACGATCCAGGAGAGGATTCGCCGCGGGGAAATCGCGCTTGTCCTTGAAGATCGACGCCGAGTGCACCACGAACGCAGTGGCGACTCCCGTGACGGAGCAATCCACCCCTGCGTCGACGTCCAGCAGTTGCGGCAGTGACGTCGTTCCGTGGTGGGAGGTCGAGTACCAGTGTCCTCCTCCGGGGCATCTTGGGGCGCATGTGGTGCCCGTTTCAGCCGATGAGCAGACTGAACAAGGCACAGGTTCATCAGTCACAAAGGACACAACGGACGGCACGACGAGAAGTGCCACTGATCAGGAGACGAACGCTATTCGCACAGGTTTGGTGATGTACGAGACCCCTGAGCGACGACGAGGGCCTCACAACAAATTGACAGCTATTCGATCATCTGTTCCCTGCTGTACGTTTGCTGCAGAAAAACTTGTCAATTTGCTAATTAAAACTGACGGTGTTGTGTCTTAAAGTGTTGGTGGACAGCAGTCCCAGTCAGAAGCGGAAAATGAGGCCACAAGACCCGACGGACTGCGAAGCCGATCTCTTCTCCACGCCCGTGACAAAGGTCAAGAGGTTCCATGAGACCAGGTACATACACTCTTCCTGCTTTTGATTGGCTGTTCACGGCGAAGTTGTAACATGTCGGCAAATGTCACTTTCAGTGCAAATGGCTTGAAGAAATCGGTGCTGCCCAGTCGAGTGGTGACACCATCCACTTTGGTGCAGCCACTTACGCAAATTGGCATCAGCGAGACCGTTCGACTCAAACCACGCACAGAAGCAAGACTTTCCCCAGCTACTGCAGAGAACGAAGCCCCTTAAAAATTTACAATGCATTGGCAAAAATTCCCACTCGTCGATGGCTACATTTGATGTAAATGTGATGTTCTCGACAATTCCAGAATATTTTTCCCTCAAAAAGGATCGAGTGGAAGTCACTCAGTTGCGGAAAAGCAAAAGGAGAAAGCGAGAAATCATGGCTCAGGTAAAGAGTGTATGCTTGAGTGTGTTTAAGACCATCATTCATCGTTGTCACTGATAATTCTCAGACTGCTGCCGACTGGAAGGCCAAAGGCAACGCCGCGTTGAGCGCTGGCAACCCCAAGGAAGCTGTGGACTGCTACACGCAGGCCATCGCCTTGAACCCGAACGACCACGTCTTCTATTCCAACCGTTCGGCCGCTTATTTGTCTCTGGACGACGCGGCACACGCCCTGGAGGACGCCGAGCTGTGCATCAAGACGAAGCCGGACTGGCCTAAGGCCTACAGTCGCAAGGGAGCGGCATTGCACGCCCTTAAACGCTATGACGAGGCTACTGGCGCCTACCAGGACGGACTTAAGGTGGATGCCAGCAATGCTGCGTGCATTAGCGGCATTGAAGAAGTGAAAAAGGCGCAAGCTGCTGCTTCTCAGGCATTTAACCCACTGGCAAATGCCTTCGGCCCCGACATGTTTGGTAAAATCGCGACGAACCCGAGACTTGCCCCTATGCTGGGCGACCCTGCGTTTGTCAAGGTGCTGCAGGAGATCCAGAGTGATCCGTCCAAGATCAACGAGCACATCAAGGACTCACGCGTCATGACGGTGCTGGGAGAGCTCATGGGGCTTAACATCAACATGGACGGAGCTGACGACGAGGAGATGCCGGCTGCCCCCACGCCGGCGCCTAAGGCTCAGTCTACTCCTGTCCCGGAGCCGACGCCGATGGAGGAGGATCTCACGGAGGAGGAGAAGGCTGAACGCGCGGTCAAGAAGGCGGCGGATGACGCCAAGCAGCGTGGCAATGCGTTCTACAAGCAGAAGAAGTTCTCGGAGGCCATCGAATGCTACAACGAAGCTATTGAGAAGGATGGCACCAACATGTCTTACTACAGCAACCTGGCTGCTGTGAAGCTCGAGATGGGACAGTTCGACGCCTGCATCGCGGACTGCAAGTACGTTGACTTTTTTGCAAGGTTGAGGCGGACAGAATAGATACTGATAGCCATATTACCTTTTGTGACTGTGCAGGAAGGCTATCGAGGTCGGACGTGCCAACCGTGCAGACTACGCGCTGATCGCCAAGGCTTACGTGCGTATCGGCAATGCTCACTTGAAGAAGGGCGAGACGGAGGAGAACCTGAAGGCCGCTATCGATGCGTACGAGGGTGCCCAAATGGAGAACCGCACGAAGGACGTGGAGCGCAAGATTAAGGCGCTGCAGGTGAAGCTGCGCAAGGCTAAGGAGCTGGCGTACATCGACCCGGAGAAGGCTCTGGCAGCCAAGAATGAAGGCAATGAGTTTTTCAAGAACGGTGAGTTCCCCCAGGCGGTGGAGCGCTACACGGAGGCCATCAAGCGCGATCCTTCCTGCGCCGTGTACTACGCCAACCGCGCTGCTGCCTACACGAAGCTGACGTCGTTCAATGAGGCCAAGAAGGACTGTGAGAAGGCCATCGAGCTCGACCCCAAGTACGTGAAGGCGTACTCTCGTATGGGTGCGATCCAGTGCTTCATGAAGGAGTTCCACAAGGCCCGTGAGAGCTACGAGAAGGGTCTGGCTCTGGACCCGAACCACCAGGAGTGCATCGACGGTCTGCGGAATGTCATGTACAAGATCCAGAGCGGCGACACTGACGAGGAGCGCGCTGCTCACGGCATGGCCGACCCGGAGATCCAGGCTATCCTGCGCGATCCGGTGATGCAGAATGTGCTGAACGATTTCCAAACGGACCCCATGGGCGCTCAACGTCACCTGCAGAACCCTGGCATCATGGCGAAGATTGAGAAGTTGATTGCTGCTGGCGTGCTGCAGACCAAGTAAGCGTAGGTAAAGTTGCTTCTGGTGGTGTCTAAGAGTTATGAGGAGGATCAGGCACAAGCGTTAGTTTTTCACACGAATTGTCATTCAACAGAGTGAATGTTCAGTACAACCTTTCCATAACTGCTTTTCGGTAATCGTAACCCTCCTAAAGTTGAACTTGACCATCACTCCCATCTTTCCCTCGATTCCGCAGTATGGCCAAGCGCCGCGCCTCCACTGCCTCCAAGCCGAAGAAGCCTCGCCATGCAGCCCGCTCCACGGACGCCGCTACTCTACCAGACCTCGTGACTCTTCTACACCTCCAGCTATTGCCGTTCCTGACGCCTCACGACGTGTCGCGACTGCTACGCGGCCTCTCAAACCTGCTCAAGCCTGAACTGAAGGAATCTCTCGCCACGTCCGGCCTCAAGAGCTTATACGAGCGGGAATCGGTGCATTTCGGGCAGCAATGCTGCTCAGACTGGCACCAGCTTGTCCCGGAGGAAGCTGAAGGTGGGGAGGGCCCGTGTCTTGAGTGTTTTCCCGCCCCACCGAAAGATCTGCCGCTCCCTCGACTACTCAACGCCCGCGTGCATCTGCTTGAGGCCGCGTGCTTAGCAGACGAAGGCTTCTACGCTGTGTGTGACGGAGTTTTGCAGATGCACTACGGACAGTTCGCTACGCCTAGATTTGGGTCTATGCAGCCAGTTGTTTTCTCACTCGCTGCTGCACTGGAAAAGCAGCGAGACGCAGCCGAAGTCAACGTTGGAAAGCGCAGGAGCGTTAAGAAAAGAGTGGAGGACGACGCTATTGATACGGACAACGTAGCCCAGCTCACGAGACTCATGGATGCGGTGAAGATGGGGGTCGGCACGCAGTTTTTTAGCAGCAGGAAGCAGAACTGCACTCCAACGAACGCTGTGGAGGCGCATTGGCGCGGGATTGTGGTGGATCTGAAGACGGGTACCACGACGTGCCGATACTGCCAGTACATCACAGAGCAGTCGTCCAGACATCGGTGTGAGCGGTGCACGCAAGTGTTCGCGCGAATGCTACAACAACACTGTGCGGCGTTGTACCAGCCGCTGAAGCTCTTCATGTTCCGGCATTTGAAGCACGTTCGTTACGTGAAGCCGTGCCGGGGCTGGAATTGTACCAACGACGACTTTCAGGGCGACTATCTGATGGATCTGATTGCAGGATTCACACCTGCTGGAGTGCTCTGTGGAGTGTACTTGACGGATCTCCGGATCCTACCCAGAATGATCAGCGAAAGACTGGCGTTGGGGGCGTTCAAGGCTGTGGTCGATCATGGACCCTAGGCGTGACGTGGAGAGGGAGGTTAAGCAAGGCAGGGAATTGGGGGTATGTCGCTGCATTAGTTTTGGTTCGGCAGATCGAAGAAATCTATAAACTTGCTGTTGATTTTGTAGATCCGAAGTCCAAGTTGCAGCAATTTTTTTTATTTTACCGTTGGTATTTTCTTGGCACTACATGTCACTAAAGCTTTCGAATTCTAGAATAGTGACCATTCACTTCAAGGTGCGTGGCGATCTTCCTCACTTTGAAATTTCTCTTCAAGTATGAACAGGATCAAAAGGCAGAAAACAATGAAGAGCAAGGGAGCCAGGATCGATTCAGAGGAGATTCAATCTTTCCTCTCAGATATCGTTTCGCTTCTACCACTGAGTCTCACCGAGTTCCTGCCACCCGAGGACGCGTTAAACCTGTTGGTGTCCTGCTCTCCTTCCGTCTCACAGGATGTTCGAGATGCCATTGCAACTCAAGGCCTGAAAACCTTTTTCGGACGAGAGGAAGTGCATTTTGGCAGAGGATGTACCCGTGATTGGCATCGTTTGCCTTCAAAGACTGCAGCCAGTCAACCCGATTGCTGTGAGTGCAGTCGTACAGCAATGCCCTACGATCTACCCCTGCCACGCCTGCTCAATGCTCGCCACCATCTCTTGGAAGCCATGTGTTTGATCTACCAAGGCATCCAGCCGCACTGTTTTCAGGTTCTTCAACTGGACCGCAGCTTCGAGCGCAGGCAGCACGGTGTACTTCAACCTGTGGTGTTCTCCCTCGCTGCATCCCTGGAGAAACAACTGAACAGTGCGAGGAAGAATGGCCTGTCGCCGAACCCGATCAACGTCAAGGATGTGGCGGAACTAACCCGATTGATGGACAGCCTGGAGACGAACTTTGGCACACGCTTCTTCCGTTCCGACCAAATCCGTTGCCCCATGGGCATGGTAGAGGCGCACTGGAAGAACATTCACGTGGACTTATCTACTGACGCTACATTTTGCCATTTCTGTGATGCCAATACCAACAGTATGGTCGAAGGCCCGTTCAATCCGCAGTTCCGCGAGGCTGAGTACCAGTTCCTGATGCGTCAGCATTGCCGAGACGTCTACCAGCCGCTCAAAAAGTTCATGGTGCGTCATCTAGAGCATGTTCGCTACGTGCCCGGTCTCCTCGGACGCGAATGGCTCGGCCTGATTGCAGGCTTCGCGCCGGGCGGTGTGCTCTGCGGAGTTTATCTGATGGACGTGCGTGCTGGGACCAGCGACCGTCTCGCACCCGGCGCGTACCCGTTCGACGAGAGTGCAATCGACCTCACTCGCCTGCGTATCGCGTACTGAATCGTGGATTTATGCATGGAAATCCACGCTATGACGTACGGGATGTAGCCATGTGAACGAATGCAGTTAAACCTGAGGGGGAAAGTGTACATAACTCTGACGTTGTGACGTCATGACCTCTCCAAAGCACAACTGTCAATATCCGTTCCGAAGTAACGTTAGCAATTCTTATACAAACGGCTGCATTTTGTTTTTAAATTCTTGCCGTGTGCAACAAGACCAAATTGAGTTCATGACACCTTTGATCGCATCGACTGACGTCTGTCGCTAGTAAAACAATAGCACGATCGCAGATTCAAACGCGCTTCATGTTGTGTACATCCTGCCGCATCGTCAGATTCTCCATGTGTTTTTCCTTTTTCACATCTCAGCGCTTATCTCTCCCCAAATTGAAACGACTCGGATAAACTATGCCACTGACTTGCAGTTAGCCCCGTTACAAAAAGTCTCATTTCCGATTTTCCACCAAAGTGGCAAAATGCTGCACGTGGCAAAGCGCCCGTTGTTCCTGTTGGCAAGTGCCAGTGTCAGTGCCAGTGCCGGCTTCATGTATCTCGGCGAAGATGGCAAACCTCTGAATGTCAGTGCCATTAACCCTACAACCGCTCAAGCTCCAGTCCAATCCATGAAACGACACTTGACCCGAAAACCCCGAGCCAGAACGCTGAAAGCCACGTCGAGACAAGAATTGGGACTGCAACAGAGTTTAATTCGTGATGTGGCCTGTTGGCTCTCCTCCGCTTCTGTGACTTCCACTCGCCAAGCATTTACGACTTCTTCCGTGCCTTACGCAACAGTGGAAGAAGGCAAAGAGGCGCTGGAAACAGCTCTAAAAAACAGTCAAATGTACCAGAATCTCATGAAATGGCTACAACAGCTCTCCCCCGACACGAACCCGGACCAAGTTGTGGCCAGTTCCAGCTTCTCCATGCTCGTGAACTTATTATCAGACAGCGACAACACTTTCGCCCTTCACGAAGACTTGGAAGAGGAATTGTACCGAGCGATGGGAGTTTTATCCACAAATGACCACTGTGTCCAAGTGATCGCAGAAAGAGCGACCAAGTACGGGAAGCAGGCGCTGCTGAACCTGGCAGATGTGCATGACGACGACCCGAGGGTGGGGGACGCGTTGCATCGTCTTGTAGCTCTTGACAGCGACAATTGCCACTTCGGTCCTGCGAATTTGGTCTCTTTATTGTCCCTGGCAGTTGCAGATGTACCGGACCAATACCTTGAGTTTGCCCTCTGGGGTTTAGCCAAAACAGTGACGCCAGAAGCTGTTAGTCGTCGCTACAAGCTGCGTAAGGCGCTCTTCGGAGACGACAGCACAGTTAAAAGCCGACGGAAACTCGTTAACAGCGGCAAATTGTGGGACACCTTGGCCAATATCGGAGAAGAACGATCAGAGCTCGTACAGGTTCAAGCTGCGCGGTTGATCAACGAATTAAGCAACGACATAACAGTGGCTCGCAGTCTGCGACTGCATGGGAAAAGTGCAGAGACTTTAGTGCACTGGATGAGCTCGTCTCGTGAAGAATTGGCCTGTAATTCGTTCGAGATCGTGGTTAAGTTGGCTGGAGATCACGCTCTTCGGCATCAGCTGGTCAAGGCTGGAGCGTTGGATACTCTTCGAGCTCGAGTACTCGAGGATTCGGACCGTCAAGTGACTGCAAAGCTGCTGGAAGCTATTCGCTGCCTTGCCACGCCTACGACTGGAGATGCGTTTGTTCTGGATCAGGACGCACTGTCGTTCAGTGACTCGGAAGACGGTGAACCGCTGTACGACGACGATATTGAGAACATGAACATTGTGCTGCGTCATGGCTACGTCGATGGTTGGATTGAGCTGTTCACTGCGTTCCTAAAGAGTGGAGACACAGGGATTCGAGATGAGGCTGCTTTGTGTCTTGAACAGATGGCTACACTTGGTCTACACAAGGATCAAGTGGTTCAGGAGTGGTTAATTGCTGTCTTGGATTCGGTACTGGACAAAGTTCCGTCTGAAGTCGCTGCGGGGGCTTGTAGTGTCCGTGAAGCTCGATCTCGTACATTGCCGATTCAAGGGAAAACGACAGACGTCTCGTCGATCGAAGCTTCTCACGCCAAGGCTCTGCGTGCTTTGGCTTTCGTGATGGAACGTAAGGAGTGCCAAGAGGAGCTCCTTCGACGTGGAGGCATCCCAATCCTCAAGATCCTCATGCAGTCCGAGAATGGCGTCGTCCAGCGGGAAACAGCGCGTGTACTGGCGAATCTGTTCGCTTGCGCCGACATGGCCGAATCTCTACGGGATTTTTCACTGAACGACTGTCAATTAGACGCAGCGTTGACGAAATGGACGAAATCCGACGATATTCGACTGGAAGCCACGGCTCATCGAGCGCGTTCGAATCGGAGATACCAGAACTCGCTGCAGAGAGGGGAGGACGGGAATGACGTGAAATATCTCGACGGAATCCACCCGCTGCACTTGTCCAACGCTCAACAGAGCGACTACGACGTCGACATCGTCTTCGTTCACGGTCTATTGGGCTGTCCATTCAGTACGTGGACGTGTGGGGAAGAGGAAGATACGGTGTGGGCGCAGCAATGGCTGCTGGAAGACATCAAGCAGGAAGGTTTAAACCCGCGCGTCTTGTCCGTGGGTTACGATTCCCAATTACTCGCCTCTGGTTCTGTCTGGAAGCCTATGTGCTTTGAAGAAACCGGTAGTGAGATCCTGACGCAACTTAATGCCGCCCGTGTTGGCTGTGATCGTCCGGTGGTTTTCGTGACGCACAGTCTCGGTGGAATTCTACTGAAGCAAGTCTTAATGGCTTCGAAGTCGGAGGACAGCGAGGAGTCGAGTCTGGTAGATAACGTGAACGGCGTCGTGTTCTTCGGTGTGCCTCACCACGGCAGTCCGGTCGCTCAACGCATCCAAACGTTCAAGCCACGACGGATCACGCAGCACCCAGTTACTGAGCATTTGCACGGTACTCCCCACTTGGAGATGCTGAACGACTGGTGCTCGGAAGTCTTCGAGGACAAGAGCATTCCGTCTCTAAGTGTGGGCGAGAGTTTGCCTTGTCGCCTTCCTGTGATCGGAGTGGAAGCTTTAGTCGTCCCGTCGACTTCGGCGAACCCTGGCTTTGGCGAATTCGTCTCCATTGAAGACGCCACCCACGTGGACGTATGCAAACCCGCGTCTACCGAAGACTCGCGCTACCAATTAGTGCGTAAGTTCATCTCGAAGAACGCGAGGCAGCAATCTACTGCTGCGTAGTATGATAGGGTATTTTATCACCAGTATATTACTTCAAGTATTGTTTTTTTATTCGCAGACTATAGTTTTTAGAAACTGTATCGTGTGTTGAAAGCTGACATTTCGTGTGCACTATCACCCTCGATGTTTTCAAGGTCATCGCGAGCACCGAGAGACGTCAGACTGCTGTAAATTTTAGGGTGGAGGTGTTTAGCAGCTTTGTGTGCTGGACTCTCGTTTAGGACGGCATCAGAGTGAAATTTCAAATCCGGAAACGTCTCGGACAGGAATTTCGCGCAATTCTCCGAACCGTGGGTGGACGCAACGTGAAGAACCGAGAACCCCTGTGTTGCCACTGATTAGCGTTTTACCGTCCGAGTTTTGTACGTCCAGACGTACATTTCTCGCTTTCTTCCAGAAATCTGCTTTCTTTGATTCAAACAGAATCTTCAGCACTTGGACGTTATCCACAGATGCAGCCAAGTGGAGTGGCGTGTAGCCTAAACGCGAATCAGCCTCGTTCATACTTACACCAAGACGTAGAAGAACTTCCAACACGTTGACGTGGTTGTACGCAGCAGCAACGTGCGCTGTCGACCAGCCCTAGTCAGCATTCCGGAATTTAGCAATAGTAAAAATTTAGACCGATTCATCTATACCTTTGCGTTCTCGATACGCGGGTCGCCTTTGATTTGGCAGAGGATGCTCACAACCTTCGCTCGGCCGAACGTCGCTGCCAGAGTCAACATCGTCTCGCCCTGCACAGTCAGTACACCAGCGTTTAAGTTACTTACAGGACCAAAACTACGTCAGATTTACTGGTAGAATCAATCGTACCCGCGCGTCCTTCCCGTTAATCTGTTGAGGCAGCGAGTGGGAGATCATGAGTTGTCTGGGTAAGTGCCAAGGAGCTCCTTCCGCTGCCAAACTGCAAGCTTCATCGAATGCCGTCCAGAACCCACGCTCAGGGACGTTTCGACCGAAATGAGTCGCGAAAGAAGCCTCGATGAACTGATCCTTGTCACTAGGAGCCAGGATCGATCCCACGAGGATCCGACGTCGAGCTTCAATCCCTTCACTGTCGGACTCCGTACTCATATTGTCGAATGTTTTACCACCACTAACATTAGAGATGCCAGTGGAAATTTGTTATCCAAGCTGCCTCCTATTTTCAGCGAAGCACGTTCCCAAGTCAAGGCACAAAGTAGAGCCTACGATCTCTTGTGTGAGTTTCATTCCCAAGTTGGGCGTGTGAAGCAGTGAACAGCGTTATCAAGCGCAATGGCTACCCGGAGTCGCCCCGTACTGACGCCGCTCCCCCCTCGTGACAAAGGGAAACCAATGTCGACCTGTGACAGTCCGGATGATGAGAACCAGGTCGTCCCGTTCTCCATTGACGGCGACGAGGAGGAGGCTCATCCGGAAGAAAAACCCAGTAACAACGGCCGGAAATTTATCTTCCAGGAGAGACCGAAGGTCGTGAAAGACGCTCGTCAACGGAGGAAACCGGAGAACGCGTGGGACGAAGCCAGTGGAAGTTCCCACTCGTCAGACAAATACTCGGACTCGGACGACAGCGAAGAGGAGACGTACAAGACGAGACGAGAGAGCGACCGACCAGAATCTCCTTCAAGACGCAGACACTTATCCCAACAATCGGAAGACTCGCGAAGTGACTCGGAAGACGAGTGCGTTAAGCCCACGGCAGCCATTGAGGTGCTCTCGACGCCTGCAGGCACAGCAACCATCGTGGATCTCTCTCGACTGTCGAAACTGGCGGTTTACCCTGGAACGGAGTCGAACCTCGCCCAAGGTCACATTGTCCGTGTGAAGACGATGCTGAGCTCCCAGTATCACTATTTCATCAACGGCCAGTTGATGCTCATGGCCGAGAAACAGATGAAGAACCGCACATCCAACTACCATCTCTTCGACATGACTCGATCGGTGGCTTTATCCTCCAAGCTCTCGAAGAAAAGTGGCAATTATATTGGCAAGTTGCGGTCCAATTTCTCCAAGAAGAAATACGTTTTGGTAGGGAATTTCTCCCGCAAGACAGAACTGGGGGCTATGATCTTCGGCAGCACCTTCAACTCCTCCGAGCCTCGTCGACTGACTGCCATTTTGCCTCCTCTATCCAAACGCCAAGAAATTGAGGGCTTAACTGTCGGCAACAGTTTATCGTCCTTCTCGATGCTCATTGATCTCCACCGAAGCCTAACAAACGCCGACATGGCAGTAGCTCACTCTGCTCTACCACCTCAGTCACTACACGTCTTCGAGAACAAGGAACCAGTGTTCGAGAACGGCTTCTACCGTCTCAATTTCAACGGCCGCGTCTCCATTCCGTCGGTCAAGAACTTCCAATTGGTGCGAGCAACTGGAGAAGTTCCGAACAACGAACGACCGATCTACCTACAGTTCGGCAAAGTAGACGACAAGAAGTTCCACTTGGACTTCCGTGCGCCATTCACGCCCATCCAAGCGTTTGCTGCAGCACTGGCACAGTTTAATCTTTAACAATTAGGGCAGATGCCTATTTCAATCTTGAATTAGGTACCACTTCAACTTTGCTAATTGCAATAATTGTAATGTGCACCACCTCATATTGCATTTCTTCCATAATTGCCTATCATTTCCATATTCCAACTGTAGCAATTATGGTGTGACTCCCTTCTTGTGCTTCTCCTGTGGGCAATACTAACGCTCTCTGACTGATTCCGACAGGTCCGTATGCGTGAGCCGCAGCGCTTCCCTCTGGGTACACGCGTGGCCAATCCCCTTGAGGGTCGCACGGGAGAAATCAAGGCTTTTGACCCGGACTCGGGGCTCTACACTCTCGTGTACAATGACGACCACCGAGACGTTCTATCCGCCAGTGACGCGGAGAAGTTTATCATCCGCAAGTCACCAGCAGAAGTGGCAAAGGAGGCCGAAGAGAGACGCAAGGAGAAGGAATCAGATCCGAATCAGTTTCTAGGCGCTACAGTGACCAAAAGCTCCACCAGTTACGAAGGGAAGAAACTCACGAGTTCTGGCCAAGTGACGCAGTATTTCGCAGATATCGAGAGGTTCCGAGTGCTTTTCTCGGACGGATTGTACTCGGACATGACGCTGGAGGAAGTGAAGAAGAATTTAAAGCAGAACGAGGAGGAAAGTCGCAAGAGAAGTGGAGATCCGGATGGAGAAACGTCCAAGAAGAAGAAGAGCAAGCACCACCACAACGAGGAGAAGGAACGGCCGTTGAACACACAGAAGTTCGACAGCAGGAAGACAGCGTACGTCATGTGCAGAGAAGTTTTACGGATCGTTCTCAGTCAGAAGAAAGTGGCCAAGATCTGCACGGAGAAGCAGAAGGTGATCCTGAACAACAAGGACCTTCAGGCGAAGAAGGCGCTGGAGGCTTTCGTTGAGGCCGATGGACTCCACGCCCTGGAGAAGATGCTGACTCATTGGTTCCGTCTTGACGGTACACGATCTGCTGCTCTGCTGGTGATGAAAGTGTTAGCGGTGATACCTGGTGTGAAGGAGGAACATCTGAGGAAGACGAACATCGCCCGTACGTTGAAAGGCATCGAGAGGGCCAGTCGTACGATGAGTCACGTTGAGATGGTGTACGGAGACTTGGCCCAGTGGATCATCAAGAAGTGGGCGAGAACGGCGATGAACCGCACGTTCAACCGCTCTGCAAGAGACCTACTGCTGGAGCAGCAGGCGCAGATTAGTCGAGCTGCCACTGACGGACAAGTGCACGTGGTCCCACGTTCAACAGCTAAGCAGACTCCGCAGCAGAAGGAGACAGCGAGACTGGAAGCGCTGCGAACTGGCGAAGAAAAACCCGCAGAGCCTGAGCAAGATCCGGGTGATGAGGTTGTTGTGTATCTGCCTCAGTTCAATTCGCTGGGCTCGGAGGATATGCGTCGCCCCGTCCGTCAAATTCAAGTGATCGAGTCGCTGGCCTCGAAGATTAACCAGGATTACGTCGACTCGCTGAAGAAACACAGCGAGGATGAGGACGAGCAACTCGGCGTGACGGATGGACGGATCGTGTTCGGGAAGCCGCAGTTGAAGCATTTCAACCAGAACATTCCAGTCATCGACTTGTTCGCAACGACTCGCAGTAAAATTGTGGACAACAACGCAGAATCGACGAAAACCGGCGCTGGGTCCTCTTCTCAGCCGTTGCCAAGGCCTAACAAAACTTCAAAGCCGAAGAAATCCATTTTGAAGATGAGGGATGAAGTTGTCATTCCAGCGTCGCAAGTCACGTGGTAAGGAGGGAGTTCTGTGTATTGACAGAAACAGAAAAGAAAGCCTAAAATGCAGAGTATCTAATTCTACTTGACAAAGTCGTAGAAGTAGCCACTGATTCCGTAGCGGATGTAGAAGGCCAAGCCACAGCACAGGACCTGGAACGCCAGTAGAGCCAACACGAGGTGGTTCTCCTTCATTGGCCCAAACACCACAAGGAAGAGGTTGATGATCGTGTAGTTGGACCGCGTGGACTCGGGCGTGATGGTGGACGGCTCCAATAGTCCAGTCTTGGCGTTGAACTTTGGAAGACGATGACGTGGGCACGGCACGATCTTAAACAGTTGCGGCAGCGAGTAGAGGAAGTTGAGCACTTGCGGCAGGAAGAAAAGCAGCAGCGTCTTGCTGAAATGCCCCAGGATGCCACACACAGCGAACGTCATACCCGCGTAGTAGCAGAAAGTGTCGCCTACGAACACGCGCGACGGGTACCAGTTGTGCTTGAGCAGACCGAGCGTCGTAGCCAGGTAGGGGACCATGAACATGAGCGACAGGTAGTGGAAATTCTCGTTGTCGTGGCCAAGCAAGATCTGCCACACGTTCTGAACGACCACAGCAGCTCCGATCACGAACGATTGACCCGCTTCCAGGCCGTTCACACCGGCGTAAATGTTGATCGCGTTCGTGCAGAAGACCGCCATCATGCCCATGTACAGGTAGTAGAACAGTCCAAGCTCAGCGATCTCACCCCCGTCACTTAGAGGGATAATGGGGTTTAACACTGTATAAAGCGGCATGTCCTTCTCGAACAGGAACCGCACCGGTTTGGGCAGAACGATGGCGGTAAGTCCGGCGTAGTTGATGAGCAGTGGCAGTGAAGCCAGGGGAGGGAACAGCAGCTTGTGACGCCAACGGAGGTCCGATAAGTCGTCGGTGAAGCCCAATAGGATCATCGACAGGATACTGACGATTCCCCACGCCATCATACGCTTCACATCGGCGTTGTCCACTACTGTGAGCACCGTCACGACCAGAGCAGCGACGTACACGAGTCCTGACACGATACCGAGTGCCTCTGGGCTGTAGATAATAAGGAGGGATTGCAGGTTAGTGTACGATATTAGTTATAGCTTTAGGAGCGAGATATCCCACGTACATTGGGATATCTCCGGCTGGAGTGCCGCGTTTGCACAGATCTTTGCCCGAGAGTTTCGCAGGCATCCGACGCCCGACGACAGGGATCAGAAGCGCCACGGCAGCGTAACTGAAGACGCCGATGGCTGTGAGCTGCAGCAGGTACCTCTTGAGCTCCGCAGGCAGCGGCACCAGCTCGTCCAGAGTTGACAGCATCGTCAGTTGGTCGTAGTACGTGGCAAGTTGTCGAATAGGTTTTTTCCCACGTGGCAAAAGTTTAGAACTTGAAACATGCTGAATGATAGGATATTAAGTTATGGGAATAGGATGCATACTGAATACGAGTTATTTTGAATTTCGAGCAGGAAGGGAATAAAACATTTTTGTATAAATACGTCGGATCCTATTTGCATCAGTTACTGCATGCCACGCTGCATAGGTTCGTTGACGGCAATCGGCGGAGGACGCACAGGTGACGCATAATCGACGGACTTGCACGTACTGGAGGACGTGGGCGAAGACGGAAACATCTCCGCGTTCCCGTGTCGGGGTGACGATGTGGTGCTGGACGTGGGAGGCGACGGCGGCGGCGGGTGGCGGAAATGGTTGATCGGAGACGTAGAGTAGGGTCTGGACATGGAGGACATGGTGTCGCTCGGGTGGATGCGCAGCTGCGTGGTCTCGTCCGTCTCGACTGACACGCCGCCGTCTTCGTGGATCTGCACGTGGTTCGACACGATGGTCTTGAGCATGAACTTGCCCTGACACTCGTTGAATTCCAGCACCACGAACTCCCCGTTGTGGAAGTTCTCGAGCAGCTCGAACTCGCTGATGCGGTACTTGAAGTAGCGCGTGAGGATCACGCGGATCGCCACGCCGTGCGTCACCAGCACGTAGTTCTCCTCGGACGACTTCTCGAACATCCGGTAGAGCGACTCGAGGAAGCTCGACACTCGATCGTACACGTCGGCAGGTGACTCGCCGCTCGGGAACCTGTAGAAGAAGGAGCCGAATTTCCGACGCTGGGCCTTGCACTCTCGGATCTTCATGGGTTCCTGGAAGTTGCCAAAGTCCTGTTCGCGGATACGTGGCTCTTCACTCCAAGGAATGGACTTACCCTCGAAGCCCCAAGCTTTGAGAATGCCGCAGAACGTCTCGATCGTACGCACGTACGGCGACACAATGAACCTCTGTAATACACGCACCAACCGTCAGTCTGCATACGCTCTAAACTGCAATAACCTGCTCTTGTCACGCACCATCGTCTCGTTCCCAACGATTTTCTTTAGGGACTCGCCAGCGGCCACTGCCTGTTCGTAGCCGAGTTCCGTGAGGTGCATGGCGTTGTCTGGCACGCGGCCGTACAGTAGCGGGTCGATATTTCCCTCGGATTCGCCGTGGCGCACCAGGATGAGGCGCTTGGGGAATCCCTTCTTCTTCTTGCGGCACAAAAGGCACGTAAAACGCCGCAGCATTCCGTGCTCCGCGCCTTCTTTAGGGCACGTGGAGACGCGTTGCGCGCCTAATACGAGGCCGATGGCGGCGCCTGCGAGTGCCGCAGAGAGGACGCTCGTCATCAGCGTCGATGTGGAGCACACCATTCGGAGGGTGTAGGGGTTGTGGTCTTCTTCTGGCGGTTGAGTTTGACCTGAGCTCCTCGAGGCTAATTGGATAATGACCGGGACGGCGGCACCGGCGAGACGTGAATGCGATTTTCAGCCAATGGGAGACGTGCGTCGAGAAACGCTCGAACTGCGTTTTTCGCTGGCATCCCACTCCCTCGCCATACGGACATTAAGAACTGATTGTGTTAAACAAAGGGGCGGAACGGAGCCGTTTGCAACGAAATATTGCCTCCTTGTATCGGCGAAGGACCTCTTGGCAAAAGAATTTATTGCCTATGGGCCTCTGATGTATTTATTGCATAGTACATTGTGAGCCGTGTCGGCAGGAGCTTTTGCCACGTTGGCACGTGGTCGATCCGGGTTGTGGCGTTCGCGGCTGTTAGCCTCCGCACTTCAACTTGGTATTCTCACCCGACCTCAAGTCATTTCGGTGTGGCGGTACATTGCGCCTTTTGCTTGTTAAACAGCATTCAGGCTTTTGTCTACTAGACTTCATGCTTGTGGCTGCCACACTCGCATCAAATCGATGATTCCAGCGATACCTGAAGGCAAGAAACCAAGCATTGCAAAAACCTATCTTTCCATCGATCCATGCTGGCTCATACGCCTAATGCTGCATTGGCAATGCAAGTCTTACGGCGGTAGGACGGTGTCACCGTCGGTGAGGCCTTCGGCCGGATTTGTTGAAAAGCATCCCTCGATGCATCAAGCTACATGAATTTTTATTTTATAAGGTGAGCGTGCTTCAAGCTGCAGTACATGTACAATTGCGAGTGGCTGCTTTTCATGTACATGTAGTCCGATAGGATACCCTAGTATACGGACCACGATTCGTCGCGAAGCTGCTCACATACTTAGCGAGAAATTCTGCCAAAATGTTGCAGTTACTGTGGTGCTGGTGGTGCAACGATAAACTTATTTGCGCTGGATTCGAGACCTGGATTTAAGGACAGCCACATAAAACTTATGCGGGACAAAATACACTTATCTGGAGTGCAACTCCCACTCTAAAATGTCGTTTGGCGCGACAACCGACGCCATTTCGAGCCGATTTTCGACGACTTGGTCTGCCCTTCGCACGCCCACAGGTCCTTCATCAGTGTATGTTGTCCAGCAATATAATACTCGGTGGCATCCATGGTGGAGAACGTCACAATCTTCTTCTCGTTTCGTACTGGAAAAATCGAGGGGTGCGTGTCGATCCGGACACCACCGGACGATGGAGTTTCTATCGCACCTTCACCTTACGCAGAAACACGAAACGACTTCGAGCGGTAAACTTGGCAATCAATCGCCTTACAGACCACTGGCTCTGTGACTTCTCCCTGTTGACTCCTTCAGTAGATCTCCTCACCGCTGGCAGGAACACCTTCGCCTGCTGCGAATGGCAACATGGCTGTGCAATTGGACGACACCACTTTTAGCAAGCAAAGCTGCTGTCACGCCCAAGCAGAAACAGCCGTTTCGCTTCAATTGACAGCCAAGGCAAGAAGGCGAGACGCAGTCCAGCTCCAATCTACTGCCGCTCGTGTCGACAGCCTCTCGTTCCATGCCGGTGTTGCGCCCCGTAACGGTTTAGAGGAGACATGGCAAGGAAAAGTGCACCACCAAGTCCATGTTGATTTAATAAACTCACTTGTCAAATTGCCACTTCTTGTTGTGGAGAAGGTGCTAAATTAATCGCAAAAGCAGTTCGAAAGCCGCTTCATGGGAATGTGCAGGTCGCTATTTCCAGCGTTTATAAACTCCAACTATTTTCGTCCACATAGCACAACTGAGCTGAACACCTTCAGTGCACCATTGCACCCGCTTGCCACACGCAAGATGCTGTCCGTCGTGTCTCCTGGAGACGTCGCGTCAGCCAAGCACAATGCGGCTGTCCCCACTGACCAGCACCGACGCTGCAGTCTCCAGTGCACACGGGGCAATGACGAACTCCCGGTCCTGCGCGCTCAGTACGTCGCACGTGGCGTCCGCGTGCTCTTCGGCTCCAGGTGGAGACTGAATCGATTCCAGGAACGCACGATCGTGTTGCGTACAGGGACGAACCCCGTCTTGGCCGTTGAAGATGCAACGGATACAATGTACGTGTTAACCATGGACACAAGTTGCGAGCTGACCGGATCAACCGGCATCGAGTTATCCGGCGCGGCGTTCCGTGTGCGGATCCGCTTCGCGACGTCAGCGGACGCCAAGATCTGGCGGTCGCTCATCCGAGAGACGTTGGCTCATGCCCAGTGGAGGCGAGACACTCGACCGGTACAGTCGAAGCTCCGGGGCGTTCGTCTGGTACAGCACCTGAAATCGTCGCAGAAGTTTATCGTCAAGAAGCTCAAGACGAATAACGAGCTAGGGAATTGCCACGAGCTGCAGCTCCTTCGTCGTCTGTACAGCTCTTGGGCCCAGGACTTGGTTCGTGGCTATCGGGTCGTGGAGACAGCGCGAGAAACGCTCCTGATCATGCCGCAGCTTCCTGGTGTTACGCTCCTGCAGTTCCTACGACAACGTCGCCACAATGACAAGAAATTGAGAGAAGACGAAGCGTGGCGAGTGTTGAATGCACTCGCGACTCAATTCCAAGCTGTGCACCGATCGGGCGTCATCCACTGCGATTTAAACCTCCAGAACGTGCTGGTGGCGCATGACCTCTCGCGTGTGTGGCTCATTGATTTCGGCGGAGCTTACGACGTACTGGGCGGAGATCAGGAGATGACGGGAACGCCTGGATTTGTCGCTCCGGAGCGACTACAGGATCCACTGCAGGCCCCCACAGCAAAGGCGGATGTCTTTAGCCTCGGTATTCTACTGTTCCAAACGCTGACAGGTCAGCACCCGTACGTCGGTGCGAACAAGCCGTTGCAGTTGTCCGATTCACTGCAGTTGGACTGGGCTTTAGCTCAACAAGTTTTAACGGACAATTGCGTAGCACCAGAACTGCAAAAGTTGATCCAAGAAATGCTCCACGTTGATCCGCAGGCGCGTGTGTCGATGGACAAGGTACTAGCGGCATCTCGTAAAGAAACTTGACAATGCCAAAGCACTCTATTAGTTTATAAACCCCCTTATCTACACAACATCTCCAGCGTTGTTCTTCTCTTCAATATCTTCCGATGTTGATGACATCTCCACCGTTGTGGAGGTAGTAGAACTAGTGACCTTATCACTTGGAGACGACACAGTGAAGACCTTGCGATAGTCCACTGCAGAGCTGCCTGAGCGCGAGAAAAACTCCACCACGTTCAGTTTCAGCCCGCGGTCGAACGGATTGGCCATTCCGCCAGCCTTCTTGGCTTTCTTCTCCTCCTTGGAGCCAACTGGGGGCTTCTGCGTCATGTACGAGTACCGCCGCCAGTTCATCTGCTCGTTGATCGTGAGGTTCTGCTCAATGTTGTTCACGTGCTGATTCACCATCATCGCCAGAGCCACAAACGCCATCAGATCCCACATCAGGACCATGAGCACGAGTAAATGGTGCTTAACCAGCGACGGGATCTCTATCCAGACGTCCATGGCCGACAAGTCGCCACTTCCCGATCCCTCGGCTTTAACTCGCTCAGCGTGAAGGTCGTGAGTAGCGTCCGAGAGAACGAGAATGGCCAGAGCAGCATAAACCCCAAGCACAATGCAATGCAACAGCAAAAAGGCGAAGAACGACCGGTGGTTGCCGTACCCGACGCAGCGATTGATCCATGCGCAGTGATGATCGTGTCGGGCGATACAGATGCCACACTGAGCGCAGTGCTTGGAGCGAATGGGTTTCATAACGAGACATGTGCGGCAGAACTTGGTCATATCCGGCGCCTCGCATCGCGACGCCTTGTCCAGCATTAGCTTGACGTCTTGCTCGTAGGTCGTGATCGTCCCGGGGTCTGTAGGGCAGAAGAACGCCAGCTTTGCCCACACCGAGAGGAACAGCACTTCTAGACCTCCAGTGATACCCATGAAAACCCTGTGGCTGTCCGTGAAGTCCTTATAGTCCGAATCGACCCACAACACGATGTACATCATCGTGAACAGACTCACCCACGCCATCCAGATGCCCATAGCTGACTCCGGTTGTGGCCGCGTCAGCGTGTGGATCCCCACGCTCGTCTCGTCCTTCACCTTCTTGCTGCGTGCGGACATGGCTTCAGTGGGTCCTTCTTCGATCCGCTCAAGTGAAACACTCATGGCTACAGCTACATTTCGCTTCGACGGGTGCATATTGGCTGCATTCTTGGGAGCTGCTCCATGGGAATGTCCGTGGCCATGTCCTGGCTGACGGAAAGCTGATAATGACTTGCCCAACACGATAAAAATCAACGGGAGAGCGAGCCACCACACGAGCCAGTAGCTCGTCGCCAGAATCGCCAGCAGTAGAGCGCCATGAAGAACCGTCACAATTCCGCGCGTCTTGCGCATATGCGTCGGAGGATCTGCAGCCTTCGCCTTGCCTGAGAGCAGGTCCTCCAGCCACAATAAGTTGCGCGTCTTGGCCAGATCTTGACACGTTTTCCCCTCTGCGTCTGCCTCGTTGGGGTCGAAGCCTCTAGTTAGCAAATACTGAACCATCGGCTTGTACTCGCTCATGCAGGCGTAGTGTAGCACGTTACGGTGCTGCAGCGAGTACCCCCCAAGCGTTGAGATCTCCACCTCCTTCCCTTCCTTTGCCATTGCAGTGTTCCTCCTCTGTTCAGCTTCCAAAAGGAAGTGCAGCATCCACAAATGACCCTGAGCAGCAGCGTGGTGGGCCGCAGTGTTGCCTCTGACATCCTGAGCCAGAAGATCCACGTATCCGGAGCGCAGTAGCGTGTCTGCCAGTCGCATATTACCAGCATGAGCTGCCCTCCTGCAAGTAAAAATCAATAAACAATAAAAATTCAATAACTCAGTCATTTCTGACCCAAAAGAGCTCAAAATTCGCCACGTACATCAACGGCGTCTCTCCAGCGTCGTTCTTGGCGTCCATGAGCAGTTTTTCCCGTCCAGAAGCGGCCATTTGCTGCATCAGGAAGTGCATCGTGTCGCACGTGTCTTCCACCCCTGCAGCCGCATAATGCACCAGCGAATTCCCGCTCTTGTCCTTGGCCGCCAGTAGATCCGCAGGTTGAGGCTGCACAGCCATCGCCATGCCCCAGAGCAGCACAACTAGGGGGAAATCCCCATTGGCGGCCGCATCAAACGCCGTTTGTCCGTCGTAGTCCACATTCATCGTAGCGAAATTGGAAATGGTCTTTGAGCAACTCAAATGTGTGAGATGGGTACGCTTTTTGAGTGTCTCAGATGATGTGCACCACATTCCTTTCCAGAATCCAGGGTCGCGTTATCACACTTGTACCCATGTCAGTAATATTATCCCTCGTTTCTGTGACAGACTTCAAATCCAGGCGTCACTTCATTACGCCCATGACGGAGCTGACGCAGCGCAAGGTGGGGCCGTCGCCCTCGCCGTCTCCCCCGCTCTCTAACGATGGCAAAGGCGTGCGCGTAAGCGAGTTCGACACGCGTCCAGTTTGCGCCAATGAGGCGCCTCGGCGCTACGTGCAGCACGGCGAGCAGCTTCTTCCGACAGGTCAGGGTCGAGCGCATACTGCCGGTTGCTTCACGTTATCCGGATTGAGCCGCGAGCTGCAGGAAATGTTCCTGCCTGCAGGTTATCCGGACAGTGTGAGCGAAGATTACCTGAGCTTCCAGTTCTGGGACACGTTGCAGGCCATGTGCAGCTACCTCCGAGGAGTTTTGGCTACTCAATCTGTCTTGCAAAGTGTGGGGGTGGGGGACGATAAGGCGACGCCACTTGCTGCGGCCTTGCAGTGGGTCCTAAGGGACGGATCGGGCATGATTGGTGGCTTGACGTTCGCCTACTTTGTGGGGCCGAAATTCGACGTTAATGTGAAGCGCTGGCGGCTTTTTGCGGACGTGATTAACGACGTGGGACTGACGCTGGATATGGTCGCGCCGTATTTCCCCACTTTAGTGACGGAGGTTCTGTGCGTCTCGAGCGTCTGTAAGACGATGTGTGGCGTGGCTGCTGGGGCCACGAGGTCTTCGTTGATGACGCACTTCGCGAAGAGAGACAATATGGCCGACTGCGCCGCGAAAGAAGGCTCGCAGGAGACGGCTGTCAAGCTCTTTGGACTCGTGTTCGGCATGTACTTCGCTAATGCTGTTAATTCGTCGCCTCAGGCCGTGTGGGTAGCCTTCTTGTTGCTCACAGTCGTGCACGTGTTCGCCAACTACAACGCAGTGTCGTGTCTGTGCATCCCGACGGTCAACTGCTCGAGGGGATTGGTTCTCGTGCAGAGGTTCCTCAAAGCAGGCAACAACGCGGGCAAGGAAAGTGTGGCGGACCATCATGGACGGGTGAGTCAACAGCAAGTTGAAGTGATTATGCGCAAAACGATCTGTACTGACATGTTGATGGAATGGAACAGTACGCAGTGCGTAGTGTCAATGAGGAAGAGCCGATTTTCAAGGATCCAGTGTTGCCGGTGACGAGTCACTTGGTCATGGGATCGGAGCTTCATCAGGCCATCCCGACGTCCGCAGATTTCGACCGGCTACTGCAGCTTTACCAGGAAGAAGCGTACTTACTGACGGTGGTTGGAGACAAGGTCCACGTCATGTTCCAAGCGGAAGCACAGCCGAAGGACGAGTTGCGGGCGTTTTTCCAGGCTGTTCTGGTGCTCGAGGCACTGGCGTCGGTGTCTCCCACTGCGTCGCCTCCGAACGAGGGCAGCGTGCAACACCAGCCACTGCTCGAGTCGACGCACCGCAAGATGCTGTCCGACTTCCCGCTGTTCCTCCAAGTGCTGAAGAACAGCGGCTGGCGGACGCACATGTTCCTGCTCAACACGTCGACGTGGCGAATCAAGCTCAGCGACCGCACTTAGACAGCACTGTCGAGTCTCCTTTTGCATTAAATTTCACGTTTCGTACAATTTTAGAGCCTTTTCGTTGTGATCTCTCATGGAGTCTCCAGACTTGTGTCTGCTCATTAAGAAGGGGGACGTTGTACGACTCCGTGAAGCGTTGGAAGGCCACCCCACGCTCATTCAACAGCACCGATGGGTGAAGTCTCAGTGTGTTCATGCTTCCCAGTGCGAAAAAATGTAACTAAATTCTTCACTTTTCCATGTTTTAGTCGGGCGTGACTGGTCTTCATAGAGCTGTGTCTGAGTGCAACATTGAAATCGCACAGCTTTTACTTGATCACGGTGCCGACGTCAACCAACGCAGCACTTGGGTGAGTTAAAGTTCTGTCCAAAAACTAAAGTGCTTTTTTACTCAATAGAAGTCGACTTTTATCCGACAGGGTTGGTATTCCCCTCTTCACTTGGCATGCAAAACTGGTTCGGAGGAGATGATTTGGCTGCTGCTCAACCACGGAGCCAAGTGGAACTTAACTGACAAGGTGCTTCAAGCTGCAAAGTGCAAAGTGTAGTTCAGCTTTTAAATTACGTCGTTTATTTCTTTACTTTAGACCAAGAAGACGCCACTTCAATGGGCTGTACGAGCTGGCAAAGCCTCCGTCGCCTACCGCGTGGACCAGCAACTGCACGCCAAGGCCAAGCTCCAAGCACGCGAGCAACAACCGACTACCAAGTCCCCATTGACATTCGCAAAACTTTGCGGATAAATAATACTTTAGCTTCCTACAAATTTAACCCTACCGACGTCGCTCCTGGCCGCCAGAGCTGCGGTTGCTGGCCGACAAATTGCTGAAGCTGCCCAAGCTCTTGAGCTGCTGCGGCGTGAAGGAATTCACAATTGACTTGGGCGTCGTGCCGAACCGCGTGCCACTGCGTCCGCTACTGGTGGAGCTCACCTGCTCGTGCTCGCTCGACTGGCGCTCGAGCTGGTGCATGGCCCTGGCCTGCGCCTGCGCTTCCTCCTGCGCTGCCGCCTTCTCCTTCTCAAAGGCCTCGAACAGGTCCGTGTACTGGAAGTTGTCCACGAAGGCGTCGAAGTCGTGCGAAGACGAGAACCACGACTTGATCTCCTGTCGCTTCGAGTGGCCCGTGCTGCTGGGGCTCTTCTTCTTCTTGCTGCCCTTGGACTTGCGCTCCTTCTCGGCACAGAGCACCAACAGCTTGTCGTAGAACTCACGCACTCCGCTTACAAAAGCCGCCGCGCACTCCGAGTCGTAGTGTTTCCTCTCGTCCAGGCCGTTGGGGTCGGAAGGCTGCACACCCGACTGCATCAACTGGTAATTGCTGTCCGGATCGGACACGCCGCTGGCCGACACGGGCGTCATCATCCAGCTCGATCCCGACCGACTCGTGCTCAGTGCATCATCAAAACTGCGCAACGTCACGTCCATGGAGGGATACGCGCCAGCAGGAGACCTCATCGACGTCATGCCAGACGCAGAAGCTGGCGTCGTTGGCCCTCGACTGGACAAAAGCTGCTGAGAGGAGTGTCTGCGACTCATCTTCACGCGCATCTTCTGGCGCTGCCTCGTGACCTTCTCGATCCGCTCCAAGAACTGCCTGCGCCACTTTTTAGGCAACGGCACAGCGTTTCGCAGTGTCTTGTCGGCCGCTAGCGAGTCCACGTCTTCAATATCCACTACGACCACACACGACGCCAGAAGCCGAGGATCGTTGCCACACTTCTTAGAAAAGGCCAAGCAGCTCTGCCACGTGTCCATCGTAGCGCCAAGCAAGAACGGTGGCTCCTCCTCCATCGGCTCAACTGCTGTAGACGAAGCCGTCGAACTGCCCCCACCGTTGAGACTATCCGTGCTGCCACGTGACGAAGAGTACGAGCTTCCCGTTGCGGTACCACTACCACTGCCCCACGCCCGCCAATCGTGCGAGAGCCTAGAGAATGACCTGCGGCTCTTCGGTCGAGCCGCCAGCTCCGCCTGCACATGCTGGAAAGCAGCATCGTGGAGGAATCTCCAGGACGTCACAGGCACGAAAGGGAGGAAGGTGTGCTGCCACCGGAACGGCTCCAGTAGCTTCAGCAGACTCGTAGTCACCTCCTGGATCTGTGGGTACGAATTACCCACCACCACAACGGAATTTTCCAGTAACAGGACTCCCAGCAGCTTCACCAACAATTTGGCACCCAGTAGCCGCATCGTGCGTAAAACTCCAGCCCCTACAGCAGCTTCCTCGGCCTCCAACATGTCGTACTCCGACAAATACCAATCTGGTCGCGGGATCTCCTGGCGCCAGGCCTTCGTGTCGCCCTCACGCACGCCAAACACCTTAAATTGAAGCTTCGGGTGCGTTCCGAACGGCGTTCGGACTTCCGAGTATTCGTAGCCGATCGAGAGCACCAGCTGCCGGTCCTGGATCATCGCGTGCGAGTTCATCCGCGTCACATCAAAGTCCAACATCCCATTGGGATTGCCAGTGTTCACATCCGTCGGCACTCGAGTCCCACCAGGCGTCACAACCGAATCCGCTGATGAGCTTTCCAAACCTCCGAAGTAAAGCACAGCGATCTGCTGCGGGTCGAAAGCGTCAAGAAGAGTCCGGAGGTAGCGCAAGTTGCGCGACCGGAACTCGGACGTCTCGATCTTCCCATCCACGTACTTGGCCTTGGCGTCGCGCCACAGGTTGAAAATCCACCAGAGCTTCTCGGACTGCACCTCGTCAAAATCGCACAAGCCAATGGCTCCGTTCGAGCTGCTCCCTTCATCACGGCCGAATCCATCGCTTCTTCCGAGTACCAAGTCTTCTCCAGGTGGTAAAGAACGCAGATCTCCCAGATCAATGAACTTCACAGACGACGTGCGCTTCAAAGACCCGTCACTGCTTTCCCCCGACTCAGTAACAATTGGCATGCCCCCTCCGTCGTGCGGATGTCCGTCGCCAGCTTGAGAGAACGACAGTTCTGCGTTCGGAGACGGATAATTCGGTACAGCCGGCTGGGGGGCCGAACGAGATCGTTCTCGCGTATATCGTCGCGGTTTCCGATCGCTGCTCTTCTTGTGGCCATTGTGAGAGGTAGTCCCGGGTTTTCCTGTAGTTGTAGACGGAGGAGGAACGTTCGGCCGCTCACTCAAAGAGGCCAAACCAGTGCGAGGAGTTGCAGAGCTTTTGAGACCCCCAGGAGCACCGTAGGACGCAGAACCTTCCTGGTACGGGGACGGAGCGTTAGACGCCAATAACTCGGAGATGGACGACATGGACTGGTTCTTCTTGTGGCCAGCTCGCTTTCCTGCTACGCCCGCGCCACTTGGAGACGGTGTGGACGCTACTTGCTTTCCACTTCCACTCATTTGTGGGGACGGCACGGGAATCACCGCAGAGAACGAGGACGACCTCGAGTTGCTACTTCCCACACTGGAGACGGAGATACTCGATCCGGACGGCACAGCCGCAGCTGCAGCCAGGTTCGGCGTCGATCCACTCGGAGGCAGACGCTTGTGTGATCTCTGCAACGCCCGGAACGTCTGCAGTTGATGGACGATACTGCTCAAGCACAATCGAGCGCTCAGCAGCTCGTCGAGATGCGCCAGCAACGTCTCTTCCACGTACTCTGGCACGCGTTCGAACTGCTGGAGTTGACAGGCGGTAAGGATCAACTGCAGCGTCATGGCTTCCAGCTTGACGATGAACCCTTCGCTGAAATTCAGGATCGGCACCACACAGAAACGGCCCTTGTTGAGTCCTCTCGAGTACGGCATTGAGAAGTCGTTCCCGAAGCCCGACGAGTGCAGCATGTGGGCGTCTGCGACGTCATGGAACGCCACACGTCGGAAGAAAACGCCTTTCATGATGCACACAGCTTCCTCCCAGAACGCAGTCGCCTCCTTCAGGTGCTTCTCGCTCTTATACGACGCAATGCGTTCAAGCCAGACCCAGACTTCACTGCAGAAGATGAGCGTTCGTAAGAAACACGCGGGATTCGCCACTTGCTCGGCCAGATTCAGCGCCGGTCGAAGCAGCTTCTGCGCCTCCAGTAGCGTCTTCCGAGTCTTCTCGATCGTGTCATCGCCGCCTAAGTCCTCCAACTCCAACGCCCCCGACGATCCTTTGCCGGAGCTTCGCCGGTGCAGATGGGACTTGAGCATCTCGTCGTCCTGGTTGCTGCCGAGCGCGAAGAACGAGCGCTGAATGGGGGCCAGCATGAAAGCGACGATCTCCAGCAAGACCTTGAGCTGGTACAGACTGTCGTCCAGCACGCGGTAGAGATCGAAGGCCGTCCAGAAGGCGTTCTGCGCCTGTTCCTCGGCCTTGTCGACGTCGCGGACGCAAGTGGCGAACTGGACCATGCGGTCGTTCAGACGCTGCTTCTCTTCCTTGTTCAGGCCATACAACGAGACACTAAGAGGCTTCAGCATCTCGTCCACTTGAGCGGGAGACACGACACTTCCTACGAACGTTGAGCCCACCCGTCCTCGTCGACTGGACTCTTCCCCATCACGACGTAGCTCCCACTCGCGCTCCTGCTGCTCTCGACAGAAAGCACGTAGTACTTTACCGTCCAAAACATGAAGCTGGGCCTGCTTCCGCACGTTGTCCCGGTCGTTCTTCACGTGAGCCAGAGAAAGCCACGCGTAGGCGTTGCAGAAGTCGCCGAGCTTCAGATACAGCTTCACGCGGCACACGATGTAGCGGAGAGTGAAGGACATGTCGAAGCAGTAACGCGCCTCACTACCCATGCCTCCCAGACTCCTCCCGCCGCCGCTGCTGCTAGTTCCCGGCCCGGTTCCACTGCTGCTTCCAGGTCCACTGAAGCCCTTGATATTCTCCTGCAGTCGGTCGCAAAACGCTGTCGCCTCCCTCTCCATCAACGAGAACATGTACCTGCACGTGTCGAACATCCGCATTTTCAGAGCGTCTTCCGCCAGCAACATTCGAAGCTGCGTGCGCTTGCCCCGTGGCAGTCGAGAGCTGTAGTTCAGCAGGTGCTCTAGCACGCGCATGCCTTCCAAACACCGTCCACTGGAGCGGTACACGTCTCGGACGAGTAAGTGCAGGTTAATGTCATGATTCAGCCACGTGTCTACTTCACTTGCATTCCCCGTACTTCGGGACGACAAATGGAATGAACCCGAGAGTGAAGACGACACTGAACTGGATGTGGCCGTCATCATCGTGCCACTACGACTGGAAGGGGCTTCACTGCTCGAGTAGCTTCCGTTGATAACGGACGAGAGGAAGTGGGGCGGGAGAAGATTCGTGTGATCTCGTAGGAAATGGCACGAGGTGGCCAGATACTCCTCCGCCCGAGTGAAGTTTCCCTCCCGGATCCAGAGCTTGGTCATCTCCTGCGTTAAATACACATACACCGTGATGTTGCCTTGTCGCTGGGCTGCACACGTCACCTTCTCGTGCAGAGGCAACGCTCGATGGACGTCATCAGCCTCCAGCGTGAGCTTGCAGAGCAGTCTATCCAGCTTCTCGTACTCGCAGCCTTGGTTCAGGAACGTGAAGAGCGCGCCGGCGGCTTCCAGACACAGGATGCCGTACCGGTATTTGTTGTTCTTGATCAAGACGTTGCCTAGACTCTCGAGCGCCTCACGACCCAAGTCGGACAGCAGGCCGTCGTTGTTAAATATGCTGAGGTACGGTACGGTGGCCGCCTTATCGCGGCTGCGCAGTGACGGAATCTTGGTCAACTTGGCCAGAAACGCCTTGGAACAGGCCTCCAGCAGCCGCAAAGCTTCGTACGCGAGGGATTCCGCTACTCTTAAGTTCCCGTGCGAAGTGGTAGAGGACACGTGCATGGCAGCCAGCACGGTCGCACACTTAGCCTTCACCAGCGGGAACTTTGCAGCGGATATTCGCTCGTAGAAGAAGCTCAGAGCTGAGTTCCGCGTACGAGACGAAGGTCTCAGCAGCTCAAACAGCTTCGAGCTGGCGCTCCAGCCGCCCAGTCCTTTCGAAAGATCTCCACGTTCATAAGCACTGTCGCGGTAATCGGGGTTCGAGGAGGACGAGCTGCTACGGCTGTCGCGGTTGTGAGGCATGAGCCCAACCAGAATCGGGTCCACAGTCGCTTCGTCGTCTTCGAACTCGAGGAGCTCCTCAAGAGCAGGGAGAGAGATCTCAGCGAGTGCGCTCTTGCTGTCGTACAAGCTCTGGATATCGCACATGATGAGCGCCTGAAGACAGAAGACGTCCGAAGACAGAGCGTACTGCCGTGTATCAGCGGAAGAAGATATCCGCTTGTCAACTGGCGATTTGTGGCCCATATACCGGGTGCTGCGGCTTTCAGGGCTCGTATTCAAGTACTGGAACAACGCCCCATAGTACTGAAGCACTTCGTTCACGATCTGGGAAGCCGAGTCCCCCACCACGGGCTCTAGAGGCAGGAAAGCCGGTAACTGGTTGCAAATTTGCCACTTGTACTCATACTCGCCGCTCGCAAAGCCTGCCAAGTGGTGGCACACATACCGTAGCTCAATGAGCGCCACCACGTTCGAATACTGCGGGAAAGCTTCTGCGCAGTGAAGCAGGATGTCCTGGAACTGCTGGATCCAATAAATAGTAGTTTTGTTGCCTTGAGACGACGCAGAGGAGGACGTGGACAGCATCGACAGTGACAAGTGCGTGGCGAGCGGCACCACCGGCTTGGGTCCGTACAGACGCGCGGCCTCCTGCAAGACCTCGATACTGCAGCCAACCACGTAGTCCAAGTCCACGGGCGACAGGTTCTTGGCCCAGTTCTCATCCGTCATCCCTGTAGTCGAGACCTTTTCGAAGTACATCCGGACGAGCTCCCGATTCTCCTTGTCCTCGCCGAAGAACCGGTAGTGTGTGATCTGCTTGAAAAACGTGTCGACGAACTCACGCCCGAACGGGAGCGACACCAGCGCGTGGAACTGCTGGTTCTTCAGCTGTCTCGGAGGCGGCAGGCGACCGCGTTCAGTCTCCATGTGCTGGGACACGACGGCGCAGTCCGGCACCACGAGATCCGCCAGCCATCGCTCATACTTGTTCTCGGTGAAGCTGGGGAACGTGGAGCGGTCTCTCTCCAAGTTGCTGAACGTGCTCGACGGCTTCGGATACCGCTCTATCCTGACTGCGTAGGCGGACGAGTTGGCCACCTCCAGAAGCCGCAACTTGTCCACGAGCGAATACTCCATAGCGTTCGACGAGGAAGCCGACGCGGAGGTTAAACTGGACCTGATACCGTCCAAACTGCCGTCCACGCTGGCTCCGGACTGGTGGAAATCGCTGCGTCGTCTCTGGAAAAGTGGTTCGTCCGACGGTCGCCGTCGTCGCTGCGCTCCGTCCAAGTTGAAAGATACGCCGTCCACGTCGGCTTCGTCGTCGTCCGGCAGCGTTTCTCCATCCAGGACTTCGTGCAGATTGGGCAGGAAGAAGTTGCCGTTCTCTGCTCTTCTCCTGGTCGGGTCCATGCTGTCCGAGGACCCGAGCGCCGCGTCTGCCTGCTCATCGAAGCCGAACTCGGCGTCCCAGTCCTCGTCGCTGTCGCTGGCGTCTTCCGGCTGATCTGTGGGCTGCGCTCGTGTTCTGGCTGCGTCTTTCACGGATGAATAGGAGCTGTACAGCGCTCTGTCGTCTTCTTCTGCCTGTAAATTACCTCCGCTGTGTCGTATCGATCCGCTGCTGCCACTGGACGCGGCCACTTCGCTGCCTCGTCGATTCCGCCCTGTTGCTGCGACTCCGTTGGAGCTGGAGCTACTGCGGCGTTTGTACAGCGTTTCGGCCAATAGGAACTCGGTGCCGACGCTGTCTTTGCGTCTCCAGCGGCTTCGGGGCTCCGCCGTGAGGAAGTCGCTGCTCCAGTCCTCCACCTCGTCCTCTGTGGAGGCGGAGAGCCCCACCACGACCTGGTCTCGAGGTGGAGGAGCGCTGTTCCCTGCTGTTGTGGATGTTGCTGCTAAAACGTTGTGGCTCGTGCTCTTATGGTGGTAAAGTGTCGCGGCGTGGCGACGTCCCGCGCCGGCGCTGGACTGCGACGCCGAGAGCGTGAGCGACGGTGACGAGGCCGACGCCGCCTTCTTCTTCTGCAGCACGCGCTGCATGTGTGTGGTCGGGGGCTTCTAAGGGGTCAAGGGAGGCGACTGAGGCATCAAGGCTGCGCTGGAAGCTGCTGGCCTTCCTTCCTTCCCAGTGCTAAAGTGCTCGCCCCCATTCTGGCTACGGCCTTGCTGTGCAACGAAAGTCGACACAGTGAAAATTTCAGAGCCCTAACCGTTCTGGGAGCGTGGTAGCCTACATCGAGTAAAATGCAACACCTTTTAGAAATTCATTTATACAGGGGGAAACCCCATGTAACTATAATTTTGTATGAGTGAGATGAGGATTTGTTATTTGTTCTAAAAGTGGGTCAAATCAGGATGGCAGATGGCGATGACACTCTTGAGCTTATTATAGACGTCTAGTCAAACCCAAGTGTAGGTACCGCTCCGCTTTAAGCTGCCAGTTGGAGCGAATTGCAGCGCCGCGGCCGACTCGCCTTCACGCAAACGTCTCTACGTTCGAACACCGCGAGTGCTTTACGCTGCCTGCAGTTCGGCCCGCAGTTCGGCCGCAGTTCGAATGTGCTGCCCCGACAGCAGCTGGCGCGCAGCCCTGTTGCTTCGGCGACCAAGGCTTTTTTGCGCGCCCTTTTTTAGCGGTGGCAGGTCTCGTAATAATTGCAGGCCTCCGGCTTTCCGTAGGAAATTTGGCGTGGAATTTTGGGCTCCGACTTGTAGCCAAGTTCGCAACAACTTCAATTTCGATGGCGACGCAGCTCCACTCAATCCGAAGCATCGCTCGCTGCTCGTTGTACCAAACGCGTGGGGCGATCTCGTATCCCAGAGCACTTCCTTCGCGACCAGCAACCAGATGTCCGCGTGCTTGACTGGCAAATTTCGCCGTCCCACACCGATCAAGTCGCTTGATCAGGTGAGCAGGATTTTTTGCGTTGGACTCGGCCAGTTTTACGACCTTCTCCACTATACTGAGGAAGGTGGTTGATGACGATTTGAGGCTTGATTTAGCCGCTATGAAGGAGCATTTTATGAAGATACAGCGACGATCCGAAATTTTTATTCCCAATGGAATTGTCAGTTTTGACGAAAAGGAAATGGACATCATTTTGTCCAATCAAAAAAATGTGAAAAGCATCTATCTTGTTGTAAACTTCATTGCAACTTTGTAATTTACACTAAAACCTCATAAACGGTTCTGATTGGCTATTACCTCAGACGCCGCGTGGCATTTGCTTCCAGTTCATTCTCGCTTCAAGCCCCGAACAGCTCCTCTAATTTCGCGCTGCCGCCATGGACGTCCAAGCCTTTGCCCAGTCTCCACCGCACGTGAACCTGGTCGTGCGCAACGTGTACACTCCGTCCCAGTCGCTGTCGCTCTCCGCAGAGCCGCAGACGCTCGTGGGCGAGCTCAAGCGCCGTCTCAGCGTCGAGTTCCCGTCTTCTCCGGCCGTCTCCACCCAGAAGCTCATCTTCGGAGGCAAAATATGCGGTGATGACGAGCCGTTGGAGCAGATTCTAGCTCAAGTGCAGAAGGACGTGGACAGTGATGAACCTGTGGTGTTTCACCTGTTGGTGAGCACTTCTGGACTTCGAAAGAGCGCGGAGCCTAAGGCCCCCGAGCCACAGCGCCATGAACCCGAAGCTGCTGAGGCTCAAGACTCGCCCAGACCCAGCAGTAACGCAGCTGCAGAGCCGCCAAGCTTCAATGTGCAGTCGGCGCCTGCATCGACGGCGTCTCAACAGCCTCAGTTCATGTTCGGACAGCCGCCGGCAATGACGCAACAACAGCAGCACTTGTACAGACAGAGTATGCTCATGCAGCAGCAGGCCATGGTGCTGCAGCAGATTCAGTACCTGCAGTTCCTGCTTATGCAGCAGCGACAGCAAGCGACGCCCACGCCGGCGCCTGAGGCCCAGCAGAACCCGTACGTCGCGCCGTATGGCAATTTTTACGGCATGATGCAGCCTCAGATGTTTCATGCAGCAGCAAGGCCTAATGCTGCACCGCATGGTCCAGTGAGGACTCCTCCTGTTCCTGCTCAAGCTCCAGTACCCACTGCTGCTGACCCGCAGGACCGTCCGATGCTCGTGGAAATGGCACGCGAAGTGTTCCCGTTGGTGGACTTACGCATGGCGCTCAAGATGGGTTTCATGCTGTTCATCATCGGACAGGACACGCCTATGGACCGTATCCTCATGCTTGGACTTCTGTCGTTCATCTCGTACCTGCACATCACCGGCATTTTTGCAAAGATTTATGAGGTGTACAACCGCCGTCGTATTGCAGCTGGAGACTCTGAACCGAACGCTGCAGCAGATCCGAATGCTCCTGGTGCTGCAGCAGCTGCTGGGGCTGCTATTGCTAACCGATACGGTATGTTGACGCGCGTACTGCGCATATCGGCCGACCGCGGGTTCGTGCAGGATGTCAAGTACTTTGTGGTGGGGTTGCTGCTGTCGCTCGTGCCAGCGTGGCACCCGCAGCCCATTCAAGGTGCAGCGCCGATGCCCGAGGGTGTTATGCCGGATGACGTACCCCTTCAGGGGATTTAAATATGATTTTGATGCTGCAGTTCAAGCAAGAAGCTTGTGATGTAGCCGTGTAAACTACTGGAGTAGGCGGTGACAACGCTAGGAAGGAGGAGATGGAGATACAAGGGGTAAGAACGGATAACAAGAGGTGTTATCTCTCCTTTGATGTTGGTTTGAACGAAGATAATCAATTCAGAAAGCCGTCGGACAGCTATCTAGAGCCAATTCTTGGAGCGTGAGAAGCTCCTCCTAATGGCATCGAACAGCTTCTCCTTCGGTCGACTGATCCGTCGCTGTGCATCCTTAAGGGAGCTAGACACTTTGCTTGGTTGTTGCTGGTGCTCTGGCTGTTGGGAAAGTATATCAACCGCTTCAGTTTCTGGAAGGGAGGTAGAAATATCTTCCGGCAGACTTTCAACCGGGTCAATGGCCGACTTTTGCTTCGGTTGGACAACGACACGGGTGACCACTGTGGGTCTTTTGGCTGGGAGTTCACGTTTCTTGTTGATACCATTGTCCAGCTGCTTCGCAACGGAAAGCCGTTGCCTTGGTGTCGACTTATGAGTGGGGCTTGTGCCGGTTGAAATGCACTGAACGCTGATAGTTTCGGCCTGCGGGATGATAGGTACTTCGACCTCCGGCGTCTCTGGGTGAAGCTCCTCCTTGCTCACTTGTGGTTCTTCAATCGAATCCGTCAGATTATCTGAAGCTTCCTGGTTCTGATTCCCTTCTTCCTCCGCTTGTTGAGGCTCTTGGTCGAGCTTGACGTCTTCAGATTGAGAGAGCTCTGTTGTTACAAGGTTTTCTTCCTGCTGCTGCTTGGATTCAACGCACAAGGGTACTGGCTCGTGAATAGCAAAGTAAATGCTCTTGATCGCAGCTTCTGTCGCTGTTAAAGTTTCTTTCTTGGCGTTGGAGCAACAGTACGCATTTGTGCAATCCTCGCGTTGACAGCCTACAGTTAGCATCGTAAAATACGACCGCACGAGCTGCCGAGCGTATGCGTAGTCGGCTGTCGACGCCATGGCTGGCTGGTGACGATGTGGGTGAGCCGTATGAAAGATCACAAGCAAATAGCCTCTTATTTTTACACTCCGTCGATGTTCATGCTAATCTTGTCGAGTCCAGATCGTTCACGGGGGCTTTCTAGCGACTATTTGTCTGTGCTGGACATCAAACGTTCACAGTTGGGGCTCGGCGTGCAACTGCTGCGCCACTTGTGCCCAGTTGTCGAGTGTGGCCAACGCCTTGCCCGACGAGAGCTGTTTCTTAGCCATTTCGTATCCGCTCTTGATACTGTCGGCCAAACCGTAAACATACAGGCCGGCGCCAGCATTGTAGGCGATAGTGTTGCCCACCGGGCACTCGCTGTACACGCCTCCGCTGAACACCTTACGCAAGATAGCGGCGTTTTCCGCGGCGTCTCCTCCCTTCAGCTGTTCGAGCGTCACCGCCGGGACGCCCACGTCTTCGGGTCGCAGATTGTAGCGGCGGAACGGCTCCTCTGCGCCTTGACGGACCTCCACGACGTCGGCCGGTCCCATCGAGTTGAGTTCGTCTAGTCCCGCGCAGTGGACGACAAGTCCGTGCTCCACACCTAACGCCAGTAGCACCTCGCCGAACACATCAAGAAGCTTGGACGTGTAGACCCCAATAACCACCCGCTTGCACCCCGCCGGGTTCAGCAGCGGGCCAAGGATGTTAAACACGCTACGGATGCCGATGGCCTTGCGCACGGGCGCCACGAAGCGCATCGCTGGGTGGAAATGCGGCGCGAACATGAATGCGATCTGAGCTTCCTCGAGACACGGGCCAACGCGGTCGGGCTTAAGCATGGGCACGCCCAGCTCCTCCAGCACGTCGGCCGAGCCGGAGCGGCTGGACACTGAGCGGTTGCCGTGCTTAGCCACCAGCGCACCACAAGAGGCAGCCAGTACAGCGGCGGCCGTGCTTAGATTGACTGTATTAGCGCCGTCGCCCCCCGTGCCGACGATATCGAGCGTTGGACGACCAGACTGCAGCGACAACAGCAAATAAACGTCAGAGAACGCAGTAGAGTACCCAAGTAGCAGTAAAACGCACCGAAACGTGCACTTTCACAGCCTCGGAGCGCATGTGTTTGGCAAAAGCTGCGACTTCGGATGCGCTCTCGCCTTTGGCGGCCAGTAGCGCCAGCAACACGCCCACAGCCACGGGGTTCTCGGCCGCCTTCTCGGACGCGATCTGCTGCACGGCGAACGTGGCTTCTGCGTCGGTCAAGTCCTCGCGGCGCGTGAGTTTGGCCAGCAACGCGCTGAGCTCCATCGTGGTCATTATTGTCTTGACTTGTCCGTTGGGGGTGCGGTTCAGGAATGGCAGTGACGTACGTGTTCAACCAACGGCTGCGGCTGAAGCGGTGCCACAGGAACTTTCGCCGACGCTAAGTACGACTGTACGAGATTACTTTGATTTGTGCAAACAGGATGGAAAGCTTCAGCTGGCTCGTCATTCTTGATGTCTTGAGCGGTGCTCGATGACGACACTGACGGTCGAGACTTCAAGCGATCCGAGTCAACCGAACAAATACATGCACATGGCGTACATGTAACACCGTTCTATCCTGCTTAACTGTATCCTAACCATTTACCTGCAACGGAGACAACTACAGACCAGAACCTTGGCGAGTGTTTTTCATTTTTTTACTTTACTTTTTCATCGAGCTACCGACAAAAGGCGATGAAGCTAATATCCAGGATACTGCCTCACCACCTGCCGATCGCTACTCCTACAGACGTACGAGCACAGCGACACACTACCACAGCGCACTACAATGCAGCGCAGCAGCAACTTCGCTTAGTCGCGGGCGTCGAACACGGACAGCAGCAGCTCGCCGTAGTCGCCGCTCACCTCCTCGGCGATGCGCTCGCGCAGCTCCTTGCCGAACTTCTTCTTGTACACGGGCTTGATGTCGCGCAGCACGATGTGGTAGCGCACCACAGCCGAGCTCAAGGCGTTCTCGTCCGTGCCGAAGCCCTTCATGGCGCTCTCGAACAGCTCCGCCAGCAGCTCCAGCGGCTCCGTGATCATGCGGATAAGGAACAGAACGGCCTTCTCCGAGTCGCCGCGGAACTCGTGCTCGGCGGCCTTCACGAGCGACTCCTTGTACTTCTTCTCGTAGGCGGCGGCCACGTTGCGCAGGTGCTCGGGCGGACTGGCCACCAGCACGCCGACGAAGCCCTCCTCGTCCGTGCCCATCTTGCCGCGGCCCGTCTTGTACAGCTTCTCCACGTCAGCGTCCACCTTGGCGGCGTTGTGGATGTTGGCGTCGTACGGCACCAGTGCGGCCTGCAGAGACGCCAGGATGACCGTCTGGAAGTCGCCGTGCAGGTCGCTGTCCAGCACGGAGCCCAGGTCCTCGCCGTACACGTCGTAGTACGTCTTCTTCAGGATGTTGATCTCCACGTTGGTGCGGCCCACGACCACGGGGTAGATGAGGTCCTCCTTCGTGCCCAGGCCCTTGGTGGCGTTGCGCAGGATGCCGGCCTCGGCCTCCGGGAGGGGCGACGCCAGCAGCTTGAGCAGGAACTCGTAGTGGCCCGACGTCTCGTCGTCCACCAGGTCACGCAGGCTCTGGTTGTGCAGCTCCTTGTAGCGCTTGGCGATGAAGCCGCGCTGCGTGGCGGTCTTGCCGCCCAGCGCCTTGTTCAGCTGCTTCTCCTTGGTGCCGGCGCCCTTGGTGGCCTCGTAGATCTCGTTCACGGTCGAGTCCGTGCCGGCCGGGTACGACGGCGGTTGGCCGTTCCAGGCGCTGTGCGTGGCGGGCGGGTACAGGTTAAGCATCTTGGGGGGTGGAGGCGACTTGCGAGGCAGGAAGCAGATTCGGGAATGGGGAAGATCGCATCGAGCAAAGGGGGAACTTCAATTTGGTCCAGAGGGATTGACTAGGAGTTTGTAAGGGAGTCAAAAGGTGGATACGATTGATATCCCATTCATTTACCTCTATATATGGATTTACGTATGTAATATATGATATAGGTTTTGTAAGGTGCTAGATGTCTGATGCTAAAAGCGGTTCTTTAAACACATATTTGGCTATACAAAATAAAGGTTTGAGTATCAAGTTTCGAATCTAGCCGGACTTATCCGAACACAAAATTTGCTGACGTGGTGAATCAGAGCAAAGTATCCGAGCAGAGACAAGCAAGGTGTGCCGCGATCTTCGGCACGTGTTGTTGCTTGGATGATTTGGTTGGTGATCATTTATTTACTGCCCCCTGCAACTAGACTATTACATGCATAGATAATACCCTCGCTGAAGTTCCTCCGCTTGCGTGTAGGTGTGGCCACATTGACGAGGTTTTGCGGCGAACAAGCTGCACCGTGCAGGCTTCAGCAAGGAGCACACTTAGATACCGGTACCGGTACATGTACCAGAACATACTGGCACAAATATTCAGTCGAAAAGCAATCATAGAACGTCCAAGTATCCAATTGAAGATGCCCGATCCAAAATGAGGCCGATCTTCTCGCCGACGTCATTGTCATTCCCGAATCTGCTTCCTGCCTCGCAAGTCGCCTCCACCCCCCAAGATGCTTAACCTGTACCCGCCCGCCACGCACAGCGCCTGGAACGGCCAACCGCCGTCGTACCCGGCCGGCACGGACTCGACCGTGAACGAGATCTACGAGGCCACCAAGGGCGCCGGCACCAAGGAGAAGCAGCTGAACAAGGCGCTGGGCGGCAAGACCGCCACGCAGCGCGGCTTCATCGCCAAGCGCTACAAGGAGCTGCACAACCAGAGCCTGCGTGACCTGGTGGACGACGAGACGTCGGGCCACTACGAGTTCCTGCTCAAGCTGCTGGCGTCGCCCCTCCCGGAGGCCGAGGCCGGCATCCTGCGCAACGCCACCAAGGGCCTGGGCACGAAGGAGGACCTCATCTACCCCGTGGTCGTGGGCCGCACCAACGTGGAGATCAACATCCTGAAGAAGACGTACTACGACGTGTACGGCGAGGACCTGGGCTCCGTGCTGGACAGCGACCTGCACGGCGACTTCCAGACGGTCATCCTGGCGTCTCTGCAGGCCGCACTGGTGCCGTACGACGCCAACATCCACAACGCCGCCAAGGTGGACGCTGACGTGGAGAAGCTGTACAAGACGGGCCGCGGCAAGATGGGCACGGACGAGGAGGGCTTCGTCGGCGTGCTGGTGGCCAGTCCGCCCGAGCACCTGCGCAACGTGGCCGCCGCCTACGAGAAGAAGTACAAGGAGTCGCTCGTGAAGGCCGCCGAGCACGAGTTCCGCGGCGACTCGGAGAAGGCCGTTCTGTTCCTTATCCGCATGATCACGGAGCCGCTGGAGCTGCTGGCGGAGCTGTTCGAGAGCGCCATGAAGGGCTTCGGCACGGACGAGAACGCCTTGAGCTCGGCTGTGGTGCGCTACCACATCGTGCTGCGCGACATCAAGCCCGTGTACAAGAAGAAGTTCGGCAAGGAGCTGCGCGAGCGCATCGCCGAGGAGGTGAGCGGCGACTACGGCGAGCTGCTGCTGTCCGTGTTCGACGCCCGCGACTAAGCGAAGTTGCTGCTGCGCTGCATTGTAGTGCGCTGTGGTAGTGTGTCGCTGTGCTCGTACGTCTGTAGGAGTAGCGATCGGCAGGTGATGAGGCAGTATCCTGGATATTAGCTTCATCGCCTTTTGTCGGTAGCTCGATGAAAAAGTAAAGTAAAAAATTGAACACGCGCGCTAAGATGGTCCTCCTTTTTAAATGATTTAAAAAAGTGATTTTTTTCGTACCTGTTTTTTCTCGGGATAGTGACATTTTCACTATAATTCATCATAAACCCTCAAATAGCCTAACAGACCGTCAGCATCTTTCCGCCGCTCATTTTCGTCGTAAAGATGCTCCGTGCTGGTTGTCGTGCGGCGCTGCGTCGGCCGTTGCTGGCCTCCCGCCGCTTGTCGTCGCTGGCCGCTTCTCAAGCTATTAATGGGGATCAGGCAGTGGACGACGAGAAGTGGATCCGCCTCATGCAGCAGACCAGTCGCCTGGAATCGTCTGTTCTTCTTCCTCTGAACGAGAAGCTACTGGGCCCTTTGGACCGCAAACACCGCGAGGAGAAGCTGCCGTCGCTGCCCTTCGTGTTCCTTCTGGGCAACCATTCGTCAGGAAAGTCCTCCTTCATTAACTACCTGCTGCAGCGCGACGTGCAGTCCACGGGTGTGGCACCCACAGACGATGGTTTCACCATTATCGCTCCGGGTCGTGAAGATTTGGATCAGGACGGACCGGCACTCGTGGGTGACCCGGATCTGGGCTTCTCGGGTCTGCGAGTCTACGGCCCGGCGCTCATCCAACGCACGCAGCTCAAGGTCCGCAAGGGAATCCAGGCCAACTACATGCTGGTGGACAGTCCCGGTATGATCGACTCGCCGCGGAGCCTGCCGCACCATTCGCAGTTCAACCACGCGGCCAGTAACGGCCGTTTATCGCCCCAACAACAGCAGAGCAACAGCTTCAAGGGACAGGACTCGGACAGAGGATACGAGTTCCCCGAGGTCGTGCGCTGGTACGCCGAGCGCGCTGATGTGATCCTGCTGTTCTTCGACCCGGACAAACCCGGCACAACTGGCGAGACTCTGTCGATCTTGACGCGCTCACTGGTTGGTATGGACCATAAACTGCACCTCGTGCTCAACAAGGTGGATCAGTTCCGGAAGATCCACGACTTCGCACGTGCGTACGGCTCGCTGTGCTGGAACTTGAGTAAGGTCATCCCGCTCAAGGATCTGCCCCGGATCTATACCATGTGCATCCCGACCAAGGACAACCAGGTGCAGACGGCCGAAGGTTTAGGCGCGTCGATGAAGGACTTGGACGCCATGCGTGACGAAGTGGTGAGCGAGGTGCAACGTGCCCCCGAACGCCGAGTGGACAACCTCATCACCAACCTGTACGACTCGGCGCGACTGATGAAGATGCACGCCGAAGTTTTTGAGGACTTGCGCGCTCGTTATGCTAGTGAGAAGTGGCGTCGCTCAGCACTGGTGGCTGCTACGTTTGTAGGAGGCAATGCACTGGCGGCTTCGGCCTTGGCGAGCGGTGTGCCTATCGAAGCGGCGGCGGGGCTGTCCGTCGCCAGTGTGCTCGCGTCTGCTGGTGTGGTGTGGCACAATTCGACGGTGATGGCTCAGCTGGAGCGTGACCTGCTCCACGAGGACTCGCTGGGTGAGCTGTTCCGTCGTCGGTACGGCCGTCAGTTGGCTGAGGGAGACGAGTACGTTCTGTCCTTGTGGAAACGTGTGCTCCCGTCGCTGCAGGTGGCAGCCCACACGCTTGGGTTCAACAAGCTGCCGAAGCTCAAGAACTCGGAGATTGCAGCGCTCGACAACATCGTCAGCAACGAGATCCCGGAGTTGCGTCGGCAGTGTGCTCCGACGGACAGCAGTCTGGCCCACCAGGTTGCCAAAATGTTCCGCAGCTAGATCCTTTCAACACAATATACCGGCTGTGGCAGCAGACTGCTCGTGGCCTTCTTTTTGATTGTCTATCTGGTGACCCAGTTAAAATGCTAGTCGAACGTGATCTTCTTACCACTGAAACCAGTCAAACTGATCTTCTCCTTCTCCTTTTGCTTCTGCTTGGCAAGCCACGACGGGTGTGCAACTTCCACTGGGGGAGCGCGCTCCTTCTGAGGTGCTGCCTCCTTCGGAGGCGCACGTGTGTTGCCTCCACGCGACTGTTTCTTGTCCTCCTTGCCTCCCTTGGCTGGTTTCTTCGGTTTGGCCTTCTTAGGTCGCTCTGACAGTCCGTATTTGCCGACCGAAGCTGAATTATCCTTGTACGGCACGAAGATACCATTCGCGCGGTCCTCCTTGCGCTTGGCAGCCTCCTCCTTCCGAATAGCCTTCATGCGACGCGCCACCTGACCAGCTCGGTTCTTTTTCTTCTTCTTTTCACCCAGGAACTCAGCAATATCGTCATCTGCACCAGCCATGGTGCCATATCCATCCGCGCCCATGTCGAAGTCGCCATCCATCCCTCCACGTCCTGACAGAGATCCAAGAAAGAGCGACGTGGGCACCACACCGCTGCGTCCAGTATTGCCCACCAGCGACTCGTGGCGGCCACGTTTCAACGCGCGCTTCTCCTGTGCTCGCCGTTTCTTTTCAGCTTCCTTCTCTTCCTTCTCCACCAGCTTCTTAATGGCGTCCAGCAGCGGTACAATCTGCTTATGAGCTAGTACCCGGTCTATCAACTTCCCCTCCAGCTCAATGTCCTCTGTCTTGGCCTCTTCTTCCTTCAGCTCAACAGGCTTCTGTTCTGCAACATCCTTATCCTCTTCGTTCTCGTCCTGTTCAGCGTCCTCGTCACTTTCTTCTTCTTCATCACTGCCTTCCTCCCATTCGTCGTGCTCGTTCTCCTCCTCCTCGAGCTGAGGCTTCTCCAGACCCGTCTGTAACCTGGCTCTAGCCACCAGCTTCCGCAGGTCCAACACCTTGAGCGCCGCGTGCTCGCGCTCGAAGCGCTCGATGCTGTGGCGTAGCTTCTGCTCCCGCTTCTGCTGCTTGACCGCGTCCTCCACGGGCTCCGCGAGCTGCTGCCGAAGCTGCTTCAGCTGCTGCACCGCCTTACGCACCAGGAACGTGCGCACCTTCTTGGCCTCGCGCTGCAGCAGCGAGCAGCTCTTGTGTACCAGCTTCTCGTGCGGCGAGAAGGCCTCGCCGCGCTTCCTCTTGCCTGCCATGATGCTCCAAATGACTGGCTTGCACTATTGTAACAGTTATCAGTTACTAACTGATACCTAGCAGTTACCGGTATCTACAAGGTCTATTTTTTGTTGAGAAGATGGGCAAAAAATAGAACATGGCTACATTTATCATGGTAGGGTGTCCTTTGGTGCGCACAAAGCAGGTTACAGCATCAGCGATGACTGTCAAGACGCCGCCAACGCAGCATCGATCGTCCGTGACTCGATTGGCCGGGAAAGATATCGCCGGCGTCACGCGCGTTGTAGCCAAGAGCGACCTCGAGCTGATCAAACAGCGATCCGTGATTCTGACGGACGCGGCGGCCAGACAGCTCAAGCTGCAGCACGAAGCCCAACAGGCAGCCACAAGACATGAGTCGCAGGAACGGAAGCGCCGTATGATGGAGAAGGAGATCGAAGTGCGTGCGAGACGCGAGCAGTTGGCCATGGAGTTAGAGCTGGAGGCTGAGCGTAAGGCGCTGCTCACGGGCAACGAGATGGTCAACAACCAGCACCTCGAATCGCTGCGTAAGATCAACTCACTGGCAATGGCAGCCACGGGTTATCAGCTCTGCGACGCCTTGAAGGAGCACCAACGCGAGCGACAACTGATCGAATCCCGGTATAACAACATCCACGACAGCATCATGGAGCGCGACCGCCGCCGCGACATTCAGAAACGAAAAGATGTCGAAGTTGAGGCGCACACCAAGCGGATGGAGGCGCGTCAGGTGTTAGAGGAGCAGATCGCTGATAGACACAAGAGGGCAATTCGCGAGGAAGAAGCTAAGGATATTGAGGCGCAGAAGATCCTCAAGACGTACAAGCAGTACGAGGTCGAGGAGCAGAGGAAGATCGAGCGCCAGCGCGAGAAGCAGAAGGAGACTATGCGTCAGGTAGCACAGACTAACGACCGTATCAAGCTGATGAAGGAGGAGATGATTATACGAGACAAGAAAGAAGATATGGCTGCGGCGGCGTATCTGCGCAAGAAAGCGCTGGAAGAAGAAGCGAAACTGCAGGAGGAAGCTCGGATCCGCAAGTCCAAGGAGCTCCGTACGGCGAAGCTGCGTGCTCAACAGGAGAAGGCGCAAGACAAACAAGCCATTCAGGACGAGTTCCGCGCCAAGAAGGCGTACGAAGAGATGGAGAAGAACACGCGACTGAAGGAGAAACGCGATAAGGAGAGGAAGATTGCGCTGATGCAGTCGATCCTGCGCGATCGCAAGGAGCAAGAGGCCTTCCATGCTGAGCAGGCTCAACGGATGCGAGATCTAGACGCGAACATGGACCGTATCGGCCAGCAGCAGGTTGAGCGTGAGTACCAGCGCCTCAAGGCCGCGGAAGCCGCCGCAAAGGAGCGCGAGCTCAAACACGGCGACGTGCTGCTGCAGCAGATCGAGTCCAACGAACAGAGACAGATGAAGGCCAAAATGTTCGAACAGAACGACGCCAAGTTCCTCAAGAAGAAGGCGCTGAAGGAAAGTATTCTAGCCGAAAAGGTGAGGGTAGACACACTACAGCGACTGGAGAAGAGGGGAGTGCCGGAGGAGTATCTTCGCGATCTCATGCGCATGCAGATCAACGAGACCAACGCGTGAAGGCATAGTGAACACCATTTATTAGCGATCGTATAGCAATAAAGCACAACATAGCAACCGAACTGTATTTGTCACCGTCCAACGACTTACCGGATAGCCGTGCAGGTTGGCGTAGTGAAATCGCGTTCACGTCGTGGTCACCGTTGCAACTCACCCGGCAAATGGACGCCCATCCGGCAACTCTATCACCACGATGTGGACTCGATGGTCAAAGACAGGAAGACTTTCGCTAGTGGTCGATGCCGTCGCTCGGTCTCTGGCGGATGAAAAGACGGTAACGCGGTTCTTCTGTTCTACCATCTGCGCGTGATACCCGTTCACGGTTGTTGGTGCCGGTTTCCTTTGCGCTTCACTCTCTAATCTACCTACAAGGGCACAAGGCGACCAAGATGAAGACCCAAGTACTGAGTTTCCTGGCTGTTGCGGTCGCGTCCGTTGCGGCCAAGACCGTCCTCGTGGACGACAGCGTCTGTGTTTGGAGTTATTCGCTGTCCTCACTCGGGTGTCAGCCTTCCGCGTTGTGCGAGTACAACTACAACGCCGGCGACTTGACGCTAAGCGGGTCGTGTCGAGTGAAACCAGGCGTCAACTACTATCCGCAGCAGATTCACTTGGCGTTCGCAGGCGAGACGGCTGGAACGGGCATGACGGTGTCTTGGGCCACGTACGAACAAGTGAATGATAGCTCACTGTGGGTTGGCGCTGTCAACAGTACGGAGTCTCTGAAGACCGTGGACACTACCGTCGAAAGCATCGACTACTACCGTGACGACAAGTATCACATGTATCATCACCACGCAACGGTGACGGGTCTAACGCCGCATACGAAATACTACTACAAGGTTGGCAGCCAAAGTGAAGAAACGTACCAGAGCGACGTGTATTCGTTCGTGACAGCACGTTCAGCGTCCGACACGTCGACATTCAATGTGATCATCTACGGAGACGCAGGCGACGGCGACAATTCGGTGGACACAATCACTTACATGAACGCGCAGACGTCGAACGACATCGACTTGATCTACCAGCTCGGCGACATGTCGTACGCGGATGACGACTACCTCGAGGCGTCCCAACTCACCGGTTTCTTCTACGAGGAAGTGTACAACAAGTGGATGAACTCTCTGGCTCCCGTTATGAGCTCCATTCCGTACATGGTTCTAGTAGGCAACCACGAGGCGGAGTGCCATTCTCCAGCTTGTCAGCTCTCCAAAGCGAAGAAGGACATGCTGGGCAACTACACAGCGTACAACTCGCGCTGGAGGATGCCTTACAAGGAGAGCGGAGGCGCGTTGAACATGTGGCACTCGTTCGATCACGGCCCGATCCACTTCACGTCGTTGTCTGCGGAGACCGACTACCCCAACGCACCGAAGAACGCGTACACGTTGACCCACAAGAACGGGAACTTCGGCGATCAACTCGGTTGGATGGAGGCGGAGCTGGAAAAGGCCAACGCGAACCGTGACAACGTGCCGTGGATCATCGTTGGCATGCACCGACCTATCTACGACGTGGGCGGTTGTGACGACGACGGTATCCCAACGGAGGACAACTTGTACCTGCAAGAAGCGTTTGAAGCTCTCTTCCTCAAGTACAAAGTGGACGTGGTAGTGGTCGGTCACCGTCACTACTACGAGCGCCAACTTCCCATCGCAAACAGTTCCGCAGTTATGGACGGCGTGTCGGACGACTACAAGGTGTACGATAACCCACAGGCACCCGTGCACATATTGACGGGTGCTGCTGGTAACGTAGAGAACCTGCGCGCTGCCCCGGACGGCACCGCACCTTGGAACGCAGCGCACGACTACTCACACTTCGGCTTCTCCACGCTGGAAGCCAACCGCACAGTGCTGTCGTGGAAGTACCTGGCGAGCTCCGATCTGTCCGTGCAAGACGAGTTTGTCATGTACAAGAACATCCCTAGCACGGATAGTAGCGCCGTAGGAACTGTAAGCGCGAAGGTCTAAAACATGTTTTTTTTACTTGAAGTGGTTTTGTTGTACGATCGACGTCGTTCCCGCGAGATCGTACAGTGGGCATCATCAACGTTGCACTACTGGTCACACCTGAAAAGTATCCAAAACTTGTGCAGCAACAAGCTTAACTGTACATGTACTACTGCATCAATATGCATCCCTTGGTTCATTCGAGAGGGTATTGCGAGTCGCTTGTGTGAATCTCGGACTAGGACCGTGTGCTACGTCGGCCTACAAGAAAGATGAATGGCGTTAGTGCACCCTTAACTACGACAACACGACGGCCCTTAAAGCGCCCTTATTAGCTTGCGGCGCCCTTAATAGGCCAAAATCACTCTATATTTCAATAAAATTTGATTATCATGTTTTGAGGTGAGGGGGATGTCATGGACGTTCAAATCATGAAAGTTGGAGGTGGCGGCAGCAAAATGTTCCCCAGCCTCACCCCAAAAACCCTTTCCTTTCCGTGTTACTCCTATAGATCCCAGCTAGAATTGACCATGGTTTGCCCAGGGTTGAAGTCCGCGTGCTCCGCACACGGGCCTCAAACCCTGGGCGTCATTTCGGCTCGGCCGAGAAAACTGTTTTCACCCCCTCCTCAAGTTAAGGGTGCACCAACGACTATCAAGAAAGATCATATAACCCCGGCTCAATCGAATCTCTACAGTCAGTGACTTTGATCGGCACTCGAAGTAGTTCATTTTCATTCCTGGCTCATTCCCCTCGCTCCATTCCATCAGCATAAATCTACAGATGAAGGCGTTCGCTTTCGGTATTTTAACACTCGCCTCAAGCTCTTGTTATGCTGCAACCGTGCTCGTAGACGACAGTGTCTGCGTGTGGAAGTGGTCTCCTCTCGGATGCCAACCATCCTCTCTGTGTACGTACGAGTACGAGCTCGGAGACCTCACACTGAGCGAATCATGCCGAGTCAAGGACGGCATTGACTACTATCCGCAGCAGTTCCACCTCGCTTACGCCGGCACGGACGCCGGGACAGCCATGACTGTTTCCTGGTCAAGCTACGCACAAGTGAACGACAGTTCCGTGTGGGTCGGAAGCTCGGAAGATTCGCTCCAGCTCGTGGACACGACGATCCAGAAGCTTGAATACTATCACGACGATGACTACACGATGTTTCACTACCACGCGACGGTCTCCGGTCTATCGCCGCACAATAAGTACTATTACAAGGTTGGAAGTGAGGCCCAGTCAACGTACCAAAGCGACGTGTACTCGTTCGTGACGGCGCGTTCCGCTTCGGATACGTCCACGTTCAACATGATCATTTACGGAGACGCTGGTGATGGGGACAACTCGGAAAATACGCTCCAGTATGTGAACTCCTTGACTTCCGACGACATTGACATGATTTACCAGATCGGAGATATGTCGTACGCGGATGACGACTATCTAGTGGCCTCACAAACCACGGGTTTCTTCTACGAGGAAGTGTACAACAAGTGGATGAACTCGCTCGTTCCGGTGATGAGTGTAGTCCCGTACATGGTTTTGGTCGGCAACCACGAGGCCGAATGCCACTCGCACGCCTGTCAGCTCTCCCAATCGAAGAAGGATATGCTCGGTAATTTTTCTGCCTACAACGCGCGCTGGAAGATGCCGTACGAGGAGAGCGGCGGGGCGTTGACCATGTGGCACTCGTTCGACCACGGGCCGATCCATTTCACGCAGCTCTCGTCCGAGAGCGACTACCCCAACGCACCGACCGACGCGTACACGTTGACGAACAAGAACGGGAACTTCGGCGACCAGTTGGGCTGGGTCGAAGCGGACTTGAAGACTGCAGCTCGCAATCGAGAGAACGTGCCGTGGATCTTCGTGGGGTTGCACCGCCCGATCTACAGCGTGGCCGGGAGCAGCAACGGAGTAGCTACCGACCAGAACGCCTACATTCAATCAGCGTTCGAATCGCTTCTGATCAAGTACAACGTGGACGTCGTTCTCATGGGGCACGAACACTACTACGAGAGGCAGCTCCCCATTGCGAACAACGTTGCAGTGACCGACGGTGTCTCGGCCGATAACAAAACGTACACGAGCCCGTGTACATTTTGTCCGGTGCTGCTGGTAATGTTGAAGGTATCAGCGACGCCCCGTCGGGCCCCGCACCTTGGAACGCGGCGCACGACTACACCAACTACGGCTTCTCGACGCTGGAGGCGAACCGAACGATGCTGTCATGAATGTTCATCAAGAGTTCGGACAAGTCCGTCCTGGACGAATTTGTCATGTGGAAAACCGCCTATCCATAGATAGCAACCTCCACCAAACCAATTCAATTCAATTCAAACGCATAACGAAACCGTGCATGTACTTGAATCGTTTGATGCGGGGTCCGTCGCTGTCACGGGGGCACAAGGATGTGGGTGAGTTACTAACGGCATATGGATGGGAGGTCACGGGTCATGTTGATGTTGAGGTCGGCAGGCAAGCTCACCTCCAGAACGGATGTAACACCCGCCATCACTAGTTAAGTGTTTTTGACGTTTATCATCGCTATTGACTTGTTTCCTCACGTGAGAGTGCCGTGGCGGGAAGTTAGGTAGGGAATGTACTCGAATCGCGCGTGGGCTAAGATCAACCGTGCTGACCCGCATGTTAGAAGCCACCTTTTGCACCAGAGGTGCTGGAGAACAGGTGCGAGACACAAGTACATGTAGCAGCTTGTATTCCCAGCATATCAGCGCAAATATCATGACTTGGACGGGGACACCATGTTTTTCTGGAAAAAAGTTTGGCAAAACATGGGCTTAAACCCCTGGAACCTGGAACTTGCGTGGTGCGTGGCTGATGTCGTATCCCTTACTAGCAGGTCACGCTTCAGTGAGATTCTCCCGTTCATGAACTCTGTAGATTCGACGTTAGTCAGGTGTCCACGCTCAATCTCCATCAAGAACGTTGCGCTCCTTCCCAATCCATAAGGCAGAGGTCATGGCCGCATGTGCAATAGACACCTCCGACTAAATAACGAGAGCAAGCGACTTTCACCTTTACACCGGACATCAACACAGATTTCTGGAGGTGCGTGCAATTGTTCATTCCTCAATCGACTGTCAAGGGCCCAAGTCTCTCCTACATCCATGAAGGTCTTCTCACTTGGTCTCCTGGCTCTTGGTGCTGCTGTTGCAAGCGCCGCCGTCTTGGTGGACGACACTATCTGTGCCTGGAGTTGGTCGCTCTCTTCGCTCGGATGCCAACCGTCAGCGCTATGCAAATACAACTACAACGTCGGGGATCTCACCCTCAGCCAGTCCTGTCGAGTCAAGGACGGTGTCAACTTCTACCCGCAGCAGATTCACTTGGCATTCGCGGGTTCGACGGCTGGAACGGGGATGACAGTGTCCTGGGCGACGTACGAGGCCGTGAGCGACAGCTCACTATGGGTCGGTACATCTGAAAGCTCGCTGTCTCTCGTCTCCACTACGGTCGAAAGCGTCAATTACTACCACGACGACACGTACGGCATGTATCATCACCACGCCACGGTCTCCGGTCTATCACCGCACACGAAGTACTATTACCGAGTGGGCAGCAAGGCTCAGACGACGTACCAGAGCGACGTCTACTCTTTTGTGACGGCACGAGCGGCTTCGGATACTTCCACGTTCAACGTGTTGGTCTACGGAGACGCAGGGGATGGCGACAATTCCGTCAGTACTTTGACGTATGCGAACACGTTGACTTCGGACGACGTTGATTTGATCTACCACATCGGAGACATCTCGTACGCCGACGACGACTACCTGGTGGCGTTTCAAGTGTCCGGTTTCTTCTACGAAGAAGTGTACAACAAGTGGATGAACTCTCTTGCTCCCGTCATGAGCATCATCCCGTACATGGTTCTGGTCGGTAACCATGAGGCGGAGTGTCATTCTCCTGCCTGCCAACTGTCCCAGACCAAGAAGGACATGCTGGGCAACTACACGGCGTACAACACCCGCTTCAAGATGCCCTACAAAGAGAGCGATGGCACGTTGAATATGTGGCACTCGTTCGATCACGGCCCGCTCCACTTCACGTCGCTTTCGTCCGAAACAGACTACCCGAACGCCCCTACGAACCAGTACACGTTGACTAACAAGAACGGCAACTTCGGAGACCAATTGAGCTGGATCGAGGCGGACCTTGCCAAAGCCGACGCGAACCGGGACAACGTACCGTGGATCATCGTCGGAATGCACCGCCCGCTGTACGACGTGGCTGGATGTGACGACAACGGAGTGCCTACGGACCAGAACGCCTACGTCCAGTCGGCGTTCGAGGCTCTCTTCATCAAGTACAAGGTGGATGTGGTGCTCACAGGCCACGAGCACTACTACGAACGCCAACTGCCCATCGCTAACAACAAAGCAGTGAAGGACGGCGTTTCGAGCGACTACAAGACGTACGACAACCCGCAAGCTCCGGTGTACATTTTGACTGGTGCTGCGGGCAATATTGAAAACTTGACGGACGCCCCGAAGGGAACTGCTCCGTGGAATGCGGCGGTGGACTACGAGCACTTTGGATATTCAACGCTAGCGGCGAATCGCACGAGTCTCACGTGGAAATTCGTTTCAGCGTCGGATAAAAGCGTCACAGATGAGTTCGTCATGTACAAGACGAACTAGCCGCAAGTCTAAAGTCTGTTGTTTGTCACCATTACACTTTGGCACTCTTGAAATCTAAGTAGACTTACAGTACTCGACTCGACTCATCGTTCTACACATTTTAATCAGCCCGGTCAAGGTGCTCTTACGAGCCGGCTATGCCGTTTGTATGTTTGATTATGGAGGTTGGCAGTGCCCCCCAGCGCTCTTGAGATGGGATTGCCTCTCGCTCTTTGGCCACGCACTCTCGATTTGTCTTCCAAGCGCTCAAGCGTTTGGCTCAACGCGTTTCAATGTGCGCGTTCTGGCTGCTTGCACTATTTGCAGTCACTGTCGGAGCGAATGTCGTGGTGGATGACAACACATGCTACCGGAACACGGCGCGTGATGTTTGCGAGCCGCAAAGCCTCTGCGAGTACAATTTCAACATCGGAGACCTGAGTTTCAACCAGTCTTGTCGAGTCAAGCAAGGGGTCAACTTGTACCCGCAGCAGATCCACCTGGCGTTTGCTGGGAAGAAGGCCGGAACAGCTATGGTCGTGTCCTGGGCGACGTTCGAGGACGTGCCGGACAGTTCCGTGTGGGTCGGTGACTCAGAGGACACGTTGGAGCTAGTCGACACCCCCGTGTCAAGTATCAGTTACTACAGCGACAAAGAATACAATTTATTCCACCACCACGCCAAGATCGAAGGCCTCAAGCCACGGAGAAAATATTTCTACAAGGTCGGAAGTCGAGGTGACGAGAAATACACGAGCGACGTCAGTTCCTTCTTCACAGCGCGGGCCGCCACCGACGATGACACCTTTAACGTATTGATATACGGCGACCTTGGAGACGGCAAGAACTCGGTGGACACGATCGCGAACATCAACCAGCTCACACCGGACGACATCGACCTGGTGTACCACCTGGGCGACATCTCGTACGCGGACGACGACTACATGGCCTTGAAGCAGGCCGCTGGTTTCTTCTACGAGGAGGTGTACAACAAGTGGATGAACTCGCTCATGCCGCTGATGACTCGTGTCCCGTACATGGTTCTGGTGGGCAACCACGAAGCGGAATGCCACTCACCGAGATGTCAACTGTCGCGTAAGAAGAAGACGGCGCTGGGCAACTACACAGCGTACAACGCCCGCTTCAAGATGCCGTACGAGGAGAGCGGTGGCGCTCTGAATATGTGGCATTCGTTCGACCACGGCCCGATCCACTTCACGTCGTTATCGTCCGAGACGGACTACCCGGGCGCACCGACGAACAAAATGACGTGGGGGATCGAGAACGGGAACTTTGGCGATCAATTGAGCTGGATCGAGGCGGATCTGAAGAAGGCGGACGCCAATCGAGCGAAGGTGCCGTGGATCTTCGTGGGGATGCACCGGCCGCTCTACAGCGTGCTCAACTCCGAGAACGACGTGCCAAACGAGCAGACTGCGTTCATTCAGGCCGCGTTTGAAGCGCTTCTGCTCAAGTACAAGGTGGACGTCGTGTTGACTGGCCACAAACACTACTACGAACGGGAGCTGCCAATCGCCAAGAACAAAGCGGTGCTGGACGGCGTGTCGAAAGACTACAAGGTGTACGACAACCCGCAGGCCCCCGTGCACATTCTGACGGGTGGGGCCGGTCAAGTTGAAGGCATGTCAAGACCACCGACAAACACGGCTTCGTGGAACGCGGTGTCGGACTACGAACATTTCGGATACTCGATGCTGGCGGCGAATCGGACGGCGCTAGTGTGGAAGTACATCTTGAGCTCGGACCAGTCTGTGCAGGACGAGTTTGTCATGTACAAGACCGAGCAGATAGAGTGATAGATTTCCATCGCAGAAGGAATATATAAGCGATACAGAGAAAAGATGTGGTACAGTTCCTCAGCCTTCAACTATGGAGATGGAGGATTCGACCTGAGACACCCTCGGCCAAATAATCCGTGCAGCCTCCATGCAGCGCGCAGGTGGGTTCTTCTTGGTCAATGATCACACCACTTCACTTTCAAATCTGCTCTGGGGATCCCAAGCAGGCCCTGGAATTGATCAGACCACGAGCGATGCCCCCTCTCACTGCGACGCCGAAGGCTCTGGAACCGGTCGTGCTAGCGCTAACTGCAAGTATCGACGAACCCCGTGATGCGTGGCTAGAGAAGGTCTTTGGGCCTCGGCGGACATGCAAGGACGGCGAGAGACTGGAGTCGTCCGTATACAGCGATAGCGACGAGGAGGAGCATTCCTACAGAGAGGAACTGCAGAAATACATCACGGAGGCAACAGCCAATTTGAACGAAGAACCTTTGGATGAAGATAGCTCCGATGACGAGTCGGAATCTCCCGGCAGCGATGTCTTCGACTTCGATTCAGACGACGACGACGACTACGTCGAGCCACCCGTTGATATCCCGCGTGGTTATCGCACACAGGACCTCCAGGGAGGAATGATTGTGGGCGGGGACTGTGTTCTCTTCACCAATTGGGCGTTTAAGCGTCTTCTTCAGCGAAGAAGGCGCCTCCCCCCGATCCCAGAGCGCAGAGATACTGGAGATTATGAACAGTCCCTATCGGATGAAGAGGACGGCGAGAAAGGAGTGTATTCTGGTAAAATTGTTGAGCTGTAGAGAAAAAAATTGTAAAGTAAAGTTAAAAGTTATAAATGAAGTGAAGGGCCGAGGGAAGCCCCGCTATGAAGACGTTACAGACTGAACCCGTCCGTCACATAAAGCATAACGTTGGAAATGATCTTAATAAACACGCACCTGTAGCTCTGGACTCAGTACCCCATTTGATTTTAGCAACGATAGCAGCTTGCCTTCACTACTAGTGAATCTCTAGAGCCAAATTACGAACAGTAAAACTTCAACTCAGCTGGGAAACGGACGAAACTTCTACCTTACTGAGTCACCATAAAAACTCGGTTTCGTATGTTACTTGCGACTTGGTTATGGATATGTTCACCTGAGTTTAAAAGTCCAGCGTTTTTCTTCAAAACTTTTTGTGGTCAACCTCCGAGTTTCAGGTTCATTCCCAAAATCTCTTCGTAGAGTGCAAGCCCCCAACTTCCACCCCAATCCAGTCGAGACCAATGCTAGTCATTGCATCTATCGTCGGTCTGGTGCTAGTTTCAGCTGTCACGGACGCTGCGGATCCGTCTTGTGGTGTTCAGTACTCGACCATGAATACTGAAGGAGACGTAGTGGGTACTGTACTCTACCCTGCCAGCCCCGAAGTCTGCTGCGCGAATTGCACTGCCAATCCGGACTGTCAATTCTTCGTCACGGACGATGGAGGCTGGAGAGGCATTGAGCCCAAGTGCCGCCTTGTAAGCAGGGCTCAAACCATGTACGACTACCTCCACGGAAGTTATGGCAAAAACACCGTCGTCATGTCCGGACGAGAGATCCCTGCGTGGGGCAAGTGCGGGGACCAAAACGGCTTCAAGCTCTGCTCTCAAGGGTTCTACTGTCAGCCTTGGGACTCCAATTACTACCAGTGCATCCAAAAACCCAGCAAGTGCGAGGTCTACACCAACGTTGACTTGTACGGAAATGACCTGAAGCGGATCCAGGGGATCAAACCGGGCGAATGCTGCGATGAGTGCGATAAGACCATTGGTTGCCGCGGCTACACGTATGTGAACGATGATCCTCGAGGAACTCAATGTTACCTGAAGAACAGCGTGGATGGATGGGTGAAGAAAGTCGGTGTTCACTCGGGAACTATGCCGAAGCTTCCGGCTTGGTCCAAGTGCGGCGATTCCACGGGATTCCGCCCTTGTACGGACGACTTCTACTGCCAGCCATGGGACTGGAGCTACTACCAGTGCATCCAGCGTCCCCGATGCTCCGTTGAGACGGACATTGACTATTACGGCAACGACATCAAGAAAGTGACGAATATTGGACCTGGTGAGTGTTGCGAGGAATGTGGAAAGACGGAAGGGTGTGATTCGTACACGTACATCAACGACGACCCGAGCGGCACGCAGTGTTATCTCAAGCATAGCAACGAAGGCCGCACGAGGAAGGTTGGTGCTCTCTCTGGCCTCGTTATGCCTGGAATGAAGTAGGACCTTCGAACTTTGGACAAAGCTTTGATTTTTTTTTGCTATCGAAGTATGGATAGTTGTGTATTTCCACATAGGAGTTCAGCAACGCAGTCAAAGAGGACTACATGGAGCTTATCAATACATTTCCTGTGTGTAAACGCTCAATAGTTAGAACTCCTCTCCATACATTTCGTCGTCACCGTCCGCTGTCTCCGCTGACACCTCTTCGTAGTCCTTTTCCAACGCGGCCAGATCTTCACGGGCCTCCGAGAATTCGCCCTCCTCCATACCTTCACCCACGAACCAGTGCACGAACGCTCGCTTCGCGTACATGAGGTCAAACTTGTGATCAATGCGCGAGAATACCTCGGCAATAGCACTCGTGTTTGAGATCATGGCCACGGCACGTTGCACGCGAGCCAGGTCGCCCCCCGGCACCACCGACGGTGGCTGAAAATTGATGCCGCACTTGAATCCTGTTGGGCACCAATCCACGAACTGAACTGTGCGCTTGGTCTTGATCGACGCGACAGCAGCGTTGACGTCTTTGGGTACAACGTCGCCGCGGTACATTAGGCACGTCGCCATGTACTTGCCGTGGCGCGGGTCACACTTGGCCATCATCGACGTCGGCTCGAACGCACTGTTCGTGATCTCCGCCACCGACAGGGATTCATGGTAAGCCTTCTCGGCCGAAATGATCGGAGCGTACGAGCTCAGCATGAAGTGGATGCGCGGGTAAGGTACCAGGTTTGTCTGGAACTCGGTGATATCAACGTTCAGCGAGCCGTCGAAGCGCAGTGACGTTGTCAACGATGAGATCACCTGGGCAATCAAACGGTTTAGATTGGTGTAGGAGGGGCGCTCGATATCAAGTGAACGGAGGCAGATGTCGTAGATGGCTTCGTTGTCAAGGACGAACGTGACGTCCGTGTGCTCTAGCAAGGAATGCGTGGACAGCACCGCGTTGTACGGCTCGACGACGGCTGTAGAAAGGAGTGGAGACGGATACACTGTGAAAGCGAGCTTGCTTTTGCGTCCATAGTCCACTGACAATCGCTCCAGCAGCAGTGAGCCCAGACCGGACCCGGTGCCACCCCCAACGGCGTTGAAAATCATGAACCCTTGTAGACCCGTGCAGGCATCCGCCAGTTTACGGACGCGGTCGAGCACGTGGTCCACGATCTCTTTGCCGATCGTGTAGTGACCGCGGGCAAAGTTGTTGGAGGCGTCTTCCTTCCCCGAGATGATCTGCTCCGGGTGATACAGTTGGCGGTAAGCACCTCTGCGGACTTCGTCGCACACTGTTGGCTCCAGATCCACCAGCACAGCGCGCGGCACGTGCTTGCCAGCACCAGTTTCCGAGAAAAAAGTCGAGAACGAGCTGTCTTCCATATCCATGGAGGTGCTGGGGATCTTTCCATCCGGTTCAATACCATGCTCGATGCAGTAGAGCTCCCAGCACGAGTTGCCGACTTGGATGCCTCCTTGGCCGAGGTGGACGGAGATGATTTCGCGCATCTTGACTGGGCAGAATGAAGAAAATAGTGCAATGACGAGACTCTCATCATGAGAGCTACTTGCCGCAAAGACCTAGTGTATACGTCCCCGCCAAAAAAAAGCAACAAAATGACCATCATTCCTGGATTTTAAAATCTTAATCAATTGATGAAAGTTATTCCATTGTAGAGGCAATTGCGGGCCTGTGTTACAGTAGGTTAGCCACAGATCGCACCCACAGTGGATCCGATCAGTTCTTACAGTGAACTGTCGGTAGCAAGAGCCACTGCAACCTACTTGACAAGCATTCTGTTTCCCTTCGAGCCGCAAACATGCCTGTCCACGCCGTCATCACTTTGGCGCCAAAATTTGAATTTAGGATAGAACCAAAAATGTGAAATTTAGTCCTAATTGCGTGCAGTCATTTTTTATATTTTGCAACTTTACACAAATTCTGCAAAGCCATGGAGGCAAATGCACAGGTAAGCTCACTGTGCTTGTAGCGCTCCATGTGCATCACCCGTGGTAGATATCGAAGCACAGCCCCCATGTTCAATACTACACACGTCTCTCGTGCCTAACCATACCAAAATTACTCGTTTTTTCCACGTATAGTATGCGCTGCACGACAGCGAAGAGAGGCGACCTGCCTGGGCAGCTCGAGTGCGGCTCACGCCCGAGCTGCTGGACAAACTCCGACAGGAACCGGAGCAGATCCTGCTCAAACTAAACGCAACAGCTGGAGATGGATTATCTAATAGTCATAGTAGCAAGAAGATGAGTTTCATGACGGTCAGGATGGCTGTGAGCGAGGGGGAAGAAGTGGCCGAAGAGCAGTACGAACTGCTGTCGTTTGCAGAGGATCCAGGGATTAACCACGTGTGCACCTTCCAGCGAGAAGATGCTGGTGGTTACAATGTATACAAGACCGGTGCGATTCACCAGAAGCTGCTAGTCCAGCGCTTGCTGGACGCGACAGAGAAGGATCGCATCAAGGACAAGCACGCCAAGTCGGTGCTTGCGTCCAAGTCACGCGCATCAAAGCTGATCGACACCGATCTGGAGAAACCTGCAAAGAGGCAGCGACTGACGAAGCTGTCGCGTGTGTCGACTTCGAGGGCACCTGCAGGTGGCAGTGCGTGGTCCATAGCAGCAGGGCACAAGCGGTACGTGTTAAGTTTGTTGGCCCGGGATGAAGTGGTAACACTAACTGTATGGTTCGCAGGACTCGTAAATTGGAGCTGCCGTCTGCATTAACGAAGGAGGAAGCCAAGACAGCTAAAAACAAGATTGAAAAGGGGTTCGAAGTTGAGGAGGCAGCACCAATTCCATCTCAAGAAGAGGAAAACACTGACAATTACGAAGCGAGCGACAAAGGAAGCGAAGAGGCCTCAATTGCGGTTATCACTGAGCAGAGTACTGCAGTTGCTCGTGATGCAGAGTTCCATAGCCTCTTTTCGTCAGATTCGGACGATGCAAACGCCGCAACTGGTCGAACTCGGGTTCTGCGAAGGGAGAAGAAGAGGGCAGCACCAACAGTGAAGTCAGGCAAGGATGTCATTAAAACAAGTACGAGCAAGCAAAGCGAGAAACAGTTTGTCGGTGAAGCGAAAGATACTGATTTTGATGCCATTGCACAAACGAAGGAGTCGTCGAGTGCAACAACAAACAATGGCACGACTACAGTCGTGGTTCAGGATGCCAACAGCGGATCGAGTACTACACAATCGAAGCAGAGTGGCGAGACAGTAGACATTTACGCGCTGAAGCCTATCAAACCATCAAGTTCTGGCGTCGAGGTCAAGCGAGCACGCGTTCGATCTGCGCTCGTGTCAGACCGTGTGAAGCAAGCGCGTTTGCCTGACTTGTCGTTTTTCCCGTCTGCTGTTGTGCAGATCTGTCAGCGTCTAGCGAACTATCGTGGTCGGTCGGTGATCCTCGACGCGACTGACTATGATGCGTTCGTGGAAACGCATGAACAATTTCGACAAGACTGGGAAATGCTGGACAAGGTACGTGGACTGAAGATCGTGCATTATGGGCGTCAGTTACTGACTTGGTGGGGCTATCTATATCGGACAGGCGTATTCAATCGAGATGATAAAAGCTGAGGGTCTCCACCTGCAACTTGAAGTGGATCCTGACAGTAACCAACAGCTGCAAGAAAGAATACAAGCTTCGGCAAGCAAAAAGGAGGTACGTTTAAGCGTAGCTGGAGTACATTATGAATTGCGTACTAACTGCTACTCAATTACAGGGGCTGCTGTTCGTGCGGGACGCTATGGTATCCATTCAGAATATCTTACAGAGCATTCAAAAATCCGTCGATCGCTTCGACTTGAAGGCGCACTGATATAAATGCTGCACACGTCGCAGTTTACACCACATAAACACAATTTAATGTCTGCCACATCTATTTTGTGTATCCACATAGCCGTTTTTTCTGCATTTCACAATCCACCGACACGGGGAAGCACAAGCAAGCGCCACCGGCGATACACACTAGGGTTACTGCTGAAAGTAGTAGCCAGCGCCCAAAGCAGCCAAGGTGACACAAATGCAGGGAGGAGACTCGCGTAGCCTCACGGAGCCGCCGTTCATCGCGCGCGTGAGCGTCTCCATCAAGAGGTACGCACATCGGTGTAAAGAGTTGGGATCTTCCTGTTGAAATTGCTCCCTCTACGCATATCTGTAGGATACCAATTAATTTGCTAATGTTGTGTACGTGGTGGGCACCAGGAAATGGCAATATCTACTGGACAAGAGCACGATCCATGTGTACGGACGCTGGGGTGTGGCACTCGGGCTACTGCTGCTGTACCTTGTGCGTGTGTTCTACCTCAACGCCTTCCACATTGTTACCTACGGACTGGGAATCTACCTGTTGAATCTGTTCATCGGGTTCCTGTCGCCGCAGGTGGACGCAGAGAGTGAGGGCCCGCTGTTGCCGCACAAGCAGAGCGAGGAGTTCCGACCGTTCACGCGCCGTGTCCCTGAATTCCAGTTCTGGTACTCCACGTTCAAAGCCACCGTCGTGTCGCTGCTGATGACGCTCAGCAGCGCCTTCGACGTGCCTGTGTTCTGGCCCATCCTACTCGTCTACTTCATTGTGCTCTTCGCGCTCACCATGAAGCGCCAGATCAAGCACATGTGGAAGCACAACTACGTCCCGTGGGACCACGGCAAGCAGGTCTACAAGGGCAAGAAGAACGCCAAATAGATGCAGCAATGGCAGAGGCAATCCGTTGGACCGACGTTAGCAGCAGCGAAATACCAAGAGGAATGGATGCCGAACCGACAAAAATTGCAGCTAAATACTAAACGTGGAGACCAAGCATAGCTCCGCTTTCATTTTCCCGTGTACCGGTAAGGCGAATCTACCCATCGATGACAAGGATGACGTCATTCTTTGTGTAAACCACCGAAAACGGCGATCATTTCAGTACATCTTTTCGACCAATGGGCGTTGCCTATGAATAATAGCCCCTCACTTGTTGATCGACATGACGCCGATGGCATCTCGCTGGGTGCTGGCCGCTGCGGCGTCTGGACGGTCCCTGGGGCGCTTTCATGCATTTCCGCTGCGTATACACCACCTAAAGACACAAAAGCATAAGTCTCGCGTGTTTTCCGTGCTGATATCGTCCTCAGAATCTCGCGAGAGGTGCTCAAAAGCGGACAAGTCCACCTTCCAAACACTATTGTTGCATCGAGGCTTCAGTACAGCACCACCCAATGAATCAGAGCAGCAGAAGCAACAACGCGAGTTGGAGGCAAAGACAGCGGCTCGAATCCTCAAGAAGAAGCTAAAAAAGGACATAGAGACGGCTAGAAACCTCGTACGACTAAAGTCACTTCCAGTGGAGCTTTGCTCGAGTGTGCTAACGACGTATACTTTCATGTTGGTCTATTACAGGCAATGCACCAAGTGGTAAACGTACCGAACGTCATCACGGCAGCAAGGATCCTGGCCACACCCTATCTGGCACATCTCATCGTGCAAGGAGACCACGTCTCAGCCATTGGATGTACGACGCGCTGCTCAAATTGTCACTGAATACGTCCACGACGCTTAATGTTTTTGTTGTTATTGCTATTTCCACAGTGCTGGCAGTGGCGGGCGTATCAGACTGGCTAGATGGCTTCATCGCGAGGACGTTCCATCAGGAGTCCATTGTGGGCTCGTTCCTGGACCCTTTTGCAGACAAATTGCTGATCGGCACCTTGTCGCTTAGTATGATGTGGACGGGGCTATTGCCACTGCCTCTGGCGGCTCTGATCTTGGGACGAGATGGCATGTTGATTGGTGGCACATTCTACCACCGGCTGAAAACTAAGGATGACTCGACAGGGTTTTTCGATACGTCGGACAGCGGAGCCTTCCAGGTGAAACCATCGATGCTGAGTAAAGTGAACACAGCGCTGCAGCTGTCGGTCTTCGGACTTGCGTTGACGAACGCTGCCTGGCAGATTCCTCCAGACCCGGCGCTCCATCTGCTGTTGTACGTAGTACTACCTCTTGATGTCCATGGACTCTGCAACTGAAGTTAACCTGTTTGTGTATTTGTTTGTATTTCGTGCGCAGTGGTGTTGTTGGAACAACAACCTTCCTGTCTGGATCTGAGTATTTGTATGGATACATGACAAAGACCGGAGCATTCAAGCCCCTCCCAAAAGCTGTTGAACGGCCACTTCGCAAGGCGGTGGAACGAACTGAAGCCGTTATAGAGCGTACGGAGGCAGCGGTCAAACGCACTGAAGAAAAGGTCAAGATTCCTCTTCAGAAGGCTGTCCAGCGCACGAAAGAGCGGTTGAAAAAGTAGGCGCTTTAGCTCTAAGAGATCAAGTGATGGGTGGCATTAGCGGACAACTACATGCTTGCTCAAATATTTTTGCCCTGCAGACATCATGTCCCGTTGCCGAGAAAAACTCCACTGAGAGTAAATAGACAGATACCTTGAATGGTCCTCTTCCACACGACTTTGCAGCGCCGAGCTTTGGAATAGCGGCGTCATGCTATTCTATGACGCTTTTCCAAAGTAAACAAAGTTGTGTTGAAAAGAAATTTCTTCAGTAGACATACAGTCACAGCATAGTCTCCACTGAGTTTTGGTCGTGCTTGCACTCCGTCCAGTAATCCTGAATACAAGGCCTGCCCTTCGCACGCAAACAACGTCTCCTTTTTCAAATCCTCACCTGCACCTGCACGTCATTGGTCACTTTGCGAATCAGATCCAATTCTATTTTCCAGGATACAAAATCCTATACAATCGGTTCTCACTTTACAATTTGATCTGGGCCGCGCACCAGTCATGAGTGGGATCCGCGGCGCGTTGCTGCTGCTCTGGAGCTGCGTCCACTGCGTGTCCGGCATCGACCTGAAGCTGCAGCTGCCGTTCCCCGTGGCGTCGCACCCGCTCCAGCTGTCCACGAGCCTCTTTGCGGCCTCGGAGCGCCTCCCGCTGGACGCGCATGTGGCCAACTCGACCCATGACGCGCGTCCGAAGCTGCTGGCGGATGTCCCGTTCCCTACGGGCGCTTGGTGGACCAACCTGGTGCTGGCGGAGGGCCAGTCCGCCGTGGTCTCCATGCCCTACGTGCACAAAATCCTAGGCGAAAAGCTGCACGTAAGCTTCCCGTTCCGCGTCGTGGCGCCTCGAGTCATCGAGTCAGGCTTCATTGCCCAGATGGTGGTGAGTTCTGAAGCTGTACGGACGTCTGCGCTGCCATTGTCGCACCATGTCGTCAACTTTGACGCCTTCAGCACTACCGTGCGCTTCAGTCGCGGCCAGACGGAGGAATTCCGCGTCTACCTTGTGCGCGGCTCGCCGTATATCACCATGGAGTATGCACGCAGTCGCCCACTGTTGGAAGCCAAGGACGGAATGTTGATCAGGCGCTTCAAGAAGCTCCAGGGACTCACATTCATGAGTGGAGATGACGTGAACTTTGCCACATTCGCGGCAGAACTGAACAACGGACAGACGTGGTACATTTACGCGTCAGATGAAGAGCTTAAGCTCAAGCTGAACGACAATGGACAGGTGACTAGTGACGAGGAGTTCACTGGCGTGTTACGGGTGGCTCTGTGTCACGACGCAAAGGTCATGCCGTATCTGCTTGACTCAGCTCCAGTATACGCTGTGGGAGGTGACGTCGCTTACTCTGTGGATCCAACAGACTCGGACAAGGCGCTGCTGGAGTTCCAATGGAAGACGAAGAGCTTTGCCAGTTTCCATGATGAGAAGACGCAGATAACGGAGGAGGAAAACAACAAACTGCTGATGCTGGCACTGCCCCACCACATGGACGTGATGCAAGTGCAGACCGTCAACAAACCAATGCAGAAGGGCAAGAACAAAGTGTTATCAGATCTGAGGTACACGAGCATTCGAGGACTGATGAAAGGCGTCTTTGGAGCGGTGTGGCACATGAAGGAGGAGCTTCCGGCTGTCGACTGGAATTACGCTGACGACGGTCTCTTTAGCGACGATTTCGACGACAATTTAGGAGAAGGAAGTGCAGATGATAAGCAACGTCGACTGGACATGCGCGCCAGGGTGACGGAAGCCATCGTGAAGGAGCTCCCAGTCGATGCGGACAAGTACCCTCCGCCTATGAGTCCGGATTCGTACAACTTCGGCAAGCAGGTGAGTCGCGACGCGCGACTGCTGCTGATCGCGGACAAGTTCAAGCAAGAAGAAGTGAAGCAAAAGCTTTTGGCGAAGGTTGAGGCGGAAATTGCCGATTGGCTTGAAGGCACGAACGTCGACCACTTCGTGTATGACCAAACGTTTGGCGGTTTGATCACGAACGACGGGTGGCATGACGACCAGGCTGACTATGGCAACGGGTACTACAACGACCACCATTTCCACTACGGCTACTTCGCCTACGCGCTTGCAGCGATTCGCAAATTCGATCCGGAATTCATTGAAAGACACGCCCAAGTTTGTGCCTTGATCCTGGGTGACATTGGCACGCCTCTACTGAACAGCAACACGTCGTTTTTCAACGACCTGCCGGTGCGACTGCTGTTCCCTACTGCTCGCCACAAAGATTGGTTTGTGGGCCACTCGTACGCCAGCGGATTGTTTCCGATGGAGGACGGCAAGTCCCAGGAAAGCAGCAGTGAAGATCTCAATGCCTACTACTCCCTAGCGCTTTTCTCCTCGCTGGATGAACAGCCAAAAGATGAGACTTCTTACTACCAGTACGCGCGTCTTCTGCTCGCGACGGAACTGCGCTCAGTCAAGAAGTACTGGCACATGTCGGAGAACTCCAAGATCTACGAGCCGGTTTTCTCGAAAAACGCCATGGTTGGCGTCGTGGGCGAGATTAGCGTCGTGTACAACACTTGGTTTGGCGACCGCGCAGTCTACATCCACGGCATTAACATGCTGCCGTTCACGCCTTTCACGCCACAACTGCTGGACGAAGAGTACGTCGCGCGTGAGTACGCGCTCTTGAGCCAAGACCTGCCGGACTTATCCCCATACGATATTTGGCGCTCCATCGTCGTGATGGACCACGCCATCTTGGATGGAGCGGAGGCTTGGGATGAGCTCAACAACACCGTTAAGGCGTTCGACACGTGGTCGTCGCGTACGAATGCCATGTACTGGGTTGCGACTCGCCCGTCTTGGTTTGCTCAGAAGAACCGGGCGGTACTGAGTCACCCGGACTTGGATACTGAAGATAAGTGCTTTGGGTTCCCGGCTTGTGCGTCAGCAGGGGAAAATGGCACGGCTTTGATGTGCTGTGGCACGTTGCCAGGTTGCTGTCCGAGTGCTCTTGGCTGCTGTCCGCAGGAAGATCCCGCGCTGTTGCCCAGTAACGCCTGCTTTGGCGAGCACGAGTGCGCTGTACTTGGTCTGGGTTGCTGCAACACCATCGACGGATGCTGTGAGCCTGACCCCATTTCGGGTGCTGTGCTGGGCTGCTGCAAGAACCAGCACCCGGCGATTAGCAACACGACCCACAAAGCAGTGGAGAAGGCTAAAGATCCGTCGGTCTGCTACGGTGAACCTCTTTGTGACGCTGCCAAGCTCGATTGTTGCGGTTCACCTGGAGGATGCTGCTCTGGCTCTGGAGTTCAGTTAGATTGCTGCTCGTCCGAGAACCCTTCAACGACCGTGTCCAGCACGTCTCACTCAAGCGACTCCAATTCATGCCAGGGACAGCCCAAGTGTGGTGTTGCGGGACTTGAGTGCTGCGGATGGGACGGTGGTTGCTGCAAGCCGGACCCTACCACGGGTGCCAAGTTGGATTGCTGCCAGGGTGACCCCCCCTCCAGCCACAGCATTCCTATTCGAAGCGGCAACGGACAGCACGATGATGAGGATGATTCGGATGACAGCTCAACCAGCAGCGCCGGTGGTACCGTCACTCGCGTCTTCATCGGGCTGGGTGGGGCCGTTCTGCTCGTTGCGATCGTGTACGCTGTGGGGCTGTGCTACCGCCGTCGCGGTTACGCTAGTATCGACAGTGACATGCGCTCGCTCTATTGCGCTGGTCTGATGGTCGGTCTCATCGCCTTCTTCATCTTCCTCATCGTCACGTCTTAAGCGCGCCGTTGCCAGAATGTTTTGGTTCACAGTGCGCATCGCTTTTTATCGTTTTAAGATCCACAGATGAACTAAACTTTTTGAAATGATAGTTCGAGGCTTCATTTCGTACTACCGCTAAGGTAGAATCACTGTAGTTGAACAACTCGCTTGAATCGAAGCCATTAGTCTTGTCCCATCAATCGATCATGCCTGGAATACACGATCAGTGCTTCGGCAGCCTTCGTCACCAGATAACTGACACTGCGCACGAATTTGCTGGGAACTACGATCAGGTACCGGTTGAGCTCATTGCTGCTGTCAATGCCGACACGCGGGCTGCATCAAGGACAATGACGCTACGACGCACTGCTAGTCCTTTGCGATAACCGGCGCGGAAATTATAGCAACAACCGTCTGTTCAGATACACAACCGAAGTCCGCGTCGTGCCCTCAACGACTCGAATAACAGCAACACTCATCAACACAGGACCCGCATTTTCACCACGTTTTGCATGCACCCCCAACACCTCCCACGAACAACTGGTAACTCTGGTCAGGATTCTCTCGGGTCTCCAAAAACTCTGTCTCTCGTGTCTTTTGAAGTTCCCCGTTCGTTCAGGTTAATACTCTCTCGATAGGCAGCAACAGTGCAGGACTGCTCAAAGTATGAGCCGATGTAGGTAAAACAAGCAAAATCGGTCAGGTCTCAACTGGTAACTCTCGTACTGGTGTCCTTGTTCTTGTCCTGGCACGTCCGTTGCTCACTCAGTCGCGACGAGGAGACGCGCTGCGACGCGGGGAGCGTTGGCGGGGCGAGCGGCTACGGCTACGCTCGCGGCCGGCGCTGCCACGGTCACGGCGGTCCGGCGAACGGGAGCGCGAGCGACGGCGCGATCGGTCGTCCCTGCGGTCGTCGTAGCGACGGTCGTCCCGGCGGTCATCGTAGCGGCGGTCGTCCCTGCGGTCCCCACCGTAGCGGTCGCCTCCGTAGCGGTCGCCTCCTCCGTAGCGGTCACCGCCGCCGCCGCCGCCGCTGCCGCGCGAGTAGAATTCGCGCGGGTTGTCCGGACGGCGCTGCTTGGCGAACTGCACACGCAGGTCGCGACCTTGGAACTCCTGGCCCTCCATGCCTTCGATGGCGTCCTCGGCGTCGCGTTTCTCCACGAAGCGCACGAATGCGAAGCCGCGCGACTCGTTAGAGCCGCGCGCGCGGGGGATGTAGACGTCTCCGATCTCGCCGAACTTGGAGAAGAGCTCGCGTAGCTCGTCCGATCTGTAGAGAGGGAGGAAGGGGGATTAGAGGGGGAGGGATGAGACAGGAGAGAGAGAAAGAGGTACATACCCGATCTGGAACGGGACGTTGTCCACCTTGAGTGTGAACATGTTGTCGACGTTGGGGGGAGCCATTCTTGCCGTGTTCAGGTAGTTGGAAACTGGTGGTGAAGCGGCGGGTTCGGAAATGAGGCAAGATTCTGCAGTTTTGGTCACGATGTAATTTTTCAATAATTTGTTCGGATAAGTACGTTTGCTGAAGCGAAAAAAGAATCCGCTTCAGTTTCATATCCTGATACAGTGGATAAGGACGTTTGGGAGGAAAAAAGTTTAAAGAAGCAGCACCAGCAACACCTTATACGGTGCCACGAAGTCTACTCCATGAATACTAGGTATGAGTTTCCTATATCCACAACACAAAGCAATCGACAAACAAGCTTCGCAGAATCATCGAAAAAAGAAATGCTTTTCGCTTAGAGAAATGTTGCAACAGGGCTAATCGATTCCGAAACAGACTGTGGTCTGTCTAGTTCTCAAGCACGACTCGGTAGCGCACACTGCCATCACGAACCATGTTGAGGCCCTCGTTCACCTTGGTCATCGGCAACTTCTGGATGATCGGACGCACGTTCTTCTTCGCGGCAAGCTCCAGCATGTCCTTGATGTCCTGGATGCTGCCGATAACACTGCCGCGCAAACGCACAGCGCGAGGGACCAGGAACCACGGCGTGATCTTCACCTGGTCGTTCGGAACACCAACCATGATGAACGTGCCGCGCTTGCGCACGAGGCTCATGTACAAGTCGTACGGCATATTGTTGGCATCAGCAGTCAACAGTAGGAAGTCCACACTCCCTGCGGCCTTCTTCTGGTGCTCCGGGTTGCTGAGGTTGTAGAACTCCTCAGCGCCAAGTGACAAGATCTCCTTCTCCTTGCTAGCAGAGCGGGAGAAGGCGACGGGCGTGGCTCCCAACGCACGGATGAACTGGATAGCGATGTGGCCCAAACCGCCAATGCCAACCACACCGACACGGTCACCCGCCTTGACGCCCTCCTGCTTCAGAGGCGTGAACACCGTAGCACCGGCACAAAGGAGCGGTGCGGCCACGTCAGAGGGGATGGCGTCCGGAATCTTGAAGGCGTAATTGCTGTCGACACGGACGTAGTCTGCGTAGCCACCGTACGACTTGGAGCCATCCTTGTAGGTGGCGCCGTAGGTCCAGACAACCTGGTCGCACACAGCGTCCTCGCCGTCTGCACAGTCGCGACACTTGTCCTGGGCGTCACGGTTCAAGCAAGCCCACACCTGAGCGCCAACACCCACACGGTCACCCACCGCCAGGTTCTTCACGCTCGGGCCAGCCACCGTCACTTCACCGACGATTTCGTGTCCAACGACGCAAGGGTAAGGAGCAGGACCCCATCCTCCGTCGATAGTGTGGAGGTCGGACCCGCAGATGCCGCAATGGGAAATTTTGATTTCCACGTCTTCAGCGCCAAGCGGACGTGACTCGTACTGCCAGGGTTTGCACTCGCCGGTGCTGTCGAAAGCAGCGAAGGCGTTGACGGTTCTCGGGGCTGTCGACATGGTGGCGATTGGTTAGCTGATACTGTAGTCGATGTACTGGTTGGATGGTAAAATTGTTAATGAGCTTATTGTAGATTCCGTTGAGTGCGGATGATCACGAAGAGTTTATCCGTTGCGATGACGAAGGCAAGTTTGCTTATGCGGACAATGTTATTGGTGACACGAAGCTGGTATTTGTATCGGAATCACTTATAACAAAACAATTTTGTGACAAATCGTGAATACAAAAGTATTCTAAAATGATCTGAACACGACAATTTTGGTTTGTGACACTTTTCAATTGTTCACGGCTCAATGATTGTGGGGACTGGAAATACATCGTACTTCAAGGCCGAGTAATACATGGAATTGAAACAGGGCGCACAGCTTTTGGGGTTAGTGCGTGCCTTTCACTTTCTTCGACTCAGTCGCTTTATCGCAGAACACCCTCGTGTTTTTCCTCTCCGTCCTCGATCGCTGTTCGATGATGAAGGACGCCAGCGTGAAGTAATTTCTCTCTACTGAAACGGGGATCGGTACTTTTATTACATGTCGTTCAAAGCACATTCATCTAGTGGGCAGCATGTAGCTTCCAACAGGTAAGTGAAGGCGAGAACCAGACCTACATTATGCAATGTCCAAAGTGCATAATGTAGGTCTGCTTCTCGCTTTCACTTTCCTGATTAGCAACTCGCACCAACTTCATCAACATCACGAAAGCCTGCAACGACTATTCGAATATTAGCAACTTGCTATGGCACTGCGACGTTGGCCTCTGGGGTGCTAGTCTGTGTCATTTCCCAATTTGCTTCGAGCTTCACTCACTGCAAACCCTCCAATCTCCACGATGTCAATTTCCCCAAGAACTGTCAACGCTTACGCTGCTTTCGAGCCTGCAGGCGAGATCGTGCCTTTCCAGTACGAGTCCCGTCCGCTTGGTGCCGACGACGTGGAAATCAAGATCTCGCACTGCGGTATCTGCGGATCGGACATTCACCACCTCGACAGCGGCTGGAAGCCCACCATGTACCCGTGCGTGTTTGGCCACGAAATTATTGGTCAAGTGACTGTCGTGGGCGCCTCTGTTAAGCACCTGGCCGTGGGCGACCGTGTCGGTGTGGGCGCTCAAGTTTGGGCTTGCCTCAATAAGGACCCCAAGCGACCTTGTGAGGAGTGTGCGGATGGTGAAAACGCATTCTGCAACCGATCGGTGATCACGTACGACGCCAAGTATGAGGACGGCTCGATGGCCTACGGTGGATACGCGGACTACGTGCGTGTCGACGGCAACTTCGCCTTCAAGATCCCGAATAACATTCCGTCGGCTTCAGCCGCGCCCTTGTTGTGTGCAGGTGTGACGGTCTACACACCGATGAAACACAACGTGAAGCCTGGTGACCGCGTGGGCGTCATTGGTATCGGTGGACTGGGGCATCTTGCGATTCAATTCATCCGTGCGCTGGGTGCTACACCCGTGGCGTTCTCGCGTTCGGCCAACAAAGAGAAGGAGATTCGAGCTCTTGGCGCCGAAGAATTTTACAACTTGAGCGACCCAGAGGACCAACAGAAGGCCATCAACTCCGTCAACGTGCTTCTTCTCACGGCTGACGCTACCGAAATGCCGTACAACACGTATCTGTCGCTGTTGAAGAAGCGCGGCACGTTCATCATGGTGGGCGTCCCCAACGACGAGGTCAAGTTCAAGCCAATGTTTGTAGTGGGCAAGGGCATCAAGTGGGTGGGAAGTCTTATCGGCAGCATCCAGGATGTCAAGGACATGCTGGCACTTGCATCCGAGAAGAACGTGCGTGCTATCGTCCAGCAGATGCCTATGAGCAAGGTGAACGACGGCATCGCTATGGTGCGCGAGGGACGCGTCCGCTACCGAGTTGTGCTTGAGAATTAGGTCGTTGCAAGGGACCACATTGGGATACTGAACGCGTGTTAGGAAATCTAAATCTTCACGTTATCAAAAGCACTCTGGACTTTCTTGAAGTAGTTTGCTTACTGCATTTCTTTCAAATATCCTCCTTCCTTCGCTAGCTCGTAAAACACTCCGTCCGGGTTCTTCACCAACTCCCGAGGACTGTCGAACTCCACCACGCGACCGTCACTCAGCACCATGATCCGATCCGAGTCCAGTACCGTCCCCAACCGATGCGCGATCGTCAGCACCGTCGCGTCCTTGAAGTCCTCGTTGATCACCCGCTGCAGCCTCTTCTCCGTCGCGTGGTCAATGGACGCCGTGGCCTCATCCATCACCACGATGCGGCTCCGAGTCAGCAGCGCGCGACCCATGCACAGCATCTGCCGCTCGCCCACACTGAAGTTCTCCCCGTTCTCGCTCAGCTCGTACGTCAACTGACCCTCCAACGCGCCCACCTGCGTCTTCATGTCCACCTTCTCCAGTGCGCTCCAGATCTCAGAGTCCGAGAACTCGTCGAACGGGTCCATGTAGCCTCGCAGCGCTCCCTTGAACAGCACCGGCGACTGCGGGATGATGGACAGGTTCGAGCGCAGCGTTCGCAGCGGCATGGTGGCGATGTCGGTGCCGTCGATGAGGATCCGACCAGACACGAGTTCGTTGATACGGAAGAGCGCCATCGTGAGACTGGACTTGCCTGCGCCGGTGCGTCCGACGATGCCGATCTTCTCGTTGTTGCAGATGCTGAAAGAGAGTCCCTTGAGCACTGGGACTCCACCTTGCTTGTAGCTGAAGACGACATCTTGGAAGGAAATGGTTCCAGTGTTGGGCCAAGGTTGGGTTGGTTCGATGACAAACGCAGTCCGTTCTCCCTCTGGGGGGATGGATGCGTACGCCATGATCCTCTCCGGACTGACCATCTCAATCTCTAGCCACGACCATACGCGAACCAGTCGAGCGAGGCGACTGTCAATACTCAAAGCGTAGGTGAATGCAACCCCAACTAGTCCGGGGGAGAGATAGTCGTGAAGGTAAACCAAACAGGACACCACAGCAATCACAACGCCACAGCCGATGAGCTCCATGCGAAGTTGGAACCACGTCAACACGACAAAGTCGCAGAACCAAGCGCGAGCGTTCACGTCATTGCGCGAAAAGTTCTCGGCAACTGTTTGTTTAACGCACTCAGGCCCGAATGCTCGAATTGTAGTCACGCCTTCTTCTGCCTGTGAGATGTGGCTGAGAACCGGAGAAGAAGCCACTTTCAGCAAACGGGAGATCTCTCGAGACGGCATCAAGTAAAACTTGGCGAACTTAACGTAGAGATACGCGAGTGGGACGATGAAAACAACCAGAATCTTCACAATGTACATCGCAGTGGCCAACTGGCAAAAGGTGAAGAAAGAAGTCACCAGTAAGCTACCGATGTCGAACGGAATGTCGATCTCAACATACGTCATGTCTCCTCCAAACCGGTTCAGAATTCGACCGATCGGGTTGGTATTGAAAAATCGCAGTGGTGCGGTCAAGAGACCACGCGTAAGCATATGGAAAAGGTCTCGAGATGCGCGAAGACCTGCGGTGGCCATCGTCAAAGCTCTTGCGAGCACCATCAAAGCACTTCCTCCACCCAACAGAGCGTAAACTGCCATGTTGTACTGCGTTCGCGAAGAATCGTACGCATTTCCCTTTTGACCTGTCCAGTGACTCAGCCACAGGTCACTTCCGATCTGACAACCCTGCCATAGAGATTGAATCACTAGCAGCAGCAGCAGCACTTTCAGTCCTCCCATTGCGTTGAAGTATTGCCAGAACACCGCCGCCGATACTCGACCTTCCTCACGTTCTTCGTCTTCAACAAGGCGACCAGCATCACTGAGGCCAGAATTGTTGATAGTGTTTGTCTGCGATTTCTCCTTCATGTTGATAGGCGGTAACTTCGATGCGAAATTGATTCGAGGGCGTTGAATTGCCTGTCGCTTTGCTAAAATTCGACCTTCGGACACGGAAACCTTGCAATTCGCTGCACCAGACTCGATCACTTCATGGTTATGAGTAACCAGAACCACCGTTTTCTCTGCTAACAGTCCACAAATGCACTTGCTGAAGATCTCGCTCTGAACCACCGCATCAACAGCAGCAAGAGGCGAATCCAAGATAAACACATCTGCCTCCGAGTAGCAGGCGCGAGCCAAACTCACTCGAGCTTTCTGTCCACCCGATAAATTGATTCCTTTCTGTCCAATCTCAGTCGCGTCACCACTGGGAAACTGCTGCAAGTCAGGGAGCAAACCACACGCATCCAAAACTCGTTGATACTTGCTGTGGTCGAAAGCCTGTCCGAAGAGGATATTCTCTCGGATGGTCATATTCTGAATCCAGGGCTGTTGCGAGTAGTAAGCCACTTTACCATTCACAGAAACTTTTCCGTCCGCTTTCTCCATTTCCCCTAGCAACGCAGAGCACAAAGAAGACTTACCAGAGCCAACCGATCCATGAACGACGACTAAATCTCCTTTCTTCACCGTGAGGTTCACATCCGACAGCACTGGATCTGCACCTTCGTTCCACGCGAACGTGCCGTGCTCAACCGCAATTGCTACGTCATCTGGAATGGACGGATCGTTTCGAGTCACATTGGACGGGTTCACTTCGTGAAGCGCGAGGTAATCCGACGTTCGATCGATGGAAATCTTCGCTTGGAGGCACTTTTGAATCATATTCGGGAACTCTCGCAGTGGATCTCGCAGTAAATTGAACAGAGCTATGGCTGTAAAAACCTTTGCAGCCGTTAAAACCTGGTTCAGTACCAGCGTGTAAACTGCAAATGAGACTGCCGAAACGAACAGCGGAGATGACCATAACACGAAGACAGTTCCGCATATGGCGTATACGAATCGTGACAGCGCAGAAAGCTCAAATTCTCGATGAGCGAGCAATTTTGCCTCGAATCTCTCTTCCCATGCGTTGAGTTTGACGATTTGAATGGCGCCAAAGATCTCTTTGATGAGTTTCATGCGGTCGTCTTTGAGTTTCATCAGCTCCTCGTAGGCCCCGGTGGACTTCTTCGTGAAAAAGAACGTAACCAGCATCGACAGGACAATGACGACAAGACCAGCGAGAGCCGAGACGCCTAGAACTACGTACAACATGTAAATCACGACTGCTATCTGAACCGGCAGAATCCACAGCGTGTTGATCTCACCGGCGACGTAGATGATCCGCTGGATATCCGACGAGTAAATGTTAGCGATGTCCACCGCCTTGTCGTCACGGCGGCTCTGGATGCTGCGTCGCATCGTCTTCTCGAATAGCAGAGCTCTGAGCGACACTGCCAGGCGGAAAACCATCAGCTGAATCTGAAAGTCTATGTGGGGAGCCACCAGAGCGTTGGCAAGACGAGAGACGAAGAAGGCTGCAAGCCACACACTGAGACTCGTCATATCCATCTCCGGGGCGGCAAAGGCGTCGATCACATGGTGCAACACAACAGGAGCGAACAAGATGCAGGCCGTCGTGAAAGCCGACCCCAGTCCGCAGAGCAGGAACTTCCACCCGTAGCCATGTACAATGGCTCGAACGATGGATTGACCCTGTTGCTCGTAGTGCCGCTTAAAGAAAGCGAAGGCGACCTCCGAGCGACTGTCGTCGTCCAGTAAGAGCAGATCCTCCTGGTCCAATTGCCGCACGTTGCCAATCCGCATCATATCGTCTGCGTACGAGAGAAAAAGTCTCGATAGGAGCGACGCGGACTGGCGACGCGGCACTTTGGGCGACGTCGGCGGCACCTTGAGGAACGTGGCATATTCCCGCGACGAAGGAGGCGGCTGCATGGCACTCTAGGTTATCCTACAAAGGTACAAAGGGTTCACTACAGCGCTGCTTGTGAAATGACTCGGTCTCAGACACTGTCAGCCAATGAATGACCTCTACAGATCAAGAGATCCGATCCGATGACGAGCAGCGTGAGTGAAGGTCTTAACATGTACATGTATGTCCGCAACGAGGCCGCGTGCATCGTTCTTTGCGGTGACCAGTGACCAGTGGTCAAGCCTTGATTGGCAATCGTTGCATCTAGCAGTTCCTACAAGTGGTAAGTTGGGAATCCCAACTGGCATTGCAGACTGTTGGTGCTGCTGTCAGTGACGATTTGAAACGCAGAGCATCGTCGAGTAATCCGTTGCAAAGTGGGTAACTGACGTCGTCAGTCACTTGCCGGTTGGCCACGAAGAGCTCAAGTCCAGGCCTCTCCATCCGTCATGACGGTGCTGCAGACGGACACTCAGGCCATCGTCTCCCCCGCCACCAGAGCCAAACAGCCGCGCTACTCCACGTTCGCCAGTGTCGATGACGTGGACCAAACCAAGCAGAAGCTGCACGACGCTGAGTGCACGCCCGGCACGGCGCCCTTGTGGTCGCGTCTCTTCTTCTCGTACGCCAACCCGATGATGAGCGCCGGCAACGTGCGCCAACTGGACAACGACGATCTGTGGGAACTCGAGGGCGAGAACCGCTCGGCTGCAGCGTTCGACGAGTTCGTGGGGCACTACGAGCGACACGACAAAAGCATCATCAAGGCCATGTTATCGGCCTACGGAGGACGCTTCTTCCTTTGCGGCCTGGCGATGCTGTTCACTACTGCTTGTAACGTCTTCGCGCCTGCAGTGCTGAACCACGTCGTCACAGTGTTCGCAGCGCCACAGATCGACATGTACAGCTTGAGCGTGTGGCTTGGCGCCTTCTTCGCCTCGAGACTTGTTAATGCCATTGTGATGGCACAAATGCACTTCTATCTCGAGTTGGTCGCCTTGCGCCTCACAGTAACTCTCAAGGCGCTGCTGTTCCGGAAGGCCATGCGCCGCAGTATCCAGAGCAAGGGCGATGATAAGGCGGTGGACCTTTCGAACCTCTTTTCGTCCGACGTCGACAATGTGCTATGGGCTGCTTTCCAAATCAACAGTCTCTGGGTTATCCCGATCCAGATCGTCGTGGTGGTCTACATGCTGTACAACGTCATTGACCTCGCAGCGTTTGCAGGACTGGGAGTCATCGCAGTGTCGATGCTGGTGAGTTTTATCATTGCCAAACTGTCAGGCGACACGTTCGAAGACGTGATGGAATTCAAGGACGACCGCATGAAGACCATCAAGGAGGTGTTCAACGCCATTCAGATCGTCAAGCTGAACGCGTGGGAGGACAAATTCGCAGACAAAATCCACAAGTTACGCGCCACGGAGCTGTCGGCGGTTAAGAAGTTCATGTACCTCGGAGCTCTCAACATTTTCCTGCTGTGGGCTTCCCCCATCGCAGTGTCAGCTGTGTCGTTTGCTGTGTATGCCATTGTGATGGAGAAAACGCTGACTGCTGCGAAGGTTTTTACAGCCATTGCGTTATTTAACGCCCTTCGGGACCCCCTTCGAGACCTGCCATCCGTGATCCAGACCTGCATCCAGGCTAAAGTTTCGTTTGATCGTTTCTCGGATTACCTCGCGTTGGATGAATTCACGCCTGCCAACGTCGTTCGAGATGACCCGGCACAGCCTGACGATGTTGTCATGGCCGTCGAAGATGGTACCTTTGGCTGGACGAAGGATACGCCACTGCTTAGCAACGTTAACCTCGCAGTGAAGAAGGGTGACCTCGTCATCGTTCACGGATCCGTTGGCAGTGGCAAGTCGTCTCTGTGTTCGGCACTGCTGGGCGAAATGGACAAGCTGACGGGTAGCGTCTTCGTTCGGGGACGCGTTGCTTACTATTCGCAGCAGACGTGGATCCAGAACATGACAATTCGTGACAACATTCTCTTCGGACTGCCGTATGACAAGGAGAAATACTCCAAAGTGATCGCTGCGTGTGGCCTGCTTCCAGACCTCAAACAGTTCCCCGGTGGCGACGCAACGGAGATTGGCCAGAAGGGCGTCAACCTCTCGGGCGGTCAAAAGGCTCGTGTGTGTCTGGCTCGTGCGTGCTACTCGGATGCTGATACGCTGCTGCTCGACTCTCCCCTGGCTGCGGTGGATGCGATCGTACAGAGCCAAATCTTCGGCGAGTGCATCTGCAACTTGTTGGCGGAGAAGACAGTCATCCTGGTGACACACAGTGCCGACATCATTGCAAGCAAAGTCGCCAACTTGAAGGTACTGGTGGAAGATGGCAAGTTGCAAGTAACTCGACGCGATGTCGCTTTACCGAGACGCTCGTTTACACTGCGGGTGTCTCCCCGCTCCACTAAGGACGATAGTAACCACGACGGAGAGACGTCGAACAAGGATGCAGGCCGTCTCATTGATGATGAGGAACGCGAGGAGGGCCGTGTATCGAAGGAGGTGTTCTCGAACTACTTCGAATCCCTTGGTGGCGTGAAGGTGTGCATTTTCCTGTTTGTGGTGCAGACGCTGTGGCAGGTTTTCCAGATTGGAAGCGATTTGTGGTTGAGTCACTGGACTGGTCAGAAGGGCGGCTCATACAACGCAGAAGACACTGCTTACAACGTCAAAGTGTATTCGCTACTGGGTGCAGGTGCAGCCGTCATGGTTTTCGTTCGGTCTGCCACGGTCGCAGTTGTCGGTCTCCGAGCTTCGCGCCACCTCTTTGACAACATGACAGTGTCATTGCTGAAGGCTCCATTGCGCTTCTTCGATGCAAACCCCATTGGACGTATCGTAAACCGATACGGTGACGACATGTCGGCCGTGGATTCTATGATCCCGTTCGCGTTCGGAGGGTTTCTCGCCATGTTCTTTTTCACGGTCTGTCAGCTAGCGACTGCCGTGTACACGATGAACTTCTTGGGCGCTCTGATTATCCCGTTGGTGTGGATGTACGTGAAAATCGCCAACTTTTACCTCGCTCCGTCTCGAGAGATCTCAAGGCTATGGAAGGTATCATCATCACCAGTGTTGAGTCATGTGACCCAGTCCGAGGAGGGTGTTGTGATCATTCGCGCATTCGGTCAGGACACCATTGACCGTATGATCACTGAAAACTTCATTCGCAACGACGTGAACAGTAAAGCCTGGTTTGCTGAGACTGTCACCTCCCAGTGGTTCCAAGTTCGCATGCAGCTTTTGGGCTGCGGAGTGATTTTTCTGGTCGTGTCAGGGTTGGTCTACCTGCGGCATTACCTGTCTCCCGGAATTGTAGGGCTGGCGTTCACCTACGCGCTCAGCGTTGATAGCGGCCTTGCTGACCTCGTACAGTCCTGGTCTTGGGTGGAGATTCAGATGGTGAGCCCCGAACGCATTCTCGAATACGGATCAATCATGGCCGAAGGAAGCCAGAAGCCGCTTGTCATCGAACCTGATGCCTCGTGGCCTCGTTCATCCACCGTTCAGTTCCAAGATGTCGTCTTCAGCTACAAGCAAGGTGGAGTCCCAGTGCTCAAGGGACTCTCTTTCAGCATCCGCAACAACGAGAAGATCGGCATCGTCGGACGCACCGGCGCAGGCAAGTCCAGTCTCACGATGGCGCTCTTCCGTATCAACGAACTCGTGTCTGGTCGGATCCTCATCGACGGCACCGACATCGCCACCATGCCGCTGCGAACGCTGCGCTCGAACCTGTCCATCATCCCGCAGTCGCCGGTGCTGTTCAAGGGAGCGCTGCGAGGCTACATGGACCCGTTCGACGAGTTCTCGGACTCTGAGATCTGGAGCGCACTGGAGAAGGTGGACATGAAGACGCAGGTGGGCGCGTTGGAGGGTCAGTTGACGTACGAGCTGAGCGAGAACGGGGAGAACTTCAGTGTGGGCGAGCGGCAGATGCTGTGCATGGGTCGCGCGCTGCTGACTCGGAGCCGCATCGTGGTGATGGATGAGGCCACGGCGTCCATTGACCACGCGACGGAGAAGAGGCTGCAGCGGGTGATCAACGAGGACTTCAAGGACGCGACGGTGCTGACGATCGCGCATCGGTTGGGGACGGTACTGGACTCGGATCGGATCATGGTGCTGAGTGACGGTCGCGTGGTGGAGTTCGACAGTCCTCGGGAGTTGGTGAAGAACCCGGACGGAGTGTTTTACGAGCTAGCGAAGGAAGGAGGATACCTCAATCAGTTGCTATAAAGACTTCAAAGGTAAAGATATTTTCATGTGCTCTGCTTATAAACAAGGAGGGACAAGGCCTCCAATCTCTATCCTTTAGTTCTCGAGCACGACGTGGTAGTGCACACTGCCGTCGCCCACTTTGGGAACTCTATCAACAGGGGCCACAAAGACATCCACAAACATACAGTGATCAGCCAGTTATAGTGTTACATCGATCGATTTGCAAAAAAATAGGACATAGTGCGGTTTTCACAATATAATAATACTTCGAAGTACATGTAGACTCCAAAAACAAGTTTATAATGGCGCTCGCTTTTCACGCCCCAAGTCCCGACAACGAGCTACTGTCGATCGAGAATAACCGAGTGCTGAGCGCGCTGGAGCCGGCGCTGCATCGGCTATTGGAACTCACACGGGCGAGCGTCGACGACCCTAATTACGTGGCGTTAATCCCGGAGCGCACCACGCCCGTGCTCACGCTGCGGCTATTCCCGCGCTCTGACTTGTGGCCAATGGACGACACCAAACGCGCACAGGCCCTCAGCGCATTCTCAGTGCTGATCGAGCACTCGCGTCGACTGCGCGACTACCCGGTTGCCAAGCGCGCGTTCTGGCTGGACGTGTTACACTCGCGTATGCCTCACGAGAGTACGTTCCACGTTCCCGAGGCTGCGCTGTGCGAACCGGAGTTTCCAATTTTCGTTGTGGAATTCCGCGATGACTCGCAAGGATACAGCCACTATGTCGCGCGTCCGTTCGTGCTACCGGAGGACGCGGTCATTGCGTTCGTCACAACGCCGCCCATAATGCCAACACCGACGCAGATACAAGTTCGCCCGCGCCCAGATGTAAGCGGGCCGGATGCGGTCGCTATCGAGTTATGCTTTAGACAATCTCGACTTTAGCATCGTGCCACAGATTATCGAGCACTGTCCGAACCTCCGACACCTGAGTCTGCAGGGGATGAACATCCCGAAACGTGATATTCATGCTCTGCTGGTCGCTCTACGAACGGGCCCTCTGCGCACGCGGTTGTTGACGCTGAATTTGAACAACAACTACCGCATGTCGAAAGGCGCAGCAGCACTGCAGCTCGCAGCGATGTTGACAAGCAGAAACAATATCAGTGACGGTCGGTTGGTGCTTCAAGAGCTGCGACTTAACGGTATCGATCTCCCCATCGAAGTGATCACAACGCTCAACAACATGCTGCTGTCGAACTACGACCTCCGGGTGCTCCAGTTGCAGCACTGTAACCGATGGCCCAACAGCGACCTGTACGCGCAACAAAACGAGTTGCGCGAGGTGCACGACGAGCAGTTGCTGCAGCTTACATTGCCGATTAAGGCAAAGCTGGCGTTCGTAAGCGTCTCAAGCCGTAAGCCACTCGCTACGCTAGACGCGAACCTTTTGGCGATGATCTTTCGGTTCGCGGAGGGCTGTGACGTACGCCGTACGATCGCGTTAATGGAGGAGATCGAACGCACCATTGGTATCTAATTAGAGGCCTTGGAAAGCACTTAACGCTGATATCTGGAGCCTTCCGACGGAGGAAGGAGCTGGCAGCAACAACAATTATTACGCCCGGAGTGAAGAGCTTGGAAGGTTGTCGAGGGTGCTACAAAAAGATTCAAACCATGGGCTATTAGCAGCGAGAAGCCTGAAAACAGGACGTCGATCAACAGCATCAAAGATAGCCAACAGGCTCGGGTGGAGGGCTATGTCGCTGCCAAATAAAGAAAGAAACATAGAATCATATCTGTGGCAAGACGGCTCGCGAAACGCGTTTACATACATACATACATACATATAGAATCACACGCACCACGCCAAGAAAATCATATATTGTACATAGAGATTGAAACTTGGGCCCTTACCGATGCCGTGCTACGCAGCCTCGAAAGTTTCCATCGTCAACAGCTCCGCAAAGTGATCGGAGTACGTTATCCAGACACGATCTCCAATGACAAGCTCTACGACCGTACCAAGACCCAGCCACTCCGATTTCACTTGCTCCGCAGCCGATGGAGCCTTTTTGGCCACACACTCCGCAGACCAGCAGGCATTCCAGCATACCGCTTCATGACAGCCTTCTTCAACCCCAGTGAGACCGGCAAATGGAGAGGCAGACACCGACTAACACTACCGATGGTCCTAGATGACGACCTTCAGACACTTTCCGCAGGACACCGGCTTCAACGTGCCCCAGATCTGTACCTCCTTCGCCTATGCGCACAGGATCGTGCAGCCTGGAAGGACTTAACCGAGGCGCTTATAGCGTACGCGCCGCTTGATAGACTCTGGCCGAGAGAAGAGAGAAACGTAGAGAATGAGAGATAACCCGACGCATGCGGAAGTTGAGTCACTCCGGTGGCAAGACGGCTCGCGAAACGCGTTTACATACATACATACATACAGAGGTTGAAAGTAATCCGTCCAGCAGTACACAATAGTAATACAGTAATAGTACTTTACTGTTTGTTCCAGTAAAAGTACTATTACTGTAGTACGGAACTTCCGGTACATCAGTTTTGCACGACGTTTTCCATAGAAGTACTCGCCATTTGCAAAACGCGGAGGCAAGACTAGTCACGACTCTTAATCGTCTGAATTATCTATCTATCTCCATAACCATGGCACCGGTGTCTCGCCTGTAATACACTGTTAAAAGAGCACACCTGTAGGAACTTTACCGAAAGGGGATTGAGAAAGATTGGGATCAAGGAGCCCAGACCGAAGTCCAAACATTCGCCATTCCTTTGAACACTTAAAAGGGAGTACATCAAGAGTTGTTCGAGTTTTTTCTGCAACGGATTCACTGAAGGAGTGCCGACGATGCCCGGTGCTCAGTTCATGCCGACCATCTCTCTCGCCTTTTCGAGCATTTTCTGCTGTTCAGCCACTTCTTTCAGCGTTTGCTTAATCTTTGCAGTATGCTTAATAGAATTCTTCACAGCCGTGACGGGGTTAAGCTTCTTGACAACATCTCCGAAGCCTCTCTCTTCGTCGAAAGCGTCGAGGTCGTATTCGTCGTTCTCCACACGACGAAGCATCCGCCCGCCCTCCGACGGGTTTCTGTCGATGATAGCAGACTCAGCTCCGTCCTCGATCGCAGCATTGGCTTCTTTAACCGAAGCAAATGCTGTAGCGCTGGCGTGGAGAGTGGCCATAACCGTCACTGCAAGAATGTAAGTGAGACGCATGGTCGGCCCTTGAGTATTTTATTGGGGAGGCTTGGGTGGTTGTTTGCAAGAGTGCGCAAATTGTGGAATGAAATACGCCTAACGAGGGCATCTTTGCGGGGTTTGTGTGTTGTTTGTGTTGCTAAGGACTTTTTGAAAATGTAGCCGGTATCACCTGTCCCATCCATAAACAACATTTCCCAAACTGACTTCGAAGTACAGGTACTTGTGTCATTTATGGAAAAAAAGGGCTAACTTAATCATGTTTACTACTGTTACTTGGCGTACTGCTTATATTTATTATTGTTTAATATCTTGATTGCCAGCTCGCGATCTCCTAGTTGAGTCAAGCCAAATTGTTACTTCATTTGACACTGTACCATTATAGAAACTCACGTCAAGCACCAAATGAATCTGGGAGTGCAGAATTCACTGGGATACACACCACATACAGTAGCATGTTCAATCCCAAGATTAAAAGGAGAAGATGATTACGGTTCTGCGAATTCCAACGTAAGCTGAGGCTTTTCATCAACGGACGTGATCAGCAGAAGGATGTGCAGAAAACGTGGTGTTTATCTTACTTGTACTGTACCGTACTGCATACTTCGACAGAACTAAGGTCCTATCGCAGTAGGGATCATCGTTCACAAAACCGTGAACCTTGTAAAATCATGTTTTAGAGGAATCAAGAAATCAAACTTTTAGCATGGAAGGTGAAGCTCAAAAGTCGGCGTCACAGGAAAGGGCCCAAAATGCACTATAAGAAGAAGAAGAAGTTGTCCAAAATGCACTATAAGTGCTAATACCCCCGTCGGTATGGGCTCCTATCGCTACTATAGCTGCTTCGAGGGACATGAACTGCATACGACAAAACTGAAAAGGAATTTCTTGGTTCCTCCGCGGGTATGTAAACCACGATTCCACAAGATCCACGGTTTTGTGAACGATGATCCCTACTGCGATAGGACCTTAGTTCTGTCGAAGTATGCAGTACGGTACAGTACAAGTAAGATAAACACCACGTTTTCTGCACATCCTTCTGCTGATCACGTCCGTTGATGAAAAGCCTCAGCTTACGTTGGAATTCGCAGAACCGTAATCATCTTCTCCTTTTAATCTTGGGATTGAACATGCTACTGTATGTGGTGTGTATCCCAGTGAATTCTGCACTCCCAGATTCATTTGGTGCTTGACGTGAGTTTCTATAATGGTACAGTGTCAAATGAAGTAACAATTTGGCTTGACTCAACTAGGAGATCGCGAGCTGGCAATCAAGATATTAAACAATAATAAATATAAGCAGTACGCCAAGTAACAGTAGTAAACATGATTAAGTTAGCCCTTTTTTCCATAAATGACACAAGTACCTGTACTTCGAAGTCAGTTTGGGAAATGTTGTTTATGGATGGGACAGGTGATACCGGCTACATTTTCAAAAAGTCCTTAGCAACACAAACAACACACAAACCCCGCAAAGATGCCCTCGTTAGGCGTATTTCATTCCACAATTTGCGCACTCTTGCAAACAACCACCCAAGCCTCCCCAATAAAATACTCAAGGGCCGACCATGCGTCTCACTTACATTCTTGCAGTGACGGTTATGGCCACTCTCCACGCCAGCGCTACAGCATTTGCTTCGGTTAAAGAAGCCAATGCTGCGATCGAGGACGGAGCTGAGTCTGCTATCATCGACAGAAACCCGTCGGAGGGCGGGCGGATGCTTCGTCGTGTGGAGAACGACGAATACGACCTCGACGCTTTCGACGAAGAGAGAGGCTTCGGAGATGTTGTCAAGAAGCTTAACCCCGTCACGGCTGTGAAGAATTCTATTAAGCATACTGCAAAGATTAAGCAAACGCTGAAAGAAGTGGCTGAACAGCAGAAAATGCTCGAAAAGGCGAGAGAGATGGTCGGCATGAACTGAGCACCAGGCATCGTCGGTATTGTTGGTTAGAATCCATTCAGCAGTAGTGCGTTGGTCTAGCGCAAAAGGAAACAAACTTGAACAACGGATATCTGAACTGGCCTGCTTCCCTTCGAGGCTGATTAATGCCGTTGTGATGGCACAAATGCACTTGTATATCGAGTTGATCGCCTTACGCCTCACAGTGACTCTCAAGGCGCTGCTGTTCCAGAAGGCCATGCGCCGCAGTATCCAGAGCAAGGGCGATGATAAGGCGGTGGACCTTTCGAACCTCTTTTCGTCCGACGTCGACAATGTGCTATGGGCTGCTTTCCAAATCAACAGTCTCTGGGTTATCCCGATCCAGATCGTCGTGGTGGTCTACATGCTGTACAACGTCATTGACCTCGCAGCGTTTGCAGGACTGGGAGTCATCGCAGTGTCGATGCTGGTGAGTTTTATCATTGCCAAACTGTCAGGCGACACGTTCGAAGACGTGATGGAATTCAAGGACGACCGCATGAAGACCATCAAGGAGGTGTTCAACGCCATTCAGATCGTCAAGCTGAACGCGTGGGAGGACAAATTCGCAGACAAAATCCACAAGTTACGCGCCACGGAGCTGTCGGCGGTTAAAAAGTTCATGCTGTCTGCTACCGTATATGCCTGGAGCAATGGTTGGTCCGCTATTATGTGAAAAGACAACGAAGAACACATCGCAGGGTCGTGGACAATTTACAGAGTCTAGCTGCAGTTGGAACGCTGAATTTCAGATCAAAAAGAGTCCAGAGGGACAATACCGCAGCGGTGCTTCAAAAGGGAATGGAAGGGGTGGCAAAACGCACAGACCCAACCAGGGTCTTGTTATCAGTCGAAGGGATGGAATTAACGAAGAAGATCCTACGAACCAAACACATCTTCGCTGTTCAATGGAGGAAAACAAAGCTCTCCGCACTGCAGCAATGTAAAAGACTCACAGCAACCAAGATGAACACTATACATGTACACTATACACGACTTACAAAGCGAGAGTGAAGCAGCCTGCTACCACCGTGGACCCGACTCGACCGAACACCACCACTGGAACAACATTCCAAAGTAACTCCGAAAAGAGTCCATTCAGACTAAAGGCATATCAGGCTTCTACTGGTTCACAGCCCCCGCATAAGTATGCCCCAAGACAATTACTTTGTAGAACTAAGCCAATGCCATGCTTTGAATACCTAGAATTAGATGTACTCCCTACTCACTCTCTATCCTAGTTCTCGAGCACGACGCGGTAGCGCACACTGCCGTCGCGCACTTTGTCCAGACCCTTATTCACGTCGCTCATTGGCATCTTCTCGATAATCGGACGCACGTTGCCCTTCGCAGCCACGTCCAGCATGTCCTTGATGTCCTGGATGCTGCCGATGGCGCTACCGCGAACACGCACAGCACGAGGGACAAGAAACCACGGCGTGATCTTCACCTGGTCGCTGGGCAGGCCCACCATGATGAACGTGCCGCGCTTGCGCACCAGGCCCAGGTACAAGTCGTACGGCATGTTCGTGGCATCGGCCGTTAAGAGGAGGAAGTCGACGCTTCCAGCAGCTTTCGTTTGGTGCTCTGGGTTACTGAGGTCGTAGAATTCCTCGGCTCCCAGTGCGCGGATCTCCTTCTCTTTCCTTGACGAGCGAGAGAAGGCGACGGGGACAGCGCCCAACGCGCGGATGAACTGGATGGCGATGTGGCCCAGACCGCCGATGCCAATCACACCCACGCGGTCGCCCGCCTTGACGCCCTCCTGCTTCAGCGGCGTGAATACCGTCGCGCCGGCGCACATGAGCGGGGCTGCGGCATCGGATGGTAGAGCTTCCGGGATCTTGAAGGCGTAGTTGTTGTCGACACGGATGTAGTCAGCGAAGCCTCCTTGTTGGCAGGAACCATCCTTGTACGCGGCGTTAATGGTGAAGACACTCTGGTCGCAAACGGCGTCCTCGCCGTCAGCGCAGTCGCGGCAGTGATCGTTCGGGTTACGATTCAGACACGCCCATGCCTGCGCACCCACGCCAACGCGGTCACCTACGGCGAGGCTCTTGACGCTCGGGCCGACAGCAACGACGGTGCCGACGATCTCGTGGCCTGCCACACACGGGTACGGCGTTGGGCCCCAGCCGCTGTCGAGAGTGTGCACGTCAGATCCGCAGATACCGCAGTGGGTGACCTTGATCTCGACGTCCTCCTCACCTAGAGGGCGCGGCGCAAACTGCCAGGGCTTGCACTCGCCACTCTGGTCGAAGGCGGCGTAGCCTGTGAAGGTTCTAGGAGTTGCAGACATGACTGTAACGGCGGCGGAAGAGGTTGTTGGTTGGTTGCGAGTAAATTCTCAAATGAGCTTCGTGGTTGTTGTTTTCTGGTATCAGTTCTTTGCGGCCCCCGGCCGGGTGACTTGATCGGTGAGTTCGGTGATGATGCTGTGGCCTGCAAATAGCCTCGGCCCACAATCAACTTCGACATGTATTGCACGCAACCGACGTGGCAGCGTACATTTACCCCTGTACCTGGCGCACAATCGATCAAATGCCATAATCTGCTGATTCATTACAGTACAATCAATATGTTTTTTTCGAAGCCTTGGATACGTTGCACGCACACATTTTCTCTGATCAACCAGGTTTTTGAAAACCTTTTCATATGGCAACGTCGGTTTCATGTCACCATGGAAAGTTGATTGTGGGCCGAGGCTATTTGCAGGCCACAGCATCATCACCGAACTCACCGATCAAGTCACCCGGCCGGGGGCCGCAAAGAACTGATACCAGAAAACAACAACCACGAAGCTCATTTGAGAATTTACTCGCAACCAACCAACAACCTCTTCCGCCGCCGTTACAGTCATGTCTGCAACTCCTAGAACCTTCACAGGCTACGCCGCCTTCGACCAGAGTGGCGAGTGCAAGCCCTGGCAGTTTGCGCCGCGCCCTCTAGGTGAGGAGGACGTCGAGATCAAGGTCACCCACTGCGGTATCTGCGGATCTGACGTGCACACTCTCGACAGCGGCTGGGGCCCAACGCCGTACCCGTGTGTGGCAGGCCACGAGATCGTCGGCACCGTCGTTGCTGTCGGCCCGAGCGTCAAGAGCCTCGCCGTAGGTGACCGCGTTGGCGTGGGTGCGCAGGCATGGGCGTGTCTGAATCGTAACCCGAACGATCACTGCCGCGACTGCGCTGACGGCGAGGACGCCGTTTGCGACCAGAGTGTCTTCACCATTAACGCCGCGTACAAGGATGGTTCCTGCCAACAAGGAGGCTTCGCTGACTACATCCGTGTCGACAACAACTACGCCTTCAAGATCCCGGAAGCTCTACCATCCGATGCCGCAGCCCCGCTCATGTGCGCCGGCGCGACGGTATTCACGCCGCTGAAGCAGGAGGGCGTCAAGGCGGGCGACCGCGTGGGTGTGATTGGCATCGGCGGTCTGGGCCACATCGCCATCCAGTTCATCCGCGCGTTGGGCGCTGTCCCCGTCGCCTTCTCTCGCTCGTCAAGGAAAGAGAAGGAGATCCGCGCACTGGGAGCCGAGGAATTCTACGACCTCAGTAACCCAGAGCACCAAACGAAAGCTGCTGGAAGCGTCGACTTCCTCCTCTTAACGGCCGATGCCACGAACATGCCGTACGACTTGTACCTGGGCCTGGTGCGCAAGCGCGGCACGTTCATCATGGTGGGCCTGCCCAGCGACCAGGTGAAGATCACGCCGTGGTTTCTTGTCCCTCGTGCTGTGCGTGTTCGCGGTAGCGCCATCGGCAGCATCCAGGACATCAAGGACATGCTGGACGTGGCTGCGAAGGGCAACGTGCGTCCGATTATCGAGAAGATGCCAATGAGCGACGTGAATAAGGGTCTGGACAAAGTGCGCGACGGCAGTGTGCGCTACCGCGTCGTGCTCGAGAACTAGGATAGAGAGTGAGTAGGGAGTACATCTAATTCTAGGTATTCAAAGCATGGCATTGGCTTAGTTCTACAAAGTAGTTGTCTTGGAATGCCATGTAAAACACCGTGTGTCATACACGTACATGTATCGAACTTGCACATTACTGTCTCGGACAAAATAGCCGGCCCTAGTTTGCTGGAAAAAAGTGTTTTTGCTGCATAATCAAGACGAAAAAACAGCTTTTTTTGCCTTCATAATCAAGATGTATACGATGGTTCCTGGGCTGTTGAACATGAAATTGTTGCCAGTGCTCACTAGCAATTTCGCCTTCAATCAAGCACCCGAATCGACAGTAGCTCCCTCCCTCCACCATGTCCGTAGCACCCAGAACTGTGAATGCCTTTGCTGCTTTCGACAAGTCGGGCGAGTGCAAGCCTTGGCAGTACAAGTCCCGTCCACTCGGCGCTGAGGACGTCGAGATTAAGATTTCGCACTGCGGTATCTGCGGCTCTGATGTCCATCAGATCGACAGCAGTTGGGGCCCCTCGGAGTACCCCTGCGTCGCTGGACACGAGATCATCGGCGAAGTGACAGAGACTGGTTCGTCTGTGAAAAACCTGGCTATTGGTGACCGCGTCGGCGTCGGTGCTCAAGTATGGGCGTGCTTGAACCGCGACCCGAACGACCACTGCCGGGACTGTGCCGATGGTCACGACGCCGTGTGTGACAGCATCGTTTGGGCGATCAATGGTGGATACAAGGACGGCGCTAGGTCGTTCGGTGGGTTCGCTGACTACATCCGTGTCGACAACAACTACGCCTTCAAGATCCCAGACACGCTGCCATCCGATATCGCAGCCCCACTCATGTGTGCCGGCGCGACAGTGTATACGCCACTGAAGCAGGAAGGCGTCAAGGCGGGTGACCGCGTGGGGGTTATTGGCATTGGAGGTCTGGGCCACATTGCTATTCAGTTCATCCGTGCTCTGGGAGCTACGCCGGTGGCCTTCTCCCACTCCGCCAACAAGGAGAAGGAGATCCGCTCACTGGGTGCTGAAGAGTTCTATAACTTGAGCGACCCGGAGGATCAAAAGAAGGCGGCCGGCTCTGTTGACTACCTGCTACTCACTGCCAATGCCGCGAACATGCCGTATGATCTGTACATGACGCTAGTTCGCAAGCGTGGTACCCTCATCATGGTGGGTCTGCCGGAAGACCAAGTGAAGATCTCCCCGTTTTTCCTTGTGCCACGTGCTGTCCGCGTTCGTGGCAGTGTTATCGGCAGCATTGAGGACATCAAGGACATGCTGGAGCTAGCAGCCAAAGCGAATGTGCGTCCTATCATCCAGAAGATCTCAATGCAGGATCTGAACAAGGGACTCGACATGGTGCGCGACGGTAGTGTGCGTTACCGTGTGGTACTCGAGAACTAGAAAGAAGAGTACGCTGGTGTTGGCTCGTCGGTTCTGAAAGCTTAGCAAGAATATACTGAGCACTCTTGCACTTAGTTGTCTTCTTACAGGTTTGACGGTACTCCAGCGCCTGCGTTTTCAAGAACAACACGGTAGCGCACCTTGCCAGAACGCACCATGGCAAGGCCATCGTTGACTTGCTCCATCGGTAGCTTCTGTATAATGGGCCGTACGTTCCCCTTCGAGGCTAGCTCCAGCATTTCCTTCACGTCCTGAGGACTCCCGATCTTGCTACCGACGAGACGCTTGCCATCTCTCACGAAGCTGCCCGGACTGCAGATGAGCTTGTCGTTCGGTAGGCCGACCATGATGAACGTACCACGAGGACGGAGAAGGTTGAGGTACGTGTCGTACGGCATGTTGTTAGCGTCGGCAGTAAGCACGACAGTTTTAACTGATCGCACCGCGCGTTTAGCGTCTTTGGGATCACTGAGATTGTAGAAATCTTGAGCTCCCAGAGCACGAACCTCTTGCTCTTTGTTGGCCGAGCGAGAGAAAGCGACGGGAACTCCTCCCATCGCACGGATGAATTGAATCGCCAGGTGACCGAGGCCGCCGATGCCGATGACACCCACACGGTCGCCAGGTTTCACACCTTCGCGCCTCAACGGGGCAAACACCGTCACACCAGCACACAGTAGCGGCGCCGCCTCGTCGGACGGGATGTTCTCCGGGATCTTGAACACGTAGTCGCCTGCCACACGCACAAAGTCCGCATAGCCGCCGTACGACTTGGAGCCGTCCTTGTACAGCGAGTTGTAGGTCATGACGACGTTCTTGCAGTACGGATCGAAGCCGTCCGCGCACTCGTCACACGGCGAGCTGGGGTCCTTGTTGCGGCAAGCCCATACCATGGCCCCCACGCCGACGCGGTCGCCAACTGCGAAGTGCTTGACGTCGGATCCTGTAGTGGTGACTGTGCCCACGATCTCGTGGCCCGTCACGACCGGGTACTTTGCAGGACCCCAGCCGCTATCAAGTGTATGAACGTCCGAGCCACAGATACCGCAGTGGGTGATCTTGATCTCCACGTCTTCCGATCCTAGAGGACGGGGCTCGTATTGCCACGGTTTGCACTCGCCCGACGAGTCGAAGGCGGCGTAGGCCTGGATGGTGCGCGCAGACATGTCGGTCTGAAGTTGGAAGTCGTACGGGGCTGACGGTGAAATGCAGAGTGAAGTGATGAAGGCCGAGGCGGGTGGACGGATCATCAAAGGCGCGTGGACGCCTGCTGTTGAAGTCGTCGCGGTCTCATTTAACATTTGGGCGCGCCATCACGTATGGCGAGCAGGCACCATTGGGGAGACGCAACGAATGACTCCGTGTTGGAGCTTCCATCCACTGTGGAACCGCAACTTCATCGGACAATCTCTCATGAGCCGGGCACTGTCCAATCACAGCGACACAGCGCAATGCACCGCATTCCTTGCGGTGACCGCAGATTCATCGCCGACGAACCATCACACCACTGATGATGACCCATCATACCACACGCAGGTATCGGAATTGACGCTTCGCAACGACCCATTCTGAAACTTGCGCCTCCCCGTTCGCTAAGTCATGCCGCTGCAGCCGCCTCCTTCGTCGCGGGAATATGCCACGTTCCTCAAGGTGCCGCCGACGTCGCCCAAAGTGCCGCGTCGCCAGTCCGCGTCGCTCCTATCGAGACTTTTTCTCTCGTACGCAGACGATATGATGCGGATTGGCAACGTGCGGCAATTGGACCAGGAGGATCTGCTCTTACTGGACGACGACAGTCGCTCGGAGGTCGCCTTCGCTTTCTTTAAGCGGCACTACGAGCAACAGGGTCAATCCATCGTTCGAGCCATTGTACATGGCTACGGGTGGAAGTTCCTGCTCTGCGGACTGGGGTCGGCTTTCACGACGGCCTGCATCTTGTTCGCTCCTGTTGTGTTGCACCATGTGATCGACGCCTTTGCCGCCCCGGAGATGGATATGACGAGTCTCAGTGTGTGGCTTGCAGCCTTCTTCGTCTCTCGTCTTGCCAACGCTCTGGTGGCTCCCCACATAGACTTTCAGATTCAGCTGATGGTTTTCCGCCTGGCAGTGTCGCTCAGAGCTCTGCTATTCGAGAAGACGATGCGACGCAGCATCCAGAGCCGCCGTGACGACAAGGCGGTGGACATCGCTAACATTTACTCGTCGGATATCCAGCGGATCATCTACGTCGCCGGTGAGATCAACACGCTGTGGATTCTGCCGGTTCAGATAGCAGTCGTGATTTACATGTTGTACGACGTGCTGGGCCTTGCAGCCTTCGCTGGGGTCGCCGTTATCGCGCTTTCGATGCTAGCGGCGTTCTTCCTTTCCAGGTGGACTAGTGTGGCGTACAGGGAGCTGATGAGACGCAAAGACGAACGGATGAAGCTCGTCAAGGAGGTCTTTGGGGCCATTCAGATCGTCAAGTTCAACGCGTGGGAAGCCAAGTTTGAGGAAAAGTTGCTCGCCCTGCGCTCATTCGAATTACGCGCGCTGTCTCGCTTCGTGTACACAATCTGCGGGTCCATTTTCGTCATGTGGGCGTCGCCACTGTTCGTGTCCACAGTCTCGTTCGCTGTCTACACGTTGGCAATGGACCAAACGTTGACAGCCGCCAGAGTGTTTACCGCCATCGCGCTCTTTAACTCGCTTCGTGACCCACTGCGGGATCTGCCAGGCGTCATTCAACAGTGTTTACAGGCTAAAATATCACTCGATCGAATGGCTGATTACCTCGCGCTTCACGAAGTGGACCCGTCCAATGTGACTCGAAACGATCCGTCCATTCCAGATGACGTAGCAATTGCGGTCGAGCACGGCACGTTCGCGTGGAACGAAGGTGCAGATCCAGTGCTGTCGGATGTGAACCTCACGGTGAAGAAAGGAGATTTAGTCGTCGTTCATGGATCGGTTGGCTCTGGTAAGTCTTCTTTGTGCTCTGCGTTGCTAGGGGAAATGGAGAAAGCGGACGGAAAAGTTTCTGTGAATGGTAAAGTGGCTTACTACTCGCAACAGCCCTGGATTCAGAATATGACCATCCGAGAGAATATCCTCTTCGGACAGGCTTTCGACCACAGCAAGTATCAACGAGTTTTGGATGCGTGTGGTTTGCTCCCTGACTTGCAGCAGTTTCCCAGTGGTGACGCGACTGAGATTGGACAGAAAGGAATCAATTTATCGGGTGGACAGAAAGCTCGAGTGAGTTTGGCTCGCGCCTGCTACTCGGAGGCAGATGTGTTTATCTTGGATTCGCCTCTTGCTGCTGTTGATGCGGTGGTTCAGAGCGAGATCTTCAGCAAGTGCATTTGTGGACTGTTAGCGGAGAAAACGGTGGTTCTGGTTACTCATAACCATGAAGTGATCGAGTCTGGTGCAGCGAATTGCAAGGTTTCCGTGTCCGAAGGTCGAATTTTAGCAAAGCGACAGGCAATTCAACGCCCTCGAATCAATTTCGCATCGAAGTTACCGCCTATCAACATGAAGGAGAAATCGCAGACAAACACTATCAACAATTCTGGCCTCAGTGATGCTGGTCGCCTTGTTGAAGACGAAGAACGTGAGGAAGGTCGAGTATCGGCGGCGGTGTTCTGGCAATACTTCAACGCAATGGGAGGACTGAAAGTGCTGCTGCTGCTGCTAGTGATTCAATCTCTATGGCAGGGTTGTCAGATCGGAAGTGACCTGTGGCTGAGTCACTGGACAGGTCAAAAGGGAAATGCGTACGATTCTTCGCGAACGCAGTACAACATGGCAGTTTACGCTCTGTTGGGTGGAGGAAGTGCTTTGATGGTGCTCGCAAGAGCTTTGACGATGGCCACCGCAGGTCTTCGTGCTGCTCGAGACCTTTTCCAACTGCTAACACACGTCTTGTTATCTGCGCCGCTACGTTTCTTCGATGCCAACCCGATCGGTCGAATTCTGAATCGGTTTGGTGGGGACATTACTTCAGTGGAAACGGATCTCCCTTTCTCGACTGGAAGTTTATTGGTGTCATTCTTCTTCACCTTTTGCCAGTTGGCCACTGCGATGTACATTGTGAAGATTCTGGTTGTTTTCATCGTCCCACTCGCGTATCTCTACGTTAAGTTCGCCAAGTTTTACTTGATGCCGTCTCGAGAGATCTCCCGTTTGCTGAAAGTGGCTTCTTCTCCGGTTCTCAGCCACATCTCACAGGCAGAAGAAGGCGTGACTACAATTCGAGCATTCGGGCCTGAGTGCGTTAAACAAACAGTTGCCGAGAACTTTTCGCGCAATGACGTGAACGCTCGCGCTTGGTTCTGCGACTTTGTCGTGTTGACGTGGTTCCAACTTCGCATGGAGCTCATCGGCTGTGGCGTTGTGATTGCTGTGGTGTCCTGTTTGGTTTACCTTCACGACTATCTCTCCCCCGGACTAGTTGGGGTTGCATTCACCTACGCTTTGAGTATTGACAGTCGCCTCGCTCGACTGGTTCGCGTATGGTCGTGGCTAGAGATTGAGATGGTCAGTCCGGAGAGGATCATGGCGTACGCATCCATCCCCCCAGAGGGAGAACGGACTGCGTTTGTCATCGAACCAACCCAACCTTGGCCCAACACTGGAACCATTTCCTTCCAAGATGTCGTCTTCAGCTACAAGCAAGGTGGAGTCCCAGTGCTCAAGGGACTCTCTTTCAGCATCTGCAACAACGAGAAGATCGGCATCGTCGGACGCACCGGCGCAGGCAAGTCCAGTCTCACGATGGCGCTCTTCCGTATCAACGAACTCGTGTCTGGTCGGATCCTCATCGACGGCACTGACATCGCCACCATGCCGCTGCGAACGCTGCGCTCGAACCTGTCCATCATCCCGCAGTCGCCGGTGCTGTTCAAGGGAGCGCTGCGAGGCTACATGGACCCGTTCGACGAGTTCTCGGACTCTGAGATCTGGAGCGCACTGGAGAAGGTGGACATGAAGACGCAGGTGGGCGCGTTGGAGGGTCAGTTGACGTACGAGCTGAGCGAGAACGGGGAGAACTTCAGTGTGGGCGAGCGGCAGATGCTGTGCATGGGTCGCGCGCTGCTGACCCGGAGCCGCATCGTGGTGATGGATGAGGCCACGGCGTCCATTGACCACGCGACGGAGAAGAGGCTGCAGCGGGTGATCAACGAGGACTTCAAGGACGCGACGGTGCTGACGATCGCGCATCGGTTGGGCACGGTACTGGACTCGGATCGGATCATGGTGCTGAGTGACGGTCGCGTGGTGGAGTTCGACAGTCCTCGGGAGTTGGTGAAGAACCCGAACGGAGTGTTTCATGAGCTAGTGAAAGACGGAGGGTATTTGGAAATGTTGTGTGAATAAAATTTGCGCTCGTGATGACGCTCATGTGACGAGGCTGTGGGCTGCTGCAGCCAGTCGGCTGCTTTTGACTTCGAAGTTCGAACCAGAAGGTCAAAGCTGGTCATGCTTCTTCAAGTTTTGTCCTCTCTCGACCACCGTAACGTGTTCTGTTTTTTTTTTACGACTAATGATTGGCAATCCTTCGCCCTTTCACTTGCGCTCACTATGGAATGAACACTCATCCGCGTAGTCTGCGTTATCATGAGGCTAGCAGCGGAACGGGACTCAGTCACTTGCCAATTGGCCCTCAAGCGCTTAAGTGCAGGCCCCTCCACCCGTCATGACGGTGCTGCAGCAGACGGACACTCAGGCTATCGTCTCCCCCGCCACCAGAGCCAAACAGCCGCGCTACTCCACGTTCGCCAGTGTCGATGACGTGGACCAAACCAAGCAGAAGCTGCACGACGCTGAGTGCACGCCCGGCACGGCGCCCTTGTGGTCGCGTCTCTTCTTCTCGTACGCCAACCCGATGATGAGCGCCGGCAACGTGCGCCAACTGGACAACGATGATCTGTGGGAACTCGAGGGCGAGAACCGCTCGGCTGCAGCGTTCGACGAGTTCGTGGGGCACTACGAGCGACACGACAAAAGTATCATCAAGGCCATGTTATCGGCCTACGGAGGACGCTTCTTCCTTTGCGGCCTGGCGATGCTGTTCACTACTGCTTGCAACGTCTTCGCGCCTGCAGTGCTGAACCACGTCATCACGGTGTTCGCAGCGCCGCAGATCGACATGTACAGCTTGAGCGTGTGGCTCGGCGTTTTCTTCGCGTCCAGAGTTGTTAACGCAGTGGTGGCCACTCAGATGAGGTTTTACCTTGAGTTGATCGCCCTGCGCCTCACGGTGACACTCAAGGCGCTGCTGTTCCGGAAGGCCATGCGTCGCAGTATCCAGAGCAAGAGCGACTCCAAGGCCGTGGACATTTCCAACCTCTTTTCGTCCGACGTCGGCAACGTGCTATGGGCAGCCTTCCAGATCAACAGTCTGTGGATTATCCCGATCCAGATCGTCGTGGTCGTCTACATGTTGTACGACGTCATTGACCTCGCGGCCTTTGCCGGTTTGGCGGTGATCGCGCTCTTCATGCTGGCGAGTTTCGTGATCGCGAAAGTGTCGGGAAGCACGTTCGAAGGCCTGATGCAGTACAAGGACGAGCGCATGAAGACTATCAAAGAGGTGTTCAACGCCATTCAGATCGTTAAACTGAACGCGTGGGAGGACAAATTCGCAGATAAAATCCGCCAGTTACGCGCCACGGAGCTGTCGGCGCTTAAGAAGTTCATGTACCTAGGAGCTCTCAACATCTTCGTGCTGTGGGGCTCGCCTTTGGCAGTGTCTGGTGTGTCCTTTGCTGTGTATGCAATCACCATGGGCAAAGTGCTGACAGCGGCAAAGGTTTTTACTGCAATTGCGTTATTTAACGCCCTTCGAGACCCCCTGCGAGACCTGCCCACGGTCATCCAGACGTGTATTCAAGCCAAGATCTCCCTCAAACGTTTCTCGGATTATCTCTCGCTGGATGAAGTCACGCCTGCCAACGTCGTTCGAGATGACCCGGCGCAGCCTGATGGCGTCGTCATGGCCATCGAAGATGGTACCTTTGGTTGGACGAAGGATACGCCACTGCTTAGCAACGTTAACCTTACAGTGAAGAAGGGCGACCTCGTCATCGTTCACGGATCCGTTGGCAGTGGCAAGTCGTCTCTGTGTTCGGCACTGCTGGGCGAAATGGACAAGCTGACGGGTAGCGTCTTCGTTCGGGGACGCGTTGCTTACTATTCGCAGCAGACGTGGATCCAGAACATGACAATTCGTGACAACATTCTCTTCGGACTGCCGTATGACAAGGAGAAATACTCCAAAGTGATCGCTGCGTGTGGCCTGCTTCCAGACCTCAAACAGTTCCCCGGTGGCGACGCAACGGAGATTGGCCAGAAGGGCGTCAACCTCTCGGGCGGTCAAAAGGCTCGTGCGTGTCTGGCTCGTGCGTGCTACTCGAATGCTGATACGCTGCTGCTCGACTCTCCTCTGGCTGCTGTGGATGCGATCGTGCAGAGCCAAATCTTCGGCGACTGCATCTGCAACTTGTTGGCGGAGAAGACAGTCATCCTGGTGACACACAGTGCCGACATCATTGCAAGCGAAGCCGCCAACTTGAAGGTGCTGGTGGAAGATGGCAAGTTGCAAGTAACTCGACGCGACGTCGCTCTACCCCGTTACTCGTACACGCTGGCCGTCTCCCCCCGCTCCATTAAGGACGATGCTAGCCACGATGGAGAGACCTCGAACAAGGATGCAGGCCGTCTCATCGACGATGAGGAACGCGAGGAGGGCCGTGTATCGAAGGAGGTGTTTTCGAACTACTTCAACGCACTTGGCGGCATGAACGTGTGCATCTTCCTGTTTGTGGTGCAGACGCTGTGGCAGGTCTTCCAGATTGGCAGTGATCTGTGGTTGAGTCATTGGACGGGGAAGAAGGATGGCGCGTACAACCCAGCGGATACAGTCTACAATATGAAGGTGTACGCGTGGTTGGGTGCTGGCGCGGCAGTCATGGTGTTGGTTCGTACCGCAACGGTGGCAGTTGTCGGCCTTCGTGGTGCTCGACAGCTTTTTGATAGCATGACGGTGTCACTGCTGAAGGCTCCGCTTCGATTCTTCGACGCGAACCCCATCGGACGCATTGTGAACCGATACGGTGACGACATGTCGGCCGTGGACTTTAGTATCCCGTTCACTTACGGAAGTTTCCTGGCCATGTTCTTCTTCACGGTGTGTCAGCTAGCGACGGCTGTCTACACTATGAACTTCTTGGGTGCTTTGATTATCCCGTTGGTGTGGATGTACGTAAGGATTGCCAACTTCTACCTCGCCCCGTCTCGAGAGATCTCGCGACTGTGGAAAGTATCGTCGTCCCCCGTGCTGAGCCACGTGACCCAGTCGGAGGAAGGGGTCGTTGTTATTCGAGCGTTCGGACAGGACACAGTTGGACGTATGATCCATGAAAACTTCATTCGCAACGATGTAAACAGCAAGTGCTGGTTCTCGGAGACGGTTACACAGCAGTGGTTCCAAGTTCGCATGCAGCTTATCGGCTCAGGCGTCATTTTCGTGGTGGTATCGGGTCTTGTGTACTTGCGCGATTACCTGTCTCCTGGCCTAGTTGGACTGGCGTTCACATATGCTCTTAGTGTTGACAGCGGCCTTGCCAGCCTAGTGCAATGTTGGTCTTGGGTGGAGATTCAGATGGTGAGCCCCGAACGCATTCTCGAATATGGATCCATTCCCGCCGAAGGCGGTCAGCGACCGCTTGTCATCGAACCTGATGCCTCGTGGCCGCGTTCATCCACCGTTCAATTCCAAGATGTCGTCTTCAGCTACAAGCAAGGTGGAGTCCCAGTGCTCAAGGGACTCTCTTTCAGCATCCGCAACAACGAGAAGATCGGCATCGTCGGACGCACCGGCGCAGGCAAGTCCAGTCTCACGATGGCGCTCTTCCGTATCAACGAGCTCGTGTCTGGTCGGATCCTCATCGACGGCACTGACATCGCCACCATGCCGCTGCGAACGCTGCGCTCGAACCTGTCCATCATCCCGCAGTCGCCGGTGCTGTTCAAGGGAGCGCTGCGAGGCTACATGGACCCGTTCGACGAGTTCTCGGACTCTGAGATCTGGAGCGCACTGGAGAAGGTGGACATGAAGACGCAGGTGGGCGCGTTGGAAGGTCAGTTGACGTACGAGCTGAGCGAGAACGGGGAGAACTTCAGTGTGGGCGAGCGGCAGATGCTGTGCATGGGTCGCGCGCTGCTGACCCGGAGCCGCATCGTGGTGATGGATGAGGCCACGGCGTCCATTGACCACGCGACGGAGAAGAGGCTGCAGCGGGTGATCAACGAGGACTTCAAGGACGCGACGGTGCTGACGATCGCGCATCGGTTGGGCACGGTACTGGACTCGGATCGGATCATGGTGCTGAGTGACGGTCGCGTGGTGGAGTTCGACAGTCCTCGGGAGTTGGTGAAGAACCCGAACGGAGTGTTTCATGAGCTAGTGAAAGACGGAGGGTATTTGGAGAAGTTGTTGTAGACATGGTAATGATGAATCTGTGTTTTCTGCTTTAGGATTAAAGCTTTCTTGGTGCTATAGCCTATCTGGATACCACAAGTACGTATGCTCTACTGTAGGTGCTACATGAGTGGAAATGCTTTGTGAAACTGTACCGTATCGAGGTTGCAGTGCAAATTTCACCTCCACATGCACATGAGTCAGCAGTGCCCTATACCAGGGCAGATCCCGTTCATTTTCAAGCTCGCCGTTGCTTTCAACAACATCTTTGTGGCTGCTGTAGCTGTGTGCACGACAGGAGTAAAGTGAAACAGACTCGGTGCATTCGTCTAAAGCTGCAAACGTTCACCTCTTTAGCAATTCCAAAGCCAAAGCCAAAGGAACACAAGTGGAATCTAAAAGTACCTAACTCGCGAAGGAAAATCGAAAATTGCCAGCTCTTCTTTTTTGAAGTCATCGAGCTCCACCTTCCAGGACGGAGCAGCAGGTTTCTCGGCAAAGTGGCGGATGCCAGCCGTGGAGCGCTACAGCCACCATTACATAAACCAAAAGCTGTAATGCCCCTTTTTATCTCGAACAGCACGAACAAGAAAAGCGAGGCAAGAAAGCATTTTGCGATGGGATGTAGGTCGTCCGTCCGTCCGATTCTCCATCTTTTCCATTTCGACGCGCTGGCCATTATTCGTTCCTCGCTTTTTCACGCGCGTGCTCAGGTCGGAAAAGGATGAACGCTATTATTGCGTTGGCGCTCGGCGCCAGCTCCCTGGCCGTTGCGGTCGCTGATCCTCGAGTGATGATCGAGTCCACGTACACGGACCCAAAGGGACTGAACGACTTGGCCAAGTCAATGGGAAACAAGTACATGGGCACAGCCACGGACGTCAAGCAATTGAGCGACAAGTACTACACTGGGGAGCTCAACAACACCCAGGACTTCGGCATGATCACCCCAGCCAACGCCATGAAGGTGAGGCCTTTACCTTTGGATAATACGGAAACACGTTCAACATTGACGAAGTGTCTGCTTCTCTCTGGTATATTTACAGTGGGATGCGACGGAGGCCAAGCAGGGCGTCTTCACTTTTGACGATGCCGACAACATCGTCGCCTTCGCCAACAAAACTGGAGCCCAAGTTCGCTGTCACGCTCTAGTCTGGGTAAGTTCTGTCGCGTACTGAAGAACTACTGAAGTGCAACATTGGCTGACCGTCTGCGTTGTGCATTTACAGCACCAGCAAGTGCCCGAGTGGGTCCAAAGTCTGGAGAAGGCCGCGCTCCTGAAGGCGATGTCCAACCACATCACCAAGGTCATGACGCACTTTGGAAACACGTGCTATGCCTGGGATGTCGTCAACGAGGCCATCGAAGAGGACGGTTCCTACCGCGAATCGTTCTGGTACAAGAAGACGGGCAAGGAGTACATCTCGACCGCCTTCAGAACCGCCAACGAAGTCAAGGCCAAGCTTGGTCTGAAGGCGAAACTGTACTACAACGACTACAACATCAATGTCGCCAACAACAAGTCGGATGCAGTGCTGAAGATGGTAACCGACCTGAGGATGCACAAGCTCTGGGTCGAAGGCGTCGGCTTCCAGTCTCACTATAGCAACAATGACTCTGTGGCGGGTGCAGATATCTTCGACAACTTGCGTCGCTTTACTATGAAAAACATGGACGTCGCGATCACGGAGCTCGACGTGAAGACCAGCACGGCCAACCCCACTGTGAGTGAGCAGCAGCAGCAGGTTGGCATCATTACCAACGTCGTCTCGGCTTGCAAGAAGACCAAGCGTTGCGTTGGAGCAACGGTCTGGGATTTTGTGGACACCTACTCGTGGATTAAATCGTCGGCCCCGCTCTTGTTTTACCAACCGGAAGGAGCCAACACGCCGCTCGTACGGAAGGCGACCTATGATGCTGTCACCGCGGGTTGGATTTTGTAACTTGAGTGCAGACTGTTGCAGTCGGACAAGAAAGAAAAAAAGTTTATGTCAATGTGAAAGGATAGTATTCAGTGCCTACGCTAAAGTACTACTGAGCTGCTAGTACTTCAATGTAATATCAAACTGCAACAATCGAGTTTTGATATGATTCCTAACAAAAGTACTTCAAAGCATGCTTCGTAGTATTACTGTGTCTGCCGATAGTACTACATCTACTACTACTATAGTAGCAATCATTTTGGTATGTTTTTATTCAAGAACGCGTTCATTCCTTCTTCACTGTCATAAAAATCTCAAGAAACTCGTCTCGTTTCACTCATTATTCATGGACCATGTATGCATGCAAATGTAAAGACATGGAAATCACGGCTCACAGAGAGCGACGCCCCTCAAGAATCTCTCGGGATGCAACTTTAAGCTTGCGAAGTCATTGCGGTCACCGTATGACGAGATTATCAAGGCTGCTCGTTCAAATAACCTTCGAGGAAAGACAGCATCAGCCTTAGCGAAAGGAGAACGCTTACGAAACACTCTGAAAGCAGGGGTTATCGTGCTATATTGCCGAGGGCAACTACGGTAGCGTAATTACTTTACACAGTACATAATAATAATAAATCCATTGGAAAGACTGTAAAAGTTCTAAATCTTTAGAGAAAAACTCATTGATGTAGACCTCCGTCTCTCTTTCCCGTTCAGTACAGTATCCGTTTTCCCATAAGCTTATTGCTTTTTTCAAATATGGGTTATTAAAAATAACCTCTACCGAAACATATTTGATATGAACTCCTTCAGCAAAATACTTTGACGATGTTTGCAAACGCATTAGGGTTCAGTACTTACATGTATCGTACTACCAATCGAGCTTCAACTTGGGTCACCCAAGCAAATACAAATCTTGCAGTCTATCTCGGTGTAGTAGCATCATCGCCGGTGGCGTACCCCGTCCTTACTGACAGTAAGTTACTGTACTAATGCCGCAGGCAAGATGTACAGCAGGCGCAGGCGCCCGTCCACCTCGCTGTACTGGCATTCTCCATTTCTCGCTGTGTGGTGCACACTTCCCGACGCGAAATGATGAATGCTTTCATCACGCTGGTGCTCGGTGCTAGCTCGCTGGTTATCGCCAATGGCGATCCTCGAGTCATGGTCGAGTCCACGTACACTGACCCACAAGGGCTAAACGACCTGGCCAAGACAGCGTGGCAGGAGAAGGGGGGCAAATACATGGGCACGGCTACCGACATGAAGCAATTAGGCGACCCCTACTACATTCAGGTGCTCAACGATACCAGCGACTTCGGAGTGATCACCCCAACCAACGCCATGAAGGTGCGTTCTGCGTGTCCCTGCCCTAGTCAGTTGTTGTTGCTAATTAATTCCGTGCGCATTGTAGTGGGATGCAACGGAACCCAAGCAAGGTGTCTTTACGTTTGATGATGCCGACAAAATCGTTTCTTTCGCCAACAAAACAGGCATCCGTATTCGCTGCCAACCTCTCGTTTGGGTAAGTCCAACTATTTAGTGTCAATTAGCTGAGAAGTGTTTGACTTACGCGATTACGTCTGTTGTAGCACAAACAAGTTCCGGAATGGGTGCAGGTTCTGGAAAAAGTTGAGCTCCTGGAGGCGATGTCCAACCATATTATCAAGCTCATGACACACTTTGGAAATTCATGTATCACTTGGGATGTCATAAACGAGGCCATTGAAGAAGACGGTTCTTATCGGGAGTCATTCTGGTACAAGAAGACGGGCAAGGACTACATCACGGCCGCTTTCAGGACTGCCAACGAAGTTAAGGCGAACCTAAGCTTACAAGCTAGACTGTACTACAACGATTTCAACATCAACGTTATCAACAACAAGTCCGACGCGGTGCTGGAAATGGTTACGGATCTGAGGAGCCACAAACATTGGGTCGAGGGTATCGGCTTCCAGTCACACTACACCAACAACGACTCCGTGGCGGGCGCGAAAATAGTCGACAACTTTCGCCGTTTTACGATAAAGCACATGGACGTCGCGGTGACCGAACTCGACGTGAAGACGAGTACGGCTAAGCCTACCGTAAGTGAGCAGCAGCAGCAGATTGGCATCATCACGAACGTTGTGTCAGCTTGCAAAAGGGTCATGAGATGCGCCGGTGTGACTGTCTGGGATTTTGTGGACTCCTACTCGACGATCAACTCGTCAGCTCCGCTGCTATTCTACCAACCGGATGGGCCCAGGACGCCGCTCGTAAGGAAAGCGACGTACGATGCCGTCACTTCGGGTTGGATTCTGTCAGGCGGGAAAAAGTAACTCAATGTCAAAAGTTATTGTTGTATTGTACCAATACTGATTTTCTGTGGAATTTCAATAAGTTTTGACCAATAGCATTGTGAAAATAGTAGTAGAAACCAACGGCCAGTCATGGCGACGCAGCGTGTGGTGCAGACCGCGGACGGGATCGACGTGTCGTCGCTGGACGAGCGGCAGTTCAAGCAGCTGACGCTCCCTAATGCTCTGCACGTACTGGTGGTGTGTGACCCCAGCACCGAGACGGCTTCTGCCGCTATGGACGTTCGTGTGGGGTTCCATTCCGACCCGGAAGAGCTCCCTGGTCTTGCTCATTTCTGCGAGCACATGCTGTTCCTAGGCACAGAGAAGTATCCGGATGAGAACAGCTACAGTGTATTTCTAAACGCGAGAGGAGGAAGCAGTAACGCCTTCACATCCGGACGGGATACCAATTTCTACTTCGACGTGGGGGTAGCTCATCTGCACGAGGCACTCGACCGCTTTGCGCAATTCTTCATCGCCCCACTCTTCACAGCCAGCGCCACAGAGCGGGAGATGAATGCGGTGGACTCGGAGAGTACCAACTACCTGCAGGACGACAGTTGGCGCATCAACCAGTTGGAGCGCGGCCTGGGCAACCACAAACACCCGTATCACAAATTCGGTGTGGGTAATAAGGAGACGCTCAGTACTACACCAGCGGAACAGGGGATCGATGTAAGGGACGCACTACTCAAGTTCTACAAGGAATATTACTCCGCTAGCATCATGAAACTCGTGGTCTACGGGAAAGAAGACGTCGAGACGCTGAGTAGGTGGGTGTTTGAGTACTTTGCCGAGATCCCAAACTCGGGAAGAGAAAGCCCGTTGTTTGACGAAGAACCGCCTTATACAGTGGATCAACTGGCTAGACGGCTTGAAGTCGTCCCAGTCATGGACTGGAAAGTGGTGCAGGTGTCATGGGTGCTGCCCCCGCTGCGTGGAGACGGATACTCGCAGCAACATGCGTCTGTGCTGAGCCATCTCATTGGACACGAAGGCCAGGGATCATTGCTTTCCTACCTCAAGAAGAAAAAGTGGGCGAACAGTGTGTATGCAGGAATTGTCGAGGACTATGACGAATTCTCGCTGTTCGTTGTGAGCTTTGATGCGACGGAAGACGGCGTCGAGCGTGCTGACGATGTCCTGAAGGCTATGTTCCAGTACATCAACCTGATGCTGTCGTCGCCTTGGGAGAAGTGGATGTTTGACGAGCTCGAAATCATGTCCAAGACCCACTACATGTTTCAGAGCAAGAGCCCCCCAGCCGATTTTACGAGCGTCGTTGCTGCAAACATGCAGACCTTCCCGACGCGCGACATCGTTTCCGAGGGAGTGCTGTATTTCCCCTTTGAATGGGAACAAGCTCTTGAATTGCTGAGACTAATGACGCCTGAGCAGATGAGAGTGCTTATCGCGTGTCAGTCACTTGAAGAGCAGGCGACGACAGAAGAGAAATGGTATGGCACCAAGTACCGCGAAATGCCGCTTCCTTTGAAGTTCTTGGAAGAGATGGCGAGTCCGGGAAACAACGTTGGGCTGCGCCTACCGCACCCGAACGCTTTCGTGGTTACTGACTTGAGTCTTGTGGACGGAACCACTGTGAACACGCAACGCGAGCATCCGCAGGTCATTCGTGATGATGAATATTGTCGCGTGTGGTACAAGCCTGATGTGAAGTTTAAAAAGCCCCGAACGTTCGCTGTCGCCACTTTCCACTCGCCGGAAGTGAATCCTACTCCACACAGTTACGCTCTTTCGGCGCTGTTTGTTGCATGTCTGAAAGACGAGCTGAATGAATACTCGTACGACGCTTTACTGGCGGGGATGAACTATAAGCTGCGTCTCAATGGAAGTAACATCTACCTGAGTACTGGGGGATACAGCTCGAAGCTGCCAATTCTTGTCCAGCGGATCCTGGAGGTTATGGGAAGTTTCGAGAACCACATCGGCGATGAGGCGTTCGAACGTGTGAAACATGCGAAGTGCCGTTCTTTCGAGAACATGCGCCTGGAGGAAGCGCACCGCCACGCAGTCCAGCAGGAGTCCAACTTGCTGCATGAACGGAGCTGGAGCGTTGACGACATTGTCACTGCGATCCGAGCCTGTTCCTTCCGTGACGTCATAGCACACTCGAAGCGTCTGTTTCGACAGATCTTTTGCGACATACTTCTGTACGGCAACTTGACCGGTTCTGAAGCGCAGGATCTAGCTGGTGTCATTGTGGATCAAGTCCGAGCTCCTCAAGCCCTATCTATGCCGTCGTCAAGGAAGTACTGGATCGGGCGACAAGTGAAGCTGTCGTGTGGAGTACACTACATCTACAAATGTGTGCACCCCAACCCAGACAACGCGAACTGTGCCGTCAACTGCATCTACCAAATTGGCGTGGAAACCCCCATGGACCGCGCCAAGCTGGCTTTATTCTCGCAAATTGTGGATGAGCCGCTGTTTGACCAACTGCGGACAAAAGAGCAATTGGGATACACCGTGTATTCGACTCCTTCGCGCGGGAATGGCGTACAGTCGTTCAAAATCGTGGTGCAATCCAATGTCGCCCCGCCTGAGTTCATCGAGCAGCGGATTGACACGTTTTGGCGCGAATTCCGTGAAACCATCGCTGGTATGAGCTCTGACCAGCTGCAGAAACACATCCAGGCCGTTGTAAAGGGATACGTTGAGAAGCCCAAGAGCCAGGAGGAGGAAGTGCAAGCTCTGCTAGTGGAAATCGCCAACCACCAGTACGAGTTCGATCGCAAGACGCAGTTGGCAAAACTGGTGCGCAATCTCCAGCTGTCTGATGTTCTCCAGTTCTTCGACGACTACATTCGCATCGGAGGCTCACTGCGAAAGAAACTGAGTGTGCATATCTACGGGAACGAGACGCGCCTCGAGGAGCTCACAAACTGCTCGGAATCTGGCTGGTCCGTCTTCGACCGTGGAAGCCAGACTGGTCTTTCGGCTGCGATGGCACTTGGTGCATCTGGTACAACTGCTTCTGACGTGACAACGGAGTACGTCAAGGACTCTGAAGACTTTAAACGTCGGACAGCAGTCTACGAAGTACCAGTCGCTTCTCTTTAGAAAATTTTATATTCTAGCTAGGTAGGTAGATGCCGTCCTACTTAACATCGTTGTAGTGGCTCAAGCAGCTTCCTTCCTTCGCTAGTTTATAAAACACTCCGTTCGGGTTCTTCACCAACTCCCGAGGACTGTCGAACTCCACCACGCGACCGTCACTCAGCACCATGATCCGATCCGAATCCAGTACCGTCCCCAACCGATGCGCGATCGTCAGCACCGTCGCGTCCTTGAAGTCCTCGTTGATCACCCGCTGCAGCCTCTTCTCCGTCGCGTGGTCAATGGACGCCGTGGCCTCATCCATCACCACGATGCGGCTCCGGGTCAGCAGCGCGCGACCCATGCACAGCATCTGCCGCTCGCCCACACTGAAGTTCTCCCCGTTCTCGCTCAGCTCGTACGTCAACTGACCTTCCAACGCGCCCACCTGCGTCTTCATGTCCACCTTCTCCAGTGCGCTCCAGATCTCAGAGTCCGAGAACTCGTCGAACGGGTCCATGTAGCCTCGCAGCGCTCCCTTGAACAGCACCGGCGACTGCGGGATGATGGACAGGTTCGAGCGCAGCGTTCGCAGCGGCATGGTGGCGATGTCAGTGCCGTCGATGAGGATCCGACCAGACACGAGCTCGTTGATACGGAAGAGCGCCATCGTGAGACTGGACTTGCCTGCGCCGGTGCGTCCGACGATGCCGATCTTCTCGTTGTTGCGGATGCTGAAAGAGAGTCCCTTGAGCACTGGCACTCCACCTTGCTTGTAGCTGAAGACGACATCTTGGAATTGAACGGTGGATGAACGCGGCCACGAGGCATCAGGTTCGATGACAAGCGGTCGCTGACTGCCTTCGGCGGGAATGGATCCATATTCGAGAATACGCTCGGGGCTCACCATCTGAATTTCTAGCCATGACCATGACATGACTAGACTGGCAAGACTACCGTCGACGCTAAGAGCATACGTGAACGCCAGTCCAATGAGCCCTGGAGTCAGAAAGTCATGCAGATAGACCAGGCTGGAGACTACGAGGGTCACAACCCCAAAGCCGACGAGCTGCATACGCAACTGGAACCAGTACTTGAGCACCATTTGAGCGAACCAAGCTTTGCTGTTGACGTCGTTGCGCAGGAAGTTCTCACCAACCATTCGATCCACCGTTTCCTGCCCAAAGGCGCGAATAACAGCGACACCTTCTTCAGATTGGCTCACGAAGCTCAAAATGGGCGACGCAGAGATCTTCCACAAGCGCGCGAGCTCTCGCGATGGAGCTAAATAATGATTTCCAATTCTCACGTAGATCCAGACCAGCGGGATGATGAGAACGCCTAAGAAGTTGATCATGTACACAGCAGTCGCAAGTTGACACGCTGTGAAGAAAAGAAGCCCAATAAACTCCTGGAAGGCGAACGAGATCATGAAGTCAATCGCGGACATGTCATCGCCGTACCGGTTCAAGATCCGTCCGATCGGGTTCACATCGAAGAAACGGAGCGGAGCCTTCAGCAGAGCCACCGTCATATTGTCGAAAAGATGGCGCGACGCTCGAAGTCCAATGATTGCTACTGTAGCAGATCGCACCAACACCATGACGGCCGTTCCAGCACCCAGCCAAGCATACACTGTCACGTTATACGCAGTCGCATCTTGGTTGGCCGAATTCTCCTTCTCCTCCGTCCAGTGACTCAGCCACAAATCGCTGCTAATCTGGAAGACCTGCCACAGTGTCTGCACTACGAACAGGAAGATGCACACTTTCATGCCGCCCAGCGAGTCGAAGTACTTCAAGAAAACGTCCTTGGAGACACGGCCCTCCTCGCGCTCCTCATCGTCGATGAAGCGACCGGCGCTTTTGGCTTCGTTTTCGTCATCGATCGTATCATTCGTCGTTGAATATGGAACAACTGGCAACATGTAGGAGCAACGGGATAGAGCGACGTCGCGTCGAGTTACTTGCAACTTGCAATCTTCCACCAGCACCTTCAAGTTGGCGGCTTCGCTTGCAATGATGTCGGCACTGTGTGTCACCAGGATGACTGTCTTCTCCGCCAACAAGTTGCAGATGCAGTCGCCGAAGATTTGGCTCTGCACGATCGCATCCACAGCAGCCAGAGGAGAGTCGAGCAGCAGCGTATCAGCATTCGAGTAGCACGCACGAGCCAGACACACACGAGCCTTTTGACCGCCCGAGAGGTTGACGCCCTTCTGGCCAATCTCCGTTGCGTCGCCACCAGGGAACTGTTTGAGGTCTGGAAGCAGGCCACACGCAGCGATCACTTTGGAGTATTTCTCCTTGTCATACGGCAGTCCGAAGAGAATGTTGTCACGAATTGTCATGTTCTGGATCCACGTCTGCTGCGAATAGTAAGCAACGCGTCCCCGAACGAAGACGCTACCCGTCAGCTTGTCCATTTCGCCCAGCAGTGCCGAACACAGAGACGACTTGCCACTGCCAACGGATCCGTGAACGATGACGAGGTCACCCTTCTTCACTGCGAGGTTAACGTTGCTAAGCAGTGGCGTATCCTTCGTCCAGCCAAAGGTACCATCTTCGATGGCCATGACAACATCGTCAGGCTGTGCCGGGTCATCTCGAACGACGTTGGCAGGCGTGAATTCATCCAACGCGAGGTAATCCGAGAAGCGGTTGATCGAGATCTTGGCTTGGATAAACATTTGGATGACTGTGGGCAGGTCTCGTAGAGGGTCTCGAAGGGCGTTAAACAACGCGATGGCAGTAAACACTTTGGCAGCAGTTAACTCATTCCCCAGGACTATCGCGTACACGGCGAACGATACGGCCGACACAGCCAGTGGTGAAGACCAGAGGATCGTAATATTCACAGCGCCTAGGTAGAGAAAGCGCCCGACAGCCGACAGCTCGACGGCTCGAAATCTCCGAATCTTGTCAGCAAATTTGTCTTCCCAGGCGTTGAGTTTCACGATCTGGATCGCATTAAACACCTCCTTGATGACACCCAGTCGGTCGTCCTTGTGCTGCATGAGCTCGACAAAAGCAGCTCCTGAAAACTTGGCGAGGAAGTAACTAGCCAGCATCGACAGCGCGATAACCGCTAGTCCGGCAAATGCCGCGAGGCCAATCACAACGTAGAGCATCCACACTGCCACAACAATCTGAATGGGGATAATCCAAAGCTTGTTGACCTGGAACGCGGCCCACAGCACATTGTTGACGTCCGAGGTAAGTAAATTGGAGATGTCGACGGCCCCAGCGTCATTCTTTGTGCGAAGACCGCGACGCATGGCCTTCTGGAAGAGCAGCGTCTTGAGCGTCACCGTGAGACGCAGCGCAATGAGCTCCAGCGCGTAGTACATTTGCACCGACAGAATCGCGTTCACGAACCGCGAGGCGAAGAAAACTCCCAGCCAGAGACTGAGGTCGTTCATATCGATCTCAACTACGGAGAGAGCAGCGATGACGTGGTTCAGAACGACAGGAGCGAACAGTCCGCACGCGGTGGAAAACAGCATCGCCAGTCCCCATAGAAGAAACTCTCCACCATAGGCCGTTGCCATCGCCTTGATAATGGACTTGCCGTACCGTTCGTAGTGAACGACGAACTCGTCCAATGCTGCAGCCGAGCGGTTCTTCCCCTCGAGCTCCCAGAGGTCGTCAAAGTTGAGTTGGCGCAGGTTCCCAGTGTCCATCATCGGGTTGGCGTAGGAGAAGAAGAGTCGCGACCAGAAGGACGCTGTGCCCAGCGTAGCAGTCTTCGTCTTGGAGTCGCGCAGTCTCTGCTTGGTCTCGTCGACTTCATTGGTGGCGCTGGGGAACGTGTCATAGTGGCGTTGCTTGGTCTGGACGACGGGGGACACGACGGACTGCTGCAGCGCCGTCATCTCCGACTGGACGTGCACTCAACAAAGTCAATAGAGAAGTAAGTGGCGGTGGCACGTTGCCCGGAGATCATTTAGCCAGACGATGGTGGTCAGCTTTAGCGAAGTGAAGTGGACGCGCGTGGCACTAGTCGCGCTGATTGGCTCCGGTACAACACTGACTAAAACGGATGAGAGACAGGGTCGGCGTCGAACAACAGTTTGAAGCGATGTGAAAGACATTTTTAGGCGAAATAGGGATCTACTTGCCACTGTACGAATACGTTAAACTGTAAGCTAAGCGTATTTACTACTGTACTCCCAGCGTGCACACGTTGCTGTCTCTTGTCACGACCAGGGCGTCAATCCTTACGTTGCGAGGTTTGAGAACCCATTGTTCGACAGCCACGTCCTGTACAGCTTGGCGTATCTCTTGAAACCTGATGGCGTCCCCCACAAGCCGCTCCAATTCAATCTCACCCGGTAGTCCTCCCTGACCTGCGAGTAAGTCGTTCCCTTCTCGGCCATCTTCTTAAACCCGGGGACAAGGATTTTCTGTTCCCATTTGAGGTACTTCTCCTTGATAGCTCGAAAAAACGCCGTGATCTTCTGACCGAATCCGGCGCCAGCAGCTCGTTCTTCAGTTTCGCTGTCGATAGACGCAATCTCGTTACTTTCACCCCTCAGAGCTCTTTTGCCATGCTCAACGCCGTTGTCCGCGGCAAGTCCGCGAGAGGCCAACTTGGTGTATAATTTGCGCTGAAGCGGCTTGTTCTCGCCGAACGAAGCAGCATCACAACTCGAAAGGATGGCGACCAAAGCCACCAGCAGAGTCCACAGCAGCAGCCGCATAGCTAGATGGTGAATATGTTGACGGGGGCGAATTCCAAAGTGAGAGAATCTGTGAATATGTAGCGGAACAGACTCTGTGATGTGGAGTGGGCTCTGTAACAGAGCCCACTCCACATCATTGTTATGAGCAGAACGCGTGCAGGACATCCATCTGGACCTCGATTTAGAGTTTGTATGGTACATACAGTTTTACTAGAACGCTTCAAAGCCCAGATTTTTCCCAAGAGAAAATAATTAAATATCATTGGCTTTGCTGAGCGTGTCCAGTAATCTACAGTACACAGTATTTCAAGTGATCAACAGTGGTGATTCAAGCTCAGAAGCTGAAACCCGGTTATGAGGATACGTAAGTGCTCGGTTCGTATATCAAAGGTCGTTTGCGTCACTGATACCAGTTACTGTCAGTGACTCACTGACTCAGTCAGGTCTCCCCTCCCACTGTAGCACCGTTTGTCAGTTATTTTCTTATCATTACGAGTTTACAATCCCACTTCCAGTCGTATCAGGGATCGGAAAATAAAATGGTTTATTTTACGGGGACCGAACACGAGCATAGTAGCGCTTGCAATTTGGCAAGTAGCAATAATAATAATTTTGCAATATAAATAATATATTGCCTGGTCACGATGGCTGACTCGAACGTGTACCCTGACGACCAATCATGATCTACGATGGCATTTTCCTTGAGGAACTTTGGCTGCTGGGGACGATGGAGGTGACGCTCTGGCCAATACGCACGGACAGCGGTGGTGAGCGTCTTTGTTACCGCGAGTGACGGTCCTGTACTCCAGCCAAGACCATCTTGCTACAGCGAACTGTGTAGACAGTCGTTTCCTCATCAAAGAAGATAGATACTTCGGCGCTCGTCGACATCTTGAGCTGGAGGGAGGGACAGTTGATGATCTTTGGCTAAAACAAGGAACTGGATGTCAATGTGCATAGTCCGAATAGGTCAGATTAATTCTATCCATATTTTTTCACTTGATTTTACTAAGCTCGATGAAAAAGATTTTTTAGATAATGTATTGGATATTATTGCCCAATATTTGTATTTACTCGTGGGCGAAATTTACAGGACGGGGATTGGCTTTTTTAGGACCATAAATTGGTACAGGTATAATATAATGTTTGGGAGAGCTGAGGCGCATTGCACTGTGCAATGCACACTTTGCGAGCATCCGTGTCCAGCCGTGCCCGCATGAAGCGGTGTCGAGGTCAGCAGTAGCAAGGACACTGAATGTGGAAGCTGGTGATGCGTTCGACTCCACCGTGACAGTAGGCCGCATCCGGCGGTCGGTGCTTCGGCGTTGGTGGCCGGAGTGTCGGGGAATAGTGTTGGGGTATTTATTTTCAGCTATACACTTTATTATTTTTAACTTGATACTTTGTAAAATATATTGTCGGGTAGACACTTTTGCCCTTTCGAATAGTTACTCTAAAAATAGCCCCTCTGAGACGGCAAAAGTAGCTAGAAAAGTTAATTTTCAACTAGCTACACTGCTTACAGTAATTAGTCTGACTGAGACTATTTTGTGTGTACTGTTTTCAATCTTGTTTGTCTAACTCAGACTAATTTTGTACTAAGACTATTTATGAATCCAAACTAGTCTTGCTGATAAAGGATGACGACGGACTTGAACCCGCAATGTCAGACTTGGCTCTCACCGACTCAAACCATTGAGCTAAAATGACACAATACATTTTTTGTAAAACAAATTAAAATATAAATTCATGGATATCGTCTAGGCCTTGTTGACCGCAACTGTAGAATTTGCGTTTACAGGTTCGCCATCAAAGTGCGCTCGGTGTTTCTCGATGATATCTTGAAGATGAGGGTAAAGCTGAGCAATGGACTATGTGCCGTCGATTCCAAGCGACAAACCGCACCGAATCATCGCCTTACGCGCGTAAGACATCCCATTTTTGTCTTTTTGGTGGTTGACGGTCTTGACAGCCTCAGCTGCAAGTTCGAGAAAGAACTTTTTCCCAGGGTTTTGAAGCTTTCCGGACCACGAGCCGTTCTTACGGATCTTGTTTTGCCAGCAGCTATTCTTTATCAACTCCATTTTCTTCTCATTCCACTTGACTTTCCAGGCATCCTTGATCTTTGAAATGACAAAAGAGTCGGCCGGCTGACACAGGTCCGTGGCGTTGGGCGGAAAGAAGTTGAGGTCGGCTTTGATATCATCTAGCCCAGCACGACATTCGTCGGCTGCAAGATGCCCTGAGCAGTTGTCGAGATAAATGATTTTCTCTCGCCCTCGAGGGTCTGCACGCATCGCTCGTCTCTCTTTCAAATAGCTTTTGCGTCATCCACACTTTCGTACTTGAGCGATAGCACAGAGCAGGGGTTTTATCCGGCACTCCATGAATAGGATAGTTACCCTGAGCGTTCATAAAGATCATCATTGGAGGGTGAATCCGTGCACTTGACCCACCTGATAGCCGGACCACCATAGTCATTCCTTCACCCCCGACACCACATCGGCATACTTGACAACAGTGTCTCCGGAAAACTCGAGCGTCTTACCGTTGTCAAAATCCACAACGAAATGGGTTTCGTCGATGTTCTCAATGGAGTCTTCGTCAAGAGATCCATCAGCAAAACCTCTCTGTAGTTCACCCAGGTGAAATGCCACCTCTCTCTCGATAAGCAAAATCTTTGCCTCGCTGAGCTGCTTTTTCCCGGTTTGTGTTCGGAGTACAGTCTGATGCGCCTCCATGAACGCCTGGATCCAACGAGGCGTGATATTGTCAATAACCAGCGCACCTTTGGCATCAACGCTACGGGCATTGTAGGGAGTGGTGCTGCCCCTCACGATTCGCTTTGCAAGCTGGAGCAATAGGGTGGGCTGGAACTTCACGCCAAGTTTACGTAGGCGATCGAATTCGTCCAACAGCAGAGGATACAGCCATTCTACCCAAGGGCTTCTTGGTCTTCCTCGGCCTCCGATCACCTTGGTGTTGACGCGACGCCTTCCACCGCGTCGACGTGCTGAAACCGACACTGCACCGCGTTCAACCCCAAGAATACGTTGCCGTTTCGCCCACCAATCCAATGCCTTAGCCAGGTTAGCGCTTCTTGTTGCCGAGTTGAAGATCGTAGGAAAAGTTTTCACAGCTTTGGCAAACATGCCACCACTCCCGTTCGCGGCTTTGTGCTTCTCCATCCATCGGACAACCTTTCGACGATGTGCGAGACTGCTGACGTTTTGCGTGTTTCGAGCTGTAGGCCGGTGGGTTGGTGATGGTTGCGAGTCTTCGAGCTGCCGGTTGGTATTGTTGCCAGGTTGCTCGTTACAGACCTCCGAAGCGATGACATCAGTCGGTGTGGTGTCTACTGCATCCGCTTGGTCGCATTTTGGACAGATTATCGGCTGTCCGAAGCCTTCGTTTCCGGTAGGACGTCCGCAGAAAGGATGCATGTGGCATGAGCACGTAGGACAACGGTGTACAGGACCCGCTTGCTCACCACACCCTCCACACGGCGCAGTAGTCTTCGTAGTTGGCATCGTGTTACTGAGGTAGTTGGAAAAGTGAGAGTGACTCGAGCAAAATAAAAACCTAGGCTTCCAGCACGAAGCTTCCAGCCAAGTCCTTCACCCCTGCCACCGAAGCGGAGGTAACATCAGACATGGCAGGTGGTGGATAATTTGTGGTTCTATAAGAGGTTGCACTTCGAGAACCACACACAAGTAAAACAAGTGCTTTGCCAAAATATGGACTTGAACTCAGTCATTATCAGGTGAGACTAATTTTGAACCTGATTGAGTCAGACTAATTAAGAATGTTCAAATTTCGCTGAACCAGAAATAGTCTGACTTAGACTATTTACGAACTTAGACTATTTTTGAACATAGACTAATTACTGTAAGCAGTGTACTTTACATTCTTATTTTCTTGAAACGGCAACACCAACGCCCGCCGAAGGCGGGTATGCACGGAACCGAGCGCAGCGAGGTGCTCCCCCTTTAGGGGGAGGTAGAGGGGTCTAGGGTGTGCCGACGGGGTGACGGGGTTTTGGTTTAGGGTGCAGGTGTATATGAAAAGAAAGAGGAACGCCATTCCTGTGGTTTAACCCCCCCAACGCCCACACGTTGTACCTACAACATAAATCATGTTGTACGTACAACATGAGTGGAAACAGTGCATTTTGAGAAAATAGTCGGAAATGCACAAGGCTAGGTGTTAAAATGATGGGTCGCATAGTGGTCATAAACTAAACGGTGTGCGGCAGATCAGTGGCTGGCAGAGGTCATTCGAGAAAACGCCAAGAACGAGACAAGACACGAAGCATGGCAACGGGGAGGGCGGAGACACGCAGCGAGCACCTCCGGTTTATGGATCGCCTAAAAGGCCGTTCTTCGGTGGAGCGCCTCCGGCTACTACAGGAGCACAAGGCATACCTGGATGGCGAGACTGACGTCGACGCCGACTTAGGCGCCGATACAGCGGCGTCAAGAGCACCTGCACGCGTGCCCTGTCAGCCTGTGAGGGTTTTGATGGGAAAAGACTACGCGTACATGCAAGCGAACAAGCGAATCATCTCCCGACAGCGGCGTGCAATTGCTGAGAAGCCTTTGGCGGGCTCTGGAAGAGGCGCGCCCGACCAAGAAGGTAAAAGATGACGATGGCGACTACATTCCAGACGAGGTAGAAGAGGGCGATGACGACGATGAGAACACGAGCGACGGTGATGCTGACTACGTCCCACCAAAGAAGGCTCCAGCGAAGAAGGCGTCAGCGAAGAAGGTTGCGCCAAAGAAGCCCAATCCCACGAAGAAACCCAAAGCTTCAGCGAAGCCAAAGGCGCCAAAGAAGCTGAGCGCGACCCAACTCGCAAAGGAAAATGAGAAGGCGCTGAAGCGAGTTGCTGCTGAAAACCGGTGCGCCGCATCTGCTAATGCAGAAGCTGACGGGGCTGCTGCGCATACAGAACCAAGAAAGCAGCTTGAAAGTATCGCAGCTGCGAAAAAGAAGCTGAAGCAGTCGAAGACCAAGGCGATGACGAAGCGGAAAGCTGCAAACGCCCCAGCGCCAAGGAAGGCAAAGAAGAGCAAGCACATGGAAACCCCCGGTTCTCACCCACCAGCAAGGTACAACATCTCTGATGCTATGTCATACAGCATGATCTAACTGTTGATGTTGTCTCTGCGCAGGTATGTATACAGCATCTCCCAATTCTAGCATGTGTACTGCATGTTTTACGAACTGACACATCCAACATCGGTGCACATACAACATATGTACTGCATCTTACATCGTGTCATGTACAGCATATCTACAGCATCAAGACAACGTGTCATCTACAACATGTGGTTTTACTAATGGACTGTATGCTTTGTATACAGAACCCCGCCACAATCTTCGCCAACCGCGGTTTCTCCAGAATCCCCCACAGTCACTACCACAACATCGTCAGCACTAGTTGTGTCGGATGCTTCGGATGCCGTTGCGACGGAAACTGCTGCCATGTAAGCTGTTGCACCGGAGCCTTGCGCGTCGGAGTTTGATGTGTCGGCGCCATGTACAAGTACCGTGACGGACACGGAATTGACAGCACCATTTTCGTCCCCTCAGCTAGCAACAGGTAAGGAATCGCTAACTCAGAATGGCCGGGATACTGTAGTACTTATACTTTGCGTTTTGTTTAGGGCTTCGCCTCGCACTCCCGTTCCCCACACCCCACTCAGTGGTCGATCTTCTGTGTCGACACCTGTATCTTTGGCGTCGTCTTTGATGGAGGAGGAGTTTGAGACGCTAGATTCGGACTGTGATGGTACTGAGACAGAAATTTGCTTCTTTGCCGACGACGAGGAGTTGGAGCGCGCAAAAAGATCAAATAACGCGGTAGAAGACGGGAGTGACGGCGATGTTGAACTAGATGGTGACAGTGACCCGAGAGCGAAGCATCAACGGACTACGACGCTGGTATAAATGCTACGGATGGGGGTTCAATTTCTGGTCAAGATTCCGTCGATGCTACTGGCACCCATGTTGCGCGCCAATGGGATATGCTAAACCGAGGGTAAATGCTCGATTTCGCCATGAGTGACAACAGCATGGCGGAGATGCGGGCTAATGGTTGGGAAATTGGTAGGTTCATTTATTAATGTTATATTTCACAAGATATATTATACAACATGTTCTAACTTGTACTATGTTGTACGTAGACCCAGAAGGCTTTCCCGCGGATCAGCGTTATCCAGGCTTGTTTGGCGGAGAGTACGGCCCCACCGAGGAAGTACTCTCTCTGGCGGACTCGCCGCTGAAGCTGTTTTTGTTCTTCATGCCGAAAGAATTGTGAACGACAGTGGCTAAGGAATCGAGCCGCTACTTCCTGCAAAACCTGACGGCCCGTGTGGAGAAGATGTTCGCAAAGCAGCACACGCCAGGAAAACGGTCGAAGGAGTTTTTCATGCATCATGAGGCCAAGAAACCTGACATTATGCCGCACGAAATTCTCCAGGTCCTCGGGTTACTACTGGCTCGTATGTTGAACCCTCATCGGCGAAGATCTCGAGACCATTGGGGTCAAACTACAAAGGGTGCTGTACCCTGCGGTACTTTCAGCGACTTTATGGCGCGCAATCGCTTCGGACACATCATGTCAAACCTCCATTTTACGAACAACGCGCACACCAACGCAACAACGGATCGAGCTTGGAAGGTTAGATCTATTATCGAAACTCTGCAACGCACGTTCCCAAACGGCTACAAGACTTCCCCAGTGATTTCCTTCGATGAAGGTATTCTACCATCTCGAAACCGAAACAACCCGACTCGCCAGTATTTGAAGGCAAAGCCCCACAAATGGGGTACCAAGATGTTTCTTTCGTGTTGTGCGGAAACGGCATACTGCATGAGGTGAGTACACTGCAGCATTATTTTTGTCAAAGTTGAACATGTTGTATCTAACATGTTGTATCTAACATGTTGTATGTATTTATGTTGTATATGACGACATGGAGACTCGAAATTTACTGTGGACGATCGCAACACGTTGCGGAAGTTGGAAACGTGCCCGAAAGTCAGCTTTCTACAGACCCCAACACAGGACCGTCCGCCGTCATTCGGAACTTGGAAGCTGTGCTGCCACCTCCCCAGGACGGTGTCTATCACCTCGTGGTGACAGATAGATTTTACCCCTCTGTTCAGCTGTATTTTTTCTTCTACACCGGAATGTCTACAGCATTGGTACAATTATGGGTGACAGGGTAGGCTACCCGAAGGAGGTTGTGAAAAGAAACCGTGACCGGCCTAAAGGGGTTCCTCGTGGAACCGTTCGCATGGCTGTGGCGAAAAACTGTCCGGAGATGACAGCGTTGGTGTGGTGGGACAGAAAGCCTGTACAGTTTTTAGGGACCGGACCCAGCCGAGCGATGGAATCATGCCGTACGTATTTTGAAACCGGGATCTCTTTTTATTTACTAACTTAATCAATTTTGTTTTTCGTTTAGGGAGAAGGACGCGTGCATCAGGTGGAAGACGCCACGCTATCCCATATCCAGCGATGATTCGAGGCTACCATCGCTGGATGGGAGGCGTGGACGTTCACGACCAGCTGCGTCTCCAGCGATATTCGCTCCAGAGGCATACATGGTGCAAGAAGTACTACAAGTCTATTTTTATGGGTCTAGTGGACGTGGCCATTGTGAATGCCTACATCGTCTTCCGAGAATCACAGCATCGAAACGCCGGGAGACCTGTCACGCACGCGGAATTTCTGATGGAGCTGCACTCAGAGATGTTGTACCTTCGTGAAGGAGACTTGGCTGATCGGGTAACTCTAAACGCTGTATGGTCTACATGTTGTCCCCAACATGATGGATGAGTCGCATGGATACATGGTGTATTTGACACATGTTGTATCGTGGGTTTCTGACTATCTCCACTATGTATGTAGCCTGCTGCACAACAGACCACCGAGGGAGGACAGCTTCCTCCGTTGCCACGAGGCCATCAGCCACAAGAATGCTCGGAATTCCAGATCATCGGTGGTAGTCGCAAGCGCCGCCAACGTCAGTGTAAAGTGTGATCCATCATGAAGCGACGTATTGGGGAACGCCGTGGCGCAAAGTTTTATTGCGATGCGTGCAGCCCATCGGATAAAGCTCGGCGCGTGAGTTTATTTTTTCTGCTATCGAACCCACGTACTGTACTAACGGTTGTGTTCCTGCTGTAGTCTGTATCTGTGCAACAGAGTTTGGCCACACTACACAGGGAACTCCGTGACCTGTTTCCAAATTTGGCACTACAAGTGGGAGAATGGTTCCAAGCGACCGAATCCGCGGTGCGGACGCGGTATCCAGAGTCGAGAAGCGACTGCTAGATAGCAGTCCAAGGCTGCAGGTAAGCGTAAGCGCCAGCGCCGAGAGAGCGACGAGGAGGAGGAGGACGAGGAGGAGGATGGCGCACTCGTACGGAGCGCCACTAATAGCAGTGTGGGGAGTGATTCGGAATGAGAAGACAAGGTAGCTAGTCAGCTAGGATGAATGTCGCGCTCAAATGGATAAGCTGATATAGCAACGCTACGAAGTGGGGGGGGGGGGGGGCTATGGCTTTGTTACAGTTGATTACTAGCCTCAAAGCGCTAGTTCCGTATTGCCTATGGTTCACCTGTCCGGTCTCTTGATAAAAGAGCCATATCGAGTGATGCCAATCTCCCTTCAATTCTGATATCATGGTGTCAGCTACAGCATGAATACCCGAAAAACGTCAAAACCAGATACAGCATGATTGACATACGGTGTCGACGGTTCAAAAAACGTTCCCGTACTTATACGGGAATATACAAACTTTAAGTGTCCGGTGTCTCTAACATGCTTGATGAGGAACATGTTGTGAAAATAAAAAAAACAGGTAAAAAAAAACACATTGGGCGCTGGGGGTTAACGCTCCGTGTGCGTAGCACACGGGCTTAAACCCAGGACAAAAATGAAAGTGTCTAGCTGAAACCGCATTTCTAAAAATAACTAGTTAAAAATTGTAAAGTGTATAGTTGAAAATCCGCAGCCATAGTGTTGTCGGGTCCGCCCCTCGCTGCCGACACCATGATGAAGTTAGTATTATCTGCCGTTAAGAACGGTAGCTACTCGTTGCTGTTTATAAACTCTCATTGATATACTGTTGCTTCTACCGGTGCCAGGAAAGCCCGCATGAAGCCTTACATTTGACCTGGAAAAAGTTACTCTTTCACCTCCACATCTTCCGTCTCCAGAAGCCACCTGCCTTCAACTTCAAACCCACACACGGCCAGCCCATGTATCCCATGCTACCGGTTCTCAATGTTTCCTGCGCCCTGGCTGACATGTTCGTGACTCCGATGCGGACACCGGATACACTGTTTGAACTCGTTACTTGTTTCCCAAGTGACGTCGAATTCTACACTGCGCTATCGTTAAGGTGCTTGAAAACTCTCCCTGCATGTTCGACCAGCCTTCAGCTCACCTACATAATATGTAGTACAGTGCCTACACATTCTAATCGGCAGCGCTCGACTTTGTTTTCAGTTGGATCTCCGACAATACACGCGTTCAAGTAAAACTCCATCACCTGCATTCGTAGACGTTGCAAGCTTATTGGACCAAGTACCTTTGCATATCCGGCTCAGCTTTTCACGGATAACTCAGCATTCGAGCGCTGGAAAGCTTCCTTTGGCAGTAAATGTACATGTACATGTAAAACATTACTACGTAGTACATCACCTTTTAAAACATCATTGCAAGAACTAGAGGCGTAGGATTCTATGTAGAACCTAGATGCTAGTAAGAAACACGCGAGTTTGTGAACATCGCGTCTGCCCATGTTTGTGAATTCCTCATCCCATGTAGCAGCAAACCACCCAGTTCTGCGGTCATTTCGCTTAGGACTGGCGTCCTGTAAATTCCGCATTGTTGGCCACTAAAGCTGGTTTGTATCGACATTTGAAACAGTTGCCGGGACCCCGGGTTCCCGCAAACGAAACCGACCAAGACTCAAATTATTTGTTTATTTTTAAATATCCCATGAAGAATGCCGAAAATTTGCCATGAATACAAGAAAAACACTGTATACGAGGAACCAACATGCAACGATAGTTCACGTGTAAGAGCTCTACGACGAAAGAGGCGTAAAGGCCGCATATAGACACTAGGCTGTGCGTATTCGGACCATTAGCTCGGTGGTGAAGAAGCAGTGGCAAACATCCGAAGCAATTGGGACTTGTAGGAAACAGAATATGGGAGGGGGGAAGTGGCAGAAGTCTGAGGGTGTGGTGAAGAGTTTAATTCAGAAGGGGATTTCAGAGCGTGAGATCAAAAGTACATGTACAAGTTCTTGACGTCAGCATGGTCAGGGTGGCTATCACCGAATACATGACTACATCGTAGATACCGGTGAATTTGGGAGCACCGGGGTCCAAATGGGACCCCGGGTTCCCGCCAACTGGTTCATTTGTATGCATTCCGAAAAGTCACTATTGGGAATTCTCAGGACGCCCATCCTAACATAAGCATTGTGTGTCCACATCCATCCGGTGTATTCCGGACAGTTATTTTTGAGAGTGAGTGCTGCACCCATCTAGTGCACATGGGACGGGCCAGGACCATTTTTCAACTTTATCCGTCCGGCAGATATACGCCGTATACCCGCTCGACGCTCCCTCAAACCACTCATTTAGCAACAAAGGGGAGAAAAGCAGGTACCAGGAAGGTAATGGCTCCGGACCTGCGTGCCCGGGGTGTACGTCGTCTGTTGCCAGACGCAGAAGCAAGCGACCACGAGGAGGGGGATGATAGCGACGAGAAGTGGGTTGAATCGGTGGGGGAATCGTCAGGCACCAGCAGATCCACGTCTAAACAGCACCGTTCGGACGCTTCAGACCACCCTAGGGCGCTCCAGAACGACGACCAACCAGTAGCGTGGGGGGAGCCTCTTGAGAGGACTGAGTTCGATTCGTGGGACGACCTGGAAGGCTACCTGAAAGCCTATACGAGCGCAACATACCAGGTATTTATGTGCTGGTTGCTATAATAAATGTTGTGTCTAACTTGTGAACTGAATACGTCCGCTACTCCCAGAGCTTCCGCGTTCGCACCAACAACAAGGTCACGGGGAGGAACGAGAAAATTAAAGACTCCGGATCCGGACGGCCGCTTGTGCCTGAAGAATGGCTGTACTACGGGAAGACATTTGTCTGTACGCACGCAGGGAAGTACAAGCCATATGACCAAGGCAAGAGGAAGCCACAGGAATCCAGAGCTCTTGATTGTGGCACCCAGGTACGTTGGGTACTAGTTAGGTACTGGTTGGACCTGGTTGGGTGCCGGTTGGGCAGCGTTGGGCACAGGCTTACCTTGACATTGGTTTGGGCCGTTTCGTAGATCAATGCGTGCGTTCAAGTCGAAGATTCTGCCCAAGTAGTCCCTAAATTTATGCTGAAGATTACTTCAATTCGCTTGGAGCACAACCGTCCTCTCGCCAGGCAGACGTTCGACCACTATCCGCACAATCGAACAGCCCTTGAACCCGAAGTAGCAAGTACGGTCACGGAGGTGGTAAAGGCTGGTGCTAAGAAGAAACGGATCCTACAATTGTTCCACGAAAATGCCTGCAGCAATCCGACGAGTTAATGTGGCATATTATGGATGTAGGGAATGGAAGGGTGCCAGACCAACGGCGTCGGGGGGGGGGGTCAGTTGGACACTGGTCGTGATGAGTAGGGAACTGGTCGAGCTGAGTTGAGAACCGGTCGTGCTGAGTTGGGCACTGGTCGTGCTGAGTTGGGTACAATTGCGGTGTGTATGTGTTGCTAGCCTTCGAAATGTTTTGTGAATCTGATCCACTTAGTCACGTCGACAAAAAGACTCTGGAATACTTGCGCTACCGCTACCTATGTATGTGCATGAATGCGGGAAGAAACAATACCTAAGTACATGCAGTAGCTAACTAAATGAAGTCATTCATATTTGCATTGTAAATGCTTCGGATTGATGTTTTCACGAGTAAGAAATGTCTTTGGAACAGAATACAATGCTCTAGCAGAACACTCCCACCAGTTCAAACATGGGACTTCCGCCAATGTCGTTTTACTCCGGCTCTTTTGCAGCTTCCCGCTGTACGGCCTTGTATACACCGAGTTTTTCCAGTTGGGCGCCCAGTTGGGTGCTGGATGGGTGTCAGGTGGTCTCAACTGGGCATGGTTGGGTGCTGGGTGGGCACAGTTTGCGCCGTTACTTGGACCTGGCCCGTCCCATGTGCACTAGGTGGGTGCAGCAACGAGTGTCATTATTTTTTTTTATGAATGCGTCAATAATAAATAGTGGCCCCACTATTGTATTTATTATTGCCGATAATTTTTTTTCCCAATCCCTGTCGCGTATGTAGCCGTCACTGCAGAAATTTACCAGGGCTCCATTGGGGAGCACTCTGCGCAGAAGACGAACGACAGGAAAACCTTATGCTGTAAGCTTACATGTAGGAGGTAGCATACGGAATTACCTATGTTACCGGTATGTCATACACAAAACGTTGTAACATCGTAGGGTATTGCCTTATCCTGGTAGTGCTACGTAAGTAGTACGTACAGCCCAAAAGGAACTTAAATCGGAGTTGTGGTCCACGCCAATAGTAGGTACTGCGTTTCTACAATTTTCAAGTGTAAGGTCTTTATAATTCCACCATTTTGTATTAATTTCCAGAGCTGAACATGTTCTGCAGTATATTGGCGGTCTGGGTTAGAATTGACAACTTGAGACTTGAGACGGATTCCATGAAATTCCGACCGGAGATTCTCAGAAAGATGGCCCGGATGGGCCATGACCCCCACTTTCTCATTCCAGAATCTGTTCACTCGGCAAAGAAGCTCTTCTGAGCGTTTGGTGGAGTCATTGCAGACGGAAAGGTGGCGCAATGGCTTTAGAGATTGGATCTGGACACATCGATTTGGGCGGAGGTGGCTTTCCCCCTGGAGCAGTCACTTCGACGCTGCCAGACGGATGAAGCCCCCCCCCCCCGGTTGTACTTCCAGCGCCACGTTATGGCTATTCGGCGTTGCGTTTAAACGGTGGTGAACCCGTGGAGGCCGAGGTGAGACTTTCCAGGATATGGTCTTTTTCGATCTGATGGCCTGTCTGGCTGCAAGTGCAGTGGGGTCCACTGCTACGCAGCTAATGAGGCTCTTGGTCGCTACGGAAGGTCATTCGAACGGATTCGCACTACGTACACTACCCAGCCGCGAAATCAATGGAGGCGACCACCAAGATACTTTGCGTTGCGTGGTTAGGAGACTAGGACTACACGATTCACTGGGCTGGTAGTGCTACATGTAGCCGACTGGCTAGCACTACCAGCCCAATCCTCTAGTCTTCGTCAGTAACTGAAGACGAAAATAAGCGTTTTTCATTAGCGCAACTTCCACGTATTGTTAGTATGACTCTAAATAGCACAAAAGGTTTGGAGAATGGAAGCTGAAGGTGCGGATTTCGATGTGATAGTGGGCTTGATGGAGAGCGAGCTCGGTTCTTCTTCGAGAAAGCAAGACGCTTCTGCCCGTACCAAGTTCAACACGTTTGTGAAAAGACATGTAGACGAACAGCTCACCTTCACAACACTTACAGCAGAACATGACGAGAATCCTCGAATCACACTCCGCAAGACGTGGCGGTGCCGCGTACGCCAGCTCCAACCCCAGCATCAATATGTCGGATTTGGCACACCGTGGGCTCTGGTCAATGGATGGATTTGCCACACTTCTGGAATATGTCTCCTACATCCGCAAGTG